>LR738711.1:751285751-751353304 GCA_902687465.1 Secale cereale | reverse complement strand
CTCTTCAACTGGATACGCAGCAGTATCCTCGGGAGCAGGACCTAACACAGGGAATACCGACGATACAATCATTAACAAACAAATGCAACAATATGATGCATGCTCATGACATGGCAAGATGCATGTGTGTTGGCTAATGCAACTAAAATCAGAAGGGTTTGAACCTATTTGAATCAAGGATTCAAATTGAAGTTCAAACTATTATTTAAATAAGTGCATAATCATGTTTTTGATGTATACAGCAAGTTAACTTGTTCAAACATGCATGAAACCAGTGCCATTAGATAGATTGGATTTTTCTGATCATTTTTCATATATAAATCTTTTCCATCTGAGCTATGGTTGAATTTATATGATTTTTAGAAGTTTTGGGTATTTTCTGGAATTTCCTGAATTATTATTAAATCTAAAAATCCCAGAAAAACCTTTACTGCGTCAGCATGACATCATGCTGACGTCAGGCAGTCAACAGGGCCAGTCCAGGTCAAACCTGACTGGTGGGTCCCTCATGTCAGTGTCTTAGGAGCTAATCCCGGTCATAACCAGGGTTGACTGGGTTTGACTAACAGCGGGGGCCCACTGTCAGTGACTGTGGTGACTAAACTAATTACTGTTAACTCCTAATCATCGAACCACGTCAGCCCGCCGGAGTTTGGCCGGCGGCGACCATTTCGCACGGCGGTGACTCGTCGGAATCCCTATTCCGGCATCCATTTGCCGCGCGGATGGGCTCGGTGTGCTCCTGGCGATGTACCGCATCCAGCGGTGCCACTGGTTGGACGAGGGGTCGCCGGAGTCGACGGCGACGAGCTCGTCCGCGGCGGTGCTCGCACGGGGTTGGTCGGGATGGTGTTGTAGTGCACGGGAGGAGGAGCTGAAGCTCGCTTTAGCTTGCTGGTGACCTACTGAAGCTAACGGCGTGCTCTGCCGCGAGGTACGGTGCCTATGGCCACGGCGGGGAGTTGGCCGGCGGCGGTGATCGTCGGTGAGCAAAGGGGGCGGCGGCTACAAGGCCTAAACGAGCCCGTGGAGAGGGGGGTTCGAAGCGTGAGCTCACAGCGGTCGCAGAGGGCGTCGAAGTGAGCTCGGGGACGGTCGGACGACGGCGTACGGGCGGCGGCGATCTCCGGTGCCGGAGGTTGAAGACGACGGCGAGGAGGACGTTGCGGAGCTCCTGGCGTCGTGTGCGTCGGTGGGGAGCTTCGGGGCGACGAGGCGGAGCTAGTGGTGCTTCGGGGAGGCGAGGGGGTGTCGTAGAGCGCGGTGTCAGCGGTCGTCGGCGACGAGCTCGCTCGGGGGAGCTCGGCGGAGGGAAGAGAGGAGGGGAGAGACACGGGAGAGAGGGGGAAACGGTCGGGGTGGCTCCGTGGCGTCGTTCTAGCCCGTCCAGAAGGCCGAGGGGCCAGCCAGGCAGGCAGGAGGTGGCCGGCGCATCGGCGGCGCTCGCCACCGAGCTGCTTCGTGCGCTGGCGCGATGAAGAAGACGGTGGTGCCCCTGGTGGGCTGGGCCGGCTGGGCCAGCAGGTAAATGGGCTCAGGTAAGTACTCTTCCTATTTTTCTTTTCCTATTTTCTTTCTGTTTTATTTCTTTTGCAGCTTTGTTCAATTAATAAAAATGCCTAAACATTTTTATACCTCATGACACTTGTCATACCTACTGTATATAATATGAACAGTAGGAAACATTTTAGTTCATGATTATTTGAGCATTTAAAATATTTTGTAGCATTTAAATGCCCAAATTCAAATACCATATGATTTAACCCAAAGCCCTAGATTGTCCTAGAAAATTGTGCACCATTTTTGGCAGAGGTTTTAAACCAAGGTAGAAATGATGAACATTTTGAAGGGCATTTTGGGTACATTGGAAAATATTTTATCAAACCCTAGTTGTTAGGGGAGGGGTGCTGGGGTTTCTGTTAATCCCATTTCAAGTTTCTTTGAAAGTAAACATGATGCACACTCTAGTTAGGTCCTAATACAAGTGCTAGCTAGGGATGTGACAAAATTGAAGTTGCAAAGGCTTACTCTTCCTCCTCTTCGTCGGAGCTGAGGGCAGAGAAGTCAAACCCCGCCTCGCGTGCTCCAGCGCGAGGAGCTGGAGGAGAAGGCTCCCTCGGGCGCTTGGTGGGCTCCGGGGCTGCGGGTTGTGAAGACCCGGCACCGGTCGTCGCTGGGGACCGAGGGGCAGAAGGAACCCCAGAGCCACTCCGGGAAGATCCCCCTCCGCTTGTCGCTCGGGCACGGGGCGCCTCCTTGACGACCTTGCTCGTCGTGGTGGCGCGCGTCGCCCGGCGCTTCGGTTGCTGTCGGGGCGCCTGTGGCCTCACCGTCTCGGCGGCCTTGCGGAGGCGTTTCTTCTGTTGCGGCGGAGGGCTTGGTGGTGGCGGAGAATTCTCCGAGGATGAGGAGGCGTCGTCATCAAGATTCAGAGACCCGCCAGAGTCTTCGTCGGAATCACCGGACTCGGCATCCTCCTCCTCCTCGGCGGGCCCGCTGGACTCAGTACCCTGCCCGACAGCCTCGCCCATCCCGGCAGGCTCCCCGGTAGGCTCCCCGGCAAACTCCTCGGGCGCGATCTTCAGCAGCTTGAGGATTTCCTCCTCCTCGGCCTGGCTCACCGCTTCCGCCGCCTCCGCTTCATCCACAGTGTATCCGAATTCACCTGCCGCCGCAGCCGCGGCGGCCTCCTCCATCCTGGAGGCAATGTACGCCACATCCCGCTCGGTGGTCTCCCGGGTGAGCCCCTTCTTCTCCTCGGCTTTGCGTGGTTTTTCAACCAAGTTGTCGAAGAAGGCTTGCACGATCTCCGCTGAAGGCTCCAGCCAAGTGGGGACGACCCCGTGGGAGTCGCACTCAGGCATTGCTGCGCGGATGGCACTAAGGGCAGTGTTGTTGCACAAAGGAACTACTCCGGTCGACGGTTTGAACCACTCCGGGTGCTTGGGGTCGTGCTTGAAAAGCTCCCGGACCATCCCCTTCAGTTCCAAGACGGTGAAGTTATAGTCAGCCCGGGGCGCAGCCTCATGCGGTCTGCCGCGTTGCCGAACTCCCAAGCGGGTCTCTTCCTTTCCTGCAGAGGGGCAATGCGGCGGCGGAGGAAGTCAGCCCCAACTTCACCCACAGTCAGATTGGCAGCCCGGAGACGAAGAATCCTAGTAAGGGCGATCTGCAGCTTGTCGTCCTCCGGGGCCAAGTCGCTCCAATCCTTGCCGTGCACTATTGCAGTCTGGCGCGGCAAGGTAAACTGCTCGGGCTCATCTTCCAGAACCCAGCACCAGTCAGCCCTCCACTCTTCCCACTTGCCGCGAAGCTCTCCTTTCAAGTACGCCTCCTTCTTGTTCAGCCTGAAGATCCAGGAGATGCCGTCGGAGAGTGGGGATCTAGACTCTACTCTAGGCGTGAAGAAATGGCGGAAAAGGGCTACGTTTGGGTGGACCCCGACATAGTTTTCGCACAGATGTCCGAAAACGGCCAAGGTGAGAACGGCATTTGGGGTGAAATCTAAGAGATGGAGGCCATACGTGTTCATCACATCACAGAAGAACTCCGAATACGGAGGGCAGAGACCGCAATAGAAGAACGCAGCGAAGAAGTAGTAACCTCCCGGGAACATGTCGACGGCCACGGCGGGGAGGACTCTGGTGCGCGGGTGGTCCTTCGTCTCCCTCGCCCAGAACAAATAGTACTTGTCCCGCAGCTCCCTCGGGACGAGCCTCGGCGGGAAGACCACCCTCCTTCTCCGCATGGCTGCCAGCTTCGCCGCCTGCTCAGACTTCTCCTTCTTCGCCTTATCGCTCTTCGCCTTGTCGCTCTTCGCCTGGTCGCTCTTCGGGGCCATGGCGGGGACGGCGAGGGAAGACGACGGCGCTGCGGGTGGGGAAGACGGCGGAGGAAGGGTGGAGCTCGGCTCTCTGTCGACCTGAGGGGAGGCAGAGAGCGGCGGGGGTTTCTGGAGATTCAAGGCACAGTGAAGGCAATGGGGGGAAACTGCCCCTGCTTCCTCTGCTTTTAAGGGGGAAGTGGGGGACATTCCGCATTTCCCCATTAAAGAAACAGGCCACGATCTCTCCCACGACGCTGCAATCGACGCGTGCCGTTAGGGAGAGATGCGGCGAATCTGGAGTGGGAAACGGCGCGGCGTGGGCCGCGTGTGCCCGTGCACTGTTCTGGGCCTGGCCCAACAGCGCTCGGCACCGTGTGTGGCCCAGGCCCGGGGGCTCCTGTCGGTGTACTAAAGTAGGGGTACCTTGGTATCCCGACTTGTGCACGGGCAGTAGCAGCGTCCCGTGGTCTGGCTCACCACGCGCCCGCCAAAGCCCACTCTAGACCCTTTTAAGCCATTCAAGAACAAAGTATTCAAGTTAAGAGATAAGACCCCGGCAAGAGGAGCTTGCCGGGAAGGCCGCACCAGGCTCAAAGTTATCATTCCAGCACAAGACCCTGGCAAGAGGAGCTTGCCAGGAAGGCCAAAGGAACGGCACTTCAAGGAGGAATATCGCGGTGCATCATGCGCCCCGGCAGGGCCCGGAGAGCGACAAGCTTCCAGGCCCGGCAAGGTTGCGACCCCGGCAAGGTGCTTGCCGGGGAAACTTATGTTGTGTGCCCGCTCTCCAGCTCATCTGGCCACGCGTCGCCCTGGGGCCCTTCCAGGGGCACGTGGCGGATGGCTGTGCAGCCTGGGGTACACGGTGGCAAGCTGCGGTGATGAGACTATCACCGTGGCGAACGGAGACGCATGGGCGAACGCTTTTGGGGCGACGGCGACGGGCATTCAATGCCCTTGTCCCCCACCGTCAAAGTTAGGTGAAGACCACTGTTCATACACTGTTACAACTACCACCGATTTTACATTTTTACCCTCCTCTACGTTGACACCTGTCGGTGACCCCTTTGAGCTATAAAAGGAGGCCCATGCACAACGTAGAGGGGGTTGGATCCCAGAAACTCGCTCACTCCCACGCTCGGTGTAGCTGGTACTGTAGATCTTCAAGCTCCCGAGCCCAAGAACTTAATACAACCAAAGCAGGAGTAGGGTTTTACGCGTCCGCGCGGCCCGAACCTGGGTAGAACTGCCCGCGTGTGCTCCTCGATCCGCTCTTCGTGCTCCCTCCGCACCCCTGCCGTACCGTAGAAGGGGCTCCGGTCCCATAGGTGTTCGCGGGCGGTCAGTTTCCCCGACAAGTTTGCTGGGATCCGATGGATTATGGGATTATGTTCAGATTGATCTTGAGTAATATATTTGATCTACCTCTTTTATATTTATGTTCATAAGTAATTCTTGCATGTTCTCCGTTGTTATTTATTGCTTTGGCCAAGTAATACGTAGTGACTCCAAGAGGGAACGTTATGCTCGATTGTGGGTTCATGCCCCTCGATGACTAGCTTGAGTGACAGAAACATGAGTCTAGGGGATGTGCTGTTGCCACAAGGGGGAAAACAACGGTGCTTGTGCCCGCGGGTGCAAGGATTGTTTACTTTACGCAAAGTTCTTTTAATGCAGTTGTCTGTTGCATTGAGTTTACACTATGGGTGGAACTCGCAACTTAATACCAGCGAGATGTTCTGGATAGATATCTCAAGGTGGATGATTAGTAGTAGATATTGATGGATTTCGGTCTACTTATTTTGGTGTACCTCCCATGCTTTGAACCTCAACCTTTCTGCAATGTAATCATCATTGGTTTGCGTTCGTGGTCCTGTCAATTGCCCAGCTGTAATTTGTTTACCTCACATAGCTGTTTTATCGTCTTTTGGGAGAGAGACATCACTAGTGAACATCATGAGACTCCGGTCCATATTACCATCATTGATCACATCCGCTATTTACTTTTTGCTATTTATTTACTATTGCAAAACACTATCTATCACTACTATCATTTGATTTTAACCCTTTGTGAACTACAAGGCCGGAGGGATTGACAACCTCTCTGTACTCGTTGGGAGCAAAGTTATTTGTATCTGTGTGCAGGTCCATGTTGATTGCTAATTTGCGCCGTTAGCAGTTGACACCTACTTGTTGAACCTAGGAGTCTCTGGGGATTCGATCCTTGGCATCTTTGCTAAGGGAAAACACTTCTACATACTGCATCTTACACCTTCCACTTGGGGTAACCAACGAGGGGTTCGAGGCCCATCAAGGAGTATTTTCTGGCGCCGTTGCCGGGGACTCCACTCTTCAGGATAGGGGAGTTGCACGCTATCTTTTACCTTTTCTTTTTAGTCTTGTTAGTTTACCTTTCAGTTTTTGCTTTAGTACCTTTTATCGAAAATCACAAAAATAGTTATCTTGCTTTCTTGCTACTATGGGTTCCACCGAGAACACCAAGTTGTGTGACTTCACTAGTCACAACAATGATGACTTTATCAGCACACCTATCACTACACCTGCCACTTCAGCACCTTCATATGAAATTAAACCTGCTTTACTGAACTTAGTCATGAAAGATCAATTCTCCTGTGCTGGAGATGATGCTGCTTTACACTTGAACAACTTTGTTGAACTTTGTGATATGCAAAAGTACCAAGAAATAGATGGTAATATTGTTAATCTTAAGCTTTTTCCTTTCTCCTTGAGAGGAGGAGCTAAAATATGGTTTCAGTCTTTGCCTAGAAATAGCATAGATTCATGGGACAAGTGCAAAGATGCTTTTATTGGAAAATACTATCCACCTGCTAAAATTATCCAACTTAGAAGTAACATAATGAATTTTAAACAATTGGATAATGAACACGTTGCCCAAGCTTGGGAACGTATGAAATCTCTTATCAAGAACTGCCCTACTCATGGTTTGACTACTTGGATGGTTATCCAAACTTTTTATGCAGGCTTGAACTTTACCTCGCGGAACTTGTTAGATTCGGCCGCGGGAGGAACTTTTATGTCAACTACACTTGGTGCTGCCACGAAGCTTCTCGATGAGATGATGACCAACTATTCCCAATGGCACACCGAACGCGCTCCAACAGGTAGGAAGGTAAACTCTGTCGAGGAGATTTCCTCCTTAAATGAAAAAGTTGACTTGATCATGTCTCTACTTTCAAAGCAATCTACTGTTGATCCTCGTGATGTTCCTTTAAATTCTTTGATTGCTCAAGAACAAGTAGATGTGAACTTTATCTCTAGAAACAATTTTAACAACAATGCTTATAGGAGTAACTTTCGTAACAATCCTAGACCGTTCCCCTCTAATTCTTATGGGAACAACAATGCTTATCCTAGTACCAAGAACTCCACTACTGAACTAGAGATTATGCTTAAAGATTTCATCACTACCCAAAAAGCCTTTAATAAGAGTGTAGAAGAAAAACTACATAAACTAGATGATCTTTCTTTTAAGGTAGACCATTTAGCCAATGAGGTAAAATTGCTAAAAATTGAAACTTCTCCTCTTAAGGAGAGGGAAGTCATCCCTATTAATGCTACTCAAGTACAAATTAATGAAATTATTAGGATGATGGCTAAACTTAAAGAAAGATGGGCTAGAGAAAGGGAGGAAGAAGATAGAATTAAGAGCCTTCCTACCCACCACACTGTTGCTACTATTAAAGTTGTTGAGGATATCCAAACTCTTAGCACCCAATGTACTCCTGGTCCCAATGGACCTATTAATGGTGATGCTATGCCTATAGAAACTACAAAACATGTGAACCTAAAAGACACCACTACCACTTTACTTGATGCTCGTGACCTTGATTTTGATAATTGCACTCTTACCGAAGTTATTGATTTCCTTCACAAGATGTCTAGAGACCCCCGCACTAGCACGCTTAACCTTGCCTTCACAGAGCATATCACTAATGCTCTCATCAAAGCTAGGGAGGAGAAACTTAGAGTAGAAGCCTCCATACCTAGAAAGCTAGAAGATGGTTGGGATCCTATGATAAAAATTAAATTGAATGACTTCTCTTGTTATGCATTATGTGATGTTGGAGCTAGTACCTCTGTTATGCCCAAAAGAATATATGATATGCTTAAATTGAAACCTTATGATTCTTGTTCTTTTGGTGTTCGTCTCGTTGATTCTTCCATAAAGAAACCTTTGGGGAGGATCGACGATGTTCTTATCGTTGTTAATGATAATTATGTTCCCGTTGATTTCACTATTATGGATATTGAATATGATCCTTCATGTCCAATTATTTTGGGACGTCCCTTTTTGCGCACCGTTGGTGCTATCATTGACATGAAAGAGGGTAATATAAAATTTCAGTTTCCTCTCAAGAAAGGGATGAAACACTTCCATCGAAAGAAGATCAAGTTACCTTTTGAGTCCGTTGTACGGGCTAGCTATTCTTTTACTCTTGATAAAACTTGATCTATGCATTATGCCTAGCTTAAAGGCATAAAAGAAAGCGCTTTTGGGAGGCAGCCCACATGAATAATTTTTTTTGCTTTTGTTGTGTCTTGATGTTGTTTACTGCTGTAGAATCATCATTGTATCTTTGCTTTTCATATTTGTGCCAAGTATAGCCTCTGATTGCTATAAAGTTCAAAAGTTGTGAGGTGCTGTCCAGAAAACAGATTCTGTCCTTGGATAGAAAAATTCGTATAAAATGACCAGATCATCTTTTTGGTCTGAATTTTTTCGACAGCATTCTCAATATAATTGTATTTCGTGCGTCTGTTCTGAATTTTTTGATTTGAGTTGCAGAAGTATCCCGAACAGATCGATTACTACCTGCTGTTCTGTTTTTCACAGATTCTGTCCTGTTTTGCCTTTCCTTCATTTTGCAAATCAAGAGCTTGCTTTTTCTTTGCAAAAACCTTTTGGCAATCTTGAGAAACAGTAGAACTTCAAGAATATCTTTATTTCCAGCAAGGTATAATTATTTTATTAAGGGTACTAACCTCGCTAATCAGATTATGATGAGTTATGTATGAAGGGGGTTTTCAAGTGTGCGAGGGAAGATGATAAAAAGATTCAGGAGTGTCAAGCGCTCAAGCTTGGGGATGCCCCCGTGCACCCCCAAGAAATATTCAAGGAGACTCAAGCGTCTAAGCTTGGGGATGCCCCCGTGCATCCCCTTCTCCATCAACATTATCAGTTCGTCTTTCGTTTCGCTACATTTTTATCACTTCATGTGTTATGTGCTATGCTTGGAGCGTCTTGCTTTTAGTTTTCTTTTTAGTTTTTCATAACGAGTCGGAACCCAGCATTCTTTATGTGGGAGAGAAACACGCTCCACTTCTACCTAGAACATAACATAGAATTTTCATGTCTATCTTTGCTGTGTGTGTTCTTTGTCTTTTAATAGCTACTATCATGCTCTGCTCTTAGTATTCATGCTTATCTTTTCAAAGAGCTTTTGTTTAGTTGGTTGCTTGAACTCTCTTTAATTATCATGCTCACCTTATTAAGAGAGTTTGCTTCCGTTGCATTGGTTAATATGTCTATGATAAAGATGCTACGTGCATAATTGTGCTTAGTAGTTCAGGTTTTCTTATGGTTAGTCTCAAATAGCTGGGGGATTCCCAATGTGTTATTGGAGTACCAACTTGATTTGTTTGCCTATGATGTGGTATGGTTTAGTAATATCTTCCTTCGAGAATTTATTTTGATTGACTTGGCGTATGCTCACGCATATTTAAGACTGTAAAGAAAGTCTGTCAAGCCTTGATGATCTTTTATTTCTGAGTAGTGATATAACTACCATGCCTGATTCAATATTGCTTTGTCGCTCTGCATGATTATGACCGTCATTGCTCTCTTAGTTGGTCGCTCCCAGTCTTTTGCTAACCTCCACCTGTACTAAGCAGACTAACCTTGCAATACATAGCTCATGGGAAAGTAGCTTAAAAACTATTGTGGTAAAGAATATGTTGCCTATGTATCTTATTTCTTATAAGTTGCTTGCTGAGCGGTAACCATGTTTCTGGGGACGCCATCAACTGTCACACTTTTGTTGAATATCATGTGAGTTGCTATGCATGTTCGTCTTGTCTGAAGTAAGGGTTTTTTGCCGTGGGTTGAATGAATATGCATATTGTTAGAGAAGAACATTGGGCCGCCAACCAAAGCCATGCATCATGGTGGAAGTTTTAGCTTGGACTTTATCCTCAATCTCTTATGAGAATATGCTTATGCATTTAAGAGGAGTCCATCATCTATTTTCTATGTTGTCCCGGTATGGATGTCCTCAAGTTGAGATCTATCAAAAACGAGAAATCAAATGCGATTTATCTCCTTGGACCTTTGTACAGGTGGCATAGAGGTACCCCTTTGTGACACTTGGTTAAAACATATGTAATGCAATGATAACCCATGGAAATCCGAGCTAATTAGGACAAGGTGCGAGCACTATTGGTATTCGATGCATGAGGCTTGCAACTTATAGGAGGTCTTATACATGACACATATGAAGTACTACTACCGTTGACAAAATTGCTTCCATGTTTTCAAAATAAAAAACTCTAGCACATAACGATCTTTTATTTTATGTTGAGTCTCCACCTTCTTTTAAAAGCACCAACTACTGAGAGCATGATTGTCATTCTGAGTGTAATGTGCATTGTCCCAAAGTAGCATTGTCTTTTGCATGATTGTGATATCGTTTATTTTGAAATCATTGTATCTAGTCATCACTTAAACCTTGAAGGTGCCCTTGCATTTATGTTTTGCTTCACTAAAGGGGGCAAGCTAGATATCACTTTATCATATTTGCACATCATGTTCATTGCAAATATTTTTGATGCTTCAATCTCATGTTGTAAAACTTTCAGTCATTTGTGATTTTCTCTTGAGGCAACTTAATTACTATAGAATCATTGTCTCAGTAAGCTTTTGTCATATGACTATGAAAAGGTCCTATATGGTTAATAGCATGTCACCACAGAAATTATTCTTGTTATCATTTACCTACTCGAGGACGAGCAGGAATTAAGCTTGGGGATGTTGATACGTCCAAAACGTATCTATAATTTCTGCTTGCTCCATGCCACTTTTGGGTGATATTGCTATGATATTCATAAACTTCCATACACTTTTGATCATATTTGGACTAACTTACTAATCCAGTGCACCCCAGTGCCAGTTTCTGTTTTTGGCTGTTTTTGTATTTCAGGTTTTCACGTTACGAGAACTGCCAGGAAAAATCCAGAAAAATTATATAAAAAATCAGCGTTTCGGAAACAACCTTGCGTCCGAAGGGCAGACGGGGGGGGGGGACACCAGGGCTCCAGGCGCCCTGGCGCCCTGGCGGCGCGCCCCCCTGGGTCGCGCCGGGTGGGCGCCTGGCCCACCCCCGAAGCTTCCCCGATGCTCCCCTTTGGCATATATTTAAAGCGTCCTTCGAAAACCTCAGAACAAGAACTCTTTCCGCGATCCCATCTCTGTTCCGCCGCCGCCGCCGCTTCCAAGATCGGGAGCACCAGGAGAATTCTTCCCGGCACCCTGCCGGAGGGGAGGATCACCACCGGGAGCTTCTCCACCACCATGGACGCCTCCCGGATGACTCGTGAGTAGTCTCCCTTGGACCATGAGTCCATGACCAGTAGCTATGTGATGTTCTCCTCCCGTTCTTGTGCTTCACTAATTAGTCCTCGTGAGCTGCCATACATGATCGAGGCACATATGTAATCCTTATGCTGTTGCTATGTTGAGTTTGCTGGGATCCGATGGATTATGGGATTATGTTCAGATTGATCTTGAGTAATATATTTGATCTACCTCTTTTATATTTATGTTCATAAGTAATTCTTGCATGTTCTCCGTTGTTATTTATTGCTTTGGCCAAGTAATACGTAGTGACTCCAAGAGGGAACGTTATGCTCGATTGTGGGTTCATGCCCCTCGATGACTAGCTTGAGTGACAGAAACATGAGTCTAGGGGATGTGCTGTTGCCACAAGGGGGAAAACAACGGTGCTTGTGCCCGCGGGTGCAAGGATTGATTACTTTACGCAAAGTTCTTTTAATGCAGTTGTCTGTTGCATTGAGTGTACACTATGGGTGGGACTCGCAACTTAATACCAGCGAGATGTTCTGGATAGATATCTCAAGGTGGATGATTAGTAGTAGATATTGATGGATTTCGGTCTACTTATTTTGGCGTACCGCCCATGCTTTGAACCTCAACCTTTCTGCAATGTAATCAGCATTGGTTTGCGTTCGTGGTCCTGTCAATTGCCCAGCTGTAATTTGTTTACCTCACATAGCTGTTTTATCGTCTTTTGGGAGAGAGACATCACTAGTGAACATCATGAGACTCCGGTCCATATTACCATCATTGCTCACATCCGCTATTTACTTTTTCGCTATTTATTTACTATTGCAAAACACTATCTATCACTACTATCATTTGCTTTTAACCCTTTGTGAACTACAAGGCCGGAGGGATTGACAACCTCTCTGTACTCGTTGGGAGCAAAGTTATTTGTATCTGTGTGCAGGTCCACGTTGATTGCTAATTTGCGCCGTTAGCATTTGACACCTACTTGTTGAACCTAGAAGTCTCTGGGGATTCGATCCTTGGCATCTTTGCTAAGGGAAAACACTTCTACATACTGCATCTTACACCTTCCACTTGGGGTAACCAACGAGGGGTTCGAGGCCCATCACACACCCGATGCCTCCTTATAGGAGGGGAACTCTCTAGCGCTCGGAGAGACGGAGAGTGACCCGCTGGTCCGAGCTCCATCGCCCGTGATCGGCGGGGACACCGAAGTGTCCTCCTAGCGGGTGTCTTCCGCTCAAGGAGATGGGGGCGGGGCAAGTGACAGGGCGACCGAGGGTAACACCTCGGCTGCCGCTGACCATGGGGAAACAATCCCCATGGAGACCAAAGACGGGGGGCCCAGACAGTCCGGGGCCCTGCCGAATACTGATCTGGAGCCTAGCGCGGCTCCAGGGTCCGAAGACTAGACCCCCAAGGCGGGGGAGGATACGGCGGCGCCCGGGGTCAGTCCGGAGGCGCCAGACCCTCTGGAGGGAGCACTACAGAGTGCTTCCGTCGTGGAGGAGCACCGCACCATGATGGGTGCGGTGATGAAGAAGATTTAGTCCGTCAAAGGCAGACTGAATGAAGCTTTTAACAGCCTGTTAACATGCTTTGAGGTAAGCAATGTAATGATCTTTATGGAACTTTTATTTGTTTTATATGCACATATATAGCCAGTAGCCCCTGATGCTTTGTGTGGTTCTGCACAGAATCGGACGAAGTATCCATAGTATAGCATGTTATAGAGCTGAATTGTTATGCTTTTGTTATTTGAATGGGCTTCACTAGTTACGGCAACTTCACGAGATGCAGAGGTTGCCGTACTAAATTGGAAGCTTTTGTTGGCGAACGCGGACCTCGACCGCGTCAACCAGCGTTTAGATGAAACACAAGGTATGCGTATTGAAAAAATTAAGATGTCAAGAAGACTAAGTAATTGAGTATGAGTATAGACTCTTTATGATATTCTGTATTACACAGTTTGCGCCACTGAGCTCGAGGCCCTCAAGGGCGAGCTCGCGAAGGCCAAGAAGGAGGCCGAGGCGAGCAAGGCAATCACTGACAAAGCGGTTGCCGAACTGGAGGCCAAAAAGGCCGCATGCCAATAGCACGTGGCTCGGGTGTCCGAAGTCGAGGACGAACTCAAAGGTGCTATTCGCAAATGCGAAGCGTTGGAGTTGAAGGCTTCGCAACAAGCGTCCGAGCTGAATGTGGCAGTTAAGGCTGCCCAGGATGCGCGAAGCGAGTCGCGCAGCGCCTGTGAAGAAATCAAGCAGGCGCGGGAGGTAGCAGCTGGTAAGACTTTTCTCTTATAGAGCATCTTCGGAGGGCAGAAGTATCTTGGGCTGACACGGTTATGGAGTTCTCCAGGCGTGTTTGCCGATCTTCCGAGGAGCAGTGCTGACGCCGCCCAATACTTCCGAGCCCAGGAGGGGAACGACATGGAGAATTTGTTTTGGTCGCAGTTCTATGCGCCAAAACATCCGGTGCCCCTCAACTACCAGATGAAGCAGCTAGTCGAGCTGCACAATATGGCGGGTTTGGCCATGAAGGACTTGATAGTTCGGCTATGGCCCGCTGATCCAATCCCAAGTAGCTACTTCGAATTGGTGAAGCGGCTCATCGAAGCGAGTCCGCGGGTAGGCGCGTTGAAGCATTCGACCTGCATAGAGGGTGCTCAGATGGCCTTCGCTCATGTAAAACTGCACTGGGCGAAGATGAAGGCGCATGATATAGCTACTGCTGGCCCGCCCGTAGTCAAGGAGCACCACAAGACGGAGAAATACTTCGAGGACGTCATAGAAGGCGCCCTCCCTGTAGAAGGCCAATGCTCAAAGGATGTTATCTTTGCGTAATTGTATCCGGTTGTAAAGACTTGAGATTATGAACCGATGTATATAACTTTTGCGCTATTATAATGTGAGTGGCTTTTACCTTCTGTGTGGCTGTTTATTTAAATATGAAGTTTTCCAGTCGTCCGCTTCAGCCTCCATGTACATAGTACTGGGGTGTTCGGTCATATGCGTATACACTTTTTATCCGACGTCTTGGTCCGTGTAGGAGGTGTATGCGGATCAAACCAGGCAATCAGACTATGCGGCATTATTGCTTCACTTAGCCATAGGAGTTTGACAAGTGGGGCTAGGTACTAGCCCTGGTGCGGATATGATGTTTCCGAATTAAGGTATCCATTTGCACGCGGCTGGGCGAAAAAACCAACCCTTCATATAACATGGGGTAGATCTCCATCGATCATAGTATATCACTAAGTCACCGGATTGCGGACCAGGTTCACACATATCATGACAGTCAGTTTTCGGCTTTCTCTACTGAGATACTTGACCGGACGAGCCAGAAGTACAATCGCAGTAGTTCTCCCTTTACACCCTAGCCAAACAATCAGCAACGTAGGGGTAAGCACAGGAGCCGAGCAACCCAACTATTGACCCAAGACATGATTCAGAACTGATGCATATAGCGCAAACATCCAGGACGCCGAACACTCTTTATAGGTGTTCGGACTTTTCGACATATACCGTGCTGAATACAGCCCCTGGTAATGGACCCTGTTGATAAGGCACATGTGGCAATCTGACGTGGGGAGAGAACATAGGTGGTGAGAGAATAAAACTCCAAACATAATATGAACCAAGTTGTTCTTATAATATCCCGTTATAGTACGGCGAGCCGTAAGCTTACGGATAATGCCGATAACTTTCTTGGACATTTTACATGCCAGAAAAGTATAAAACAAAAGGATAAAAAAGGTTTACATAGGGTCTTAATCTAAAAAGAAACCTTAGCGCGGGTCCCTGCTGCACGTCTACGCCGTTTCCTCCTCTGTGATGTGTCCTTGAAGGGGAGAGTGTGATGGCCATCTGTAAACAAGAGAAAAAAGGAAAAAATCTAGCAAAGAAAAGAGATCCATTGTGGCCATAAACAGAACCGGTTCGTTTAGTGAACGTTGAAAGATAATTTTAGATTCCGAATAGGGTCGAGCCAAACTATGGACTATGTGTATGCGGTGTGCCCCTAGCGCCACCCAAGGGATTTTGAGGGCATAATTATGTACACGAGGTACGTATGCTATCACCTTATGGGGCAGTCAATGGGGGCTTAACTGCTAATCTAGCTCAGGTTCATCTAGGCTGCCGCACTAAGGCGTATGCCAGACACGTTTAGCTATGCCTGCGGTTTTAACGACCGATAGGATGTCCGGCTTGAATAAGCCGTTTTGGACTTCAGCTGCTAAGGCCGCAGTGTCTTCCTCCATACTGAGAGAGCGCTCCATATTTCCATTGACCGTGATGATGCCACGTCGTACAAGCATTTTAAGCTTTGGATAAGCATAATGCGGGACCGCATTAAAGCAGGCAAAGGCCGTTCTTCCAAGTAGTGCATGATTGCCACTTCGGAATGGAGCTATGTCAAAGATTAGCTCTTCGCTTCGAAAGTTATCAAGAGAGTCGAATACGATCTCCAATGTTAAAGAGCCCGTGCAGCAGGCTTCTATGCTCGGTATCACTCCTTTAAAGGTCGTGCTGCTTGGCTTGATTCTTGACGGGTCAATCCCCATCTTGCGGACAGTGTCCTGATATATCAGATTAAGACTGTTGCCGCCGTCCATAAGGACTCGAGTGAGATGGTATCCATCCATTATTGGGTCGAGCACTAGGGCAGCCGAACCCCCATGACGGATACTAGTCGGATGATCCCTGTGATCAAAAGTGACCAGACAGGCCGAACATGGGTTGAATTTGGAGGCAACAGGCTCGACGGCGTAGAAATCTCAGAGTGCGCACTTCCACTCCCGCTTTGGGATGTGAATGGCATAGATCATGTTCACTGTTTTGATCTCCGATGGAAATTGCTTTTGTCCCCCTGTATTCGGCTGGCGAGGTTCATCCTCGTCTTCGCTCTGAGGTCCCTTTCCCTTGTGTTCGGCATTGAGCTTGCCGGCCTGCTTGAAGACCCAACAATTACGGTTTGTATGGTTTGCAGGTTTTTCTGGGGTGCCATGGATCTGGCAGGACCTATCTAATATTTTGTCCAGGCTAGATGGACCATCTTTGCAGCCTTTGAATGGCTTCTTCCGTTGACCGGTTCTGGAGCCGCTGAATCCGGCGTTTGCCGTTGTATCGTCTGGGCTTCCAGAGTTATTTTGACGTTTGTTTTTATTATGTCATGGCTTCCCATTGCCGTCCCTGTCTTTAGATGTTCCAGGCTCGCTGGTGCGGCAACGAGCCAGCCAGCTGTCCTCGCCCGCGCAAAAGCGGGTCATGAGTGTAGTTAGGGCTGCCATTGTCCTCAGCTTTTCCTGGCCGAGGTGTCTAGCTAGCCATTCATCCCGGACATGGTGTTTGAAGGCCGCTAAGGCTTCAGTGTCCGGACAGTCAATGATTTGGTTCTTCTTAGTGAGAAACTGATTCCAGTGCTTGCGGGCTGGCTCCCCGGGTAGTTGGATGATGTGACTTAGATCGTCAGCATTCGGGGGTCAGACATAGGTCCCTTGAAAATTGGCCTGAAAAGCATCCTCAAGTTCTTCCCAACTCCCAATGGAGTTCTCTAGGAGGCTGTTTAGCCAGTGTCGAGCTGGTCCTTTCAGCTTGAGGGGTAAGTATTTGATGGCGTGGATATCATCTCCGCGAGCCATGTGTATGTGAAGAATGAAGTCCTCTATCCATACGGCAGGATCCGTCGTTCCATCATACGCCTCAATATTTACGGGTTTAAACCCTTCTGGAAAGTCGTGATCCAGCACCTCATCGGTGAAGCACAGAGGGTGTGCGGCACCCCTGTATTTTGCTATGTCATGGCGTATGTCTGACGGTTGTGATGTTCTGTATTGACCCCGAACTGGTATGTGACCGGCATGATTGGCTTGATAGCCGCCGTCCCGTGTGGGAGCACGGTCTCTGGATCCGTAGATGGATCTGGTCTGGCCATCCTTTTTGTTCAGGTCCTCACGCAGATCGTGTTTCCGGGCCTCAACTGTATCCTCCTTTCCTTTACGGGGTGGGGGTGCAGGCTTGTGCACGCAATTGCTAGCCACTCTGTCCCGTCCACGAGGTGGTCGGTCCGTCTTATCAGCGGTGTTATTCTTCGGCAGTATAGGCGCAATGGCCTCGTCGTTGAATTCAGGCAGCAGTTTACGCTTAGGATAGCCTTTGGTTTGGCGATTGTAGCCATGTTTTTGCTCAACGTCTAGCACTTCGTTCCATCTATCATCGAGCATGTCCTATGCGGCTCGAAGTCGTCTCTGCTGATTTTTCAAGCTCCTTGCGGCGGCAATAAGCCTCCGATGGAAGCACTTTTGTTCTAAGGGTTCTTCTGGGACGATGTATTCGTCGTCGCCCAGGCTAACATCCTCTTCAGAGACAGGTTCATAATTACTGTCTTCGGCATCACTGTCGTCGAACTACGGTTTCGCACTATGTTCATCGTCCTCTCGCTCATCCTACTCCATTGCTGGGTCTGCGGGGTCTTCTGCTTGCTCCGACTGTCACCGTCGTTAGTGACAGTGTTTCTGTCTTTCCCTTTACGGGGTTTAGTTCGGCGCTTCGGACGCCGACGTTTGGGAGGTTCATCGACAGGCTTGTCCTTTGCGGGATCGTTTTCTCCGTCGCCTTCCTTCTCCTTAGGTGTATCCACCATATACAAGTCGTATGAAGACATAGTTGTCCATCGCACGGTTACGCGACGGTTTTGGTCTAGATCTGCTTCGGCTTCGAGGTCCATCCCTTCGAAGTCTTCGGAAGCATAGTCAAGTAGATCGGTTAGATCTTCGACCGTGGCTACCAAGTGGGTGGTGGGTGGGGAGCAAAATTCTCCTTCATCAGCCTCCAGTTTGAACCGGATATAATTCGGCTGTGTGTCCCCAGCTAAGGAGAGAGATTTTAATGAATTTAGCACATCGCCAAAGGGTGAGTGCCAGAAGATATCTGCAGCGCTGAATTCTGCGATAGACGCCTGATCGAGTTTGAATGGCGCAGATGCGCATGGTTCGGAACCTACGGCCGGAGATGAGTCCAGAGTTCCGGTAACACATACTTTGCTCAGAGTTGGGTCCATGTGTGGCTCCAGCGCCGTTGAGTTTGTCGCTTCCTCGCCGGGGTTGAGCTTCTCGTCCTCGGGTGACGCGATCTGTTCCGGATCTAGGGCCAGAATGGTTACAGGTGCTATTTCCAGGTCTGATGACAGAGTTAGGTCATGTTCATCATGGTGGCAGGGAGAGGTCGCCGTGGGCTCGAATCTGTCGAAGATCAAGTCTCCACGGATATCAGCAACATAGTTCAAGCTTCCAAACCTGACCTAACGGCCAGGGGCATAGCTCTCAATTTGCTCGAGGTGGCCTTCTGTTTTGGCACGGAGCATGAAGCCGCCGAACACAAAAAGCTGGCCGGGAGGGAAAGTTCCCTCGGTGGTGCCATCGTGGTTGACGAAGCGATCCATCAGTCCTTCGGTCGACGACATAGTGGAACTCTCAATGAAAGCACCAATGTCGGTGTCAAAACCGGCGGATCTCGGGTAGGGGGTCCCAAACTATGCGTGTGAGGATCGATGGTAATAGGAGACTCGGGACATGATGTTTACCCAGGTTCAGGCCCTCTCGATCAAGGTAATACCCTACTTCCTACTATATTAATCTGGATGAATATGATTACAAGAGTTGATCTACCTCGAGATCGTAATGCCTAAACCCTAAAGCCTAGCCTATGAGGATGTTATGATTCTCTAGCCTCTACGGACTAAACCCTCCAGTTTATATATGCACCGGAGGGACCTAGGGTTTGTACATAACCATCTTGCTGAGGAAGTAAATATTACACCCGAACCTAAAACCTACCATTATACGAATACATGAGTCCTATCCGGATACGAGAGACGGTCTTCAACAATGATCTTCACGGCCCACCAGTCCGGCACACCACGAGTTATACGGCCACCCGAGGACCCCTCAATCAAGGACTCCCTCATCTGCCATGATGCCGCCGATCTACCCACGTGCCGACAAGGAGTCCCCCCCCCCCCGAGGATGCTCAGTCAAAGATCAGCGACGAGGAGGACCCCTACGCGCCGCCGGGCGAGGTTGCGTCGGGCCCCCCAACTTTGGATTGGTTTTGGGGCCAGTACAATCTTTGTATGTGTAAGTCACTACCGCCGGCTGAGAAAGCCATGCAAGTGGCGTTCAAGAAGGAGATGGCGGAGGAGGTAGCGAGGTACTAGGCGGCCTGTCAAGCCCGTGATGCCGCCTGGAAAAAGGAGAAGGTGCGGCTTTGGGGGCGGGCGCGTCATCGTGCGGAGGAGGTGTACGAAGATGGGTACTTCGCAAGGAAGGTCAAAGGCGCTAGGTGCCTCATCGCTGCGTGGAGGTGGGCAGATAAGCTCTAGCGTGCCACCGACGAGGAGCTCCTGTGGGCGCCCAACAAAATGGCAAGATTGTCCGCGCCCGTCTGCCAGCAAGAGGCACATCGGTACGTCAAGCGCTGCGAGGCGGAGGAGGCGGAGTACTGCCTCCGCGCTGGGATGACGCCACGCATCAGAAGTGATTATTAGTTTTAGTATTGTTCGTTTTCAATTTTATGCATTGTACCTAGTAGTTAAGTATCATCACGTATATGTGATGATATTATATATATATATATATATATATATATATATTCGGTGATGAACTAATGAAAAATTAATATCTATATATATTATGAGTTCTGTTTTCTATCTATTTTTTGTATACTAATTTGAATCTAGATGTTATCATCCACATATACAGAATGGAAAGCGTATATACACACATTGAAACAGAACATATAAGAATGGAAAATAGAGTACACACATTGAAACATATCAATTAACAGAGCAATACTATGATTGTTGTTAATACATAGCTATCCACGCCGAAATGACTCAACAAAATAAAACGCGTCCGTGAGACCATGACCAGCAGCCCTTGCCTACGGTAGCTCTTGGCTCTGCATGAACTCGTGCAGGCGTTCGTCCAAGCGATCGACACGCTCGCGGTACATCTGGAGCGTGATCTCGAGCTCCAAGTTGGCTATTTCATCGGAGATCACCAGCTCGAGGATGCGACGGCCATGTTCCTCTACTTCGCCAGGTGGACACCTCGGCCAAGGAGGCGGTCGAGCCTACCGACCAGCGTGTTGGCATCGAGTGGGCCGCGGACAAGGCGGACGGTGCAACCCATGCGAACGACGCGGCGGGCGTCCGGTGCAAGTACGATGCGGCCGGCCTCTGGTGCAAGTACGGCGTAGAGGGCCTCTGCCCACTCTTGGCAAGGAATAGGGGTACTGACAGGACGTGTACCCAGCTGCGATGCCGTGTCAACATCAGGCAAGCGCCGATGGATCCGCTCTTGCTGTGCGGCGCACCGCGCCTCTCGCTCTATGGCGCTCCAACGGTCTCGCCGTGCGGCGAGCCGCAAGGTATCAGCGTGAACGCTCCTAGCTTGCTCTCCTGCGCGCCATCCATCATGTTGTGCGGCGAGCTGTAGCCTCTCTGCACTGACATGCCTATCTTGATCCGCGGCGCTCAAGCTTCATGCGCCAAGGGTCTGCTCAACCCTGGCGATGACGCGCATCACGGCGTCGTCCATCGCATTGCCGAGGAGCGCCTCGGCCTCGACGGACCATGGTACATTGTCATTTTCCTTGTCGACGTGGTTGATGGCAGAGGCGGTGCTATGGTGGGTTGGCATGCTTGGGGAAAGGTGGATGTGCTACAGGCTGCGCTTGTTGCCTCCGTGTGTCGCACGCCGCCTAGGTTTATGCGCAATATCGTTGGGTGGTGGGAAACAGGTGAGGAAATGGCGGGAAAACATTGGTGTGTTCATAAAATGCCATCAATCAATGGATGTTGTGTAGACGGGGCATATCACATACGTCTTATTAGAAGCAATCGTCTATGTTATTATCGGTCTTCGCACACATTTCTGTTTACATACCTGTTTGTCGCGTATCACACACATCTTGTTATATTGAACCGTTTCTGTTCTCTTGTCTCAACGCAAACAGTTTATCCGAGTGAACCGCATGCTCGTATATCGCACACATCTTGATCTGGCTAGCCGTTTATTTTGTGTTGCCTAATCACAAATAGTTCATCTGAGCCAACCGTATGCCGTATATCGCACACACCTTCATCTGTCTGCCCGTTTCTTTTGTTCGTCCTCATCGCAAACAGATAATTGAACTGAACCATATGCCCTGCATCGCACACGCAACTAAATTATGAACTGTGTTTAATGCATCCGTAATCGCAAATGTTTTGCACCTATTTGACGGTTTTTTACACCACTGTTTGCGATTATTGCATCGCACACAGTTTCGTCGAAAGGTCTCTGATCGTAGTGTCGCGTTAGCAGCATCCTGTAGTAGTGATACAATGCTACATAAACATCTGAGAAAACCACTAGAGCGAGGAATCTGCACGAGACGACGCAAGGTGCCCTCGATAAAAGGATCCTGCGGTCCGTGAATAATGTGAAGCAGATCCTGGCTCCCAATTCAAGAAAGGCGTAATACAAATCTTCGGATGGATGTGATCACACGAACCTAGGATAGAGTTAGCAAAATTGTTTAACCTGAATAGAAGAGAGAGCAGAGTCCCAGAGTATAGAAAAGGAATAAAAGATCCTAATACCACCCAATGACGATGTGGGCCCGTAAGCCACACAGCCATGTTAGTAAATCGATTTTTCAAAGACTAGACTCAACTTCGACCAAGGAGTTGGAAAGGGGGGTTACTATAGGCAGTTGGCACTCATACCAACTTGTGACACCCCTAATCTGACCATACACTAATCATGCACGCAAATATGTACGACCAAGACCAGGGACTCACGGGATGATATCACAACACAACTCTAGACATAAATTAAAATAATACAAGCTTCATATTACAAGCCAGGGGCCTCGAGGGCTCAAATAAAGAAGCTCGAATACAAACGAGTCAGGGGAAGCAACAATATTTGAGTACAAACATAAGTTAAACAAGTTTTTCCTTAAGAAGGCTAGCACAAACATCAACGATCAAAGAGGCAAGGCCTCCTGGCAGGGACCTCTTAACAACTCCTGGTCGTTGGCGATCTCCACGTAGTAGTAGTAGTAGGCTCCGTGGGGGTAGAAGATGTCATCGGCGTTGGCATCTGACTCCTGAGATCCATCAATTGATCGCAACAACCGGAAAGAAGAAAGAAGGGGGAAAAGGGGTAGCAAAGCAACCGCGAGTACTCATCCAAAGTACTCGCAAGCATCAGATCTAGACTAAGTATGCATTAGTATCAGAGGAATGAGATGTATCTGTGGACTGAACTTCAAAATGCTAGAAGAGAAGGGGAAATGCCTAGCCTATCGAAGACTAGCATCTTCTGGAAACGACCATCTTGCAGCACTTAGAAGAGTGAAAAATAGCATTTCATAATTAACAAGTATGTTGTAACAATATCACCCAAAGATCCTTCCTCGACTCCCTGCGAGAAATCAATCCCAGAGCCATCATATCCATCACATATCTCAAGTATCCATTTCTAGTTGTAATGGATCAGGATACAAGTCTGAACGTCCGTTACCGTGGACACAACTATTCGAATAGATAACTTCCCTGCAGGGGTGCACCACATTACCCAACACGCTTGATTACTCTGGCCGAACACACTTTTCTGAGGTAATGCTCGGCCTCGGAAGATCAACACATCGCAGCCCTACCTAGGCTCAGCAGAGAGGTCCCCGCCGGTCTACATCCTAAGCGCTCCGGGGTCTTGGGCCCATCGCATGTTGCACTCCGGGTCATTGTGTGCAGGGTAAATACTAGCACCGCCTCAGATGGCCAGCACGATCCCATCGCGCCTCAATGCTGAACTGGACGTCTGACAAAGCTTCGGCTGATACCATGACGCCGAGGCCCATTACTATTCTCGAGTGGTGGTTAGTGCGTAAAGGCCAGAGGCCAACTCAAAACAAATACCCAAATCATTAGTGCGTTGGCAGCTCGCGGAGACGAGCAGAGAGTCACGATAATGTGATCCCGTCGCCCCGTCTCGAGGAAATACGGCAAGGGCCAAGCCCAACCCTCTCTCCCTAGGGAGGTCTACCTGCCCGGTCATGCCTTGTAATTATCTCGCGGGTGCTCTCCGGGCCCGCCCGACTTTCACATCAACTCGCGGTACCCCTCGAGGTCGACCCGACTTTAACAAAGGTCTTAAGTAAAGTCCAGGTAACCGTGTGTCCAAAACATCAAGGGGGAAAACCAGAGGAATCACCCATGATGGATTCCACTCGATGTGACCGTCAAGGCAAACTGAGAGGAATCACCCTCGAGGTTCACACTTGAGGGGTTGCACGACAGAGTCGTATCGGGAGTGATGAAGGAGGAATCACCCTCGATGAACACGACTGAATAGCTACCCTACAGAGTTATCATCAGGAGTGCGCTACAAGGTATCACCCTCGACACTCGATAGTAACTATGCAGAGTCGTACAACTAAAGGGGGTGTGTGGTGATGTGTCAGTCTCTGGTTATTGATCACATTGATCAAGTTGTCGGTCAACAAGCTGGGGCAACTGGGACAAGGTGGGGGTCACTGTTGAATCACCAACCAACCTATACTAAGTAGTTTAGGATAAGCAGGTAGGTAACAATAGCAGGTACAAAAGCAGGCTATGCATCAGAATAGGAGCAATCAATTATAGTAGCAAAATCTAATGCATGCAAGAGAGAGAATGGAATGAGCGATATCGGGATGATCAAAAGGGGGGTTAGCCTGGAAGCTCCACTGAAAGGGAAGCAGGGTCGTCGTCGACGTAGTCGATCACAGGGGTAGCATCAGTCACGGAGTCTACCGAAGAGAAGAGGGGGGAGAAATAGTAAATATAAAGCACACATATGCAGCACAGATGCAAGAAATGACAATAAACGATGCTAGGTGTGAGCTAACACGGTACTACACGATACCGACAAAGGGGGGAAATATCAGGGATTTTTTTCCCGAAGTTTGGCATTTTCGGACAAACGAACCAGAGGGGGAATGTTGCACATTGGCTATGCTAGGGATGTGTGGCAGACGAACGGACTGCGTATTCAGATTTGTCTCGAAATTCTAAGCAACTTTCATGTACAAAGTATTTTCATCCAAGTTACGGATTATTTTATATTAATTTTCAAAGATTTAATTCATTTCTGGAATTAACATAATTAATTTAATTAGATAAAAGCAATTATTGTGTCAGCATGACATCGGCATGGTGTCATCATTCAACAGTCTGTTTGACTGGTCAAACTAGCACGTGGGTCCCGGTTGTCATTGGCTGAAACTAATTAACAGATTAATTAGTTAATTAGGTTAATTAACATGATTAATTAAGTTAATTAAATATTTAACTAATTATTATATAATTACTTTTATTATTATTATTATTATTATTATTATTATTATTATTATTATTATTATTATTATTTAACAAGGTGTTGGCCAGCGGCAAACCGGCACGGGTGCCACACGAACGGGCACGGCGAGTGCCCAACCACTGGCGGCGGCGAGGGCACGGCGGTAGCGGGCGGGGCTGCCAGCGGAGGGAGTCAGGGCGCTAGCGGCGGCTCCGGCGAGCGAGGCTGCAAGGTAGGGCGGTGCGGCGCTGGGATAAGAAGGCAGGTAGGCATCGGGCGGCTGCGAAGGCGGGCGCGAGGAGCAGCGGAGCGTGGCCTGACCAACGTGGCGAGCGATGAGGCCAGGGGGCGCGCGGTTGTGGGGGAGCTGGTGTGCGCGGTGACGATGGGCGCCACACGGGCAGTCGTGATGCGCAGGAGAAGTAGCAGTGGCGGGGCGAGGCCACGGGCGCGGTTATGGCGCAGGACGCGTGCTGGGGGCGGTCGACGAATGGGGCCACGGCGGACGGCGAGCACGGGGGGCGAGGGGGCAGAGAGGAGAAGGGGAGTTGCTCACCCATGTTGGTGGGACGAAGCGCGATGGGGCCTGGGGAGTGGACGAGGAGGCGCGGTACTTGGCGATCCGGCGATGGGCGGCGGGCGGTCCGACGAGGTGGCGAAGGGGCACCGGCTTGGTGGCGTCGAACGACGACGGTGAGCGGGGCGATGGCTCGTCGGGGTCGGGCGCAGCCCACCCGATCTGGATCGGGGGGCAGAGGGACGAGGGAGACGTGGGGGCGAGTGAGGGATTAGGTCACGGGAGGGAGTGGCCTAATAGGCGAGGGGGCAGCGAGGCTGGGCCGGTCGGCTGGGCTGATTAGCCCTGTTGGGCCAGGGGCCTTTTTGTATTTGTATTTTCTTATCTTTCTTTTATTTAATTTTACCGTTTGATTTAATTTTGAAACAGAAAGTGATTGAATCATCGCAAGGTTATCAACAGGGATTGCATTGACGTGTCACCATTAGCATGAGATTACTGTAGTATAATTATCCGGGCGTTACAATCAATGGCAATCATCATGACAAGTTGAGAAGTATAAACACATTTTCAGACTTAAATGGTATTTGCATAGTGGCAGAAAACACATTCATGATGCAACCTTTGAGGCAAGTAAAATATATGCTACATCAGTTTTCATGGCAACAAAGTGCATGGCAAGCATGTACTAATTACCGTCAATAAAACACCCTTACTGATCATGATCCAAAGATGATACAAATTTGTTACAAACCTCAAGGAAAAATGCAAAGTATTAATACTGCCAGTTTTTCATTTAATTCTTATTGCTATTAAAGTTTTGAAGAAAAAACACTTTATGAACATTTTAGTTGCATAAATTTTGTATAATTTTAAGTTTAATATTATTTTGATCATAACTAGAGTTTTATAAAAGCTTTTTGCTATTGAAGAATATTATAGTTTTGTTTTAATTGATTTTAGTAGGTGTACCAAGTTTGAGCTCATTTGAACATGTTTATCAATGTAAAGTTGCTCAATCTAGAAAATGGACATATATGTTTTTGAGGGAATTTGATGATGTTATCTTGTTCTCCTTGATGCACCACTTGTCCTAGATCAATATTTAGACCATTTATCATGTGTACCAAGTTTGAGCTCATTGGGCCATGTTAGGCAATGTAAAGTTGCTCAAACTAGAAAATGGACAGATATGGTTTTGTGGGAATTTGATGATGCTATCTTTTTCTCCTTGATGCACCACTTGGCCTAGATCAATATTTAGACCATTTTAGTGGGTGTACCAAGTTTGAGCTCATTTCGACATGTTTAGCAATGTAAAGTTGCTCAAACTAGAAAATGGACATATATGGTTTTGAGGGAATTAGATGATGTTATCTTGTTCTCCTTAATGCACCACTTGTCCTAGACCAATATTTAGACCATTTTAGAAGGTGTACCAAGTTTGGGCTCATTTGCACATTTTTAGCAATGTAAAGTTGGTCAAACTAGAAAATGGATAGATATGGTTTTGAGGGAATTTTGTGATCTTATCTTGTTTTCCTTGATTCACCACTTGGCCAGGATCAATATTTAGACCATTTTAGGAGGTGTACCAAGTTTTAGCTCATTAGAACATGTTTAGCAATGTAAAGTTTGCCAAACTAAAAAAATGGATAAATATGGTTTTGAGGGGATTAGATGATGTTATCTTGTTCTCCTTGATGCACCACGTGGCCTAGATCAATATTTAGACCATTTTAGCAGGTGTACCAAGTTTGAGCTCATGTGGACATGTTTAGCAATGTAAAGTTGCTCAAACTACAAATTGGACATATATGGTTTTTAGAGAATTAGATGATGTTATCTTGTTCTCCTTGATGCACCACTTGGCCTAGATCAATATTTAGACCATTTTAATAGGTGTACCAACTTTGAGCTCCTTTGGACATGTTTAGCAATGTAAAGTTGCTCAAACTGGAATGGACCTATATGGTTTTGAGGGAATTAAATGATGTTATCTTGTTCTCCTTGATGCACCACTTGGCCTAGATCAATATTTAGACCATTTTAACAGGTGTACCAAGTTTGAGCTCATTTGAAATTTTTTATCAATGTAAAGTTGCTCAAGCTAGGAAATAGACATATATGGTTTTGAGGGAATTTGATGATGTTATCTTGTTCTCCTTGAGGCGCCACTTGGCATAGATCAATATTTATACCATTTCAGCAAGTGTACCAAGTTTGAGCTCATTTGGACATTTTTAGCAATGTAAAGTTGCTCAAACTAGAAAATGGGCAGATATGGTTTTGAGGGAATTTGATGATGTTCTTGTTCTCCTTGATGCACCACTTGTCCTAGATCAATATTTAGACCATTTTAGCAGGTGTACCAAGTTTGAGCTCATGTGGACAAGTTTAGCAATGTAAAGTTGCTCAAACTAGAAAATGGACACATATGGTTTTAAGGGAATTAGATGATGTTATCTTGTTCTCCAAGACATGAGACTTGGCAAGATCATCAAATATGTCATTTGTGACATGCTAGAAGTTTTGTTGGAATTAATGGTCAATATTTCCTTTGTAAATGATTCAAAAGCTTGAAATGTCCAGAAATGGTCATTGAGGGTACCTATGAAAATAACTTGATAGAACTATTTGTCACTCTTTGGTGAAAATTAAAAGAACAACAAGAAAACATAAACTAAACTATTTAAAATAAATGATCTAGCATGTCACAAGTTTCATGGCTTGGATAACCATATACTATTCTCATAGAATTCTCTAATTTCTCAGCCCTCAACATGTTTGAAATGCCAAAGTGCCCTAGTTAGCTCTTACAAAGATTCCCTCCGGTTTGTCTGAAGTGGCACTTTCCAGTTGAAAAAAGTCTTTGTGTGTGTCCCTTTCTTATTGCGCCTTAATCATGGATTATCTTCATCATTTAACAGGATGTTTGGGTCAATCTTCACTGTGAAGGGAGTAATTTCATGAAACTTTTCATAATATTCTGATATGTCTGTCTTGTCCTCCACTCCCACGATGTTTATGTTCCTTGAAAGAACTATGTGGTGCTTTGGCTCATCGTATGATGTATTCGCTTCCTTATCTTTTCTTTTTCTTGGTTTGGTAGACATGTCCTTCACATAGAAAACATGCGCCACATCATTGTCTAGGACAAATGGTTTGTTTGTGTACCCAAAATTGTTGAGAACCACTGTTGGTATTCCGTACTGTGGGTCTACCTGTACCCCGCCTCCTGTCAGATTGACCCATTTGCACCGAAACAAAGGCACCTTATAATCACGTCCATAGTCAAGTTCTCATATTTCCTCTATGTAACCATAATATGTGTCCTTTGCCCTATTGGTGTTTGTTGCATCAAAGCAGACACCACTGTTTTGGTTGGTGCTCTTTTTATCTTGGGCGATCGTGTAAAATGTATACCCATTTATCGCGTACCCTTGGAAAGTCAATACAGTCGAAGATGGTGTCCTGGCCAACAAGTACAACTCATCTCCAATAGTGGTGTTACCCATGAGATGTGTTTGCAACAAACCGCCGAAAGTCCCCATGTGTTCACATGTAATCCAGTCGTCAGACTGCTCCGGGTGTTTGGAGCGTAAAATATTCTTGTGTTCATTGATATACGGAGCCACCAAGCTATAATTTTGTAGAACTATGTAGTGTGCTTGCGCCCAAGAATGCATGTCCCTACATGTTATTGCTTTCGGTCCTAGCGTGACTTTTTCACCCAATCTCCCCTCATGCTGCAATTCTGGAACACCAATCGGCTTAAGGTCGGGAATAAAGTCAACACAAAACTCAATGACCTCCTCTGTTTCATGGCCCTTGGAGATGCTTCATTCTGGCCTAGCATGGTTACAAACATATTTCTTTAAGGCTCACATGAACCTCTCAAAGGGGAACATATTGTCTAGAAATACAAGACCCGGAATGGCAATCTCGTCGACTAGGTGAACTAGGACGTGCGTCATAATATTGAAGAAGGGTGATGGGAACACCAACTCGAAACTAACAAGACATTGGACCAAATCATTATGCAACCTTGGTAGGATTTCTGCATGGATTACCTTATGAGAAATTGCATTGAGTAATGCACATAGCTTCACAATGGCTAATCGAACATTTTCTGGTAGAAGCCCCCTCAATGTAACCGGAAGCACTTGCGTCATAATCACGTGGCAGTCATGAGACTTTAGGTTCTAGAATATTTTTCTCTGCCATATTTATTATTCCCTTTATATTCGACGAGAAGCCACACAGGACCTTGATACTGAGCAAGCATTCAAAAAAGATTTCCTTCTCTACTTTGGTAAGAGCGTAGCTGGTAGGACCTTAATACTGCTTTGGATGCATGTCATCTTTTTCGTTCATACATTGGTGGTCCTCCCGTACCTCCGGTGTATCTTTTGTCTTCCCATACACGTCGAAGAAGCACGCAAAGATTCTTCGTCACGTGCATCACGTCTATTGCAGAGTGGACCTCTAGGTCTTTCCAAGAGGGTAGGTCCCAAAATATAGATGTGTGTCTGTGGCAGTCATTCGGAACAGATTGTCCGCCAAGACCCTTTCCAAAGATTGCTTTTGAATCCTTGACCATATCAAATATATCATCACCAGTACGGAGGACATGCTTCTTCTGGTGATCTGCCTCACCTTTGAAATGCTTGCCTTTCTTTCTAAAGGGATGCCTACTCAGAAGAAATTGATGATGTACCAGGTACACATTCTTCTTACATTTTTCCAAATATATACTTTCAGTCTCATCTAAAAAGTGTGTGCATGCATTGTATCCCTTGTTTGTGTGTCCTAAAAGGTTACTAAGAGCAGGTCAATCGTTGATGGTTACAAATAGCAACGCTCGTAGGTCAAATTCCTGCTGTTTGTGCTCATCCCACGCACGTACACATTTGATATCCCACAGTTGTAAAAGTTCTTCAACTAATGGCCTTAGGTACACATCAATGTCATTGTCGGGTTGCTTAGGGCCTTGGATCAGCACTCGCATCATAATGAACTTCTGCTTCATGCACAACCAAGGAGGAAGGTTATAGATACATAGTTTCACAGGCCAGGTGCTATGATTATTGCTCTGCTCCCCAAAGGGATTAATGCCATCTGCACTTAAACCAGACCATAAGTTCCTTGCGTCATCTGCAAACTCCCTCCACTTTCTCTCAATTTTTCTCCACTGCGACCCATCAACGGGTAGTCTCAACATGCCGTCTTTCTTACGGTCTTCTTTATGCCATCGCAACAACTTGGCATGCTCTTTATTTCTAAACATACATTTCAACTGTGGTATTATAGGAGCATACCACATCACCTTGGCAGGAACCCTCTTCTTGGGGCGCTCACCCTCAACATCACCAGGGTCATCTCGTCTGGTCTTATACCGCAATGCACCGCATACCGGGCATGCATTCAAATTCTCATACTCCTCATTGCGGTAGAGGTTGCAGTCATTAGGGCATGCATGTATCTTTTGCACCTCTAATCCTAGAGGGCAGAGAACCTTCTTTGCTTCGTACGTACTGTCAGGCAATTAGTTATCCTTTGGAAGCTTCTTCTTCATTATTTTCAGTAGCGTACCAAATCCCTTATCAGATACACCATTCTCTGCCTTCCATTGCAACAATTCCAGTGTGGTACCGAGATTTGTGTTTCCATCTTCACAATTTGGGTACAACCATTTTTTGTAGTCCTCTTGTTGAGAACGTAGCATGCAATTTCGAAATTTTCCTACTCTCACGCAAGATCTATATAGGAGAAGCATAGCAACGAGACGGGAAGAGTGTGTCCACGTACCCTCATAGACTGAATGCGGAAGCGTTAGATTAACGTGGTTGATGTAGTCAAACGTCTTCGCGATTCAACCGATCAAGCACCGAACGTATGACACCTCCGACTTCTGCACACATTCCGCTTGACGACGTCCCTCAAACTCTTGATCCAGCAGGATGTCAGGGAAGAGTTCTAGCAGCACGATGGCTGGTGACGGTGATGGTGAAGTTGATCGCGCAGGGCTTCACCTAAGCACTATGACAATATGATCTGATGAGCAAACTGTGGAGGGGGGCACCGCACACGGCTAGGAACAATTGATGTGCTTTGGGGTGCCCCCTGCCCACATATATAAAGGAGGAGGGGAGGAGGTCGACCACAAGGAGCGCGCCATGGGGGGAGTCCTACTAGGACTCCAATCCTAGTAGGATTCCCCCCCCCTTCCTCTTCATGGAGGTGGAAAGAGGGAAGGAGAGGAGAGGGAGATGGAAAGGGGGGTCGCGCCCCCTCCCCTTGTCCTATTCAAACTCCCCTTGGGGGGCACCCCCTTGTGGGCTGCCCTCTCTCTCCCCTATGGCCCATGAGGCCCAATACTTTCCCCGGGGGTTCCGATAACCACCCGGTGCCCTCAAAAATACCCGAAATGATCTGGAACCATTTCGGTGACCTAATACCATCGTCCATTATATCAATCTTTACCTCTCGACTATTTTGAGATTCCTTGTCATGTCCGTGATCTCATCCGGGACTCCGAACAATCTTCGGTCACCAAAAACACATAACTCATAATACTAATCGTCATCGAATGTTAAGCGTGCGGACCCTACGGGTTCGGGAACTATGTAGACATGACCAAGACACTTCTTCGGTCAATAACCAATAGCGGAACCTGGATGCTCATATTGGCTCCCACATATTCTACGAATATCTTTATCGGTCTAACCGTAATGACAACATACGTTATTCCCTTTGTCATCGGTATGTTACTTCCCGAGATTCGATCGTCGGTATCTTCATACCTAGTTCAATCTCGTTACTGGCAAGTCTCTTTACTCATTCCGTAATGCATCATCCCGTAACTAATTCATTAGTCACATTGCTTGCAAGGCTTCTTATGATGCCCAGAGATACCTCTCTGATACTCGGAGTGACAAATCCTAATCTCGATCTATGCCAACCCAACAAACACCTTCGATGATACCTGTAGAGCATCTCTTTAATCACCCAGTAAAGTTGCGACGTTTGATAGCACACAAGGCATTCTTCCGGTATCCGGGGGTTGCATAGTCTCATAGTCTGAGGATTATGTATTTGACATGAAGAAAGCGGTAGCGATAAAACCGAACGACCAATACGCTGAGCTAACGGATGGGTCATGTCCATCACATCATTCTCCTAATGATGTGTTCCCGTTAATCAAATGACAACACATGTCTATGGTTAGGAAACTCAACCATCTTTGATTAACGATCTAGTCTAGTAGAAGCTTACTAGCAACACAGTGTTTTGTCTATGTATCCATAGATGTATCAAGTTTCCAGTTAATACAATTCTACCATGAATAAAAGACATCTATCATGATATAAGGAAATATAAATAACAACTTTATTATTGCCTCTAGGGCATATTTCCTTCAGTCTCCCACTTGCACCAGAGTCAATAATCTAGATTACATAATAATGATTCTATCACCCATGGAGTCTTGGTGTTGATCATGTTTAGCTCCTGGAAGAGGTTTAGTCAACGGGTCTGCTACATTCAGATCCGTATGTGTTTTGCAAATCTCTATGTCTCCCTCCTTTACTTGATCGCGGATAGAGTTGAAGCGTCTATTTATGTGCTTAGTTCTCTTGTGAAACCTGGATTCCTTCGCCAAGGCAATTGCTCCTGTGTTGTCACAAAAGATTTTCATTGGACCCGATGCACTAGGTATTACACCTAGATCGGATATGAACTCCTTCATCCAGACTCCTTCATTTGCTGCTCCTGAAGCAGCTATGTACTCCGCTTCACACGTAGATCCCGCCATGACGCTGTCAGGCCCAAGATGCGATTATATCCCGATCACGTGATACACTCGTGATTGGGACACAACCGTATTTCAGGCGCTTAGCAAGATGGATATCATTACATCGTACATTACATAAATACATGGGGATACAACAATTCATACAAGTCACACGAATACAACAACATCAATACAAGGCATCCGACTACGGATGCAAACATGAAAAACACAACGACATCCATCCGCTATCCTAGGCTGCCGACCAGGAACCTATCCCAAGACTGAAGAAGAAGAAGACAGAATTCCAACAAAAGGTAACATCGCTCTCACGTCAAGTCATCGGAAACCTGCACCTGCAACTAGTGTTGGAGTATTTGTGAGCCGCGAGGACTCAGCAATCCCATAACCATGGGTATCAAGACTAGCAAAGCTTAATGCGTAAGGAGAGGTTAAGTGGTGAGGTTGCAGCAGCGGCTAAGCAAAAGTATGGTGGCTAACTTACGAGTACAAGAATAAGATGAGCATCTATGCAAACGGTCGCAAACTAGTAATGATCGCTAAAGATCCTGAACTACCTACGAGTCAAACATAACCCCACTGTGTTCTCTTCTCAAAGTGAAAAGACACGGTCACGGTTACTCACGCAGTTCGTGTATTTTACTTCGGATCCTCTGTCAAGTTTTCTACAACCGGACATTAACAAATTCCAATCTGTCACATAACCGCGGGCACGACTTTCGAAAGATCATAACCCTGCAGGGGTGTCCCAACTTAGCCCATCACAAGCTCTCACGATCAGCAGCGATAATAATAATATTACCCCTTATCTTAGGGACAGCCCGATCAGACTCGGAATCCCGGTGCACAAGACATTTCGACAATGGTAAAACAAGTCCAGCAAGACCTCCCGACGTGCCGACACCCTGATAGTAGCCGCGCGTATCTCGTCTCAGGCCATGACAGGATAGGTGATCCTACGGGAGCCAGATACCTCGAGTTTCCCCGTGGCGTCCCCGTAGTCTTCCCGTTTGGGACCAACACCATCAGCACTGGCCCCCCTGTATGTAGAAGAATCCTCGGGTAGCGCTAACTCCCTATGAAATTAACTAATTAAGTTTTTATTATGTTGCAAATAAAACCAATGTTGGGTCTTGCTGGAGGAGTTTTATTCAAAGACAAACTGTCAAGCGGTCCCCATATACCCAACCGTGTTAGGAACGCAAAATCAAGGAACATAATGCCGGTTTATCGGCTCCAAAGGTGGCATGAGTGGAACAAAACACCGAGCAAAAGGCCAAGCCTTCCACCCATTGCCAAGTATATAGGTTTGTTAAGATATATAAGATATATTGTGATATTCCAACAACAAGTTCCAACATGGAACAATCTTCATCTTCACCTGCAACTAACAACGCTATAAGAGGGGTTGAGAAAGCGGGTAACATAGCCAAACAACGGTTTGCTGGGATGGTGTCAAAGGTTGGAGGTTTCATGGCAACGAGGAGAGGCTGACAACAAAGATATAGGTAGCGCGACATATAATGATAGCATCGAGACAACTAGCATGGCAATGATAGTAAAGGTATCCAAGGTGATGGTCATCTTGCCTGAGATTTCGCAAGGAAGAAGAACGAGCCATGAAGAAGACGAGGAAGAATCCACGAAGACGAGCCAAGTGTAGTCGAACGAATCCTCACGATCGCAACGGAAAATGAACTAGCGAGAAGAAGCACACAACATGGTAAACACACCACTCAAGAACATGACAAGATGCTCAACCAAGTATGATGCAAGACAAGTCTATATGATGCAAAACATGGCAAGGGATGAAGCATACAAGAACAACATCACCCAACAAGTTTAAACGAGGCCGGAAACAACATATAACAATTCCGGTAAGTCCTCATATGCACATTTCGAAATTGGTCCAGATCTGAACAAACCTTAAGTTCAAGTTGTTAAACAGCAAGTTAACATGCACCAAAATGATCTACTCGAAATTCTAGTCAAGTTACATATCAAGTTCATTCAATTCGGAGCTGCGGCCTAGAAGATATGAGCAAAACAAGTCAAGTATGTCAAATATGCAAGATGCATACAAACAATAAGCAAACACACTCCAAACATGTAAACAACATGATATTATGCTTCTACATGCAAAAACACACAAGTTTTATATAGGACGCGCTCAAAACGGAGCAACGGCCTAGAAGATATGAGCAAAACAAGTTACAATGCAAAGATGAAGTTAACAGCAACATAGCAACTTTGGAGCAAGGTATATTTATGCTACAGCACCCAAACATGATAACAAAAGGCATGGATGTGAAATAGACATGATTCTCAACAATCATGAACTCAGAGCACACCCAAAAACTTGCTGGAACACAATTAAAGTAGCATGGCAAGATTCAAGAAGTTTACTGATTTCTCAGACTTTGTGAAAAAAACATAGCATGGCAAAAACAACGACAAGTAGGCATGTTTGCAAGCTTGTGCAACTCATCTCAAAGCATATCATGGCAAGTGAATATAACCAACAACAAGAAGACATGTTTATGAAGCTACTCATGGCAAGAACATGGTCATAGGATGCATTGATCACTAGCAATTCACATGGAAAAACTGAACTTGCTGATAACAGGCTGACAGAAACATTTTATAGCAACTTGAGAGCAAGAAATAAATAAGCTACAGCAGGCCATATGTGCAAACAAGGGAATGGATGGATAGAGCATAACATGGAAAACAAGACTTGATCATTGGACATCTCAAAACAAGCATGGATTTGAGTGGGGCATCAAGCAAACATGGCATCAGGTTTAACAGTTTCAAACTTAGCAGTTTTCAACAAGTATCAGAAAACAACAACAGCAAGTAGGCTACTTTACAAGCTTGTTGCAAACACCACAAGGCGTATCATGAAAAGTGGATTGCACCACAGCAAAGATGACATGATTGGGCTTCTAAAACATATTGACATGTAGCTCAAACAAAAATCACACGTAAATATACAAAAATGACAAAATAACATCTCCTAACAAGTTTCAGCACTTGAACACCCACATGCACTTTTGCAACAGAGATTAACATGGCAATATGGCACCTAACATGAATGCTACAGCAACCAACATGTAGAGCACTTCACAATGAACATTTTGACATACCATACACTCCATTTGGACCAACATGCATGATACGTCCATTTTGCATCATGCTTATAAGTTGATATTTATTGCATTTTGGGTTGTTCATACATGTTTTGTCCCAATACTTATGCCTTTTATCTCTTATTTTGCAAGGTTTACATGAAGAAGGGGGAATGTCAGCAGCTAGAATTTTGGGCTGGAAAAGGAGCAAACTCTATAAACCTATTCTGCACAACTCCAAAAGCCCCGAAACTCCACAGAACATTTTTTCGGAAAATATAAAAAATATCTGGCGAAAGAAACCCACGAGAGGGGCCACTGGCTGGCCTCGAGGGTGGGGGCGCGCCCCCCTTCCCAGGGCGCGCCCCCTGCCTCGAGGGGCAGCCGGTGGGCCCCCGGTGCCCATCTTCTCCTATATGAAGCGTTTTGACCTGGAAAAAATCAAGGAGAGGCTTTCGGGACCAGACGCCGCCGTCTCGAGGTGGAACCGAGGCGGATACCAATCTAGGGCTCCGGCAGAGCTGTTCTGCCGGGGATACTCCCCCCCCCCCCGGGAGGGGGAAATCATCACCGCTGTCATCACCAACAACTCTCCCATCTTGGGGAGAGCTATCTTCATCAACATCTTCACCAGCACCATCTCCTCTCAAACCCTATTTCATCTCTTGTATCCAGTCTTTGTATCCAAACCTCAGATTGGTATCTGTGGGTTGCTAGTAGTGTTGATTACTCCTTGTAGTTGATGCTAGTTGGTTTATTTGGTGGAAGATCATATGTTCAGATCCATTATGCATATTAATACCCCTCTGATCATGAACAATATTTTGTCTCGTGAGTAGTTGCTTTTGTTCCTGAGGACATGGGAGAAGTCTTGCTATTAGTAGTCATGTGAGTTTGGTCTTCGTTCGATATTTTGATGAGATGTATGTTGTCTCTCCTCTAGTGGTGTCATGTGAACGTCGACTACATGACACTTCACCATTATTTGGGCCTAGAGTAAGGCATTGGGAAGTAATAAGTAGATGATGGGTTGCTAGAGTGACAGAAGCTTAAACCCTAGTTTATGTGTTGCTTCGTAAGGGGCTGATTTGGATCCATATGTTTCAGGCTATGGTTAGGTTTACCTTAATACTTCTTTTGTAGTTGCGGATGCTTGCATTAGAGGTTAATCATAAGTGGGAGGTTTGTCCAAGTAAGGGCAGCACCCAAGCACCGGTCCACCCACATACCAAATTATCAAAGTACTGAACGCGAATCAGATGATTGTGATGAAAACTAGCTTGACGATAATTCCCATATGTCCTCGGGAGCGCTTTACCTTGCATAAGAGTTTGTCCAGGCTTGTCCTTTGCTACAAAAAAGATTGGGCCACCTTGCTGCACCTATTTACTTTTACCATTTGTTACTTGCTACCAATTATCCTATCACAAAACTATCTGTTACCTAAAATTTCAGTGCTTGCAGAAAATACCTTACTGAAAACTGCCTATCATTTCCTTCTGCTCCTCGTTGGGTTCGGCACTCTTACTTATCGAAAGGACTACGATAGATCCCCTACACTTGTGGGTCATCAAGACTCTTTTCTGGCGCCGTTGCCGGGGAGTGAAGCGCCTTTGGTAAGTGGAATTTGGTAAGGAAAAATTTATATAGTGTGCTGAAATTTATTGTCACTCGTTTCTATGCCTCAAAATCCTTTGAGGGGCTTGTTCGGGGTATCTTCACCCCGAGCAGAAGAGCAAAGAGTTGCTCCTCAACCTACTGCACCTATTAAAAATGTTTGGTTTGAGATTCCTACGGGTATGATTGAGAAACTGCTTGAAAATCCCTATACAGGAGACGGAACACTTCACCCCGATTTACATCTAATCTATGTAGATGAAGTTTGTGGATTGTTTAAGCTTGCAGGTATGCCCGAGGATGTTATCAAGAAGAAGGTATTCCCTTTATCTTTGAAGGGAGATGCATTGACATGGTTTAGGCTATGCGATGATATGGGATCATGGAACTATAATCGTCTGAAGTTGGAATTTCATCAGAAGTTCTACCCTATGCACCAGGTTCATCGTGATCGTAATTATATTTATAATTTCTGGCCTCGCGAAGGAGAAAGCATCGCTCAAGCTTGGGGAGGCTTAAGTCAATGTTATATTCATGCCCCAATCATGAGCTTTCAAGAAAGATGATCATCCAAAAAAAATTGTGCTCGGCTTTCTCTCAATAATCGCACCATGCTCGATAATTCTTGTTCTGGCTCTTTTATGATGAAGATTGTTGAATTCAAATGGGATTTATTGGAAAGAATTAAACGCAACTCCGAAGATTGGGATCTCGACGAAGGTAAGGAGTCAAGTATGACCCCTAAGTTTGATTGTGTTAAAGCTTTTATGGATACCAATGTTTTCCGTGAGTTTAGCACTAAATATGAACTTGACTCTGAGATAGTAGCTTCTTTCTGTGAATCCTTTGCTACTCATGTTGATCTCCCTAAGGAGAAGTGGTTTAAATATCATCCCCCTATTGAAGTAAAGGTAGTTGAACCTATTAAAGTTGAAGAAAAGACTATTACTTATAATGTTGATCCTGTTATACCTACCGCTTATATTGAGAAACCACCTTTCCATGTTAGGATAAAGGATCATGCTCAAGCTTCAACTGTAGTTCGTAAGAGTAATACTAGAACACCTACACCCTCTGAGCAAATTAAAGTTGAACCTAGTGTTTCTATGGTTAAATATCTCTTGGTAGAAGATTTAGATGGACATGTTATTTACCTCCAAGAAGAGTCTGCTAAAATAGCCAAACCCAATGCTACAAATAGACATAAACATGTTGTAGGCTTGCATGTTATCTCTGTCAAGATACGAGATCATTGCTATCATGGTTTATGTGACGTAGGTGCTAGTGCGAGTATAATCCCTCTTGATTTGTACAACGAAATTATGCATGATATCGCACCTGCTGAGTTAGAAGGGATTGACGTTACTATTAAGCTTGCTAATAGAGATACTATTTCACTAGTTGGGGTTGTTAAGATATTGAAGTCTTGTGTGGGAAAGTTAAATACCCTGCTGATTTTCTCGTTCTTAGTTCCCCACAAGATGCTTTATGTCCCATTATATTTGGTAGACCCTTCTTGAATACTATTAATGCCAAGATAGACTACGTGAAATATATTGTCACTGTCGGATTAGGGGACATGTCTCATGATTTTAACTTTGCTAAATTCCGTAGACAACCCCTTGAAAAGGAACCAGCCAGTAAGGATGAACTTATTGGTCTCGCTTCTATTGCCGTGCCACCTAATGATCCTTTAGAACAATACTTGCTAGACCATGAAAATGATATGCATATAAATGAGAGAAGGGAGATAGATGAAATATTCCTTACACAGGGGCCCGTATTGAAAAACAACTTTCCTGTTGAAATCCTAGGGGATCCTCCTCCACCCAAGGGTGATCCCGTGTTTGAACTTAAACCTTTGCCTGATAATCTTAAGTATGTTTATCTTGATGAAAAGAAGATATATCCTGTTGTTATTAGTGCTAACCTTTCAGAGCAAGAAGAAAAAAGATGATTGAAAACTATGAAGAAGCACCGAGCTGCTATTGGATATACTATGTATGATCTTAAGGGCATTAGTCCCACTATATGTCAACACAAGATAAAATTGGAAGAAAATGCTAAACCAGTTATCGATCATCAGCGACGGTTAAATCCTAAGATGAAAGAAGTGGTAAGGAAGGAAATACTAAAGCTTCTAGAGGCAGGTATTATCTATCCCATTGTTGATAGCCAGTGGGTAAGTCCCGTCCATTGTGTTCCTAGGAAAGGAGGTATGACTGTCGTCCCTAATGATAAGGATGAATTAATCCCGCAAAGAATAGTTACGGGTTATAGGATGGTAATTGATTTTCGTAAGTTAAATAAAGCTACTAAAAAAGATCATTACCCCTTGCCATTTATTGATCAAATGCTAGAAAGGTTATCCAAACATACTCATTTCTGCTTTCTAGATGGTTATTCTGGTTTCTCTCAAATACCTGTGTCAAAAGGGGATCAAGAAAAGACCACCTTCACTTGTCCTTTCGGTACCTTTGCTTATAGATGTATGCCTTTTGGTTATGTAATGCACCTACTACCTTTCAAAGATGCATGATGGCTATATTCTCTGACTTTTGTGAAAAGATTGTTGAGGTACTCATGGATGATTTCTCCGTTTACGGAACTTCTTTTGTTGATTTCTTAAGCAACCTTGATCGAGTTTTACAGATATGTGAAGACACTAACCTTGTCTTGAATTGGGAGAAGTGCCACTTTATGGTTAATGAAGGCATTGTCTTGGGACACAAAATTTCTGAAAGAGGTATTGAAGTTGACAAAGCTAAAGTGGATGCTATTGAAAAGATGCCATGCCCTAAAGATATCAAAGGTATACGAAGTTTCCTTGGTCATGCATGGTTTTATAGGAGGTTCATTAAGGACTTCTCCAAAATCTCCAGGCCTCTGACTAATCTTTTACAGAAAGATATTCCTTTTGTCTTTGATGATGATTGTCTATAAGCATTTGAAATACTTAAGAAAGCATTGATCTCTGCACCTATTGTCCAGCCTCCTGACTGGAATTTACCCTTTGAGATTATGTGCGATGCTAGTGATTATGCTGTAGGAGCTGTTCTAGGGCAAAGAGTTGATAAGAAACTGAATGGTATCCAGTATGCTAGTAAAACTCTAGATAGTTCCCAAAGAAACTATGCTACCACTGAGAAAGAATTTTTAGCAGTTGTGTTTGCTTGTGATAAGTTTAGACCCTACATCGTTGATTCTAAAGTAACTATTCACACTGATCATGCTGCTATCAAATACCTTATGGAAAAGAAAGATGGTAAACTTAGACTTATTAGATGGGTTCTCTTGCTGCAAAAATTTGACTTGCATATTATTTATAGAAAGGGAGCTGAGAACCCCGTAGCAGATAACTTGTCTAGGTTAGAGAATATACTTGATGACCCACAACCTATTGATGATAGCTTTCCTGATGAACAGTTAGCTGTCATAAATAGTTCTCGTACTGCTCCATGGTATGCTGATTATGCTAATTATATTGTTGCTAAGTTTATACCTCCTAGCTTCACATACTAGCAAAAGAAAAAGTTCTTCTATGATTTGAGGCATTACTTCTGGGATGACCCACATCTTTATAAAGAAGGAGTAGATGGTATTATTAGACGTTGTGTACCTGAGCATGAACAGGAACAGATCTTATGCAAGTGCCACTCCGAAGCTTATGGAGGACACCATGCGGGAGACAGAACTGCACACAAGGTATTACAATCCGGTTTTTATTGGCCTACTCTCCTCGAGGATGCCCGTAAGTTTGTCTTATCATGTGATGAATGTCAAAGAATTGGTAGTATTAGTAGACGTCAAGAAATGCCTATGAACTATTCACTTGTTATTGAACCATTTGATGTTTGGGGCTTTGATTATATAGGACATTTTCCTGCCTCTAATGGGTACACACATATTTTAGTCACTATTGATTACGTTACAAAGTGGGTAGAAGCTATTCCAACTAGTAGTGCTGATCATAACACCTCTATTAAGATGCTTAAAGAAGTTATATTTCCGAGGTTTGGAGTCCCTAGATATCTAATGACTGATGGTGGTTCACACTCTATTCATGGTGCTTTCCGTAAGATGCTTGCTAAGTACGATGTCAACCATAGAATTGCATCACCTTATCACCCACAGACTAGTGGTCAAGTCTAATTAAGTAAAAGGGAGTTGAAATTAATCTTGCAAAAGACAGTTAATAGGTCGAGAAAGAATTGGTCCAAGAAACTAGATGATGCATTATGGACCTATGGAACTGCATATAAAAATCCTATGGGTATGTCTCCGTATAAGATGGTATATGGAAAAGCTTGTAACTTACCTCTTGAGCTAGAACATAAGGCATATTGGGGTATCAAAGAGCTCAATTATGATTTCAAACTTGCCAGTGAAAAGAGGCTATTTGATATTAGCTGTCTCGATGAATGGAGAACCCAGGCCTACGAGAATGCCAAGTTATTCAAAGAAAAAGTTAAAAGATGGCATGACAAAAGGATACAAAAGCGTGAGTTTAACGTAGGTGATTATGTTCTGCTATACAACTATCGTTTAAGATTTTTTGCAGGAAAACTTCTCCCCAAGTGGGAGGGACCTTACGTTATCGAGGAGGTCTATCGTTCCGGTGCCATAAAAATCAACAACTTCGAAGGCACAAATCCGAAGGTGGTGAATGGTCAAAGAATCAAACATTATATCTCAGGTAATCCTATTAATGTTGAAACTAATGTTATTGAAACCATAACCCCGGAGGAATACATAAGGGACACTTTCCAGAACGATTCAGCATCCGAAAAGGAAGAGGTACGTGATACGATAAGTAAACCGACTCCAAAACAGTTCTAAATGTAATTTTTCTCCGTATTGGAATATTTAGAAATATAGAAAAATAAACCGCAGTCCGGAGGAGACATGGGGCCACCTCGAGGGTAGGGGCGCCCCCCTTCCTAGGGCGCGCCCCCCTGCCTCGAGGGCACCCCGTGTGTCCCCCGGACTCCGTTTTCTTGTGGGTTACTCCTTTTGTTCGGGAAAAATTCATTATATAGACTCCCGAAGGTTTTGACCTCTATATCACGCAAAATTCCTCTGTTTTCGTTTCGAGCTATTTTCTGCTAGGGTTTGCGAAGCTAGGCATCATGTCGTCTCCCTCCTCCAACAACAAAGGCAACGATGCTTGGCTAATGAAGATAGATCTGAAGAGAGAAGGACCCGAGGAGATCCACAAGGAGAAGAAGATCAAGATAGAGGTGGAGGATCCGGCTCCGGCAGCAGGAGAAGAAGACACCTCCAAATCCCTTCCTAATATCTTTACCTCAACTGAGCTAGAAGCTTTAAGGATGCTTGAGTTAGCTCAGATCCGCAACAAGCATCTCAGAAGTGAAAATCTTTTGTTGAAGGATTACATAGCTGCTCTCAAAGGTATTATCCGCATGCTGGAAGATCTCCTACGCTCGATATATGAGGATCCCCCGTCACTACTTGCAACTCCATCATCACCAACCCCGAAGAAGGAGACATAATCATATGGGTATGGGCACTCCCCTTGGCAACTGCCAAGCTTGGGGGAGTGACCCCATTATTGTATCACCATCACTCCTATCTTTACCATTTTGCTTAGTTCGATCCTTTTGGTAGTATCTTGATCCATTAGAATAAAGTTAGCATGATCTAGTTGTGAGCTTTTGCTTTGTGAGCTTTATCCTTTGTAATCGAGTTCGTGAGCTATATAATAAAGATTAGTGTTGAGTCAATGGCTTGATTTCCTCACTTGGGTCATGATAAAAAGAAAGAAAACAAAAAGAGAATCAAAGAGATCATATCGATCTTATGGGAAGTAATGACCTCACATACAAGAGTATGATAAATAAAAGTTGTTGGGAGGTGACAAACATAGTTTTGGTCATCGTTGCAATTAATAGGAAGTAATAAAAGAAGAGAGGCTTCACATACAAATATACTATCTTGGACATCTTTTATGATTGTGAGCACTCATTAAAGTATGACATGCTAAAGAGTTGATGTTGGACAAGGAAGACAACATAATGGGTTATGTTTTCTTATATCCGAAATAAAGTATATTGTCATGGATCTTCCAACATGTTGAGCTTGCCTTTCCCCCTCATGCTAGCCAAAACTCCTCGCACTAAGTAGAGATGCTACTTATGCTTCTTATAAGTGTCAAGGTGAAATCCACCTTTCCTTTTTACATTTTATCCTTTGGCAAGCACATTGTGTTGGAAAGATCCAGACATATATACCCACTTGGATGTAAGTTTTCATGATCAATTACTGTTAACATTACCCTTGAGGTAAAAGGTTGGGAGGCAACACCATAAGCCCCTATCTTTCTCTGTGTCCGATGAAAACTCCATAAACATAAGTATTGCGTGAGTGTGAGCAATTGTGAAAGATTATATGATAGTTGAGTATGTAGGCTTGCTGGAAAGCTCTTATATTGACTCTTTCCGATATTACGATAAATTGCAATTGCTTCAATGATCGAGACCAAAGTTTGTTAGTTCCCAATGAAGTTTATGATGTATACTTGATATTGTGGATGAATTGTTACTTTAGCATAATGATCATATGACTATATTTATATAAGTTGCTGTTATGAGAATGATCATCATGCCCTCATGTCCGTATTTTGTTTTTATCGACACCTCTATCTCTAAACATGTGGACATATTTTTCGATATCGGTTTTCGCTTGAGGACAAGCGAGGTCTAAGCTTGGGGGAATTGATACGTCCATTTTGCATCATGCTTATAAGTGGATATTTATTGCATTATGGGCTGTTCATACATGTTTTTTCCCAATACTTATGCCTTTTCTCTCTTATTTTGCAAGGTTTACATGAAGAAGGGGGAATGCCGGCAGCTGGAATTCTGGGCTGGAAAAGGAGCAAACTCTGGAAACCTATTCTGCACAACTCCAAAAGCCCCGAAACTCCACAGCACATTTTTCGGAAAATATAAAAAATATTTGGCGAAAGAAACCCACGAGAGGGGCCACTGGCTGGCCTCGAGGGTGGGGGGCGCGCCCCCCTGCCTCGAGGGCCAGTCGGTGGGGCCCTGGTGCCCATCTTCTCCTATATGAAGCGTTTTGACCTAGAAAAAATCAAGGAGAGGCTTTCGGGACCAGACGCCGCCGTCTCGAGGCGGAACCGAGGCAGAAACCAATCTAGGGCTCCGACAGAGCTGTTCTGCCGGGGATACTTCCCTCCAGGAGGGGGAAATCATCACCACCGTCATCACCAACAACTATCCCATCTTGGGGAGAGCTATCTTCATCAACATCTTCACCAGCACCATCTCCTCTCAAACCCTACTTCATCTCTTGTATCCAATCTTTGTATCCAAACCTCAGATTGGTACCTGTGGGTTGCTAGTAGTGTTGATTACTCCTTGTAGTTGATGCTAGTTGGTTTATTTGGTGGAAGATCATATTTTCAGATCCATTATGCATATTAATACCCCTCTAATCATGAACAATATTTTGTCTTGTGAGTAGTTGCTTTTGTTCCTGAGGACATGGGAGAAGTCTTGCTATTAGTAGTCATGTGAGTTTGGTCTTCGTTCGATATTTTGATGAGATGTATGTTGTCTCTCCTCTAGTGGTGTCATGTGAACGTTGACTACATGACACTTCACCATTATTTGGGCCTAGAGGAAGGCATTGGGAAGTAATAAGTAGATGATGGGTTGCTAGAGTGACAGAAGCTTAAACCCTAGTTTATGTGTTGCTTCGTAAGGGGCTGATTTGGATCCATATGTTTCAGCCTATGGTTAGGTTTACCTTAATACTTCTTTTGTAGTTGTGGATGCTTGCATTAGAGGTTAATCATAAGTGGGAGGTGTGTCCAAGTAAGGGCAGCACCCAAGCACCGGTCCACCCACATACCAAATTATCAAAGTACCGAACGCGAATCAGATGATCGTGATGAAAACTAGCTTGACGATAATTCCCATATGTCCTCGGGAGTGCTTTACCTTGCATAAGAGTCTATCCAGGATTATCTTTGCTACAAAAAGGATTGGTCCACCTTGCTGCACCTATTTACTTTTACCGTTTGTTACTTGCTACCAATTATCCTATCACAAAACTATCTGTTACCTAAAATTTCAGTGCTTGCAGAAAATACCTTACTGAAAACTGCCTATCATTTCCTTCTGCTCCTCGTTGGGTTCGACACTCTTACTTATCGAAAGGACTATGATAGATCCCCTACACTTGTGGTTCATCAATGCACAAAGTTATCACCCCACAAACATGCTAACATAATAACAGTTTTCATCAGTTTAAAACATATATCACTTTTGCAATGATGATTAGGGCATCAAGATTAACTCAAACAAGCATGCCACAGTACAACAATATGAAGAGCATATCACAACAAACATTTGGACATATCATTCACTCAATTTGTATAATCACACAAAAAGTTACAGCCACTCAAAGTATGCATCATGATAACATTTTCTGGGGACTTAGAAGAAAAAGAACCTCGGGGTCGGGCGGACATTGTCCGGTCCGTCGGTGGGCGCGCACGGGCCCACCTGGCAGTGACTCAACGAGGGGAGGGCGTACACGTCCGTGCCCGGACGAACACGTCCGACGGGCTGGGCGCTCGGGCCCACCTGTGGGCTCCTATGGTCGGTCGAGGCTCTGATACCAACTTGTCAGGCCCAAGATGCGATTCTATCCCGATCACGTGATACACTCGTGATTGGGACACAACCGCATTTCGGGCGCTTAGCAAGATGGATATCATTACATCGTACCATTACATAAATACATGGGGATACAACAATTCATACAAGTCACATGAATACAACAACATCAATACAAGGCATCCGACTACGGATGCAAACATGAAAAACATAACGACATCCATCTGCTATCCCAGGTTGTCGACCAAGAACCTATCCCAAGACTGAAGAAGAAGAAGAAGAAGAAGAAAGAATTCCAACAAAAGGTAACATCGCTCTCACGTCAAGTCATCGGAAACCTGCACCTGCAACTGGTGTTGTAGTATCTGTGAGCCACGAGGACTCAGCAATCCCATAACCATGGGTATCAAGACTAGCGAAGCTTAATGGGTAAGGAGACATTAAGTGGTGAGGTTGCAGCAGTGGCTAAGCAGAAGTATGGTGGCTAACTTACGAGTACAAGAATAAGATGAGCATCTATGCAAATGATCGCAAACTAGTAATGATCGCTAAAGATCCTGAACTACCTACGAGTCAAACATAACCCCACCGTGTTCTCTTCTCAAAGTGAAAAGAGACGGTCAAGGTTACTCACGTAGCTCGTGTATTTTACTTCGGATCCTCTGTCAAGTTTTCTATAACCGGACATTAACAAATTCCAATCTGCCACATAACTGCGGGCACGACTTTCGAAAGATCATAACCCTGCAGTGGTGTCCCTACTTAGCCCATCACAAGCTCTCACGATCAGCAGAGATAATAATAATATAACCCTTATCTTAGGGACAGCCCGATCAGACTCGGAATCCCGGTGCACAAAACATTTCGACAATGGTAAAACAAGTCCAGCAAGACCTCCCGGTGTGCCGAAACCCTAATAGTAGCCGCGCGTATCTCGTCTCAGGCCACGACAGGATAGGTGATCCTACATGAGCCAGATACCTCGAGTTTCCCCGTGGAGGCCCCGCAGTCTCCCCGTTCGGGACCAACACCATCAGCACTGGCCCCCTGTATGTAGAAGAATCCTTGGGTAGCGCTAACTCCCTATGCAATTAATTAATTAAGTTTTATTCAAAGACGAACTGTCAAGGGGTCCTCATATACCCAACCGCGTTAGGAACGCAAAATCAAGGAACATCATGCCGGTTTATCGGCTCCTAAGGTGGCATGAGTGGAACAAAACACCGAGCAAAAGGCCAAGTCTTCCACCCATTGCCAAGTATATAGGTGTGTTAAGATATATAAGATATATTGTGATATTCCAACAACAAGTTCCAACATGGAACAATCTTCATCTTCACCTGCAACTAACAACGCTATAAGAGGGGCTGAGCAAGCGGGTAACATAGCCAGACAACGGTTTGCTGGGATGGTGTCAAAGGTTAGAGGTTTCATGGCAATAAGGAGAGGCTGACAACAAAGATATAGGTAGCGTGACATATAACGATAGCATCGAGACAACTAGCATGGCAATGGTAGTAAAGGTATCCAAGGTGATGGTCATCTTGCCTGAGATTCCGCAAGGAAGAAGAACGAGTCCATGAAGAAGACGAGGAAGAAGCCACGAAGACGAGCCAAGTGTAGTCGAACAAATCCTCACGATCACAACAGAAAATGAACTAGCGAGAAGAAGCACACAACATGGTAAACACACCACTCAAGAACATGACAAGATGCTCAACCAAGCATGATGCAAGACAAGTCTATTTGATGCAAAACATGGCAAGGGATGAAGCATACAAGAGCAACATCACCCAACAAGTTTAAATGAGGCCGGAAACAACATATAACAATTCCGGTAAGTCCTCATATGCACATTTCGAAATTGGTCCAGATCTGAACAAACCTTAAGTTCAAGTTGTTAAACAGCAAGTTAACATGCACCAAGATGATCTACTTGAAATTCTAGTCAAGTTACATATCAAGTTCATTTAATTCGGAGCTACGGCCTAGAAGATATGAGCAAAACAAGTCAAGCATGTCAAATATGCAAGATGCATCCAAACAATAAGCAAACACACTCCAAACATGTAAACAACATGATATTATGCTTCTACATGCAAAAACACACAAGTTTCATATAGGACACGCTCAAAACGGAGCAACACCCTAGAAGATATGAGCAAAACAAGTTACAATGCAAAGCTGAAGTTAACAGCAACATAGCAACTTTGGAGCAAGGTATATTTATGCTACAGCACCCAAACATGCTAACAAAAGGCATGGATGTGAAATAGACATGATTATCAACAAGCATGAACTCAGAGCACACCCAAAAACTTGTTGGAACACAATTAAACTAGCATGGCAAGATTCAAGAAGTTTACTCATTTCTCAGACTTAGTGAAAAAAATAGAGCATGGCAGAAACAACGACAAGTAGGCATGTTTGCATTCTTGTGCAACTCATCTCAAAGCATATCATGGCAAGTGAATATAACCAAAAGCAAGAAGACATGTTTATGAAGCTACTCATGGCAAGAACATGGTCATAGGATGCATAGATCACTAGCAATTCACATGGCAAAACTGAACTTGCTGATAACAGGCTGACAGAAACATTTTATAGCAACTTGAGAGCAAGAAATAAATAAGCTACAGCAGGCCATATGTGCAAACAAGGGCATGGATGGATAGAGCAGAACATGGACAACTTGACTTGATCATTGGACATCTCAAAACAAGCATGGATTTGAGTGGGGCATCAAGCAAACATGGCATCAGGTTTAACAGTTTCAGACAGCAGTTTTCAACAAGTCTCAGAAAACAACAACAGCGATTTGGCTAATTTACAAGCTTGTTGCAAACACCACAAGGAATATCATGAAAAGTGGATTGCACGACAGCAAAGATGACATGATTGTGCTTCTAAAACATATTAACATGTAGCTCAAACAAAAATCACACGTAAAGATACAAAAATGATAAAACAGCAACTTGTAACAAGTTTCAGCACTTAACAGCCACATGCACTTTTGCAACAGAGATTAACATGGCAATATGGCACCTAACATGAATGCTACAGCAACCAACATGTAGAGCACTTCACAATGAACATTTTGATATATCATACACTCCATTTGGACCAACATGCACAAAGTTATCACCCCACAAACATGCTAACATAATAACAGTTTTCAGCAGTTTAAAACATATAGCACTTTTGCAACGATGATTAGGGTATCAAGATGAACTCAAACAAGCATGCCACAGTACAACAATATGAAGAGCATATCACAACGAACATTTGGACATATCATTCACTCAATTTGGATAATCACACAAAAAATTACAGCCACGCAAAGTATGCATCAGGATAACATTTTCTCGGGACTTGGAAGAAAAACAACCTCGGGGTCGGGCGGACATTGTCCGGTCCGGACGGACATGTCCGTCGGTGGGCGCGCACGGGCCCACCTGGCAGTGACTCGGCGAGGGGAGGGCGGACACGTCCGTGCTCGGACGGACACGTCTGTGCTCGGACGGACACGTCCGACGGGCTGGGCGCTCGGGCCCACCTGTCATTGGCTCCGGGAAGTCAACACGGTCACCGATCCAGATCGGATCGATCCCGCAGACAAAGCAGGGCGGCAGCGCATCGGGCCTCCGGCGAGGCAGGCCGAAGATGGAGCGGAGGTGCCGGATCTGGGCGTTGGCGGCCTGGATCCGGCCTGATCCGGGCGGTGGCCGAACTCCGGCGCGGGTGGGAGTTGACGAGGAGGCGGGGCGCGGGTCTCTACCACAGCGCTGCTTGCGGCTGGCGACGAAGCTGGAGGTCGGCGGGGACGGGCCATGCGGAAGCTGGGCGAGGCGGCGCTGGGGCGACGAGGACGATCGGCGGCGGCTGGAGCCGGGGCGCTCGGGCGACAAGACAAGCGCGGCGGGGAGCGGCAGAGCGGTGGGGCTCGGGCGACGAGCTCAGAGGCGAGCGGCGGCGTGCGCGGGCTCGCTCGGGCCCAGATGGGCTTGGGCGGGCGCCGCGCGGGCTTGGTCGTGCCGGCGGCGGTGGGAAGCAGGGGAGTCCGTGTGGCAGCGCGGGATTGGGGGCGAGCGGTGGCGGGAGGCGGCACAATCAATCCAAGCACGCCAAGTGGTGGCGGCGAGGTCGCCAGGAACGGCGGCTGGCGGCAGCTGGCCGCTAGCGACTTGACAAGTGGCGGAGGTGGGTCGGCTGGGCGCGGAAATTAAGGCAAAGGAGGCTAGAGGTTAGGGAAGGCTAGGGTTAGGCCCAAAATGGCATGTGGGGGTGTTTTATAGGGAAAAGGCAAGGGTTTGAGGGTTTTGGGGGGTTTTTTAGCCCTCCGATCGTGATCCGACGGCTCCGGTCGGGAGGGGGGTTAGGCAGGCCTAGGGAGTGGTAGTGGGCTGTGTAGGAGGGGTTGTGGGGAGAGAAGAGAAGAGGCCCGCAGGGGTTTTCGGAGACCGAAAACGTTCGACGAATTAACCGGCAACGGTGCCGCTATACTTATCCGTTGGGCTATCAAACGAACTCCGAATGCGACAAAATTTGACAGGCGGTCTACCTACAATATAATAAGACTACACGCCAAGTTTCATCCCATTCTGAGAACATTTTCCGACCACTTATAAAATAAATATTCGGAGGTGCCGCGGGCGCATGCAAGTGTGTCTGGGCTGAGAACGGACAACGGAAAGGACGGGCGGACTCGGACGGATTCAGGTTTTGAAAACATGATGATGCAATGCACATGATGACATGGCAAAATGCAACACGCAAGCAGATGACATGGCAACGGCGATGAATAACTTGCTGACACCTGGCGCACCGGTCTCGGGGTGTCACACACGCTCTACTTGGAACTGCACCAACTGACAGCTCCACCATTCAACAAAAACACGTATCCGGTTTTGTGACTTAGAGTCATCTGGATCAGTGTCAAAGCTAGCATTGACGTAGCCATTTACGACGAGCTCTTTGTCACCTCCATAAACGAGAAACATATCCTTGGTCATTTTCAGGTACTTTAGGATGTTCTTGACTGCTGTCCAATGATCCACTCCTGGATTACTTTGGTACATCCCTGCTAGACTTATAGAAAGGCACACATCAGGTCTGGTACACAGCATTGCATACATGATAGAACCTATGGCTGAGGCATAGGGAATGTCTTTCATTTTCTCTTTATCTTCTACAGTGGTCGGGCATTGAGTCTGACTCAACTTCACACCTTGTAACACAGACAAGAACCCTTTCTTTGACTGGTCCATTTTGAACTTCTTCAAAACTTTATCAAGGTATGTGCTTTGTGAAAGTCCAATTAAGCATCTTGATCTATCTATATAGATCTTGATGCCCAATATATAAGCAGCTTCACCGAGGTCTTTCATTGAAAAATTCTTATTCAAGTATCCTTTTATGCTATCTAGAAATTCTATATCATTTCCAATCGATAATATGTCATCTACATATAATATCAGAAATGCTACGGAGCTCCCACTCTCTTTCTCCAAAAGTCTGTATAAAACCATATGCTTTGATCACCTCATCAAAGTGTATATTCCAACTCCGAGATGCTTGCACCAGTCCATAGATGGATCGCTGGGGCTTGCACACTTTGTTAGCACCTTTAGGATCGACAAAACCTTCTGGTTGCATCATATACAACTCTTCTTTGAGAAATCCATTAAGGAATGCAGTTTTAACATCCATTTGCCAGATTTCACAATCATACAATGCATCAATTGCTAACATCATTCAGACAGACTTAAGCATCACTACGGGTGAGAAGGTCTCATCGTAGTCAACTCCTTGAACTTGTCAAAGATATTTTGCAATAAGTCGAGCTTTGTAGACAGTAACATTACCATCGGCGTCAGTCTTCTTCTTGGAGATCCATTTATTTTCTATGGCTTGCCGATCATCGGGCAAGTCAACCAAAGTCCATACTTTGTTTTCATACATGGATCCCATCTCAGATTTCATGGCCTCAAGCCATTTCGCGGAATCTGGGCTCATCATCGCTTCCTCAAAGTTCGTAGGTTCATCATGGTCTAGTAACATGACTTCCAGAATAGGATTACCATACCACTCTGGTGCGGAACGTACTCTGGTTGACCTACGAGGTTTGGTAGTAACTTGATCTGAAGTTTCATGATCATCATCATTAGCTTCCTCACTAATTGGTGTAGGCATCACGGGAACGATTTTCTGTGATGAGCCATTTTCCAATTCGAGAGAAGGTATAGTTACCTCATCAAGTTCTACTTTCCTCCCACTCACTTCTTTCGAGATAAACTCCTTCTCTGGAAAGGATCCATTCTTAGCAACAAAAGTCTTGCCTTCAGATCTGTGATAGAAGGTGTACCCAACAGTTTCTTTTGGGTATCCTATGAAGACGCACTTCTCCGATTTGGGTTTGAGCTTATCAGGATCAAGCTTTTTCACATAAGCATCGCAACCCCAAACTTTAAGAAATGACAACCCAAGTTTCTTGCCAACCCACAGTTCATACGGTGTCGTCTCAACGGATTTAGATGGTGCCCTATTTATTGTGAATGCATATGTCTCTAATGTATAACCCCAAAATGATAGTGGTAAATCGGTAAGAGACATCATAGATCGCACCATATCTAATAAAGTACGGTTACAACGTTCGGACACACCATTACATTGTGGTGTTCCAGGTGGCGTGAGTTGCGAAACTATTCCACATTGTTTTAAATGAAGACCAAACTCGTAACTCAAATATTCGCCTCCACGAGAAGATCGCAGAAACTTTATTTTCTTGTTACGGTGATTCTCTACTTCACTCTGAAATTCTTTGAACTTTTCAAATGTTTCAGACTTGTGTTTCATCAAGTAGATATACCCATATCTGCTCAAATCATCTGTGAAGGTCAGAAAATAACGATACCCGCCGCGAGCCTCAACACTCATCGGACCGCATGCAGTATGTATTATTTCCAATAAGTCAGTTGCTCGCTCCATTGTTCCGAAGAACAGAGTTTTAGTCATCTTGCCCATGAGGCATGGTTCGTAAGTATCAAATGATTCCGAAAGCCCATGTGCATGGAGTTTCTTCATGCGCTTTACACCAATATGACTTAAACGCCAGTGCCACAAATATGTTGCACTATCATTATCAACTTTGCATCTTTTGGCATCAATATTATGAATATGTGTATCACCACAATCGAGATTCAACAAAAATAGACCACTCATCAAGGGTGCTGTTGGAAATATGCCCTAGAGGCAATAATAAAATGTTTATTATTATATTTCCTTGTTCATGATACTTGTGTATTGTTCATGCTTGAATTGTATTATCCGGAAACAGTGATACATGTGTGAATACATAGACCACAACGTATCCCTAGTAAACCTCTAGTTACTAGCTCGTTGATCAACAGATGGTGACGGTTTCCTAACCATGGACATTAGATGTCATTGATAACGGGATCACATCATTAGAAGAATGGTGTGATGGACAAGACCCAATCCTAAGCCTAGCACAAGATCGTGTAGTTCGTATGCTAAAGCTTTTCCAATGTCAAGTATCCTTTCCTTAGACCATGAGGTTGTGCAACTCCCAGATACCGTAGGAATACTTTGGGTGTGCCAAACGTCACAACGTAACTGGGTGGCTATAAAGGTACACTACGGGTATCTCCGAAAGTGTCTGTTGAGTTGGCACGAACCAAGACTGGGATTTGTCACTCCGTATGTCGGAGAGGTACCTCTGGGCCCACTCAGTGAGACATCATCATAATGAGCTCAATGTGACTAAGGGGTTGGTCACGGGATGATGTATTACAGAACGAGTGAAGAGACTTGCCATGACGAGATTGAACAAGGTATCAGTATACCGACGATCGAATCTTGGGCAAGTGCTATACCGATGGACAAAGGGAATCGTATACGGGATTGATTGAATCCTCGACATCGTGGTTCATCTGATGAGATCATCGAGGAGCATGTGGGAGACAGCATGGGTATCTAGATCCCACTGTTGGTTATTGACCGGAGAGTCGTCTCGGTCATGTCTACGTGTCTCCCGAACCTGTAGGGTCTGGACACTTAAGGTTCGGTGACGCTAGGGTTGTAGAGATATAAGTATGCGGTAACCCGAAAGTTGTTCGGAGTCCTGGATGAGATCCCGAACGTCATGAGGAGTTCTGGAATGGTCCGGAGGTAAAGATTTATATATAGGAAGTCCAGTTTCGGGGGTCATCGGTATTGTACCGGGACCACCGAAAGGGTCCCGGGGGTCCACCGACTGGGGCCACCTATCCCGGAGGGCCCCATGGGCTGAAAGGGGAAGGGAACCAGCCCATAGTGGGCTGGTGCGCCCCTCTTGGGCCTCCCCCTGCGCCTAGGGTTGGAAACCCTAGGGATGGGGGGCGCCCCACCTGCTTGGGGGGCAAGTCCCCCCCCCCTTGGCCGCCGCCCCCCTAGGAGATTGGATCTCCTAGGGCCGGCGCCCCCCTCCCCCCCTGGGCCCCTATATATAGTGGGGGGAGGGAGGGCAGCCGTACCCATGCCCTGGCACCTCCCTCTCCCTCCCGTGACACCCCTTCCTCCTCCAGTGCTGCTTGGCAAAGCCCTGCTGGAATACCGCTGCATCCACCACCACGCCATCGTGCTGCTGGATCTCCAACAACCTCTCCTCCCCCTTTGCTGGATCAAGAAGGAGGAGATGTCGCTGCTACGTACGTGTGTTGAATGCGGAGGTGCCGTCCGTTCGGCGCTAGGATCATCGGTGATTTGGATCACGACGAGTACGACTCCATCATCCACATTCTCTTGAACGCTTCCGCTCGTGATCTACAAGGGTATGTAGATGCACTCCCATCTCACTCGTTGCTAGATGACTCCATAGATTGATCTTGGTGAAGCGTAGAAATTTTTTGATTTCTGCTACGTTCCCCATCGGTGGTATCATGAGCTAGGTCTATGCGTAGTATCTTGCACGAGTCGAACACAAAGTAGTTGTGGGCGTAGATTTGTTCAATTCTCTTGCCGCTACTAGTCTTATCTTGATTCGGCGGCATCGTGGGATGAAGCGGCCCGGACCGACCTTACACGTACGCTTACGTGAGACAGGTTCCACCGACTGACATGCACTAGTTGCATAAGGTGGCTAGCGGGTGTCTGTCTCTCCCACTTTAGTCGGATCGGATTCGATGAAAAGGGTCCTTATGAAGGGTAAATAGAAATTGGCATATCACGTTGTGGTTTTGGCGTAGGTAAGAAACGTTCTTGCTAGAAACCTATAGCAGCCACGTAAAAACTTGCGACAACAATTAGAGGACGTCTAACTTGTTCTTGCAGCATGTGTCGTGTGATGTGATATGGCCAAAAGATGTGATGAATGATATATGTGATGTATGAGATTGATCATGTTCTTGTAATAGGAATCACGACTTGCATGTCGATGAGTATGACAACCGGCAGGGGCCATAGGAGTTGTCTTAATTTTATTGTATGACCTGTGTGTCATTGAAAACGCCATGTAATTACTTTACTTTATTGCTAACCGTTAGCCATAGTAGTAGAAGTAATGTTTGGTGAGACAACTTCATGAAGACACGATGATGGAGATCATGATGATGGAGATCATGGTGTCATGCCGGTGACAATGATGATCATGGAGCCCCGAAGATGAAGATCAAAGGAGCAAAATTATATTGGCCATATCATGTCACTATTTGATTGCATGTGATGTTTATCATGTTTTACATCTTATTTGCTTAGAACGACGGTAGTAAATAAGTTGATCTCTCGCTAAAATTTCAAGAATTGTGTTCCCCCTAACTGTGCACCGTTGCTAAGGTTCGTTGTTCTAAAGCACCACGTGATGATCGGGTGTGATAGGTTCTAATGTTCGCATACAACGGGTGTAAGCAAGATTTACACACGCGATACACTTAGGGTTCACTTGACGAGCCTAGCATGTACAGACATGGCCTCGGAACACGGAAGACCGAAAGGTCGAACATGAGTCGTATAGAAGATACGATCAACATAAAGATGTTCACCGTTGATGACTAGTCTGTCTCACGTGATGATCGGAAACGGCCTAGTCGATTCGGATCATGTATCACTTAGATGACTAGAGAGATGTCTATCTGAGTGGGAGTTCATTAAATTTGTTTAGATGAACTTAATTGTCATGAACATAGTCTAAAATCTTTACAATATGTCTTGTAGATCAAATGGCCCACCCTAATGTTGTCCTCAACTTCAACGCGTTCCTAGATAAAACTAAGCTGAATGACAATGGCAGCAACTATACGGATTGGGTCTGTAACTTGAGGATCATCCTCATAGCTGCCAAGAAAACATATGTCCTAGAAGCACCGCTAGGTGACGCTCCCGCCCCAGCGAACCAAGACGTTATGAATTCTTGGTAGTCGTGTTGTGATGATTACTCCCTGGTTCAGTGCGGCATGCTTTACAGCTTAGAATCGAGGCTCCAAAAGCGTTTTGAGCACCATGGGGCATATGAGATGTTCCAAGAGCTGAAAATGGTTTTCCAAGCTCATGCCCAAGTCGAGAGATATGACGTCTCCGACGCATTCTACAGTTGTAAGATGGAGGAGAAAAGTTCTGTCAGCGAGCACATACTCAAATTGTCTGGGTTGCACAATCGCTTGTCTCAGTTGGGAATTAATCTCCCAGATGAAGCAGTCGTTGACAGAATCCTTCAGTCGCTCCCACCTAGCTACAAGAGCTTCGTGATGAACTTCAATATGCAAGGGATGGAGAATTCCATTCCCGAAGTGTATTCAATGCTGAAATCAGCGGAGGTGGAGATCAAGAAAGAACATCAAGTATTGATGGTGAATAAAGCCACTAAGTTCAAGAAAGGCAAGGGTAAGAAGAACTTCAAGAAGGACGGCAAAGGAGTTGCCGCACCCGGTAAGCCAGTTGCCGGGAAGAAGCCAAAGAATGGACCCAAGCCTGAGACTGAGTGCTTTTATTGCAAGGGAATGGGTCACTGGAAGCGGAACTGCCCCAAATACTTAGCAGATAAGAAGGCCGGCAACGTCAAAGGTATATGTGATATACATGTTATTGATGTGTACCTTACCAGCGCTCGTAGTAGCTCATGGGTATTTGATACCGGTGCAGTTGCTCACATTTGTAACTCAAAGCAGGAGTTGCGGAATAAACATAGACTGGCGAAGGACGAGGTGACGATGCGCGTCGGGAATGGTTCCAAGGTCGATGTGATCGCCGTCGGCACGCTACCTCTGCATCTACCTTTGGGGTTAGTTTTAAACCTCAGTAATTGTTATTTAGTACCAGCTTTGAGCATGAACATTGTATCTGGGTCTCGTTTAATGCGAGATGGCTACTCATTTAAATCCGAGAATAATGGTTGTTCTATTTATATGAGAGAGATGTTTTATGGTCATGCCCCGCTGGTCAATGGTTTATTCTTAATGAATCTCGAACGTGATGTTACACACATTCATAGTGTGAATGCCAAAAGATGTAAGGTTGATAATGATAGTCCCACATACTTGTGGCACTGCCGCCTTGGTCATATTGGTGTCAAACGTATGAAGAAGCTCCATGCAGATGGACTTTTGGAGTCTCTTGATTATGAATCATTTGACACGTGCGAACCATGCCTCTTGGGCAAGATGACCAAGACTCCGTTCTCCGGAACAATGGAGCGAGAAACCAACTTATTGGAAATCATACATACCGATGTGTGCGGTCCAATGAGTGTTGAAGCTCGCGGTGGCTATCGTTATGTTCTCACCCTCACAGATGACTTAAGTAGATATGGGTATGTCTACTTGATGAAACACAAGTCTGAGACCTTTGAAAAGTTCAAGGAATTTCAGAATGAGGTTGAGAATCAACGTGACAGAAAAATAAAGTTCTTACGATCGGATCGTGGAGGAGAATATTTAAGTCACGAATTTGGCACGCACCTAAGGAACTGTGGAATTGTTTCACAATTGACACCGCCTGGAACACCTCAGCGTAATGGTGTGTCCGAACGTCTTAATCGTACTATGTTGGACATGGTGCGATCTATGATGTCTCTTACCGACTTACCGCTATCATTTTGGGGTTATGCTTTAGAGACTGCCGCATTCACTTTAAATAGGGCTCCGTCTAAATCTGTTGAGACGACACCGTATGAACTTTGGTTTGGCAAGAAACCTAAGTTGTCGTTTCTGAAAGTTTGGGGTTGCGAGGCTTATGTCAAGAAACTTCAACCTGAAAAGCTCGAACCCAAATCGGAAAAATGCATCTTCATAGGATACCCTAAGGAAACTATTGAGTACACCTTCTACCTCAGATCCAAAGGCAAGGTCTTCGTTGCCAAGAATGGATCCTTTCTAGAGAAAGAGTTTCTCTCGAAAGAAGTGAGTGGGAGGAAAGTGGAACTTGATGAGGTGACAGTCATCCCTTCCGAACCGGAAAGTAGCGCAGCGCAGGAAGTTGTTCCTGTGGTGCCTGCACCGACTAGGGAGGAAGTTAATGATAATGATCATGAAGCTTCAGATCAAGTTACTACTGAACTTCGTAGGTCCACAAGGACACGTTCCGCACCAGAGTGGTACGGCAACCCTATCATGGAAATCATGTTGTTAGACAACGGTGAACCTTCGAACTATGAAGAAGCGATGGCGGGCTCGGATTCCAACAAATGGCTTGAAGCCATGAAATCCGAGATAGGATCCATGTATGAAAACAAAGTATGGACTTTGGTGGACTAGCCCGATGATCGGCACGCCATAGAAAATAAATGGATCTTTAAGAAGAAGACTGACGTGGATGGTAATGTGACCATCTATAAGGCTCGGCTTGTCGCTAAAGGTTAACGACAAGTTCAAGGGATTGACTACGACGAGACTTTCTCTCCCGTAGCGATGCTGAAGTCCGTCTGAATAATGTTAGCAATTGCCGCATTATATGATTATGAGATATGGCAAATGGACGTCAAAACGGCATTCCTTAATGGCTTCCTCAAGGAAGAACTGTATATGATGCAGCCGGAAGGTTTTGTCGATCCTGAGAATGCTAACAAGGTATGCAAGCTACAGCGCTTGATACGTCCAAAACGTATCTATAATTTCTGTTTGCTCCATGCTTCTTTTGTGTGATATTGCTATGATATTGATGCACTTCCATACACTTTTGATCATATTTGGACTAACCTATTAACTCAGTGCACCACAGTGCCAGTTCTTGTTTTCTGCTGTTTTTCTATTTCAGGTTTCCCCCATATTAAAAGTGCTCCAAAAATTCCAGGAAAAATACAGGAAAAATCAGCATACATGAAGCTTCGCGAAGAACCAAAGATGGGCCAGAGGGGAGCCAGGGGAGGCCCAGGCGGCCACCTGGCGCGGCCCCACCCCTGGCCGCGCCAGGGGGGGCGCTTGGGGCCCCTGCTTCGCCTCTGGCTGCCCCCCTTCGCATATATATCCCTCTCGTCCCGAAACCCTCGAGGACAGAACCCTTTTTCGCGATCTCGCCTCTGTTCCACCGCCGCAGCGCTTCCAAGATCGGGAGCATCAGGAGAACTCTTCCCGGCACCCTGCCGGAGGGGAGAACCACCACCGGGAGCTTCTCCACCACCATGGACGCTTCCCGGATGAGTCGTGAGTAGTCCACCTTGGACCATGGGTCCATGATCAATAGCTATGTGATGTTCTCCTCCCCTCTTTGCTCTTCATGGTTTAGACCTCGTGAGCTGCCCTACATGATCGAGGCACATATGTAATCTTTCTGCTGTTGCTTTGCTGAGTTTGCTGGGATCTGATGGATTATGAGACTATGTTCAGATTGTGTTTGAGTAATATATTTGATTCACCTCTTTTATATCTTTGTTCTTGAGTAATTCTTGCATGTTCTTCGTTGCTGTTTATTGCTTTGGCCAAGTAGTAGGTAGTAACTCCAAGAGGGAGCGTTATGCTTGATTGTGGGTTCATGCCCCCTGATGACTAGCTTGAGTGACAGAAACATGAGTCTAGGGGATGTGTTGTTGCCACAAGGGAGAAAACAACGGTGCTTGTTCTTGCGGGTGCAAGGATTGTTTACTTTACGCAAAGTTCTTTTAATGCAGTTGTCTGTTGCTTTGAGTTTACACTTTGGGTGGGATTCGCAACTTAATACCAGCGAGATGTTCTGGATATATATCTCAAGGTGGATGATTAGTAGTAGATGCATATGGATTTCGGTCTACTTGCCTTGGCGTACCGCCCATGCTTTTGAGCCTCTACCTTTCTTTGCAGCATAGTTAGCATTGGTTTGCGCACATAATCCTGTCAATTGCCCAGCTGTAATTCGTTTACCTCGCTTTGCTGTTTTATCGTCTTTTGGGAGAGAGACATCACTAGTGAACATCATGGGACCCCGGTCCATATTACCACCGCTGATCACACCTTCTATTTACTTCATGTTTTTATTTCCTAGTTGCAGTCTTAGCTATCATTATTATCTCTTGTGTTTGATCCTTTGTAAACAACAAGGCCGGAGGGATTGACAACCTCTTTGTACTCGTTGGGAGCAAAGTTATCTGTATCTGTGTGCAGGTCCCGTCAACCGCTAAGTTTCTGGCGCCGTTGACACCTACTTGTCGACCCTCGGAGTCTCACGGGATTCGATCCTTGGTATCTTTGCCAAGGGAAATTTGCCGCTACGCTACATCTCAACCTTCCACTTGGGGTAACCAACGAGGGGCGAGAAGCCATCAAGCAAGTTTCTGGCGCCGTTGCCGGGGACTCCACTCTTCAAGATAGGGGAGTTGCACGCTATCTTTTATCTTTGCTTTTTAGTCTTGTTAGTTTACCTTTCAGTTTTTGCTTTACTGTCCCTTACCAAAAATCACAAAAATAGTTATCTTGCTTGCTGCTGCTATGGGTTCCACCGAGAACACCAAGTTGTGTGACTTCACTAGTCATAACAACAGTGACTTTATCTGCACGCCTATTGCTACACCTACCGCTTCAGCACCTTCTTAAGAGATTAAACCTGCTCTGCTGAACCTAGTTATGAAAGATCAATTCTCCGGTGCTGGAGATGATGCCGCTTTGCACTTAAATAATTTTGTTGAGCTCTGTGATATGCAAAAGTACAAAGAAGTAGATGGTGATATTGTTAAGCTTAAGCTTTTTCCATTCTCCTTGAGAGGAGGAGCTAAAATCTGGTTTCAATCCTTGCCTAGGAATAGTATAGATTCTTGGGACAAGTGCAAGGATGCCTTTATTGGGAAGTACTATCCCCCTGCTAAAATTATCCAATTAAGGAGTAACATAATGAATTTTAAACAATTGGATAATGAACACGTTGCCCAAGCTTGGGAACGCATGAAATCTCTTGTCAAGAACTGCCCTACTCATGGTTTGACTACTTGGATGGTTATCCAAACTTTTTATGCAGGCTTGAACTTTACCTTGCGGAACTTGTTAGATTCGGCCGTGGGAGGAACCTTTATGTCAACTACACTTGGTGCTGCCACGAAGCTTCTCGACGAGATGATGACCAATTATTCCCAATGGCACACCGAACGCGCTCCAACAGGTAGGAAGGTAAGCTCTGTCGAGGAGATTTCCTCCCTAAATGAAAAAGTTGACTTGATCATGTCTCTACTTTCCAAGCAATCTTCTATTGATCCTCATGATGTTCCTTTAACTTCTTGGATTGCTCAAGATCAAGTAGATGTGAACTTTATCTCTAGAAACAACTTCAATAACAATGCTTATAGGAGTAATTTTGGTAGCAACCCTAGATCGTTCCCCTCTAATTCCTATGGGAACAACAATACTTATCCTAGCACCAAGAACTCCACTTCTGAACTAGAGATTATACTTAAAGACTTAATCACTACCCAAAAGGCCATCAATAAGAGTGTAGAAGAAAAACTAGACAAACTAGATAATCTCTCTTCGAAGGTAGACAATTTAGCCCATGAGGTAGAGTTGCTTAAAATTAGAACTTCTCCTCTTGAGGAGAGGAAGACCACTCCTATGAATGCTATTCAAGTGCAAATTAATGAAAACATTAGGATGATGGCTAAACTCAAAGAGAGATGGGCTAGAGAAAAGGAGGAAGAAGATAGAATTAAGAGCCTTCCTACCCACCACACTGTTGCTACTATTCAAGTTGTTGAGGATATCCAAACTCTTAGCACCCAATGCACTCCTAGTCCCATTGGACATATTAATGGTGATGCTATGACCTCAACCGTAGAAGAAGAAACTCCTATGACCATAGATGCTACCAAACAAGTGAGCCTAAAGGACACCACTACCACTTTACTTGATAGTAGTGACCTTGATTTTGATAATTGCACCCTTTCTGAAGTTATTGGTTTTCTTCACAAGATGTCTAGAGATCCCCACACTAGCACACTTAATCTTGCCTTCACGGAGCATATCATTAATGCTCTCATCAAAGCTAGGGAGGAGAAGCTTAGGGTAGAAGCCTCCATACCTAGAAAGCTAGAAGATAGTTGGGATCCTATGATTAAAATTAAGTTGAATAACTTCTCTTGCTATGCTTTATGTGATGTTGGAGCTAGTACCTCCGTTATGCCCAAAAGAATGTATGATATGTTTGAATTGAAACCTTTTGATCCTTGTTCTTTTGGTGTTCATCTTGTTGATTCTTCCGTAAAGAAACCTTTGGGGAAGATCGACGATGTTCTTATCATTGTCAATGACAATTATGTTCCCGTTGATTTTACTATTATGGATATTGAATGTGAACCTTCATGTCCAATTATTTTGGGACGTCCTTTTCTTCGCACCGTTGGTGCTATCATTGACATGAAAGAGGGGAATATAAAATTCCAATTCCCTCACAAGAAAGGGATGGAACACTTCCCTAGAAAGAAGATTAAGTTGCCTTTTGAGTCCGTTACACGGGCTAGCTATTCTCTTACTCTTGATAAGACTTGATCTTCTCTTTTTGCATCATGCCTAGCTTAAAGGCATAAAAGAATGCGCTTTTGGGAGGCAGCCCACAACGAATTAGGTTTTATTTTGCTTTTGTTGTGTCTTGATGTTTGTTACTACAGTAGCATCATCATTGTATCTTTTCTTTTCAGCTTTGTGCCAAGTTTAGCCGCCGATTGCAAGAAAGTTCAAAAGTTGTGACGTGATGTCCAGAAAACAGATTCTGTCCTTGGACAGAAAAATTCGAATAAAATCACCAGGTCATCTTTTTGATCTGAATTTTTTTGACAGCGTGCTCTATACAATTGGCTTTCGAGCGTCTGTTCTGAGTTTTGTGATTTGAGTTGCAGAAGTGCCCCGAAAAAATTATTTACTACCTGCTGGTCTGTTTTTCACAGATTCTGTCCTGTTTTGCCTTTTCTTCGTTTTGCAAACCTTGAGCTTGCTTTTTCTTTGCAAAAACCTTTTGGCAATCTTGAGAAACAGTAGCTCTTCAAGATTATTTTTATTTCCAGTAGGGAAAAATTATTTTATTGTGGGTACTAACCTCGCTAATCAGATTATGATGAGTTATGTATGAAGGGAGTTTTCAAGTGTGCGAGAGAAGATGATAAAAGAAGATTCAGGAGGGTCAAACGCTCAAGCTTGGGGATGCCCCCGTGCACCCCCAAGAAATATTCAAGAAGACTCAAGCGTCTAAGCTTGGGGATGCCCCCATGCATTCCCTTCTCCATCAACAATTATCAGTTCGTCTTTCGTTCCACTATAATTTTATCACTTCATGCGTTATGTGCTATGCTTGGAGCATCTTGCTCTTAGTTTCTTTTTTTAGTTTTCTTTAGCTTTGCTTGCTGTTCATAACAAGTTAGAACCCAGCTTTCTTTGTGTGGGAGAGAAACACGCTCCACTTCAACCTAGAACACAACATAGGATTTTCATGCTTATCTTTGTTGTGTGTGTTCTTTGTCTTTCCATAGCTGCTGTCATGTTTAGCTCTTAGTTTTCATGCTTTTCTTTTTAAAGAGCTTTTGTTTAGTTGGTTGCTGAACTCTCCTGAGTTTTCATGTTTATCTTGTTAAGAGAGTTTGCCTGTTGCACTGAGTTGTGTGTCTTAACTTAAAGTAGGTAATTGAGGTTGCTATTTAATTTTAGTAGTAACTTGCAATAGTTTTGAGGTATTGCCATGAGTAATGTATGAACTTTTGGTGTCAAGAGCTTTAGCCTATTAGTGATAGATGTCGTATTTTGGGCAATCCATGTTTATTTTCGAAAACCTAAAAAATAGTTGAGAACTTTAGCTACTAGATGGATCACTAATCTTTGGAGGGATCGAATATTAGAGTACACTCACGTACCATGAGTCGAGGATGCGCAAGGATAACCAAACCCCCATACACTCCTCCTCGGGGTACTTGTCTCTTTGTGAACCTCCTAATTACATTGAGAGTTACCGATAATAAGTGCATGAGTTCTTCGGACTAATGTGAGTATTCGAAAGTTGACACTTCCACCTAGCCATATTTTTCTAGCCTCTTCGGTACCGTGCATTGCCCTTTCTCACCTCGAGAGTTGGCGCATACTTCGCCGGTGCATCCAAATCCTTGGCACGATACGCTCTGTCATCATAAGCCTCATTATATCCTTCCTCAAAACAGCCACCATACCTACCTATCAAGGCATTTCCATAGCCTTTCCGAGATACATTGCCATGCAACATCCATCTTCTCATGACTTGATCTTCATGTCATACATGCTTTTGCTTGATCGATGAGCCGCATGCTAGTTGGGCCTTGCCCTAATCATTGCTACATGACGCGCTAGTATCATTGCATATCCTGCTACACCGGCAGAGGCATACATTTGCATACATCATGATAGTTTCATTTTCTTTATGTTGAGTACTTTTGTAAAGTGTGAAAGATCTTCTATACTTCTTGTAATACATAGAGTGTTGCCCCTAAAGTGAGGAAAAGATCCCAAAGAGGACAAAATCAAAAGATCCCAAAGAGGACAAATGAGAGTTAAATAGAAAGAGCCATTGAGGCCACACAAAAATAAAAAAATAGAAAAAAGAGAAAAAGAAATAAAAAGAGAGAAGGGGGCACACTACTATTCCTTTTGAGAGATCCACACTCGTACTCCATCTTATACCTTGTACTCCATAGAGATTATCATTCATGCATATAGCTATGTGGGGACCTTCACACTATAGAACTTGGCTTGTATATTCCAATGACGAGCCTCCTCAAAAGAGCTCTAGGTCTTCTTGAGCGAGCAAGTTGGATGCACCCCCACTAGTTCCATTGGAGAGCTTACCTTAGCTCATATGTGCATCCGTTGCATGGCAATCCCTACTCCTCGCATCATATCTATCATTTGGCTTTCTCTCGCCTATGATTGTCCTCATTGATGTGAGCCTTTCACACCTTTTTTGTCTTCCCCCTTCATCATTTTTCTCTCTTTGCCATCCTAAGTGTCAACCTTCTTGCTTACGCTCATCCATTGCATGAGTGCTCAAAATATCGAAAGGGAGTGGATCATTTTGACTTGTACCTGGCTAGTGGTCTGGGGATGAGTCAAGATAAGATTCCAAAGAAGACCAAGTGTGAAACTTTAGTAGATTAAGTTCTCAACAATACAAAAACTATGTTTTACTCTCTCGTATATCCCTATCCCCTTTCTTGCACGCAAACACCATTTGGAGACATTCGAGTCACGGACAGCGAGAGCTCTTGCACCTTTATGTTCTTATGTTGCTTGTTACAATGCTAATATAGACTCTTGCTTGTTATGACTTGAATTGAATTACATGCCTTGATTGCTTTACTTAAAAAGTTCTTATATGGTTGGTAGCATGTCACCATAGAAATTATGCTTGTTATCATTTACCTACTCGAGGACGAGCAGGAATTAAGCTTGGGGATGTTGATACGTCCAAAACGTATCTATAATTTCTGCTTGCTCCATGCTTCTTTTGTGTGATATTGCTATGATATTGATGCACTTCCATACACTTTTGATCATATTTGGACTAACCTATTAACTCAGTGCACCATAGTGCCAGTTCTTGTTTTCTGCTGTTTTTCTATTTCAGGTTTCCCCCATATTAAAAGTGCTCCAAAAATTCCAGGAAAAATACAGGAAAAATCAGCATACATGAAGCTTCGCGAAGAACCAAAGATGGGCCAGAGGGGAGCCACGGGAGGCCCAGGCGGCCACCTGGCGCGGCCCCACCCCTGGCCACGCCAGGGGGGGCGCCTGGGGCCCCTGCTCCGCCTCTGGCTGCCCCCCTTCGCATATATATCCCTCTCGTCCCGAAACCCTCGAGGACAGAACCCTTTTTCGCGATCTCGCCTCTGTTCCGCTGCCGCAGCGCTTCCAAGATCGGGAGCATCAGGAGAACTCTTCCCGGCACCCTGCCGGAGGGGAGAACCACCACCGGGAGCTTCTCCACCACCATGGACGCTTCCCGGATGAGTCGTGAGTAGTCCACCTTGGACCATGGGTCCATGATCAGTAGCTATGTGATGTTCTCCTCCCCTCTTTGCTCTTCATGGTTTAGACCTCGTGAGCTGCCCTACATGATCGAGGCACATATGTAATCTTTCTGCTGTTGCTTTGCTGAGTTTGCTGGGATCTGATGGATTATGAGACTATGTTCAGATTGTGTTTGAGTAATATATTTGATTCACCTCTTTTATATCTTTGTTCTTGAGTAATTCTTGCATGTTCTTCGTTGCTGTTTATTGCTTTGGCCAAGTAGTAGGTAGTAACTCCAAGAGGGAGCGTTATGCTTGATTGTGGGTTCATGCCCCCTGATGACTAGCTTGAGTGACAGAAACATGAGTCTAGGGGATGTGTTGTTGCCACAAGGGAGAAAACAACGGTGCTTGTTCTTGCGGGTGCAAGGATTGTTTACTTTACGCAAAGTTCTTTTAATGCAGTTGTCTGTTGCTTTGAGTTTACACTTTGGGTGGGATTCGCAACTTAATACCAGCGAGATGTTCTGGATATATATCTCAAGGTGGATGATTAGTAGTAGATGCA
>LR738711.1:751246284-751285236 GCA_902687465.1 Secale cereale | reverse complement strand
TGTTTTTATTTCCTAGTTGCAGTCTTAGCTATCATTATTATCTCTTGTGTTTGATCCTTTGTAAACAACAAGGCCGGAGGGATTGACAACCTCTCTGTACTCGTTGGGAGCAAAGTTATCTGTATCTGTGTGCAGGTCCCGTCAACCGCTAAGTTTCTGGCGTCGTTGACACCTACTTGTCGACCCTCGGAGTCTCACGGGATTCGATCCTTGGTATCTTTGCCAAGGGAAATTTGCCGCTACGCTACATCTCAACCTTCCACTTGGGGTAACCAACGAGGGGCGAGAAGCCATCAAGCAAGTTTCTGGCGCCGTTGCCGGGGACTCCACTCTTCAAGATAGGGGAGTTGCACGCTATCTTTTATCTTTGCTTTTTAGTCTTGTTAGTTTACCTTTCAGTTTTTGCTTTACTGTCCCTTACCAAAAATCACAAAAATAGTTATCTTGCTTGCTGCTGCTATGGGTTCCACCGAGAACACCAAGTTGTGTGACTTCACTATGGGAGTATTATATGTGGATGATATATTGCTGATGGGAAATGATGTAGAACTCTTGGAGAGCATAAAGGCCTACTTGAATAAGTGTTTTTCAATGAAGGACCTTGGAGAAGTTGCTTACATATTAGGCATCAAGATCTACAGAGATAGATCGAGACGCCTCATTGGTCTTTCACAAAGCACATACCTTGACAAGATATTGAAGAAGTTCAATATAGATCAGTCCAAGAAAGGGTTCTTGCCTGTATTGCAAGGTATGAGATTGAGCACGGCTCAATCCCCGACCACGGCAAAAGATAGAGAAAAGATGAATGTCATCCCCTATGCCTCGGCCATAGGTTCTATTATGTATGCCATGCTGTGTACCAGACCTGATGTGAACCTTGCCATAAGTTTGGTGGGGAGGTACCAAAGTGATTCTGGTATGGAACACTGGACAGCGGTCAAGAACATCCTGAAGTACCTGAAAAGGACTAAGGATATGTTTCTCGTTTATGGAGGTGATGAAGAGCTCGTTGTAAAGGGTTACGTCGATGCTAGCTTCGACACAGATCTGGATGACTCCAAGTCACAAACCGGATACGTGTATATTTTGAATGGAGGGGCAGTCAGCTGGTGCAGTTGCAAGCAAAGCATCGTGGCGGCATCTACATGTGAAGCGGAGTACATAGCTGCTTTCGAAGCAGCGCAGGAAGGAGTTCATCATCGACCTAGGAGTTATTCCACGCGCGTCGGGTCCGATGACTCTCTTCTGTGACAATAGTGGAGCTATTGCCATTGCCAAGGAGCCCAGGTTTCACAAGAAGACCAAGCACATCAAGCGTCGTTTCAACTCCATCCGGAATTATATTCAAGATGGAGACATAGATATTTGTAAAGTGCATACGGATCTGAATGTCGCAGACCCGTTGACTAAACCTCTTCCACGAACTCTATGGGTGTTCAATTCATCACAATGTAACTAGATTATTTACTCTAGTGCAAGTGGGAGACTGTTGGAAATATGCCCTAGAGGCAATAATAAAATGTTTATTATTATATTTCCTTGTTCATGATAATTGTCTATTGTTCATGCTTTAATTGTATTATCCGGAAACAGTGATACATCTGTGAATACATAGACCACAACGTGTCCCTAGTAACCCTCTAGTTACTAGCTCGTTGATCAACAGATGGTTACGGTTTCCTGACCATGGACATTAGATGTCATTGATAACGGGATCACATCATTAGGAGAATGATGTGATGGACAAGAACCAATCCTAAGCCTAGCACAAGATCGTGTAGTTCGTATGCTAAAGCTTTTCCAATGTCAAGTATCATTTCCTTAGACCATGAGGTTGTGCAACTCCCGGATACCGTAGGAATACTTTGGGTGTGCCAAACGTCACAACGTAACTGGGTGGCTATAAAGGTACACTACGGGTATCTCCAAAAGTGTCTGTTGAGTTGGCACGAACCGAGACTGGGATTTGTCACTCCGTATGACGGAGAGGTATCTCTGGGCCCACTTGGTGAGACATCATCATAATGAGCTTAATGTGACTAAGGGGTTGGTCACGGGATGATGTATTACGGAACGAGTAAAGAGACTTGCCATGACGAGATTGAACAAGGTATCGGTATACCGATGATCGAATCTCGGGCAAGTGCTATACCGATGGACAAAGGGAATCGTATACGTGATTGATTGAATCCTCGACATCGTGGTTCATCCGATGAGATCATCGAGGAGCATGTGGGAGCCAACATGGGTATCCACATCCCGCTGTTGGTTATTGACCGGAGAGTCGTCTCGGTCATGTCTACGTGTCTCCGGAACCCGTAGGGTCTACACACTTAAGGTTCGGTGACGCTAGGGTTGTAGAGATATAAGTATGCGGTAACCCGAAAGTTGTTCGGAGTCCCGGATGAGATCCCGGACGTCACGAGGAGTTCCGAAATGGTCCGGAGGTAAAGATTTATATATATGAAGTCCAGTTTCGGCCATCGGGAGAGTTTCGGGAGTCACCGGTATTGTACCGGGACCACCGGAAGGGTCCCAGGGGTCCACCGGGTGGGGCCACCTATCCCGGAGGGGCCCCATGGGCTAAAAGGGGAAGGGAACCAGCCCATAGTGGGCTGGTGCGCCCCCCCTTGGGCCTCCCCCTGCGCCTAGGGTTGGAAATCCTAGGGATGGGGGGCGCCCCACCTGCTTGGGGGGCAAGTCCCCCCCCCCTTGGCCGCCGCCCCCTAGGAGATTGGATCTCCTAGGGCCGACGCCCCCTCCCCCCAGGTCCCCTATATAGTGGGGGGAGGGAGGGCATACGTACCCATGCCCTAGTGCCTCCCTCTCCCTCCCGTGACACCCCTTCCTCCTCCAGTGCTGCTTGGCAAAGCCCTGCTGGAATACCGCTGCATCCACCACCACGTTGTCGTGCTGCTGGATCTCCAACAACCTCTCCTCCCCCTTTGCTGGATCAAGAAGGAGGAGACGTCGCTGCTCCGTACGTGTGTTGAACGCGGAGGTGCCGTCCGTTCGGCGCTAGGATCATCGGTGATTTGGATCACGACGAGTACGACTCCATCATCCACGTTATCTTGAACGCTTCCACTCGCGATCTACAAGGGTATGTAGATGCACTCCCCTCTCCCTCGTTACTAGATGAATCCATAGATTGATCATGGTGAAGCGTAGAATTTTTTTGATTTCTGCTACGTTCCCCAACAGGTGCATGCCCATAAAAGATATTACTCATATAAATAGAACACTCGTTATTCTCTGATTTAAATGAATAGCCGTCTCGCAACAAGCAAGATCCAGGTATAATGTTCATGCTCAACGCTGGCACCAAATAACAATTATTTAGGTATAAAACTAATCCCGAAGGTGGATGTAGAGGTAGTGTGCCGATGGCGATCACATCTACTTTGGAACTGTTTCCCACGCGCATCGTCACCTCGTCCTTAGCCAATCTTCGTTTAATCTGTAGCCCCTGTTTCGAGTTACAAATATGAGCAACCGAACCAGTGTCAAATACCCAGGCGCTACTACGAGCATTAGTAAGGTGCACATCAATATCATGTATATCAAATACCTTTGTTCACTTTTCCATCCTTCTTATCCGCCAAATACTTGGGGAAGTTCCGCTTCCACTGACCAGTCCATTTGCAGTAGAAACGCTCAGTTTCAGGCTTGGCTCTAGACTTGGGTTTCTTCCCGGGAGTAGCAACTTGCTTGCTATTCTTCTTGAAGTTCCCCTTCTTTCCCTTGCCCTTTTTCTTGAAACTAGTGGTCTTGTTAACCATCAACACTTGATGCTCCTTTTTGATTTCTACCTCCGCAGCTTTGAGCATTGCGAAGAGCTCGGGAATTGTCTTCTCCATCCCTTGCATATTATAGTTCATCATGAAGCCTTTGTAGCTTGGTGGCAGTGATTGGAGAACTCTGTCAATGACACTATCATCTGCAATATTAACTCCCAGCTGAGTCAAGTGATTGTGATATCCAGACATTCTGAGTATGTGTTCACTGACAGAACTATTCTCCTCCATCTTGCAGCTATAGAACATGTTGGGGACTTCATATCTCTCAACTCGGGCATTTGCTTGAAATATTAACTTCAACTCCTGGAACATCTCATGTGCTCCATGACGTTCAAAACGTGTTTGAAGTCCCGATTCTAAGCCGTAAAGCATGGCACACTGAACTATAGAGTAGTCATTAGACCGCGTCTGCGAGATGTTCAAAGCGTCTACGTTAGCAGGAGGGGGCTTGTCGCCTAGCGGTGCATCAAGGACATAATTCTTCTGTGCAGCAATGAGGATAATCCTCAAGTTATGGACCCAGTCCGTGTAGTTGCTACCATCATCTTTCAACTTAGCTTTCTCTAGGAACGCATTAAAATTCAAGGGAACGATAGCACGGGGCATTGATCTACAACATAGATATACAAAAACTATCAGGACTAAGTTCATGATAAATTAAGTTCAATTAATCACATTACTAAAGAACTCCCACTTAGATAGACATCCCTCATGTCATCTAAATGATCACGTGATCCATATCAACTAAACCATGTCCAATCATCATGTGAGATGGAGTAGTTTTCAATGGAGAACATCTTATGTTGATCATATCTGCTATATGATTCACGCTCGACCTTTCGGTCTCCAGTGTTCCGAGGCCATGTCTGTACATGCTAGGCTCGTCAAGTTTAACCCGAGTATTCCGCATGTGCAAAACTGTCTTGCACCCGTTGTATGTGAACGCAGAGCTTATCACACCCGATCATCATGTGGTGTCTCAGCACGACGAACTGTCGCAACGGTGCATACTCAGGGAGAACACTTGTACCTTGAAATTTTAGTAAGGGGTCATCTTATAATGCTACCGTCGTTCTAAGAAAAATAAGATGCATAAAAAGATAAACATCACATGCAATCAAAATATGTGACATGATATGGCTATCATCATCTTGTGCTTTTTATCTCCATCTTCAAAGCACCGTCATGATCTCCATCACCGCTTGACACCTTGATCTCCATCGTAGCGTCGTGGTCGTCTCACCAACTATTGCTAATACTATTATTACTAACTCATAGCGATGAAGTAAAGCAATTACATGGCGCTTGCAATTCATACAATAAAGAGAGAACCATAAGGCTCCTCCCAGTTGCCGATAATTTACAAAACATGATCATCTCATAAAAAAACGTATAACTCATCACGTCTTGACCACATCACATCACAACATGCCCTGCAAAAACAAGGTAGACGTCCTCTACTTTGTTGTTGCAAGTTTTACGTTGCTGCTACGGGCTTCTAGCAAGAACCGTGCTTACCTACGGCACAAAAACCATAACAGTGATTTATCAAGTTTGTTGTTTTAACCTTCAATAAGGACTGGCCGCAGTCAAATTCAATTCAACTAAAGCAAGAGAGACATACACCCGCCAGCCACCTTTATGCAAACAAGTTGCACGTAACAGTGAACACGGTCATGTAATGTTGGTCTGGGCTGCTTCATCTTACAATACTGCCGAATCAAAATAAGACGTTTGCGGTAAGCAGTATGAACATCACCGCCCACAACTCCTTTGTGTTCTACTCGTGCATATCATCTACGCATAGACCTGGCTCAAGATGCCACTGTTGGGAACGTAGCATGCAATTTCAAAAGTTTCCTACGCTCACGCAAGATCTATCTAGGAGAAGCTTAGCAACAAGACAGGAAGAGTGTGTCCATGTACCCTCGTAGACCAAAAGCAGAAGCGTTAGATTAACGCGGTTGATGTAGTCGAATGTCTTCGTGATTCAACCGTTCAAGCACCGAACGTATGGCACCTCCGAGTTCTGCACACGTTCAGCTCGATGACGTCCCTCGAACTCTTGATCCAGTAGAGTGTCGGGGAAGTTCCGGCAGCACGGCGGCATGGTGACGGTGATGGTGAAGTTGATCACGCAGGGCTTCACCTAAGCACTACGACAATATGATCTGAGGAGCAAACTATGGAGGGGGGCACCGCACACGGCTAGGAACAATTGATGTGCTTTGGGGTGCCCCCTTCCCACGTATATAAAGGAGGAGGGGAGGAGGCCAGCAGAAGGGGCGCGCCATGGGGGTGGTCCTACTAGGACTCCAATCTTTTCATGGAGGTGGAAAGAGGGAAGGAGAGGAGAGGGAGAAGGAAAGGGGGGTCGCGCCCCCTCCCCTTGTCCTATTCAAACTCCCCTTGGGGGGTGCGTGCCACCCCCTTGTGGGCTTCCCTCTCTCTCCCCTATGGCCCATGAGGCCCAATACTTTCCCCGGGGGGTCCCGGTAACCTCCTGGTACTCCGAAAAATACCCGAAACGATCCGGAACCATTCCGGTGTCCGAATACCATCGTCCAATATATCAATCTTTACCTCTTGACTATTTCGAGATTCCTCGTCATGTCCGTGATCTCATCCAGGACTCCTAACAATCTTCGGTCACCAAAAACACATAACTTATAATACAAATTGTCATCGAACATTAAGCGTGCGGACCCTACGGGTTCGAGAACTATGTAGACATGACCGAGACACTTCTCCAGGCAATAACCAATAGCGAAACCTGGATGTTTATATTGGCTCCCACATATTCTACAAAGATCTTTATCGGTCAAACCGTAATGACAACATACGTTATTCCCTTACTTGCCCGAGATTAGATCGTCGGTATCTTCATACCTAGTTCAATCTCGTTACCGGAAAGTCTCTTTACTCGTTCTGTAATGCATCATCCCGCAACTAACTCATTAGTCACATTGCTTGCAAGGCTTCTTATGACTTGCATTACTGACAGGGCCCAAGGATACCACTCCGATACTCGGAGTGACAAATCCTAATCTCGATCTATGCCAACCCAACAAACACCTTCGGAGATACCTGTAGAGCATCTTTTTACTCACCAAGTTACGTTGTGACATTTGATAGCACACGAGGCATTCCCCCGGTATCCGGGAGTTGCATAGTCTCATAGTCCGAGGAATATGTATTTGACATGAAGAAAGCAGTAGCGATAAAACCGAGCGATCAATACGCTGAGCTAACGGATGGGTCATGTGCATCACATCATTCTCCTAATGATGTGATCCCGTTAATCAAATGAAAACACATGTCTATGGTTAGGAAACTCAACCATCTTTGATTAACGAGCTAGTCTAGTAGAGGCTTACTAGGGACACTGTGTTTTTTCAATGTATCCACACATGTATCAAGTTTCTGGTTAATACAATTCTAGCATGAATAGAAGACATTTATCATGATATAAGGAAATATAAATAACAACTTTATTATTGCCTCTAGGGCATATTTCCTTCACCTCTAACATGTGATCGAACTTCAACTTCTCCCTTTCACTTTCGCATTCTCTATGTGCATCAACAATGACCCGGTGAAGATCATCAACGAGCACATCTGGTGCCTCTTGATCTTCAGCTTCCGCCGTTGCAGTATCACCGTACTCAGGGAACATAGGATAGTTGTCATCCTCCTCTTCTTCTTCATTGTCTTCCATCATAACCCCTCTTTCTCCATGTTTGGTAAAACAATTATAGTGGGGCATGAAACCCTTCTCCAGCAGGTGGAAGTGAAGGGTTTTCGAGGAAGAGTAATCCTTCATATACCCATAGACAAGACATGGACAATACATAAAACCATTCTTCTTGTTTGCCTCAGCCACATCAAGAAAGTTATGCAGGCCCGTAATGTACTTGGAAGTGCGGTCACCTTACATTCATTGTCGGTTCATCTGCATTATATACGTAAGTATATCAGAAAACCATTACAAAACATCATGAATAGATAAATGACCAAATTAATACAAGTTCATGATCACATTAAAACCAAAGTACATTAGTGATCAAATATTATTACTACAAAATTAATACATAAAGTTCATACATAGTTCTCATAAAACAACATACAACTATGTAAAACATTTAAATACAACAACAAATGCGATCAAAATCGCAACTAAGGTAACAATTGATCCAACGGCCTAATGATACCAAGCCTCTTTATCAATGGCATATTTTCTAATCTTTCTAATCTTCAAGCGCACTACATCCATCTGGATCTTGTGTAGATCGACGACATCGGCAACATGCAACTCCAATTTCATCTTCTCTTCTTCAATTCTTTTCATTTTTTCTTTCAAATAATTGTTTCCTTTTTCAACTAAATTTAACCTCTCGACAAGTGGGTCGGTTGGAATTTTCGGTTCACATACCTCCTAGATAAAAACATCTATGCCAAATTGGTCGGCATAATTGTCATAAACACTAAATGAAACAAATAGTTATAAAATATAATATACCACATCCAAATCATAGACCGGACGAGAGCCGATGGGGGCGGATACCAAAACCATGGCACTATATAATAACAAACAATAATACAAGTAAGAAAATTATACAAGGAGCTATCTAAATAATACAATTAAGAATTTTTTTTCTTAAAAATATAAGAACGGGAGGCTCACCACGGTGGTGCCGGCGACGAGATCGGCACAGGCGATCGACGGCGGTGAGGACAGGAACAGGGACGGGACGGCACCCTACACATGTGCAAACTAAGAAGTTAATTTGAGCTCAAATTGTGTATCCAAATCAAATAAACTCCCACAAACAATCCTCCACTAAAACCCACAAACCATTCTACTTCTAGAGCATTTGAAATGAGCAAATTAAACTAGTAGTGAGAGATGAAAGGATGAAGTTGCTAACCTTTTACAACACTTGGATAGTTGGTGCACCGCCAAATCTTGGGGAAAATGGAGCTTGGTGATCAAGCTTGGAGGAAGACGAGAGGAGAAAGCTTAAGTGTGGCTCGGGCATTTCATCGAACACCTCATGTGCATATAGGCAAAAAACAAAGTAGCACACACACCTCCCACCTTCTATGGCCAAATAATAGAGGAGAGGGGGATGTGGACATATATAGGCAGAAACTTTAGTCCTGGTTGGTGTCTACAACCGGGACTAAAGGCCCACCCTTTAGTCCTGGTTCCATACACCAACCGTGACTAAATGGCAGCAACCCCTTTAGTCCCGATTGGTGTATGGAACCGGGACTAAAGGTCCCAGTCGAACCGAGACTGATGCGTGTCGAGGCCCGGCCAGCGTCCTAGCCGCTTGAACCAGGACTGATGCTCACATTAGTCCCGGTTCATAACACGACTGAGACTATTGCTCTGATCTGGCCAGAACCAAAGCCATGTTTTCTACTAGTGCTTGTGGTAGTATGGTGATGAGCTTGTGGTTTTTGTTTCCCAGTGTGAAGATGAACGCGGCCAAATTCTTGTCATATTTGGAGGAGTCACATATGCTTTGACTTGAATATCTCAACTATGACTAGGTGTTTGGTCAATAAGAAGATCGCGAGGAGGATTGCGGGCCCAAAGTGGAGGAGGAGGAGGCTAAAGAGGTTGATGATCCCATGGAGACAAAATCAACCTTGAAGGCACCATCAAGATCAAGGACTCGCAACTATTGTCAATATGAAGATGTTGCTTTGTGTCATGATGACCCACAAGTATAGGGGATCAATCGTAGTCCTTTTGATAAGTAAGAGTGTCGAACCCAATGAGGAGCAGAAGGAAATGACAAGCGGTTTAGGTATTCTTTGCAAGTGTTCTAAGTTGTGATAACAGACAATTCTGTAGCAAGGTAATTTGTATCAAGTAACAATAGTAACAAGGGTGCAACAAGGTGGCACAATCCTTTCTATAGCAAAGGACAATCCGGAAAGTTTTCTTATATCAAGCAAAGCGTTCTCGAGGACACACAGGAATTCTCGTCTAGTCACGTTCATCATGCTTAGTTGATTCGCGTTCACTACTTTGATAATTTAATATGTGGATGGACCGGTGCTAAGGTGTTGTTCTTACTTGAACAAGCAACCCTCTTATGATTACCCCTCCCGGAAGCATCCGCAACTACGAACGAAGAATTAAGATAAATCTAACCATAACATGAAACATATGAATCCAAATAAGCCCCTTATGGAATAACGCATAAACTAGGGTTTATGCTTTTGTCACCCTCGCAACCCATCATCTACGTATTACTCCCAATGCCTTCCCCTAGGCCAAAACATGGTGAAATGCCATGTAGTCGATGTTCACACGACACCACTAGAGAAAGAACATCATAATATTACCAAAAAAAGTGAACGAATACCAACTTCACATGATTACTTATAACCAGACATCTCTCATGTCCTCAAGAACAAATGGTACTACTCACAAATCAATTAATGCTCGAGATCAGAGGGCTATTGTATATGATTAAGGATCTGAACATATAATCTTACACCAAATAAACCAACTAGCATCAACTACAAGATGCAATCAACACTACTAACAACCCACGGGTACCAATATGAGGTTCTGAGACAAAGATTGAATACAAGAGATGAACTAGGGTTTGAGAGGAGATGGTGTCGGTGAAGATGTTGATGAAGATTACTACTCACACAATGAGAGGAACGTTGGTGATGTCAATGACTTTGATTTCCCCCTCCTGAAGGGAAGTATCCCCGGCGGAATCGCTTCGCCAGAGAGCAAAAGTGCTTCTGCCCACTTTCTGCCTCGAGACGGTGGCGCTTTGTCCCTAAAGTATTCTACTTAATATTTTTCTAGGGAAAAAGGCTTCATATAGCAGAAGGAGGGCATCAGAGGGCTGCTGTGGGCCCCACAAGGCATTAGGGCGCGCCCTATTACCTTGTGGGAGGCAGATGGCCCTCTTCTAGTGGTTCTTCATTCTAGTATTTTTTTAAATCTCCGTGAAGCTTCAGGTCATTTGGAGCTCCATAGAATAGCTATCTCTATTGTAGCTCTTTTAGGTCCAGAATTCCAGCTGCCGGTAATTTCCATCTTCATGTAGATCTTGCAAATTAAGAGAGAAAATGCATTAAAATTGCATTATAAAGTAAAATGATGACCAAAACATTATAAATAATAGTAGGAAAACATGATGGAAAATAGACGTATCATGTCGCGCTTGGATGAATGTCTCACCTGATGCATCGGGTGGAACGAATCAATCAATCGAAGGACTGGTTTTGGTGTAGGATTGTCGAGTACTACAACAACACTGTGGAAGTAACATCAAGCACATACAAGGTTCTCCTGGGCACCGCTGGGGTACCATCCAAGACCAATGCAGTTGATGGTTCGGTTGTATAGTGTGCAAATCTCAGAGTATGGGCCTATCATCCAAGATTTATTCAAGCAACACAACAAGAAGTATGGTCACAAGCCCTTCACACTGCACCATTGCTACAAATAACTTTGCCAAAATGAGAAGTGGATTAGGAGAAACTCCGAGACCACACCGAAAAGACCAAGGTTAAGTAGACCCGAGCATGGACAACCCGGGCCGGGCGGGCTCAGTTTTTCTTCCTAAAGCTCGGCTACGAAAGCCCGAATAGGGCATAAATGACTATTTTATTATAAATATAGGTATAATATATCATTTAAATATCTCATTTTAATTTAAAAAGCGCATTTTTCATGTGCTTCGGGTCGGGCTCGGGCTTGGGATTTTGAGGTCGGGCTTTACAAAGCCTGACCCGAACTAGGCTCGACCCGGAGGATGCCCAGGTTTAAGGTTAACCATACCCATTGATGAAGATGACGAGGAGGATTAAACTCCGAACAAGAGACATGATGGTAACAAGATTGGAAAAGAGAGGAGCCTACGATGGCATATAAAAAGAAGAGCTTGTGGCCATGATTTAGACCAAGAAAGCCTTGGCAACCGAACGCACAGAAGAGAAGACAACAAGATGGAATGAGCTCAAGATGTTGAAGGACAAGAAATGGAGGTCAAAGTGGCGGCCGAAGAGAGGAAGTTGAAGGGGAGGAGCGTAGGCTTACACTCGAGGAGAAGAGGGTTGTGAATGAAAAGTAGGCCGAAGAACGTGCTATGATGTTCATGAATCCAACCACAATGGATGCCACGACAAAAAGGCCTTGGGAGCTCACTCGTGGGGTGATCTTGACCCAAACAAAGGTCTCTCTTCAGAATGGTGGTGGTGGTTGTGGAGACGGAGTGATGGCCGTGTGGATGGGGGGGTGGCGGTAGAGATGGTGATGGACAAGGAGGACGTGGTGGTCGTGGACTTGGAGGTGGTCATGATTTCTTTCGTGACGTTGGTGTTTGAGTTCGTGTTGCATGTGTTTGGTTAGGCTTGATCTACAACATAAGACATGCTATGTTATGGTGATTTTCGATCAAACGTGATTGATGTGGTGATTTTTATTTACATAAAGTTGGTAGACCACGCTCCCATTGAATAACAGAATTGTATCACAAACATTTGTGTAGTTGATTCAATTGATGTTTTTGATGTACATTTTAATTTACACATGGTTAGGAACTACGATGCCACTAGCCAACCAGCTCATGCAATGAAAGGAACTTCGATAGCAATGCATGGTCATTTTAATTTCCATAGCAACGCAAGTGTTTAGCTAGTACTGCCTCCCTCTCTCAGTTCCAAATTGATTAATTGAAGTTCTAGCTTTGTCCTAAGTCAAGTTTGTAGAAAAACATATTATATAGAGCACCAAATTAGATTGTCTATAAGAGTATACTTTCATACTATGTATATCTCTGTTGCAGAACTTACAATGTTTTAGAACGAGATCCACAAAGAACACATTTTAAAAAGCAGAAAAGTTCCCACTGTTCTAACACTGCACATCCGTGCAAAATTTATACATATAATATACCTCCTCTCCCAAAATAAGTGTCAGACTTTAGTACAACTCAAAACCGCATTAAAGTCGAAACACTTATTCTGGGACCGAGGGAGTAACCATTTTCCGACAGCTGATAAAACCTCTGGCAAAATGAAAATCACCCGCCAAGGTGACAAACACAACTGTAGTGGCTTGAATATGCTTACAGATCATTCAACAGTGTAGACGGTTCATTATTTTATATCAACACCATCACAGCCTTAATCCACAGTTCAAAATACAAGTTACTGTCACAACTAGAGGTTGACTACTGCTACGTCAAACATGGAAAATATTGGCTATATACCTAATGGTTACAGAAACAGAAAACAACTTCCTCGACAAAATGTTACATGTACAACCCTATTCATTTATAGATGTGATTCCTCGAGCACCTCTCGCCCGTCATGACGGATATACAAGATCATGGATGTAAAATGAAGAGGTGGAATACTAGCTAAGATATAGCATTCCAGAAAAACGGAGTTCATCATTCATCTTTACGTCAGGCGTTGCAGTCCTAGCTCTGAGGAGATGAGTCTGAGAAGCACCTGAACAAGCTCCCGGACCCTGGCTTCTCTGATGCAGGGACAACAGAATGCCAGTGTAAATATAAAGAGTAAGAAGACAAATAATGGCTCAAATTAACCCAAAGCAAAATAAAGATTACATGTTGACCACGGTTGTGAGGATTGAGATTATCATAGAATCTGAGATCCTACCTAAATCCTATGAACTATGCATATTCTACAACTTACCATGTATTGTATGAAAGACATTATTTAAGAGAACAATAGTCCACAGGAATCATTTATTCTTATTTTATACAAACAATTGTTGATATTAATGGGAAAATTCAGGAACACAATTCTGGTTGAGTTGATTGTCAAACGATATTGTCCTACATCGTCACCTATTTCTAGAACATGGGTATTACTGTGTTCATCGTATTAATTTAGAGACTGATCTACTGATTTTTTTTCGAAGGACTAATGCAGTCACATAGCAAAGGAGTGCCCGATACTTTGAGAGCATTTCAGTTTTAACCTTTAAATGATCATTCAAACTGGGTCTACAAGATTGACACTTGCAGTGATCTACACGACATTTCAGTTCTTACATTCTGGAGATGGAACAACAAGTTATTTCTCAGCTGACAGCGGCTATTACTTAAATCAGCAACGTAACTTGCTAGTCAGTTTGTATTCCCAAAGAGTAACTCTGATATTACTTGCTCACAGCTCTACAGTGCCAGCTCACAGATGTGGTATCTGTGCAACTATCAGAGTTGTGTTATGTACTAGCGACTATCTACGATGTACTGGAAACTCTAGTGCTATTGGGAACATCTCAGTTATGCCAGGGACAGATCTACATTATTTACTTTTTTCGAACTGGATCTACATTATTTACTAGCGATTCTACATGTTACATGGGTAGCTTTTTATTACTTAATTGCAGCTACAATCTTTGTACACTCTTTGTCAGCAAATAGTGAATTGTACAGCAACTACCAGTGGTAACTTTGGTCGTAACTTGGCATTACTTGCTAACAATTTCACAAATCACTATCTACCTAATTTAGGTATTTCTTACTGTCTGAAACATTAGTTCTATATTACTTCCTAGTAACTCTATAGGACTAGAAAACGCTTCTCTCACCTTGAGACGACAAGCTCAGAGAAAGTGGGAAGCAACGACAACAAATGGGCCCTCCCATGGGACTGGTTTTCCCGTAAAGCATCTTTCAGGTACAGTGGTATGTTGAGAGCATTAGCTGTTTCAATATCTAATATTAGCCTAGCAAGCTCTTGAAGGACACAGACCGTTTCTTCAATCCTCACACTAGGCAATGGACGGTCTCCTGCAACAATATAACATTATCATTACAAAACTGGGGGCATTGTTGTAGAAAATTAATATACTAGTGATGCAACAACGTTACTATGAAAGGAAGCTCAAGATTAAATCATCATCGATTTTGAAAAATACCTAGGTCATTTTCATCAGCTAAAAACTGACCCAGTATAACCTCACATCGCTTTGTAAGAATGGAAATAGAAACTTTGCTGGTTTCTGATACTGCAGGGTATGAGCTTGTCTTCGATATACAACTGCAATTACAGGAACAAGTTAACATTGTGTTCTAAGTGTACTCTCACTTTGGTAGTTCGCATAAGCAAGCAAATGAAATAGAAAAAAAAAATGTTGCACCTGCATAAAGAAAACATCATCTGCAAACAGCCCAGAGAAAATCTGCTGCAGTGCAATGGTAGAAGACCGACAGTTTGAATAGGTAGGGATCCTGTTCGTGATGCACAACGATCAAGACAGTTCACAAGCCTTTGCAATACCTGGAAGAGAACAGACATTTGAACTACCTGTTAGATGGACACAATTGAGCATTTACAAGGACATATTTTTTAGAATCCTTCCAAGCCACAACTAGTTATCTCTCATGTACAACTGCAAAGCTATAGAAATAAATCTTATTTATGAACAAACCTCAACAGGAGCCTCCTTCTGCAATTTCAGAACACTTTCTCCAAAAACAGTGAGGACAGTCATCTCAAGGCTCTCATCAGCTGTAGCAGAGTCAGCTGAAGGAACATCTGAAGACAACACACGCCCACAAGATCCAACAAGAAAGGTTTCGTATACATCTGCAACCTCCTTCCAGAAACGAGCTCTAGAAAGTCTATATGAATTCATGTCACTTCCACATTCAGCATTTTCCTGCCTCACCTCATCTGTCACAACACGATTGAAGCATTCAGCAGAAACTCTCCAAAGGGTACCCCTGGGATTGTCTCTCCTTGTGTTCATGCACCTGTGTTAACAATTTCCAGAGTAAGTAAGGAGTAAATAAACAATCTGATGAGGGACAGTAGGAGAAAGGTAAAGAAAAAAAAAACAGAAGTCAATTTTGATTTCTAAATCGATCCTCAAGTCATATGCTGTTGTATTCATTTTCTTAACCTTTAAGTAATCTTCTCTAGAGTCTTCTAACTATGGGTACAAGCTGAGATGTCTTAACCTTTAAGTAACGTTTTCTAGAGTCTTCTAGTTATGAGTAGAAGTTGAGATGTGAAGGCTTCACAAAGCCTATAAATAGAGGTCCTTGTCTCTAGTTTTATAACTCAGACTATGTACCCACTACTAACAGAACTTGGCGTTCTTATCTAAGATCTTGGCATAGATTTTGTGTTCTAAGAGTTTCTGGATTGAACTCCTGCTGCCATATGAAGCATATCTCTGCCTCTAGAGCAATATCTAGCACAACAAGTTGAAGTTGCTCCTCGACAACCCTGTGCTGCTTCACAATCCAATTTCATAGGCTCATTATCTAGATGGCTCCAAATTAACCTTCCATGACTTTGTAATTAGTATGAACACTCTGCAGTAAGCACATGATCTTCAGTGGGGGAAATATTCTTACTTTTGCATTGTATCTTTATAACTAAAACCAATACAAGTTATGTTTACCACATGACAAGCTAAGGAACTCCAGATGCACAGGTTTACAACATAACTATTACCCCTAAAGCTTTGCTAGGGACTGTAAGGCTGTAAAGTTAAGGCAATTTACCTTCCAAGACCTTGAATAACTTGTGGTGAGGCACTACACCTTTCATTTGGTGGAGCTTCCAGGAAAAGGTTGACCATGATTGGCACAAGCTTTTCTATAAATAGAATGCCCCAGCCACAGCCCACCACAGTATCCCCTTTTGTGCCACTGCCATTGATATGGCCTCGTTCAACTGTAGCCATGACAAATTACACACAAATTGCTCAAGATATCTTATTTCTTAAATTACACAAACATGTATGTACGATATGATAACATGTCTTACCAGAAGCACGCTTTGTGCCATTGGCCAGGGCATCAGAATTCTGTTCACGTATTTCTTTACTATTCCTGTGCAGGGGGCTTTCTTCTCCGTTAAGATAGCATAGCAGCTCAAGCAGGAGAGGCGACCACATTGATGATAACATAGTTGTTGGGCGTAGCATAGGAATAATTTCTAAGATACCACGCTGCACAGCAGGGATGCTACCCTAAAGCATAAAAGGCTAAGTGAGTTATGAAGTTCAATACATCCTGTTCTACAACATGGAAGTTGTCAAGGTAGGAACATGGGCAGCCCGGTACATGTAGCTCCTGCTTGCGCAGGGTCCGGGGAAGGGTCCGACCACTTTGGATCTATTGTACGCAGCCTTTCCCTACATTTCTGTAAGAGGCTGTTTCCAGAACTTGAATCCGTGACCTCATGGTCACAAGGCAGCAGCTTTTACCACCTCAAGGTAGGAACATGGAATTAAAAAAAAAGGATTCCAAGAGTACATACGAGGGAAATGAAGATTAAAGGCTTCTTTTGTGGTTGTCACGAAATAAGTACCACAGAATATATATATTTTTAAGAGAACAGCATGTATTTCTGTCAAGCATGAGAAGAGTAAAATTAAAGAACCATGGAATAAAGGGCAAAACAGAGACTAAAGCTTCTTTCATGGTGTATTATCCTACCTATGGTTTAAAAATAAGAGAAAGGTTTGTTGTGGGCCACTGTTAGTTTCGGAAAGGGAACATTAAACTAGTTGTTCCTAGTCAAAACATTTGAAACTGGTCAAAAATGGTTGTAAGCCAAGCAACTTGCAGACAGCAGTAACACACCACTAAACATTCCAATCCCAGGCTGATTAGACCTCAAGCAGTGGGAAACAGCCAGTTCCGAATGGCTGTGTAAGTCCTACTCATCATGCCCACATTTTACCTTTCTAAAAACGCAAACATAACCAGCTCCCCACCGTGCATGGCTCACCAGGGAAAATATCCACATACTTTACGGTCTACACAGGACATTTCTAGAATTCTACATTTAACTCCAGTGTAGCAAACAATACTAATAAAATTGGAGTTCACGAGCATACCAATTCACTGTCATAATCTGAAGAATTCATGGAACTCTTAATCATTAGATGCATAACAGCCATGAGCCTTAGATACATGTCATCATTAAATAGAGATTGCGCTTGAACGTAAAGATCTCCTGCATGAATGCAACATGATTAGTAGCTCATTGCAACACATGGAACTTATCAACACAAACTACAAGTCCAGAAATTTACCAAGACCACGAAGGACCTCTTGCTTGACCTTATCAGCCGAGTCACTCTTATAGTTTGGTGAAGTTTGAAGAACAAGTTCGTAAATATCAAGAACGGATTTGACAAAGGAGGATTCTAGATTGCCCTGAAATTTTTATTAATTACACATCAAACATGTATATGTGATGATTTTAAAAACATGTACTCTTGTTTTTAGCAGAAAAAAAAATAAGAAGGTGACAAGTCCAAGACACGCCATTTATACCACTGTGAAAGTGTAAATCAAGTCCTTTAATAGGGAAGTGCAGAGAAAATATTTAAATCTTTGAAGACAAGTAGGCTCCTTAAAGTTACACTGCCCCCGCATAGGTGTGAAAACATCTGATTTGTTTCTTTCAGATGCAACAAAAAACATAAAGAGCCACTGCAGTCATAAGTCGTAATAGCAGTCATCAGGTGATTACATTCTGCTCACAGCTTCCATTGCCAAGATGGTAAACACGTCCACAATTACACAACCTATCTAAAATGTCAATTACTCCATTTATACAGTCACTGGGCAAACAGTTCCAGTTTGACTTAGTTTGGTCCAGAAATAACAGATTTATTTGCTTCACGAACAAAGTTATTATCGACAATACAGACTCGGATCATCTTTTGTTAGTGCTTTCATTCATTTGACAGCTATATTTCCTATTATATCATGAGATGACATATACGATACCATGTTTTAGAAGTACTCCCTCTGTAAACGAATATAAGAGTGTTTAGACCATTATTTATTTGTTCTAAACGCTCTTATATTAGTTTACAGAGGAAGTATAAATTTAGAGGGGGTAAGGAGAACTAAAACTGAGTACATGATGTGCGGTTTCAGTACTACTAGGTGTGAGGAGGAGGAGGTTAGCCTTGATGGACAGGTGGTGCCTCAGAAGAACACCTTTCGATATTTGGGGTCAATGCTGCAGGAGGATGGGGGTATTGATGAAGATGTGAACCATCGAATCAAAGCCGGATGGATGAAGTGGCGCCAAGCTTCTGGCATTCTCTGCGACAAGAGAGTGCCACAAAAGCTAAAAGGCAAGTTCTACAGGACGACGGTTCGACCCGCAATGCTGTATGGCGCCGAGTGTTGGCCGACTAAAAGGCGACATGTTCAACAGTTAGGTGTGGCGGAGATGCGTATGTTGAGATGGATGTGTGGCCACACGAGGAAGGATCGAGTCCGGAGAATGTCAAGAGAGGTCGGGGTAGACCGAATTTGACATGGGAGGAGTCCGTTAAGAGAGACCTGAAGGATTGAAGTATCACCAGAGAACTAGCTATGGACAGGGGTGCGTGGAAGCTTGCTATCCATGTGCCGGAGCCATGAGTTGGTCACGAGATCTTATGGGTTTCACCTCTAGCCTACCCCAACTTGTTTGGGACTAAAGGCTTTGTTGTTGTTGTTGTTGTTGGTAAGGAGATAGCAAATGCGAGGACATGTTTAACACTCTGTATAAATTTAGAGGGGGTAAGGGGATAGCAAAGGCGAGGCCATGGCATAACAGTGTTCAAATCATGAGAACAGTAGGTAGCCCACTCGGTTGTTCCCATAAAGAAAACTACAACATTAAGCTTTCACCATCACAAATAATTTGAACAGGCAAATAATGACAGCTCAACAATTCAATTTAGCTTACAAACTGTACTAAGATATCTGAGAGAGAGAGAGAGAGAGAACCTTCGGGCAGTTTGAACTAACAAATGTCTGCAAACAATTAATAGCTGCAAGAGCTACCTCCTTGCTACCATTTAAGATGCTATTTTTTAGAAACGCAAGCAAAATTGCCCAGCCTGCACAATTTTAAGCACAGTATGTCAATAACAGTTACTGGTAATTTACTAATTGGTATGCAACATAAGCATAATGGCCACTACAGAAAACTGACCAGAAGAAAATTTGCTCAATTGCTGGAGGAGAGGGAAAAATGATCGTAAAAGCCGTGCTATACCACCTAATAAAAGAACAATAGTTTCATCCCATTGTTTTTGCGCTGTATTTCGACTGGATAAGCAAAAGAACAATCCATCAGATAAATAAAAGGGTAGAACAAGGGAAATTACCAAGAAACATGAAAGCTCACAAGGAACTCGACGCTGTTTGATGCCAGAATGAGTAAGACTAAACACGAATGGGCATGTGGCTTAGTGGTGAGAGCAACGGTATTAATTCACATCCATCCAGGTTCAGTTCTTAAGATAAACAAGGTGGGCGTAGTTAATCAGAGTACATGAATGTGTGTGCACAAAGTTTTTTTTTTTTGGGCTTTTTGGGTTGTGGAAACTTCAATATTTTCCTACAATGAGCGGACATGCACATGCGCTAAAAGCAAAACAAGTTAGCCTACAGGATTAAGATGGAAGTAGGTTCAATGACCAACTTAACTTCCAATTTGTGGGGGGCGACCCAAAGATAATGGAGTTAACCAAATAAGAGAGGTGGGTTTTTTACTTTAAACAAAATAAAATCATATCGAACATATATAATCTGATTACAGTGCTTTCAAAGACTAAAAACCTGTGATGGATAAGCATATGAACAGCTTTCCCTGCACGAGTTCCTAATTCCTTCCCATGCCACTCATCTTTAGATGAGGTAGATGCCTGAAAAATAATATTAAGATTAGGGGCTAATTATAAGTAAAGAAGATTCAAGGGAAAGATCAAAACAAGCTAACCAATTGCTACATTACTTACCAAGTGGGAAACATGTTCTAGCATTGGGAAAACATATATCCACAGGCAATCCTCCCACATACTTAGAGAAAGTTTTTGACCATGGGTGCAGAGAGTTTGAAACAGAGTCCGAACTGCTGAATTCCGAACCTTGGAATAAAAAAATTGTATAAATTATGCTGGGCTGTACATATCAAACAATTATCAATTGTGCCACAGAATCACCAATAAGCTACTCAGAAGATGTTAAGCAAATCATGAACAGCCATGCACAGAACAAATGGCATGTTGAAAAGACATACCTCCGGACGGTCATCTGCACCCAATTTTTGAAGGACCGAAAAAACTGAAAAGAACAGCTTATTGTAATCAACCAGTTGTTGCAAGGGATTTCGCTTGACGCCTTCCTCACTGGTTGGTATATCTCCCTCTTCTGTTGATACACCCAACTGAACCTCTGCAATCCAAAAGATAGCATGCATGAAGTATAGAAAATCAAAAGGAATGGTAATGTGATCTGAAGTGCCCATGTACCTTCATTCAAGTGATTAGCTTTCTGAACAGACCTGCCACTTAACCCCTTCACAATAAAATCGGTTGCAGTCCACAAAAGACCAGCTGCTGTCAAACTTATGTTTATGTCAGTTTTCTGGGCACCATACGCCCCAGTAACCAAAATGCATCTGCATTTGTTGGCATAAAAGAATCAGAAAACGCTGAAGCAGATATTATAAACAAAAAACAACTCATGAATTTTGCATGTCCATGCCCAACTTTATGAGCATCATTAACTTTACAGCTCAGGCATCATAAATTTTGTATGCAATAAATCTCTTGGTAAAAAACAAGGATGATTGACTTAGTGCATTTATTGTTTGTAACTTCTGTGAATGACTTAGGGCCTGTTTGGTTGGTGCCCATAGGAGCCCTACCAAAACGATGGCGTGCCAAGTTTTTGGCGAGCGAACTTGCCACCAGGATTTCACCACCACGCAGGCGTGGAATCAGGTGCAGATCGCGCAGGTGACCAAAAAGTTGGTTAGGGTCCAAAAATTTGGCTGTGATCCAAACGCATGCACACCCCATTGGTCAACGCCAAAAAATTGGCAGGGCAGCCGTGGACACCCATCCAAACAGGCCCTTAAGCTGGTGCCCGACCAGCTATCAAAGAGAGATTTTTCTTATACATAATAATGGAGATCTTGTAGTTTCTGGTAGCACAGCGAATTCAAGACTTACTCATCAAGACATTGTACAGGTATTGTCGCCAGTCCTTCATTCATGATTACGCGTACACTCTGTAAAAAAAAGTGACTGTTGAGACTACCAAACTGATTATTGGCATAACTAAAAAAACAATTTTTTTTGTTGGCTCGTTCTCCATTTTAGAAGTGAACATTACGGTCCCATTCCATATCCATAAATTGGTGTTAAAGGTCAATAGTACAGGCTCTGAAGTGAGCTACAAACTTCCGATTAAACTACCATGTCAAGCCAAACATAAAGACTGTGGTTTGGAATTTACCTGGAAACCTAAGGAGATGACATCTTTTTCAGATGCATCGGCAACAGCCCTAGAAAAAATGGATGTAAGGAACTACAGGTAACAAATACAAAATAGAAAACAAATCAAGCATGAACTGCAGTAACACCTCAACATATGAAGAATGCTGGGCCAGCTATAGGACAGCTTTTCTCCATGTCTCTGAAACAGTACAAGTAAGAAGTATATTGTATGATGTACCAAATGGAAGACATACAGAACAAAGTAAGTACCTCAAGAACATGCAAAAGAATTTTCAGTGCACCCATTTGAACATCAATATTCTTGTTAGACGAATAAATGATCACCAATGGAGATAAAACTGCATACTCAAATGATCGTGTTTCACTTTCTTCGACCAACTAGCAAGCACCGAATTCAAAATGTCAGAAAAATTCATAGAAGATGAATAAGGTAAGTTTTTGTGCTCTTACTTGGTACTCTTTCAAAGGATGAGGTGCTGAACTGATTCCCTGAAACTTTTCAGAACCCACTACAGAGCATATTGAATGATCTAACGAATCAAGCGCCATATTACGTAATTGTGGGTTGGAGCAATTGGCAAGCTGCAATTTGTTGCCATCATCAAGATCATCATGGCATTACAAATGACAATAATAAAGCTAACAGTCAATACAAAAATATGCACTGCTACCTCAAGATGGTGGGCAGCAATTTGATCCCATATTGATTCAACTCCTGTAATGTAACATGATGAAACAAGTAAATGTAAGAAACAATGAAGACACAGTACTATGGAATCAATAACCTTTATATCCTAACTATACTGCACATTCAGTTGTAAATATCGAGTTAAGAGTTTCAGATTAAGTTCAGTGCATTTTTGTTAAGCCCTTACAAAGCTTTCACATCTATAATTCAAAGCTCATTCTTTCACATAATCATTTCACGCACTGGTAAATTGTTATGCCATATTTCATGTCAGAACATGCTCGCTCACAAAACAAGGATAATAATTTAATGTGATCTATCGGCATGGATACAGGATGATGTAAATTTAATACCCAATAGCCTACTACGGACCTGCAAGACGAGTGTTCACACATACTACAAAAATGACACCAGTTGCAAATTATGTTCATCGTGTGAAATTAGAGCAGAAAATAGCAAACATTGTTGTTTTATTATGCAAATGAATCTTCCTGTGTCTATACTTGATCCGTCACAAATTATTATTTTGTTTCACCAAATACTCCTGTTCCAGAATATAAGGTGTATCGATTTTCGTGTAGTCAAACTTGTGTGTTTTTGACCAAGATTATAGAATAAAATATCAACATATACAATACAAATACATAAAATATGAAAATACTTTTAATGATGGATCTAATGATACAAATTTGGTACTTTAGATGTTGATATATTTTCCTAAAAACTTGGTCAAACATGCACATATTTGACTCTTGAGAAAACTAATACACCTTATATTTTGGAATGGAGGGAGTATATCTATTTGAGTACTTCTAGCACAGAACACTAAGATCATCACTGATTTAAATAGGCAGTTTGTCTGAAAAGAACATATCCATGCTTGAAGAAAAAGCACCCACGATGCAGATTATTGACAAGTATCGATGTCATGCGCTCCACTGAAAATGCAATGCTCCCAATCTGCTGGCCTGATAATTGAGAATTTCCTGATATGTGCTGACTTGACAATTGATGCAGTGCAGACAAAAGTGACTTAACTGCAGCTACATTCATCAAGGCTGAACTTTCAAACAACTACATCCACAAAGAAACAAAATGACATTCAATGAATGCAAAATATAGTTAAGAGATGAAAAACAGCAAAAAAGAAACATTATGACCCAAAAGAAAAGAAAAAACTATAATATCATGTTTGCCTCCTGACCTGAGAATTTAAAGAAGAGAGAATATGGAAGTCACTGTACTGTCCAGATGTATCTCTAGAGAGTCTTGAAACAGAAGCCGATACTTCCTGTCAGAAAAAAATTGTTGCACCACTTAAGAAAAGTTAAGACCTATACGTTGATAGTACAAGAATTTAACAAACTTCACACTGTGCAACCTGGGTTGAAGCATGCGGAGAATGAATAGTTCTATCAAGTGCTGCAAGAGTCTCCAGGACCTTAGAAGTTTTAAAGAATCAGATATATAATATCACAGTAATTAAAGCTAGTTAATCTTATTCTCTACTTACCAAAACCCAGGAGGGGCCCAGGACATTGTGTAATCGATGTGCCACATTAAAAAGTGTCCGCAATGCCTGGATTAAAAAAATACCAACTATAGATATGTAATACAAATTGAGCAGGCAATGGAAACAACATAGCTGAAAATCTCGCCCATTACCTGCACATTTTTCGGTGTCAAAATAATATTATCACGCTGATCCATTGAAGTTTCTGGCTTCTTCGATCCAGGAGAGAGCAAGATACTACTAACAGGTATAAAGAAGAGAAGAAGCGCACAAGGTTAATGCAAAACTTTATGGCTTTGTTTTATAGACAGCTCAAGCACTAGTGTAAACAAATTTATCACATATATATTAAAATGATAATAAATGTGCTGGCCCAACACTTAAATGGCAAAGTTTAGATTTCAAATTGACACATTAACATAATCAGCAATCACCAATATCTACATTGCATCATTCATCCAAAGCCAGGATCTAACTCCATGAGATTCATAGACAAAACAGATTTGGAATTGTCTTTCCTTCCTAGGATACACTCCATGTGCTTCAGATTATTGGCCTGGAGCTCATCAGCAGCTGTATAGTGAATCCTACCGTATCATGTTAATCCCACCAGCCTCTGATCCATTCCCATTCGCTCATGGCAAGGGAGCAAGTCAAAATGGAACAAGCAACATTGGGTTTAGGGGCAAACCCAAAGAAAGGAAACTCTTTTTATATACTTTATATAGACCCTGAAGTTATTGATCAGCAGGTGACATGGCTGGTACCCATCAGGTGAACAAGTATTATGACCACAAACCACAATCACTTAGACATGCATATATAGTAACTACGCCCATTATACTGAAAAAGACATCATGTATCCAAAATGCAAGACAGACCTAAGAGGAGCTCCCCATAGAGAAGTGCGGTATTATTCTAACAAACAAGATGCCAGTGGCATACCTTCTCTTATCTCCTTCATTTGGGTTATTGATTGTAAACTTGCAAAGCGATGCTAGAAAAGAGTTTAATGGCTCTATAGCACGGAGCACTCCACAGGCCTGCAAGAGTTTGTGTGCCATATTATCATGCTGAAGAAAATGTAATTGGTATAAGTCTGTAGAAAGGACTACAACAGACAGTGGGGCTAGAAAGGATAAAATAGAAACAACAAATATCAGCATCCCATTTAAAAGACATAGCAAGTGGGTGTCATGCTATAAGAGCACTAAACAGGGTTTTTCTCCAAAGCAATAGGTAAAACAAACAGACTATTATGGTCACCTGAGTAAATGCCTGGTATCCTTTCAGTATTTCTAATATTATAGCTTCTCCCTGTGACCTATTAATTTGATTCCCATGAGCAAAGCATAGGAAAACGAGAAAACAACCTCAAGTACAAGAAAAACGTAAGTTTGAATATGAACCTCACCTCATTAAAATAAGTGAAAGGGAGTCCAGGATGGTTAACCATGTTGAATTGACCATGGCGACACAAAGAAGAGCTGATTGTCCACTACATACCAGACGATCGACTTCACATCTTGGTGATTCAAGCTTAAAGGCAAAAAAGACATTTATTAAATTTACCTTCCCAAATTCTTTATAATAATTCTTTCTTTCTGCCGGTCTTACCTCACCAGCATCTAGAGCCTCGTCTGTCAAAGTAGCAATGGTGAAAACTACACCTAAGAGGCCTTCAAGGGCAAGAGTGATGGTATGTGCTTCGCTAGCAACCAAAACAGCAGCATTTGATGCATCAGTATCCATGCTCCACTCAATCCCTGTAAAGCATATCAGTTTTATTTTATCCGTATTTTCGGCAATTTGGGTAAACAAATGAAGAGAACAGAGGAAGTAAACTATCAACGGAATTTGAACATTGTAGAAGGTACCTTTAGCTTTACTACTGAACATTCCAGCAACAGCTGCAAGAGTCTCTTCGCTTGAATCTGAAGCCTATAATAGAATATGTGCTCAGTATATGTATAGGAATGTAGCATTGCAGTAGAAACAAAATGACGACGAACAGGCATCAGTCATATCAAACCCACTGTTTCTTGTAAGACTTTACCAGCAAGATTTGACAATATGTTATGTAAACAACATAGATCAAATTTATGCCTGCGCGCAAACAGAGAATTGAGCAAGCAATGATTTCTAAAATATCGGCCGATTAACTGCAGTTAACTACTATTCGGCCCCCCTCCAATATGAGAAAGGCATATTCAGCCCATTAACTGGGAAGCCCAGTTAATCGGTTTGACAAGCCGATTTATCGGTTGTCAGGCCGAATTATCGTCTGGGCCGATTAACTGGGCAGCGTATTTTGGCCCAAAACTACTCTCCTATGCCAAGAATGTACAAGTAGTACTGTTGCTGTGCTGCTCTCCTTTGATGTTAGATAGTCATGTACAATTACTGCTGATGTGGTGTTGTTGTTGCTGCTCTTCTATGTATATACTGACATCATCAGAACATCAATGTAACACTTCCTTGTTGCTATGTAGCCTAGGATTGCATATTTAGACATTCAGTACAATGCATGTTGCTATGTAGCCTCGGATATATAAATATGGCCCTAGTTAACCTACCGATAAATGAGTTACCAATATATTCAGTTAAATGGCCGATTCACCGATTAATCCCTTATCAGCCCCCGACCGATATGGTACCAGTTACCGATATCCTGAACAGTGGCTAAAAGGAGAGCTGCTGAAGTCAAAGCAGGTGTATGGTGCTAACTTGAGTATAAAACAAGAATAAGTAAACAAGAATGAACATACCAAGAAAACTTTGGAAAATGCACTTAAGGATGACAGAAGATAAGAAAAGTGTAGCTCGGGTGGTTTGGCATTGCGCCCAGCCATACTGGCCAGGTGAATCTCCACTCCTCCGTTTTGTAATATAAGAAATTTCTTAGGAATGGTCTTTCACAAAAATAACATTCAACTGGAATCAACTCATCAAGGCTGCAGTGCCAGTTACTATGTTGTTTCCATGTTAGCCCATGATTTTAATGCTGGTAGGGAATGACCTTTTGTTGAAATAAGACATAGAATGTTGGTTAGTGGGATCACCTCGTCTAATAGGGGCAACATAGGCTCATACCTGTTGAGTGTTAGATTAGCCTTGTGTTCTATTGGCCTATGTGGTTAGACCTACAGGGTGAACAGGAGGAAGTATTATGCTGTCTCACCTAACTTAGGTGACTCAAATACACGGCAGCACGATATCTAGGGCCAGGCTGAGGATAAGTCATGAGATACTATGACAGGACGTGCCTCACTAACTTGCTCAGAGAAACAAAAAACAGGGTACTATCAAAATTACCGTTTCCGGCATAGAGGGAAACACTCGAAGCCGTGCGCCTAGAAGTGAGATGCCAAAGCAATCCTCTCTCGACCGCGCGAAGAATCAAGGAGTTTAGGACGTCGATGAACATCAGAGAAAGCGGGTTGCCTTGCCGAAGGCCCCTGTCATGGGAAATAGGGTGCGCCATTCACGAGCACTCGAGTCGAAGCCACAGCGAGGATGGAGATCCACTCACGCCAGTGCGGACCAAAGCCAAGGTGGTTAAGGATCTCGAGAGGAAATGGCCACGAGACCGAGTCGAATGCCCTGGCAATGCCGAGCTTGAGCATCATGCGAGGGACCTTGACCTTCAGGTTGTTGATGAGGCGCGCGGTTTGCTGCATGAGCAAGAAGTTGTCATGGATGCTGCGCCCGGCAATGAACGCGCTCCGGTTTGCGGACACCGTGCCTCGAGAAGAGGGGCAAGCTGAAGGGAGAGGGCTTTAGTAAAGAGTTTGGCGATGAGATGAATAAGGCTGATCGGACGATAGTTGAACAAGGACTTGGCATCAGCTCGCTTGGGCAGCAAGGTGAAGAATGCTTCATTTAGTTTCTGAAAGCCACGAACATTGAGAGAATAGAACTTTCCAAAGGCATCAAGGATGTCCTTCTTGATAATATTCCAACATGCACGAAGGAACTCCACGAAGAACCCATCCAATCCCAGCGCCTTGCCAATGGGCATGGATTCGATCGCATGCCAAATCTCATCCTCGGAGAATGGTCAAGAGCCACCAGATCAAAGTGCCATGGGTGAACCTCTTCTAGGGCGAGCGAGAAAGCACGTTCGTCGGAAGATCCAATGATGGCCGAGAAGTGGTCGAAGGCCGCGTCGGCAAGGGCAGCCGGCTCGGATACGGTGCAGTACGTGGTCTTGAGCAAGAAGATACGGTTCTTCTGACGGCGATGTGCGCCATGGACAAAAAAAATGCAGAGCTCGCGTCACCGCGTTTGAGCCATGCAAATCGCGAGCGTTATCTAGCGATGGAGCGATCCAAGGACGCGAGACATAGGTAAGCAGTCTTCAGTCGCCGTCGTAACCACGTCTCGGAGGTAGACAGAGGCCGGAAGTCTTGCTCGGCGGAGAGTCGAGCGATGAGCTCCCGCGCGACCAAGAGCTCAAGCGAGATGTTCCCAATCATCTTGGCGCTCCATAGTTGCAAGCTTTGAGCAGTGGCCTTAAGACGCGCCACAATACGCCGGAATGGGTCGGAGTCGTGCTCCACGAAGTTCCAAGCCTGCTCCACGAAGTTCCAAGCCTCAGAGACCACAAGGTGGAAGCCCTCATGGCTTGGGCCAAAACCCCTCAAAGTGAAATTGTCTACCTCCCGGCGCAGGAGCGGCACAATACAGAAGTAGAGGGCAATGGTCGGAAGCCGTGGAGGAGACATCGCAAGAGGCAGTGCGGGTACTCGGCGCTCCACGTAGGCGAGCAAATTAGGCGGTCATTATGCTCTGCCAACCCGATTGGTTGTACTGAAGAGCACGTCAACACGATCTGAAGCGACCTTGCTTGCCCCATATCCTCCTTCCCGGTGCAATACCTCAGCTTGCCCGTTTAGCTTGGCAAGGTGCCTACGGCCGCTCTTCTTCCCCTGGCCGAGAAGATCGAAGGCAAGATCCCCACATGGCGTGTTGCTATGCTATCCCTCGGCGATCGGTTGCCCCTGGTGAAGCACGTTCTTTGTGCCATCCCCAACCACTTCCCCGTCGCCATCACACTCAACAAATCCAACTCAGGAGGGTGAACCGGGCAATCTGAGGCTTCCTTTGGGCAGGGCGCAAGGATGCCCGCGGTGGACAATGCAATGTCAACTGGTCTCGCGCGTAGTTCGGGATCTTCACCGTGACGGTCTGGCTCTGCGCGCCTAGTGGGTTTGGCTACAACGTACTGATCCGTACTGTCCCTGGAGTCACCTTCCTCTACCTCACGGCAAGGAGGTTCACGCTATTGTGCACGCTTCTACCTCATGGCAGCTTGGTGATGGCCGTTCTCGTCTCTTTTGGACGGATCACTGGGTCCCTGGATGCTGCATCGCCGAGCTTGCGCCGCTTATCTTCACGATGGTCCCTCGGCGACGCCGCAAATCCCGCACTATTCAGAAAGTTTTACATCTTTGGTCATGGGTACAGGATATCTAGGGTGCCCTTGGCCCTGCCGCCATGCTCCAGTATGTCGAGCTTTGGCGCTTGCTCCACCACACCCACCTCTTAGATATCCCAAACAAGCTAGTCTGGCGTTGGACCGAGCCCGAGTTTACACCGCCGCTTCTTGCTACTCTACCATGTTCATTGGCTCGCTGCTAGAGCCTCACCGGCGACTATCTTAGAAAACTAGGGCACCTCTGAACACCAAGATCTTCATGTGGTTGGCCGCCCAATACCGGTGCTGGACCGCGGAAAGGCTCGCGCGGCACGGCTTGCCTCACACCGCTTATTGCCTCCTATGCGACCAGGAGTCGGAGAGCATGCAACACCTCCTGGTTGGCTGCTCCTTCTCTCACCAACTTTGGTACGACTTACTCGCTTGGTGCCATTCTACCATTGCTCCACCACAACCCACCGACCTCTTCTTGGAGTGGTCGTCAGATGCCTTGGCCATCGTCCCCTTCCTCCTGCCGAAAAGGGCTCTCTTCCCTCTTCCTTCTGACGGCATGGTACCTTTGGAAGCATCGGAATGGATGCTTATTCAACGGTCTACACCCCTCCTTGAGCCACCTCCTACAGCTCATCAAGGATGAAGCTTGGCTATGGGCGCAAGCGGGTGCTTTTGGCTTGGCCAACATCATTAGGGAGTAGTCTGCATGTGGTAGTTTAAAACAAAGCTCCATTTGGGATGTGCAACTACTTTTAGATCATATATAAACAAAAAGGCTAGTAATTTGCATCATAAATGCACATCAATGCCCAAATATGCCAGTTGAGCATATGGTATGGATGCCTATCAGCATGAATGAGAAGTTAGTTCATCTAATACAGCATAAAAACATAAAGGCAGCTTATACTGGAGACGGTATTACCAAGCCAATACATCTGATCTTGAGACACAAATCATGCACAAAAATAAATAAAGAATCTACTATCCAAAAGAAAAAGGAAAAGCCATGTCATGAAAGTGGTACAAGAACATACAAGGAACTGAAATGATGAGACTAATTAGAAGTGCAATGCCAACAAACCAAAATGAGAATGTTATGTGGTAAGGTATATCACCTGAATAGTAGCTACCACCAAAGCAAGTGCTTTAACGATGTTCTCCACGACATTAGTATTTGTAGGGTTTCTGTATTAATAGCAAAAAAGTACAAATATTAACTGAGGTTTTCCAGAATAAGTATAAATGAACCCAAGTATAATGTATGCCCAGAGATGAAAAGCATCGGTGTAGTAAGTCGTATGACAAGGAGGTACAAAGCAGGCTTCTGACCTAAGTAACAAATTTAAAACATAACAGAAGGGCTTTCAGTTGTTGCCTTCATCGGTTAATCTAGATAAGGGTAAAAAACCTTAGTTGCAACCCCAATAAGGTCTTTGCACAACACCAGTAGCATATGTTAACAACTATCTATGTCGCATGTTAGAATTCTTACATTCCCTTGGGAGGTTTATACACATCCAATCACCAAAAGAAAACAAGGTTCACTGATATCTAAGAAGTGAACCTTTTTAAAATGAGATTTGACTTGCCATTTCCATCAATTAAACATAAATAAATAATGATGCTAAACATTTTAGGATCATGGTCTCTCCGGCAGGATTTTTGAATCTACCTACTTGTCCTATAGCAACAGTACTATTGACAGCACTGCAACCTTATCTATCACCCTTTAACCCAATTAACATAACTTCACATAAAAGATGTGGTTAGCCTAAAATGGGTGTGAAAAATGAAGTAAAAGTTCAAGAATCTATGCATTGATACATCACACGATTGTCCCTAATTTGGGATATGAGTTACCACGGCTATATTTTCAAGTCCCGCTAGACTCGCAAAGCTATCATAGCACAAGAATGAACTATGACAGACTTCACAGAAGATAAAGCTTCCTGAATCCTGATTACATATTTGGTAGTTCACCTCATTAGAGGCAAAAAGGATGGAAAGGAACCAAACATGTCTCAAGACACTGATCTAAAAAACCTTTCTCTCAGACAAATGAAGCAAGTTACACAATTTCAACTGAATATAACTTCCATCATGATATGTGCTACCTACATGCCTACGCAAGTTAAACTCTGGAACCAATTCTCTTAGAAAAGGACAATTAAAATACAATGTGAATTATGAGCCAGTTTATAATATTGCCAACAATTATTTTTGGGAAAGACACGCAGACACAAACATTCTATCCTGCAACACAAGCATGATGTAGAAGCTTCTAGACAAGTCAAAAATAAAGTCAGCCATAGGCATAGAATTACCACATCAAAAGAAGCATGGAGTTATGGGGATACAATACATACATGTCAAACGTCTGAAATAGGGAGCGCAGAGTGCGAGCTTCTACACAAAAACCCTGGTAATCAAAAGGTACACACAAGTAAGAACAGATCATCGACAAACATCGATTTCCGTTGTATCCAAGGAACTTACCCTCAAAATTTCAAGAACAAGTATCTGATGCCATAAAGGTAAATCCAGGCGGGTAACTTTCACAAGCATGTTCAGAAATACCTGTCAACAGAAGCATCTTAGTGCTCATGTAGGATAAATAACCAGAATAACGTAAAAGCATCTGGAGCACTCGTTAAGTCATTATTATATAGAGCTGTCTAATTAACTATTTCATCCTTTAAGTGAACTGAAAGTACAACCTATTTTGCTCAACATACACGATCTTATGGTTGAAACTACTGGGAAATATATATGGAACGAACTACCATTAAAATGGCAGAATGACAACTCACATCAACTGATAGAACAAACTAGGGCTGATTGTTGATGTCAATAGAAGGTAAAGTGAATAATTCTGATTCATGAGGTCGTTGAAAGATGTTGGTTACTCTTGGTGCTCAATCACACCAATCCAGATAAGATCCAATGGTCAAGATTGTCTTTACTATTTTAAAACCAGTCATACCTATGTGTACTGAACCTGGATAGCTAGTCCAGCAGTTCTTTTGTTTCTAATTATAACCTGCACAATAGTTAGCAAAAGCTATCGGTTGGACTCACATTAAGTATAGATTTGCAGTCTTACATATTGCAGAAGAAGGGGTTTACTGATAGAACTGCACCGGGAGGTGATACCACTTATCAGGTCAAAGAGAGTTTCGATGCCAGTGCTTAATTTAAAGCTGCCATGGGAAAGCCATTTGTAGAAGATCTAGCAGCCGTTCCTATTAGAATTAGACAAATACTGCTATCCCATGGTTCTTCTCACGTTTCCAGTGGATTGTTCTGTCATCTGGGACATAGTAATATCTTCCTTTCACAGTTTAATTTTTAGACATTCGTAGCTAACAAAAAATGCAAACCTCTGAAAGTGGTTCTACCAAAAGAGATAGCCAATTACCATAATCCACTGCAATGCCAAACAGAGCCTAGTTATTATCAGCGGTTTTCTGGACTCCGGTGATCAATTGAAGTTATCAGAAAGTTTCTGTGTTGGAGCTTAAGTTGATTGTTTTAGATGGTTTAATTCAGACTATTTAGTGGCTCACAGGCCCGTTGCGGTAATGGCGTGTACATGAGCTTGGACAGAACAATACCTCACTTTCAGTGACAAGTGAAGAGCTGTAGAGTCTGATAACATGCGCAACCAAACGTAGGACTAAACGGCGAAAAGCAGGTTCCCCTGCTTCACCTTCAAGCTGAAGATAAATAAATCAGCAACATATCAACACAGAATCAGTTAATAACTGGATCATGCATGAAATCAGGAAACGGAAATAGTAAAGAACTCATAAAAATTCATTTTCATTTATATTTTTTATTTCCTTGCAACTGAACTAGGTACTGGCACATCAAAAGATGAGGTTCGCCATTTTGACATTTTCCTTCCTGGACTTAACATAGATACTGGATGCACCTAAAAGTACTTGAAGGGCACTTCAAACTTCTTGGTTAGTAAAGTGGTAGATCATATTCGTGCTTCTGCATATAAATTTTGCAACAGTGGCGAGGCCTTATAATTTTCTGACCAGACTTTTAGCATGCTATACATTTAAAAGAAGTCCTTATTTTCATTTACTTACCTCCACATTCGTGCGGAGTGAAGTCATAAGAAGTGAGCATATTTGATGGCGCAATACCTGGCAAGTTTTAAGAGGCTCTTTTGTTATGGATCAATGGTTAACAAAAATGTCTGAGGACAAAAGATGTATAAACACGAACCTGCTGGTAAGATAATAATGCCCGGAATATAGGAACATATGTCGATAGCACAAACCTAGCACAAAGCACGTCAAGATAAACTCAGCAACAGAGTCACGACTCAGGATAAGTTATCTTCAAGTCCAATCCTAAATAATATCAACATATTCTAAAAGGGCAGCCCGGTGCACGTAGCTCCCGCTTGCGCAGGGTCCAGAGAAGGGTCCGACCACTTTGGGTCTTCTGTACGCAGCCTTTCCTTGCATTTCTGCAAGAGGCAACAGCCTTACCGCTGCGCCAAGGCCCCCCTTCCATACATTCTATGAGGGGAAAAAGGTTAAAAGCAGCTTGCTGATGAAAAGATTGCCATCACTAATCTGCCTAAACTATAATGGAACTGAGGAAAATAATACAACAAATTCTGGCGTGTTACTTAACAAATAAAATAGGATAATCAGCAACAAATCACAAAACAAATGCAGAAACAGAGGAAAAATGCACTTACCAAAGAAACAGAAAAAATATTGAAACAAGTTAATAACAATCCAGAAATTTGGAGAACGCCTTCATAACTCCAACCAAACAAAATGAAGAGCAAACTCAAGTCAACATGACTAGTAAATTAACGATGTGCTGGCTTAATCCAAATCTGACATATTTAGCCCATTTAACATATCTAGAAAGAAAATATAAAAATGAAACAAAAATTGTTCCAGATTACAAAGAACTGACTGTGTCTATTGTTCGTAACGGAACCATCTTTGAGCAAGTAATGTGAACTATTGCACTTGAATCAATACATCTTGTTTTCACATTGGATTATCTTTGAGATAATAGTGTGATACGTAGTGCTTCCATGCTCCCCTCAGAAGTGAAAACTGGAAAAACGCATTAAGGGTTTGAATTGCAACAGTCCACTATTCCACTACCGCCGACATCTTCAATGATACAAGGTGCTCACAGGTAGTTTTATTTGCCATACTGAAGAAAAAATGTACAAATACACGGGCACAAATTAAATGCTTCGTTAAGCACTAATGCTTGCATGGGCACTTGTGAGTTTGTAGGAAGATGTAACCACCTAAACACGTATATACTTGCACTAAAGGATTGGGCTTTTTAATGGATGCTTATGCTTATGTCATAAACGACCCTCTTCTAAGCATCTCGCGAAGCACCTCCTTCATGAGAGATGCTCGTGCACTTCAATTTTTACAAGACATGTGAATGCAGCAGCTCAAGTAAACAACCTTTCATCCAACACTAAACTTTGTTGAAACATAAAATGTGTAGAATATTGGGCATCATGAAAGCTGTGAGAACTGACTAATATGGAACTATCCCATGATTTTCAGTATGAAAAGAGAGCTTACTCAAGTATGTCAAGGGCAAACGTCCGATGCAGTGACTGAGCATGCAACCACCTAGCCTAAAGGAAGAGACAGTAGTAACTTTGTCAAGAAAACTTAGGTCTAGAATACTAAATAAAATTTAGCAGCAAAATATGAGCCAGTTAATTGTTCATATTTAACGAAGAACAGAAAAGGTACAGTCAGAAATTGTTCACACATACAGATCCACCTGCAGCAAGAGCAGTCAGGTCTTCGAGCAGACGGAGACCGAGTTTTCCAACGTCAGTAAGATCTTCCCTCATGGTGAGTTCTCCATAGCTAAATGCTAGTGATCTGTGAAGCAGGGTATGTTGAATATCAAGTTTTTTTCTACATCATCTGGAAGGAAAAGGTTGATGGAACAGAAACAGAAGCAATTTAGAATTGGTTAAATTGGTTAAAGTACCATCCATGTTAACGGCATGACCATGACAAATGTACTAAAAAAGCACAGGAGCAGTGATGAAAATCTCTCTTGGTCGAACGGGCAACATAAATGTGCATTCATCAATAAGTATCCATCACACAGCAAAATATAATGATGATGCAGTTGATAAGATTCTAAATGCATATGATGCCAATGTTGTCACTGGACAGAAATACTAACAGAGAAATATGAGCTTCAGATACCCAAATATACAAGATAGTAGAAAAGAAAGGATTGTTGAAGAATAGAAGTTAATCTGCACTGACTGAAACAGTCAATTAGCTACTACTCCATCTGTTCCGAATTATAATATGTTTTAACTTTTTCTGAATCGGATGTATATAGATGCGTTTTGGTGTGTTCATTCACTCATTTCAGTCCGTATGTAGTTAAAATATCGAAACCGTTTTATAATCTGGAACAGAGTTGATACACCAGGCTAATAAGAATATCTTCTATCAAAAATATAATAGTATTGCTTGAATGCTCATATTATTCTATAATCATGATTAAACAACAAAGAATGAGATCATCACATAGAAGCCAGACACTTCACAATAAGACTCGGGATCCTGGTTTCTAGCTTAACTGTCTAAATATGTATGATCCACTCGTCATGATACCTTTCACACTTGAACACTGGAGCAAATCTTTTAGGGATTTCTTTGCCACGCCTTGGCCTGTGATTAGTGTCTCATCTCACGTGTGTCCCATCTATGGATAATATGCCAAACACGAGCGGTTTGATGCAACATGATTTTTTTTTCCATAGATGATAATGCATAAAGGTGTGTTTCTTAATACTTCCACCGTTTATAAGTCGTTTAAGACAACTGAAATTGAGCTGTTTTGCACGCTGTCTGAAATGTTTACCACGCCTTATAAAAGTAAACAGAGGGAGTAACAAACTTGTTATGATGTTAGCTGTATTGCTACTGGATGAGAACAATATTAAAAGAAAGAGAAATAGACTGAGCCTTACAGCGTCTGGCCGAAGCTACGAGTAACATTGTTGGCAACAGAGCTAGCACTCGAGCCGAGTCTTGCTGGGGATGCTTTACCAGTCGGAAGTGATTCGGCAAGAACAACATTATCAAAGACCAATGCCACTGCTTGTCTAAATGTAGCTGCTGCCGTGCTAAATGAAAAATGTATGATTTAGGAGATTGCCACAAAGAAATTCTGAATCCATGAGCCAATAACTTGAATGGGCTTACTTGCGGACACTGTCAGAAGATCGACTGCTTTCAAGTAGGTGAAGACATATGCCAAGGGCTTGAGACATGTCCTCCTGAGAAATGAAACAATATATGCTAATAAGATAAACCTGTGGACAGTAATAGTAATGATTCCCAAAAGGCATTCAATAAATAGTACGTCATCCTGTAGAATTGCATGAACTACCAAAATAGTCAAGTTTCACATGCATTCCAAGAAATAATCAACAGCAGTGTTCCCCTCTCTCATCAGAAACAAAAATTCATGGTGCAATCAGAGTTACTCTCTGCTGTTGGACTTAAGAAAGATTCCCTGGATTGCTGTAACGAATAAAAAAGCACTATGTTTGAAACATAAACATCTGGTAACCCAAGTTCAAACACCAGGCACCAGCTCTCCAAAGAAACAAAACGAACAGGCAGAGTACCTTATTTTACAAAATAAATCAATTCAAATGAGTCGAATGCAAAAACGGAAGGCAAGAATGCTAACAAGTGGTGACTGCTCACTGGCTCACTTTAGAGTCGTAGATTCAAACTTTTTTTAGAGGGAACCTTCTATGTGTTATAAGGCCAGCTAAGCATACAACAGATGATAAGAAACCATTTCAACTATTACAGACATTAAAAAATTTAGATGATAACCATTCATAACTGCTACCTCACTTTCAGGACGTAAATGTGACTGAAAGACAATCAACATTGTTTGCAATGTCTTCAGCTGAAGACTCTCATCTGGCATCTCTGAGTGCTGCAGTCAGACAAACATCACAGTTCAGTGTAATTAGTTTAAAGGTCTTGAGAGTTAACATACTGCAGGATGATCCTTCAAATTAAATCACACAAATATTTACAAGTGGTCAAATAAAGCACAAGATCCTATTAAAATATAAATAGTTATGATGAAGAATCAGCTTTCCAAAGAAATACACATTATCAAACACAATTATCCAGAATAACAATTAACATAAGCCCATCAACAGAAACCACAGAAATTCTAAGGCAAATATATAAATTTATTATACTAAATTCAAAAAAGTGAGCCGACTGGATACATAAGTGAAGAGAAACTCACATCCCTCAAAGTAGCTAATATCTCCTTCAACGCAGATGATGCTACAGCATCATGTGATATAAGCTTTTGCAAACAGGATAGTCCTATCACACTCAGCTTCACTGATTTGACACTGCATGCCATCAGAAAGATCCGTAATATATCCCCCTTTTGAGCTATTTCCCTTGGATTAGATAGAGAACGAAGCTGCAGGCCAAAAAGAATTGAAAACGAATATGAATTAAGCAAGTGGCATACCACTTATATCACATGAGAACTGAAATGAATGTTAAATGTACAGAAAGGCTAGAAAGTACTGGTATTTGTGCAGGAGTGACATAAGAAATAAGAAAAGCGATATTCATCATCTAACTATTACAGATGAAGAAATTCTGACACTACTTGGATTATGGTAGGAATTAGTGCCAACACATAATTTCGGATGGGTTTGCTTAATCATTTTTCTGAAACTGGACATGATATGTTGTTGATGCATCCCAACAATAAAATGGTGATGAAATATAAGTATATGACAATTATCTAGTTAGTTCCTAAATAAATCAAAACAACATCAAAAGCGTCTTAAACATAGAAAACTAATACAGGAAGGTGGCAGGTAGTTTCCACAAGATCAAAAGATTGATGCAAGGCAGCAATGTGCACAAATATGGACGACATGTCCATGCAGGCCAAGTACAACTAAATGCTGACTAAAATCTAAGCTAATTTGGTTCAGACTTCAGAGGATACTGCTGATAACAAAGACATTAGTCGTTTAACCTGTTGAACTAGTTATGGGCAATAGTGTGTCCCAGCATCTATGTTTTTAAGGCGACGCTTCGCTTTAAGGCACTGGGGGGGCGCCTCGACGCCTAAAGCGGACATATTTGTAAAGCGCTGGGG
>LR738711.1:751216353-751240146 GCA_902687465.1 Secale cereale | reverse complement strand
CCCCCCCCCCCCGGTCGATAACTTGCACTTCCATGTATCGATGGTTATCTTCCTTCAACATTTTTGGTTAGGAGATTGTATTCTTACAGTTATTTTGCTTTTGGTATGAAAGATGTTCTCATTTCCCCTCTTCATAGTTGCACCGCTACTTGTAGCACAGACACATAAGCCTTGATATATAAGAAGAATGGTAATTTACATGTGAACCAATCTAGGAATTTTCTTTCTGAAAGTGCAACTAATCCCAAGGTGGTTTTGGTAATTCATTACAACATATATCTCATTGAACTAATGTCTACTCAGCATATATATTTCAGGATGTTCAATGATTGGCATGGCATGGACAAGAGAAGTGGACCCCTCAAAATGATAAGGACAAAGATTGGCAAAAGCTCAAGACTCTACATTTTCATTTTAGTGATCCAAGAACACATTGAGTCCATAGAAAAGTCAATACTATTAAAAGGGGGTGAGGTGTTGCTTAATGATCTGGTTGCTCAAGTGCTTAGTGATATTGCTCCAAAACCCTCAACCACTTACAACATCCAAATATGTCCAAACCCTAATTCCAAACTCGGCCACACCGACATTTCCTACCCGGAGCCACCGAGTTCATCTTGACATAGCCACTGCCAAAACCCTAACAATTCGATCACACCGATATGGATCTCGGTCTCACCGAGATGGCCTTGTCAATTCTCTGTGACTTAATGCGTTCACTTCGGTCCCACCGAGATGTTGTAATCGATCCCACCGAGATGGCTTGACTGTTTCTCTGTTGCTCATTGCATTCACTTCGGTCCCACCAAGATTATGCAACTAGTGCCACCGAGATGATGTTTGCCCTAAGCCCTAGCACATCGACCCCACCGAGTTGTTCCCAGTCGGTCCCACCGAGATTCCTAAAGTTCATATTTTTGCACATATAGGTGCCACCGAGTTCACAAATCGGTGCCACCAAGATTGGTCAAAAGTGTGTAACGGTTGGATTTTGTGTGGAGGCTATATATACCCCTCCACCCCCTCTCACTCATAGAGGAGAGCCATCAAAACGTGCTTACACTTCCCCCGTTCATTTTTCGAGAAAGAACCACCTACTCATGTGTTGAGATTAAGAGATTCCAATCATGCCATTTGAACCTTGATTTCTAGCCTTCCCCAAGTTGCTTTCCACTCAAATCTTTCTTCCACCATAGCCAAATTTGTGAGAGAGAGTTGAGTGTTGGGGAGACTGTCATTTGAAGCACAAGATCAAGGAGTTCATCATCAACAAATCTTCTATTACCTTTTGGAGAATGGTGTCTCCTAGATTGGTTAGGTGTCGCTTGTGAGCCTCCAACATGATGTGGAGTTGAACCAAGAAGTTTGTAAGGGCAAGGATATCGCCTACTTCGTGAAGATCTACCCGAGTGAGGCAAGTCCTTCGTGGGCGATGGCCATGGTAGGATAGACAAGGTTGCTTCTTCGTGGACCATTCATGGGTGGACCCCTCCATGGACTCAGGTAGTTGTTACTCACCCCGGGCATAAAAACCGAAGACCAAAAACTGAACCCGAAAAGACCGAGACCGAACCCGAAAAGACCGAACTCAAAAAGACAGAATAAACTTTGGTCTGTAAAACTACATGACTGAATTTAATACGGTCGGATCGGTCCTCTACACTGCAGGACCGAACAGACCATATAGACCGATATATTTTAAAAGCCCACACGCACAACAATGTTTACCTAAGGCCCAACTGGCTAGCCCGGTACTCACGAGCGAGACACGGCCTCACCTCCTCACAACGAGCGACACAGAGGCACGACCGCACGAGTTAACCGACGGTAGCCTCACTCTCGTTCCTCCCCCTTCTCTCCCAGAGTCCCATCGACCAGCCGTAGCCGCCGCTAATACCAGAGGCCCCGTGACGACCGCGCCCCAAGGAGAGCTCCAATCCGCGGGCGTGACCTGTGAGATCTGCCCCGATCCGCGGCCGTGACCGGTGACGACCACCGGGCAACCCAATCTCCTGTACATCGCTCCACAGCCTGCGAATCGCCATCCGCCCGCAGTGCTTTAGTTCCCTTCCTCTTCCACGCTGGTGCACTGGCGTCAATCCGTCAACACCATCTCTTCCAAGCTGGCCGTCGCCTACTCTCCTGTTCTGGTGCTTCACCTCACAACTGAAGCCTGAAGATGAGCAAGTGACCCTTATGTATGTGCATGAGTGCATCAGATCGGCCAATAATGCCCAAGTGCAGAGTCTTGTGTCATGTCCAGATTATTGAATGTGTGTGCGTACCTATGATGTCGCATACTTATGTATGTGCAAAGCTATATTGTTCAGAATTTGTGATGTTAGCCTGTTATATACTTTTGTTGTCTAACACTTGTCTTTGTCTAATTTTTCTTATACACACATACACCTCTGTACATACATTTGTTGTCTTAATTTGTCATAAATAAATATGTACAGATATTGGAAGTAATGTATATGAATCAGAGTAGTGTCACTAAATTTGGTCTGTTTAGTCGGGACCGAACATTGGTATGTAAAGACCGAAGACCGAATAGTCGAAAACCGAAAAGACAGAAATTATTTCGGTCTTAAATTATGGAAGACCGAATTCTTGGAAGACCGAAAAGATCGAACCGAACAAACCAAAAAGACCGAACGCCCACGGCTAGTTGTTACCCTTCGTGGGTTGAAATCTCCATCAACGTGGACGTATGATAGCACCACCTATCGGAACCACACCAAAAATCTTTATGTCTCCATTGCTTTTGCCTTCTCCAAACCCTTCCCTTTACCTTCATATGCAATATTTTACATTCCGCTGCTATACTCTTAGAATTGCATGTGTAGGTTGATTCTTGACTTGTGCTAATTGCTAAAATCTGCCAACAACTAAAACTGGGAAATTGAAAGATTTTTATTTGGTCAAGTAGTATAATCACCCCCCCTAGACATACTTTCGATCCTACAAGTGGTATCAAAGCTTTGGTCTCCGTTAGCCTTGATTTCCATTGCTTTCGTGATCATTGCATTGGTTTCACAACCTAGGAGAGTATGGCGTCTAGTGAGGGTAACTATCACCGTAGAGGTCCTTATTTTGATGGTACAAATTTTACTAATTGGAAGCATAAGATGAAAATGCATATTCTTGGTCATAACCTGGCCGTTGGGGCTGTTGTTCATATTGGCTTGCAAGGTGAATACTTTGAAGATGGTAGAGAACCGGATCGTGAAGCGTCCGGGAAAGAATTGAAGATGTTGCAATACAATGCTGAAGCTTGTGATATTCTCTTCAATGGATTGTTGATACGTCCAAAACGTATCAATAATTTCTGCTTGCTCCATGCCTCTTTTGGGTGATATTGCTATGATATTTATACACTTCCATACACTTTTGATCATATTTGGACTAACCTATTAACTTAGTGCACCCCAGTGCCAGTTTCTGTTTTCTGCTGTTTTTGTATTTCAGGTTTTCCCATTACGAGAACTGCCAGAAAAATCCCGGAAAAATTATATAAAAAATCAGCGTTCCAGAAGCTTCCCGGCTGCCAAAATACAGCCTGAGGGGGCCACCAGGGCTCCAGGCGCCCTGGTGGCGCGGGCCCCCCAGGCCGCGCCGGGGGGGTGCCTGGGCCCCCCGAGCCTCCGCTGATGCCCCCCTTTGGCATATATTTATATCGCGTCTCGAAACCCTCGAGACGGAAACCCTTTTTCGCGATCTCATCTCTGTTCCGCCGCCGCCGCCGCTTCCAAGATCGGGAGCACCAGGAGAACTCTTCCCGGCACCCTGCCGGAGGGGAGGATCACCACCGGGAGATTCTCCACCACCATGGACGCCTCCCGGATGAGTTGTGAGTAGTCTCCCTTGGACCATGGGTCCATGACCAGTAGCTATGTGATGTTCTCCTCCCGTTCTTGTGCTTCACTAATTAGTCCTCGTGAGCTTCCCTACATGATCGAGGCACATATGTAATCCTTATGCTGTTGCTATGTTGAGTTTGCTGGGATCCGATGAATTGTGAGATTATGTTCAGATTGTGTTTGAGTAATATATTTGATCTACCTCTTTTATATTTATGTTCGTAAGTAATTCTTGCATGTTCTCCGTTGTTATTTATTGCTTTGGCCAAGTAGTAGGTAGTGACTCCAAGAGGGAACGTTATGCTTGATTGTGGGTTCATGCCCCTCGATGACTAGCTTGAGTGACAGAAACATGAGTCTAGGGGATGTGCTGTTGCCACAAGGGGGAAAACAACGGTGCTTGTGCCCGCGGGTGCAAGGATTGTTTACTTTACGCAAAGTTCTTTTAATGCAGTTGTCTGTTGCTTTGAGTTTACACTATGGGTGGGACTCGCAACTTAATACCAGCGAGATGTTCTGGATAGATATCTCAAGGTGGATGATTAGTAGTAGATGCAGATGGATTTCGGTCTACTTGCCTTAGCGTACCGCCCATGCTTTGAACCTCTACCTTTCTTGTAACATAGTTAGCATTGGTTTGCGCACATAATTCTGTCAATTGCCCAGCTGTAATTCGTTTACCTCACATAGTTGTTTTATCGTCTTTTGGGAGAGAGACATCACTAGTGAACATCATGGGACCCCGGTCCATATTACCATCATTGATCACATCCGCTATTTACTTTACGCTTTTACTTACTATTGCAACATTACCTATCACTATTATCACTTGCGTTTGATCCTTTGTAAACTACAAGGCCGGAGGGATTGACAACCTCTCTATACTCGTTGGGAGCAAAGTTATTTGTATGTGTGTGCAGGTCCACGTTGATTGCTAATATATCTGGCTCCGTTAGCAGTTGATACCTTCTTGTTGAAACTGGGAGTCTCAGGGGAAATCGATCCTTGGTATCTTTGCCAAGGGAAAACTTTCGCTACACTGCATCTCAAACCTTCCACTTGGGGTAACCAACGAGGGGCGAGAAGCCATCAATTGTGCCCCGAAGAATTCAACAAAATCAGCCGCCTTGAGAATGCAAAGGAAATTTGGGATACTTTGGTTGATATGCACGAAGGTGCCGAGTCCGTCAAGGAATCTAAGCTGGATTTGCTTCAAAGTCAACTTGACAAGTTCAAGATGAAGGATGGTGAAGGAGTTGCCGAAATGTACTCTAGGATTGCTCTTATCACAAAGGAGACTACCGACTTAGCAAGTGAAGAGATGATCGACAAATTCATCATCAAGAAGATCCTTAGAGCCTTGGATGGAAAATATGATATCGTGTGCAGCTTGATCCAAATGATTCCCAATTAAAAAGATCTCAACCCCACGGAAGTCATTGGTAGAAATGTTACTCATGAGATGTCACTCAAGGATAAGGAGGAGCTCCACAACAAGTCAAGTGGTGCATACAAGGCTTCATGTGCTTCCTACTACATCAAGTGACAAGCTAGTCTCCAATAAGGAAATAAGTCTTATGGTGAAAAACTTCAACAAATCTACAAGAGTCAAAGCAAAGATAGAAGCTCCAAGTCAAGGTCCTACAATGACAAAAGATCTTCTAGCCGTGATCGTAATTGCTATAACTGTGGAAGGCCCGGGCATAGGAATAATAGGAATAATAGGAATAACAGGAATAATATATAACTAGCCATCGCCAACTGCTTGATAGATGCTAGATTTGGTTGTGCATGTTTGACACATATTTCATTTGCTATTTTATTGTGTGAGCATGTTCATTGATTGCAATTTTTTGTTGATAGCTTACCAAGCTGACTGCTTGGTTGTGTGAGCATGTTGATTTGCATATTGTGTGAGCATGTTGATTTGCATATTTTCTCCATTCGGGGACATTCATTTGCTATTTTATTGTGTGAGCATGTTGATTTGCATATTTTCTCGATTCGAGGACATTCATTTGTTGTTTTGATTGGCTTGGTTTTTCTTGGCCAAGTGGATGTACAAGAATGCCTAAGAATCTTCTCTAGATATCTTATGCTTTTCTTGTCTCAAATTATGTTCATACTATATCACAAAAATTGAACAAGTCTCTTTCGTACCCTCCGGGTGAGGAGCACTCGGAGCCACCGATCCGACAAGGGTTGACCACCAAAACCTTCTTCATGCATTTTAGTCAGACCAACTCACTCAAACTCGGTCGAATCGGAAGCATTTAGATTGATCTAGGTTTTCATCTCGGTGCTACCGATTAGACCAACTCGCCAACACTGATTTGTTGTAGCTACACCCAGTTACGCTACACATCTCGGTGCCACCAATTTGTTCCACTCGGTGCCACCGGCAGCACATGGGTATATATACTCAGCGTGACCGTACGTTGATAATTTCTTCAAACACTATGACCATGCACCCCATTGTAGTCGCCTCCCTGGTCTTTGGATTGTCACCTCCGTGTCCAGCGCTCCTTCGCCGCAGGACTTCGTCGCCGTCAATGGCAATCTACCCCGTTGTTGCCACCGTAGAGGATCTCCACCAAGGTAGGGTGAGATTCGACCTCCTCGTGCTTCCTTTTCTCCGATTCAATGCACAAGGATTTTGCCATGTATGTTGCCACGATTGAGACTCTACCTTTCACCACATCAGTTCCTTAGAATAGATTCGAGCAAAAAATAGGCTTAGGTTCCCGCCGAACGTATCTTGGATCGACCGAGTAGGAATTTTCGGTCCCACCGATTTGGCTTTGGCCATTGCATTAGCACACCTCGGTTTCACCGAAACATACTAATCAGTGAGACCAAAAGTAAAGTTTCAGTGAAACCCTAGCAACTCGGTGAGACCTGATACGTCCCCAACGTATCTATAATTTTTGATTTTCCATGTTATTATATTATCTGTTTTGGATGTTTTATATGTATTAATATGCTATTTTTATATTTTTTTAGACTAACTTATTAACCTAGAGCATAGTGCTAGTTTCTGTTTTTTCCTTGTTTTTGAGTTTCGCAAAAGGAATACCAAACGGAATAAAACCTTCGCAGTGATTTTTCTTGGACCCGAAGACACCCGAGAGACTTAGAGATCAAGTCGGAGGAGCCACGAGGTGGACACAAGGGGGGAGGGCGCGCCCCCACCCTTGTGGGCCCCTCGCAGCTCCCCTGACCTAATTCTTCCGCCTATATATTCTCATATATTCCATAAACGCCAGAGAAGTCAATGAAACCACTTTTCCACCGCCGTAACCTTCTCTACCCGTGAGATCCTGCTACCTCTTGAGCTTGCGTTGCTTTTTCCCTTGAAGAGGAAAGGGTGATGCATCAAGGTAGAGTAAGTATTTCCCTCAGTTTGAGAACCAAGGTATCAATCCGATAGAGATTACACACAAATCGCCAAATACCTGCACAAACAATCAAACAACTTGCACCCAATGCTATAGAGGGGTTGTCAATCCCTTCATGGTTATTTGCAAAAGTGAGATCTGATAGGGATAGGTGAACTAGTAAAGTAAATATTCTGGGGTTTTTGGTTTATAGATTGAAAAGTAAAAGATCGCAAAATAGTAGATCGGAAACTTACAAGATGTAAAATAGACCTGGGGGCCATAGGTTTCACTAGAGGCTTCTCTCATGATAGCAAATATTACGGTGGGTGAACAAATTACTGTCAAGCAATTAATAGAAGAGCGAATAATTATGACGACATCTAAGGCAATGATCACAAATATAGGCATCACGTCCGTATAAAGTAAACCGACTCCTGCCTGCATCTACTACTATTACTCCACACATTGACTAAAACGATTCTGCATCTAGAGTATTAAGTTCATAAGAACAGAGTAACGCATTAAGCAAGATGACATGATGTAGAAGAATTAACTCAAGCAATATGATGAAAACCCCATCTTGTTATCCTCGATGGCAACAATACAATACGTGTCATGTCCCCTACTGTCACTAGGATTGAGCACCGCAAGATTGAACCCAAAGCAAAGCACTTCTCCCATGGCAAGAAAAACCAATCTAGTTGGCCAAACCAAACCGAGTTCGAAGAGAATTACTAAGATATTAAATCATGCATATAAGAATTCAGAATAGAATCAAATAATATTCATAGACAATCTAATCATAAACCCACAATTCATCAGATCTTGACAAACACACCGCAAAAGAATATTACATCGGATAGATCTCCAAGAACATCGAGGAGAACATGGTATTGAGCATCAAAAAGAGAGAAGAAGTCATTTAGCTACTAGCTATGGACCCGTAGGTCTGTGGTAAACTACTCACACTTCATCGGAAGGGCAATAGGGTTGATGTAGATGCCCTCCGTGGTTGAATCCCCCTCCGGCGGAGTACTGGAAAAGGCCTCCAGATGGGATCTCGCGAGAATAGAAGGCTACAGCGGCGGAAAAGTGGTTTCAATGGATTGTTGTGATGTTACTGGAATATTTGAGAATATATAGGCGGAAGAAGTAGGTCAAGGGAGGCACGAGGGGCCCACAAGGTAGGGGCTGCGTCCTACCCCCCAGGGCGCACCCTCCACCCTTGTGGCCGCCTTATAGATCCCCTTGCATGTACTCCAAGTCCTCTGGATGTCTTCTGGTCCAAGAAAAATCCTCATAAAGTTTCATTCCATTTGGACTCCGTTTGATATTCCTTTTTTGCGAAACTCAAAAACAACGAGAAAACAGAAACTGGCACTGGGCTCTGGGTTAATAGGTTAGTCCCAAAAATCATATAAAATAGATTAATGCATATAAAACATCCAAAACAGATAATATAATAGCATGGAACAATAAAAAATTATAGATACGTTGGAGACGTATCAGATCCCGTATGGAGGCCTTTTTTGGTACTCTGTCGGAGGGGGATTCGATCACGGAGGGCTTCTACATCAACACCATTGCCTTTCCAATGAGGCGTGAGTAGTTTACCACAGACCTACGGGTCCATAGCTAGTAGCTAGATGGCTTCTTCTCTCTCTTTGATTCTCAATACCATGTTCTCCTCGATGTTCTTGGAGATCTATCCGATGTAATCTTCTTTTGCAGTGTGTTTGTCGAGAGCCGATGAATTGTGGATTTATAATCAACTTATCTATGAATACTATTTGAATCTTCTCTGAATTCTTATATGCATGATTTGATATCATAGTAATTCTCTTCGAACTATCGGTTTGGTTTAGCCAACTAGATTGGTTTTTCTTGCAATGGGAGAAGTGCTTTGCTTTGGGTTCAACCTTGCGGTGTCCTCACCCTGTGACAGAAGGGGTAGCGAGGCACATATTGTATTGTTTCCATCGAGGATAACAATATGGGGTCTTCATCATATTGCTTGAGTTAATTCCTCTACATCATGTCATCTTATTTAAAGCGTTACTCTATTATTCATGAACTTAATACTCTAGATGCAGGCAAGAGTCAATCAATGTGTGGAGTAATAGTAGTAGATGCAGGCAGGAGTCGGTCTACTTGACACAGACGTGATGCCTATATTGCATAATAATTGCCTTATATATCTTCGTAATGTTGCGCTTTTCTATCAATTGCTCGACAGTAATTTGTTCACCCACCATATTATTTGCTATCAAGAGAGAAGCCTAAAGTGAAACCTATGGCCCCCGGGTCTATTTTCCATCATATTAGTTTCTGATCTACTATTTTGCAATCGAATCTATAAACCAAAAACCCAAAAATATTTTACCTTTTGTTTATCTATCTCTATCAGATCTCACTTTTGCAAATAACCGTGAAGAGATTGACAACCCCTTTATCGCGTTGGGTGCAAGTTGTTTGATTGTTTGTGCAGGTTTTGATGATTTGTGCGTTCATCTCCTACTGGATTGATACCTTGGTTCTCAAACTGAGGAAAATACTTATCTCTACTTTGCTGCATCACCCTTTCTCTTCAAGGGAAAAACCAACGCAAGCTCAAGAAGTAGCAAGACCGAACCACATCTCGGTAAGACTGAAATGGTGTGTTCAGTTTATGTAGAGTGCTTCGGTATCACCAAAATGACCAACTCGGTAGCTCTTAAATGTATTCTGTGAAAACCTAGAACTAAGATTTGAACTCAAAATTTTGAAAAATCATTTGCTTTTGTGATACTCATCTACTCTGTCCATACCCATATATTCACGGGGTTTGTTTGCAAGATGTCAAGTGCAAGTGACAGCCAGAATGAGTCAGAGCATAATGTTGATCTCAATGCAGGATCAAGCCCTGCAGAGTGCTATGATGAAGGCAGCATGAGCACTCCTAGCAATCCACCTAAAGCTGCCAAGAGGACTAGGGAAAATAAGGGCTCAAAAACAGAGGATGAGGACTTCCAGCCTGAGGAAGTGACCTCAAAGAAGAAGAGGGTGCTTGCTACGGAGTATGGCACTGCAGCTAGCTCCAGACCTTCTACCAAGGACAGAACTGTAGTTAGGAAGGTCCCAATCCCCAAAAGTGCACAAACCTCATCTCCAAAGGAAACAATGACATTCACACTTGAGGATGCAAGTGATGAAGAGGTTGATGTCAGCAAGAAGAAGAAGAGGGCTAGGAAGGCAACTGCTAGAGTCATTGGCAAACCTTCCGTGGTTGTTGATGATCATGAGGAGGAGGAGGAAGAACCTGTTGCAGATGCACCTCCAGCAAAGACGCAGAAACTAATGTCAGATGTTATGAAGTTAATTGCTCCCTCCAAGCCCAAGTCCAAGCCCAAAGCTCCAACACCCAAGAGATCTACAAGGATTCTTGCTAGTGAGAAAAACAAGGCCCAAGTGCATGTGGTTGAGATGGATGATAGCCACTAGTGCTCAGGAAGCTAAAGCCCGAGATTCCAGATCATGACAATGCTCATCTAGTAGCTGAAAACATGATGCTCAGGAAGGACAACAGATTGAGAGAGTGGAGGATGTATGATCCTTACTCTGTCAAGAGAAAGACTTCTTGTTGCTACCAATTTCACACCATAGAGCAACATGATTTCTATGAGACAATTTTGCTTGATAAGAAGCCCAAGTCAGTATGAAGTGGGTGGATTGGAAATACATTGATGCAAATGAAGACTATTTCCCCCACCTTCATGGGAGCTTCAGACTCACATGAGTTAACAATTTTTTGGGAAGAAGCTCACCAATTGGAATTATGAGATGATCATGCAATTCTATTCCACAACTCATTCCTATCCAAATGGTAGGATTGTATGGATGACTTGAAGGAAATATGCCATGGAGGCAATAATAAAGTTGTTATTTATATTTCCTTATATCATGATAAATGTGTATTATTCATGCTAGAATTATATTAACCGGAAACTTAGTACATGTGTGAATACATAGACAAAGCAGTGTGTCCCTAGTATGCCTATACTTGACTAGCTCGTTAATCAAAGATGGTTAAGTTTCCTGATCATAGACATGTGTTGTCATTTGATGAACGAGATCACATCATTAGAGAATGATGTGATGGACAAGACACATCTGTTAGCTTACTATAATGATCGTTTAGTTTTATTGCTATTGCTTTCTTCATGACTTATACATGTTCCTTTGACTATGAGATTATGCAACTCCCGAATACTGGAGGAACACCTTGTGTGCTATCAAACATCACAACGTAACTGGGTGATTATAAAGATGATCTACATGTGTCTCCGAAGGTGTTTGTTGAGTTGGCATAGATCGAGATTAGGATTTGTCACTCCATGTTTCGGAAATGTATATCTCTGGGCCCTCTCGGTAATGTACATCACTATAAGCTTTGCAAGCAATGTGACTAATGAGTTAGTTACATGATGATGCATTACGGAACAAGTAAATAGATGTGTCGGTAACAAGATTGAGCTAGGTATGATGATACCGATGATCGAATCTCGGGCAAGTAACATACTGATGACAAAGGGAACAACGTATATTGTCATGCGGTTTGACCGATAAAGATCTTCGTAGAATATGTAGGAGCCAATATGAGCATCCAGGTTCCGCTATTGGTTATTGACCGGAGATGTGTCTCGGTCATGTCTACATAGTTCTCGAACCCGTAGGGTCCGCATGCTTAACGTTCGATGACGATTTGTATTATGAGTTATGTGTATTGGTGAACGAAGTTTGTTCAGAGTCCTGGATGAGATCACAGACATGACGAGGAGTCTCGAAATGTTTGAGAGGTAAATATCGATATATTGGGTGATAGTATTCGGACACCAAAAGAGTTCCAAGGGGTACAGGATACATATCGGAGTTCCGAGGGTTACCGGAACCCCCCGGGGAAAGTTATGGGCCTTATGGGCCATAAGAGGGAGGCACACCATCCCACGTAGGGGTGGCACGCCCCTCCATGGAAGGAGGCTGAATTGGAGTAGGGAAGGGGGCGCCACCCCCTTTTCCTTCTTCTCCTCCACTCCTTCCTCCTTTCCCCCTCCATGAGAAGGAAAAAAGGGGGGCGAATCCAACTAGGAGTGGAATCCTAGTTGGACTCCCCCCCATGGCACGCCCTTCCTAGGCCGGCCCACCTCCTCCTCCCTCCTTTATATACGTTGGCAGGGGGCACCCCAAAGGCACACCAAGATTTGTCTTAGCCGTGTGCGATGCCCCCCTCCACAGTTTACTCCTCAGGTCATGGCGTTGTAGTGCTTAGGCGAAGCCCTGCGCAGGTCACATCACCAAAACCGTCGCCACGTCATCGTGCTGATGGAACTCTCCCTCGACCCTCTACTGAATCAAGAGCTCGAGGGACGTCATCGAGCTGAACATGTGATAAACACGGAGGTGCCGTACGTTCGGTACCTGGATCGGTTGAATCGTGAAGATGTTCGACTAGATCAACCGCGTTAATACAACGCTTCCGCTTTCGGTCTATGAGGGTACGTAGACATACTATTCCCGCCTCGTTGATATGCATCTCCTACATAGATCTTTAGTGAACGTAGGATTGTTTTTGAAATTGCATGCTACGTTCCCAACAGTGGCATCATGAGCCAGGTCTATGCATAGATGATATGCACGAGTAGAACACAAAGGAGTTGTGGGCGGTGATGTTCATACTACTTAACACCAACATCTTATTTTGATTCGGCGGTATTGAAAGATGAAGCGGCCCAGACCAACATTACATGACCGCGTTCATGAGACCGGTTCCACCATTATGTGCAACTTGTTTGCATAAAGGTGCCTGGCGGGTGTTTGTCTCTCTTGCTTTAGTTGAATCAAATTTGACCGCGGATGGTCCTTGTCGAAGGTTAAAACGGCAAACTTGATAAGTCATCATTGTGGTTTTTGTGCCGTAGGTAAGAACGGTTCTTGCTAGAAGCCCATAGCAGCCACGTAAAACTTGCAACAACAAAGTAGAGGACGTCTAACTTTTTTTTGCACGGCATGTTGTGATGTGATATGGTCAAGACGTGATGAGTTATACATTATTGTATGAGATGATCATGTTTTGTAAATTATCGACAACCGGCAGGAGCCTCATGGTTGTCTCTATATTGTATGAATTGTAAACGCCATGTAATTGCTTTACTTTATCACTATGAGTTAGCGATAGTAGTAGAAGCAATAGTTGGTGAGACGACCACGACGCTATGATGAAGATCATGGTATCAAGCCGGTCACGATGGAGATCATGATGATGCTTTGGAGATGAAGATCAAAAGCACAAGATGATGATGGCCATATCATGTCACATATTTTGATTGCATGTGATGTTTATATTTTTATGCATCTTATTTTGCTTAGAACGATGATAGCATTATAAGATGATCCCTTACAAAATTTCAAGGTACAAGTGTTCTCCCTGAGTATGCACCATTGCGACAGTTCATCGTACCGAGACACCACGTGATAATCGGGTGTGATAAGCTCCACGTTCACATACAACGGGTGTAAGACAGTTTTGCACATGCAGAATACTCAGGTTAAACTTGAAGAGCCTAGCATGTACAGACATGACCTCGGAACACTGGAGACCGAAAGGTCGAGCGTGAATCATATAGTAGATATGATCAACATAAGATGTTCACCATTGAAAACTACTCCATCTCACGTGATGATCAGACATGGTTTAGTTGATTTGGATCACGTGATCATTTAGATGACTTGAGGGATGTCTATCTAAGTTGAAGTTCTTTACTAATATGATTAATTGAACTTAATTTATCATGAACTTAGTCCTGATAGTTTTTGTATATCAATGTTGTAGATCAATGACCCGTGCTACCATTCCCTTGAATTTTAATGCATTCCTAGAGAAAGCTAAGTTGAAAGATGATGGTAGCAAGTACACAGACTAGGTCCGTAACTTGAGGATTATCCTCATTGCTGCACAAAAGAATTATGTCCTTGAGGCACCGCTAGGTGAAAGGCCTGCTGCAGGAGCAACTCCTGATGTTATGAACGTCTGGAAAGCTCGATCTGATGACTACTCGATAGTTCAGTCTGCCATGCTTTACGGCTTAGAATCGGGACTTCAAAGATGTTTTGAACGTCATGGAGCATATGAGATGTTCCAAGAGTTCAAGTTAATATTTCAAGCAAATGCTCTGGTTGAGAGATATGAAGTCTCCAACAAGTTCTATAGCTGCAAGATGGAGGAGAACGGTTCTGTTAGTGAACACTTACTCAGAATGTCTGGGTATCATAACCACATGACTCAACTTGGAGTTAAAGTTGATGATGATAGTGTTATTGACAGAGTTCTTCAATCACTGCCACCAAGCTATAAAGGCTTCGTGATGAACTATAATATGCAAGGGATGCAAAAGACAATTCCCGAGCTCTTCGCAATGCTCAAAGTTGCGGAGGTAGAAATAAAAAAGGATCATCAAGTGTTGATGGTTAACAAGACCACTAGTTTCAAGAAAAATGGCAAGGGAAAGAAGGGGAACTTCAAGAAGAATAGCAAGCCAGTTGCTACTCCCGGGAAGAAACCCAAGTCTGGAGCCAAGCCTGAAACTGAGTGCTTCTACTACAAAGGGACTGGTCACTGGAAGCGGAACTGCCCTAAGTATTTGGCGGATAAGAAGGATGGCAAAGTGAACAAAGGTATATTTGATATACATGTTATTGATGTGTACCTTACTAATGCTCGTAGTAGCGCCTGGGTATTTGATACTAGTTCGGTTGCTTATATTTGTAACTCGAAACAGGGGCTACGAATTAAACAAAGATTGGCTAAGGACGAGGTGACGATACGCGTTGGAAATGGTTCCAAAGTCGATGTGATTGCCGTCGGCACGCTACCTCTACATCTACCTTCGGGTTTAGTTTTAGACCTAAATAATTGTTATTTGGTGCCAGCATTGAGCATGAACATTATATCTGGATCTTGTTTGTTGCGAGATAGTTATTCATTTAAATCAGAGAATAATGGTTGTTCTATTTATATGAGTAATATATTTTATGGTCATGCACCCTTGATGAGTGGTCTATTTTTGTTGAATCTCGATCGCACTGATACACATATTCATAATATTGAAGCCAAAAGATGCAAAGTTAATAATGATAGTGCAACTTATTTGTGGCAGTGCCGTTTAGGTCATATTGGTGTAAAGCGCATGAATAAACTCCATGCCGATGGGCTTTTGGAATCACTTGATTATGAATCACTTGATACTTGTGAACCATGCCTCATGGGCAAGATGACTAAAACTCCGTTCTCCGGAACAATGGAGCGAGCAACTGACTTATTGGAAATAATACATACCGATGTATGCGGTCCGATGAGTGTTGAGGCTCGCGGTGGGTATCGTTATTTTCCGACCTTCACAGATGATTTAAGTAGATATGGGTATATCTACTTAATGAAACATAAGTCTAAAACATTTGAAAAGTTCAAAGAATTTCAGAGTGAAGTAGAGAATCATCGTAATAAGAAAAATAAAGTTTCTACGATCTGATCGCGGAGGTGAATATTTGAGTTACGAGTTTGGTCTTCATTTAAAATAATGTGGAATAGTTTCGCAACTCACGCCACCTAGAACACCATAGCGTAATTGTGTGTCCGAACATCGTAATCGTACTTTATTAGATATGGTGCGATCTATGATGTCTCTTACCGATTTACCACTATCATTTTGGGGTTATGCTTTAGAGACGGCTGCATTCACGTTAAATGGGGCACCATCTAAATTCGTTGAGACGACACCTTATGAACTGTGGTTTGGCAAGAAACCCAAGTTGCCGTTTCTTAAAGTTTGGGGCTGCCATGCTTATGTGAAAAAGCTTCAACCTGATAAGCTCGAACCCAAATCGGGGAAATGTGTCTTCATAGGATACTATCGGGGGGATGAACCCCGGGCAGGCAACGGAAGACGGATCCTTTTCAAAAACAACGGGGCCATCATCACCCCGCAATCCGGCTCTCACTTGGCCGGGTCGCTCGACCCGGCCAAGTCCCACGACCTGGCCAAACTCTCCAACCCGGCCGGATCCCACGATTCGGCCCCAATGGCCCGCTCAAGGGATCCGGACCCGGCGCGTCAAGACTTCCCCAACAAGCCAGCCCGGCCCGTGGCGTGTTCCCCAATCCGACCACGGGTCAGCTCCCATCCCATCCCGGCCGTACGATGGGACGAGTCTCCACCTACCGATGACCAAGGCAATAGTGCCCCGCCCATGCTTCTGGTCAGCCGAGGCGTGGCAACAGTGCAATCATCATCCCCCATGATGCTAGCAGACGGCGACCTGATGGAACGCCACTATACCCGACTCAACCCGGCCACTCCCTGACGGTCGACAAGACGGCACACAGTGCCCCCGTACTCGGCGGGCCCCGCGCCCGGAGAACCCGGCAGGTTCCAGCGCTAGCTTCCCGGACAATGACAACCCGGCCCCACGGCCTTGTTTCATTATCATTGTACCCCTGGGGGGTTGACCTATAAAACCCCCCAGGAGCCCTCATGCATACGGTCACGCCAGAGAGAGAAGAGAACAAAGGGAGATAGACGCACATCACAAGGAGAAGCAGCCTAAGCCTTGGCCCGTCTTCCTCCTTCCTCCATACAGCTCAAGGAGCAACTCTGTACTGATATACATCAACTACACTCGGCAGGACTAGGGGTGTTATCTCTCCGGAGATCACCGAACCTGGGTATGTCTTGAGTCCCACGCTCGCTCATGCTAACCTCGCCACTGAAGCCCACCAGTGCCCTCGAGCCTCCTCCTATCTTTATCCATCCCTTGGCATCTGACGTGCGCCCATCACGACAGTTGGCGACCACCGTGGGGCAGCTCGAGGTCCTGGCCGGGAGCATGCTTCAGAAGGGGCTCCCCTTCGACTCCGATGAGCCCGTCGCGCTGGCGGATGCATCATCGACGCCCTCGCCGCCTCCTTCGCCACACTACGCATCTCCGATGCGCCTACGGCCGACGAGTATCCCAGCGAGGTACTTGACTTTTCCGGCTCCCCCATCTCCCTCGACGGCAGCGTTCCCGACGGAGCGATGGACCTCTGCGTAGAGGTTTTTGACACCAACACCGGCGCCTACTCCTCGACGAGCGCGACAAGAAAGGTCGCCGAAGCTAAGGCCGCGGCGGATCGGGCCGGCTCGCCCAACCTACTGCATGCCATGATGCAGAGCCTCCGCATTCCTATCGGCACCGACATCGACGCCTCCAACATCGCCGAGGCCCGAACTCGCCTCGACGAGGACCGCCAGCGCCTGCTGGACCTCACCCAGACGATCGTCGCCATGCAGCGTCGCCTCGATTCCGCTCAGCTGGAGCACAACGCCGCCTACACATTTACGCCTGGCGCGCCCGAGCCAAGCTGGGTCACAGACGTGCGGGTCCGGGGCGGCGCGATCAGATGCGCCCTCGGCGCCCTCCCTCCCATCTACGAAACTCCCGTGAAGAACATGCGCGCTGCTCAAGCGGCCGCGGTCGGCCTGTAGCAGCTCACGGGCGAAGAGTTGCAGGATCGCCTCAAGAGGGTGAACGACCTCCTCGTTGCGGCCAACGCGCAACATGACCGCCTCAACCAGCTCGCCAAGCCGACCGGATCCGGCTCCGCCCGCATTGCTGGAGCCGACGACAACTAGCACACGATGTCTTCACCACCCGGCGAGGCTCACTCCGGCCGCACCCAGATTCGGCGCAACCCCGCCCCGGCGACGCCGGCGGCTTGGGCGACTAACCACCCTCGGAAGCCTAGCGCCGTCTCAGCCCTGCTCATTAGCCCACTCGGCAGCAGACTGCGGTCAACCCGGCCCCCGCGGCACGGTCACTGGCCGGTTGGGTCCACGCGCCATCGACAACACCGACGCTCACCACCGCCTCGACCGGCTCGCCCTCTCCCAGGAGCTGGAGGAGATCGGTCCGGTCGGACCGGCGTGCTTCGGCCCGCGCATCCGGAGCGAGCCCTTTGCTAAAGAGTTCACGCTTCCTCGCGACACCCCAAATACAATGGCACCGTGAAGCCGGAGGACTGGCTCACCGACTACACCACCACCATCGGCATCGCCGACGGCAACCACCGCCTCGCCGTCCGCTACGCACCCCTCATGCTCCAGGGGTTGACCCGCACGTGGCTGAATAGTCTGCCAGTGGGCAACATCAACACATGGGTTGATTTCGAGCAGGTCTTCGTGTGCAACTTCACCGGAACCTACCGGCGACCCGGCCATCCCAGCCAACTCGCCATGTGCGTGCAGGGGCCGACGGAAACCGGCCGGGAGTACCTAGCACGCTGGACCGAGCTCCGGAACAGCTGCGAGGGCGTCCACGAGGTCCAGGCAATCCAGTACTTCGTCAACGGGTGCCTGGACGGCACCCTCCTCAAGCATAAGCTTCTACACTCCGAGCCGACCACCATGTCCGTGCTCATAGGGACGGCGGACAAATACGGCAATGCCGACTCCCTCATGAAGATCCAGGTAGCGCTGTATGAAGCCGGCAAGGAGAAGCCGGTTCCCCCTCCGAAGACGGCCGGCGAAGGAAGCCGGCAACATCAGCACAACCAGCAGCAACACAAGCGCAAGGCCGAGCAGCATGCCCAGCGCCATGACAACTGGCTCGTCGCGGCCACTGAGCAGGCACCCGCAACCGAGATGGCCGTCAAACACCGGAAGACCGGCAAGACGACGTGGCAACCCGCCATGAGCTTCGGGGAGATGCTCAACGCTCCCTACAAGCACCATAGCGGTGCGAGGCCGTCCATGCACACGCTCCGGCAGTGCGCCATCACCAAGCGCATCATGAGGGGCGACGTCCCGCCTCCTTCGGCCCCGGCTCTAGGAGCGGGGTGGCCGCCTCCGCCTCCACCACCACCTCCGGCTGGCGGCGCTATGCGCAACGACGCCTACCCGGACCAGAACGCGGCCTACGTCGTCTTCACCAGCCTTAGCGACGACAAGTGCGACGAGCGCCTCCTTTGGCAGGAGGTAAACACCGTCATCCCGGCCAAGCCGAAATACATGCACCGGTCAGAGCGCCCGCTCACCTGGACACGGGAGGATCACCCGGCCGTCATGCTGAACCCGGGTGGTTACGCCCTCGTCCTCAACCCCACCATCGCCGCGCCTTGACGCACGTGCAAGTTCTCCTGGGTCCTCATCGATGGCGGTAGCAGCATCAACATCCTCTACCGGGACACCATGACCAAGCTCGGCCTCGAGGCCAAAAACCTGGAACCGACCCGTACCGTCTTCCACGGCATCGTACCCGGCCCGCGCTTGCCAAGGTCATGGCGGTGCCTCACGACGCCTACCTGAAGATGAAGCTGCCAGGTCCGAAGGGCCTCATCATCGTCACCGGCGACTACCGAAAGTCCCTGGAGTGCGCCCGAGACGGCTCAAAGCTGGCCGAGTCGCTGGTCATAGCCGAGGAGTGGCGCCAGCTCGACCGGATTGTCGCTCTGGCCAACGAGGAGTCAGCTGCGCCTATCCTGGCCGAAGAGCCGACCAACGAAGCCTCGTTCAAACCCTCCGAGGAGACCAAGAAGGTGAAGCTAAACCCGGAAGAGCCCAGCTGCAGCAAGTACGTTGTCGTAGGCACCTGCCTCGGCAACAAATAGGAAGGCGGGCACGTCGACTTCCTCCGTGAGAATCGGGATATCTTCGCATGGACCCCAAAGGACATGCCGGGTATCCCGAGGAAGTACGCCGAGAACAAACTCCATGTCCTCGAGGATGCCAAGCCTGTCCGCCAACCCCTACGACGTTTCTCCGAGGAGAAGAGAAGGACCATCGGTGAAGAGATCGCCAAGATTTTGGCGGCCGGCTTTATCATGGAAGTATTTCACCTCGAGTGGCTGGCCAACCCAGTCCTCGTCCTGAAGAAAAACAATACTTGGCGCATGTGTATCGACTACACCAGCCTGAACAATGCCTGTCCCAAGGATCCGTTCGTCCTCCCACGGATTGACCAAGTCATCGACTCCACCGCCGGGTGCGAGCTCCTGTCCTTCCTGGACGCTTACTCCGTCTATCACCAGATCAAGCTAGACCCGGCCGACGCCCTGAAGATGTCCTTCATCACGCTCTTTGGGGCGTATTGCTACATCACCATGTCGTTCGGCCTAAAGAACGTTGGAGCCACTTTCCAGCGCTCCTTGCAGAAATGATTGCTGCCGCAACTCGGCCGCAATATCCACGTCTACGTGGACGACATCATGATGAAGACCAAGCAACACGTCACGCTCCTCGACAACCTGAAGGAAACCTTCGCCAACCTGCGCGTGTACAAGGTCAAGCTCAACCTGGAAAAATGCGTTTTCGGCGTCCCGTCCGGAAAGCTACTCGGATTCCTTGTCTCAGAGCGCGACATTGAGGCAAACCCGAAGAAAATCAAGGCCATCGAGCACATGCGCAAGCTGGCTCGGCTACGCGATGTCCAGAAGTTCACCGGCTGCTTGGCCTCGGTCAGCCGGTTCCTCAGTCGGCTGGACGAGAGGGCCTTGCCCCTATACCAGCTGACAACACCGTTCGAGTGGAACGACCAGGCGGTTGAAGCTTTCTGGGACCTCAAGCGCATGCTCTCCACCGCACCCGTCCTGGCCGCACCGGCCGAGAAGGAGCCACTATTGCTCTATATAGCCGCAACCTCACAGTCGGTCAGCACGGTGCTGGTGGTTGAGCGAACAGAAAAGGGCAAGATCAAAGCTGTCCAGCGTCCTGTCTACTACCTGAACGAGGTGCTCTCTGCCTCCAAGCAGAACTACCCGCATTACCAGAAGATGTGTTACGGCGTGTACTTCACCGCCAAGAAGTTGAAGCAGTACTTCCAAGAGCATGAGGTCACCGTTGTGAGCACGCCCCCCCTCGGCGAGATCATCGAGTGCCGTGACGCCTCTGCCGGGTCGCCAAGTGGGCGCTCGAGCTAGCCGGCCACACCATCCTCTACGAGCCCCGCACTACGATCAAGTCCCAAGCTTTGGCCGACTTCCTCGTCGACTGGACCAAGACCCAGTACCTGCCGCCGGCGGCGGACTCGACGCACTAGTGCATGCACTTCGACGGCTCAAAGATGCGCCTCGGTTTGGGGGCCGGCATTGTGATGTCTTCCCCGAAGGGTGACCGACTCAAGTACGCGCTCCAGATCCACTTCGCCGCCTCCAACAACGTCGCCGAATACGAGGCCCTTGTGCATGGCCTCCGACTGGCCAAGGAACTCGGCATCTGGCGAATACTATGCTACGGCGACTCGGACCTGGCGGTGCAGCAGTGCTCCGGCGAGTGGGACGCCCGTGACCCCAACATGGCAAGCTACCGCTTCCTCATTCAGAAGCTGTCCGGATTCTTCGCGGGCTGCGAGTTCCTCCACTTCCCACGCACGGAGAACGAGGTGTTCGACGCGCTCGCCAAGATCGCCTCGTACCAACAGTCCATCCCGTCCGGCGTCTCCCTCGAGGACCTGCGCAAGCCGTCCGTCAAGCCGTCTCCGGAATCTGGGTCCATCTATGTCCTGGACGACCCAGCCGTGCCTCAACCTGGCCCGGGGACTGCCGAACCCGGCCCGGGGACTGCAACCATCAATTCGGCCGCCCCCGCTCTCGACCTGGAGACTGCTGAACCCGGCTCGGGGGCTATCGCCCCTGAACCCGCCATGGTGGCTGTTCTCGCCGTGGTGGCGGTGCCATCATGGGCCCTGCCCATCTCGGAGTTTCTAGAGAGCGGGATCCTTCCCATGGATGATACCGAAGCTCGGCAGGTGCAGCGTCGAGCGTCCGCCTACGACATCATCAACAGCGAGCTCGTCAAGCGCAGCCCCACTAGCGTGTTCCAACGCTGCGTCGAGCAAGATAAGGGCGTGGAGATCCTCCTTGACATACACCCGGGCGAGTGCGGGCATCATGCCGCCTCACGGTCCCTGGCGGCCAAGGCTTTTCGCCATGGTTTCTACTGTCCCATGGCCCTCCAAGACGCCAGGTCGCTCGTGCTCAAGTGCGAGGGGTGCCAGCGCTTCAGTAAGCACACCCACCAACCGACGTCGGTGCTACGGACCATCCCGATCGTCTGCCCCTTCGTGGTCTGGGGACTCGACATGGTGGGACCCTTCCAGACCGCCCGAGGCGGCATGACGCATTTGCTGGTAGCGGTGGACAAGTTCACCAAATGGAACGAAGCGAGGCCAATCAAGAAGCTGGACGGGCCAATGGCCGTCCGATTCATCAAGGACATCGCGGTGCGCTACGGCATGCCGAACAACATCATCACGGACAACAGCACCAACTTCGCCAAAGGCGCACTCGCGCAGTACTGCTCCGTCTGTGGTATGCATCTCGACCTGGCTTCCGTTGCACACCCGTAGTCTAACGGCCAGGTCGAGCGGGCAAACGCCCTCATCCTATTCGGCATCAAGCCGTGGCTTGTCGAGCCGCTCATTCGCTCACCCGGCAGCTGGCTCGACGAGCTGCCGGCCATCCTCTGGAGCCTCCGAACAACGCCAAACCGGTCGACCGGGTTCACCCCGTTCTTCCTCGTCTATGGAGCAGAAGCCATCATGCCGAACGACGTCGAGTTCGACTCGCCACGCGTCATGATGTACACCGAGGCCGAAGCCAAAGAAGCCCGCGAGGATGGCGTCGACCTGCTCGAAGAAGCACGTCTCCTAGCGCTCAGCCGCTGAGCCATCTACCAGCAAGGCATGAGGCACTACCACAACAAGAAGATCAAGCCCCTCGCCTTCCGAGAGGGAGACCTCGTCCTCCGACTCGTCCAGCAGCAGGCCGGCCAGCACAAGCTGTCCTCCCCATGGGAGGGCCCCTTCATCATCAGCAAGGCCTTGTGCGACCGCAACGCTTACTACCTCATCGACGCCCGCAAGTCGAACAAGTGCAAGAGGGGCACAATAGGAGAAGAAACAACCCGGCCATGGAACGGGGAACTCCTTCCTCTGTTTTACAGTTAGCCGTGTACGTGTATGTATCGCTACCTTTTGTACTCAGTTCAAAACTATGGGGTCCCCGAACGACGCTCGGGGGCTGCCCTCTTTGACCAAGTTACTGTGTCTCCAGCATTTTATGCTTTGCATATCTCTTCGTCAAAACCCAACCACTGGTCTGACTCGCTCGGCCCATGGGCTCGGGGGCTAGACGGCTTGGCCAATACCCGCCACCTTACTTAGCGGTTCCTGATGCGTTGGGATCTCTGCGGCCTCCCGCTCCGCCCTAAGCCACAAAACCGGCTTCGACTGTCGGCTGGCGAGCGTGCAAAGGCCAAAGTACTAGCACGCCATGAACACTAAGCCAAGGACCGCCGGGTCGCCCAACCCGGCCACACCACGAACAGTTAAGTCACCACACGGCCGGCTGCTCGCCGACCGGCTTCGCTGGATCGCCGCCAGTCCGCCCAGTGGGTGCTTTGCCCACGCTCAACATTTCGAACACCTAAGTCCTGCGCGCTCCTCTCAAAGGCCAAACCCCTTGTCACGGACCGGAGCCTTGGCCG
>LR738711.1:751183703-751215995 GCA_902687465.1 Secale cereale | reverse complement strand
CGAGAAAGGAAAAAATGCACGAAAACGGCTCAAACGACAAAAAGCAAGAGCGCACAGTCATGAAATTTATACACTACGAGTTTAAATTCAAACAAGCCCAAGGCTAGAATTCATTACACCCAGATACACCCAGTGGGTGGGGTGGACCTGCTACCTAACAGAAATTTTTACAAAGTTCAAAACAGGCAGCCTTAGGCATCCTCCTCGGTGGCCACCGAGCCCGCCGAGGTGCCGGTGTCTCCATCCTCGACGCCCGCATTGCGGTAGACGCCCGTCTCCTCGAAGCTGCCCTCCGGGTCGTCCAGAAGCAGGCCGTAGTCATCGACAGGAACGACTCCGCCGTCTTCCGTCCACTCTGGTCGGAACTCGTCCTGGAAGGTGAACCTGGCAATGTAGCTGGCCCGAGCAACGATCCGGCCAGCCTCCGCCTGCAGCTGGCTCTCCGAGCTGGCTCACTGGCCCATCAACGCGTCCAACGATAGGTCCGGATGCTAAGACATCGCGAACCTGAGCGCCATCTCGGCGCCAGCATGGGCGGCGGAAACGCGCCAGTCATGGAGCCGATCCGGCCCCGCCTCCAGCCACCGTGCCAGCCGTGAGAAGCTGTTTGACGCAACAGAACCCGGCCAGAGGGCCACCGTCATCGCCGTGCCGGCATCAGAGAGCAGCGCCATCTGCTCGCCCAAGACTCGCAGGCGAGCCTCAGCGGCGGCCATGAGCTCCGGGAAGGTCCAGGCCACCCAAGGGTTAGTCCCGGAGCCGACTACGCCCTCCGTGTCGCGCTGAAAGCGGACCGCCTCCTCCGCCAGCTGCTGCGTCTCCGAGAAGGCCCCTGTCAAGAAGAGAGGCGAATCCGAAGAAAGTCACTAAGGAAGAGAAGCCGGAGCCCCAGCCCAGCAAAAGACCCAAGGAAAGCACTTACTGGAGAAGCACTCTTCCAGGTGCTCGGCTTCGAGCAACGTATCGTGCCACTCCCAGCCGATGGTACGGTCACGATCCTTGACCGTCTCCTCCAGTTGGGCGACCCTGGCAAGGGCCGCCTTCAGCTCGGCATCCTTGTCCTCGGCCGCCTTCTCGGCCTCCTCGCGGCACCGGGTTTCTCCCTGCTGGGTCTCCTCCGCCACGGCCACCAGCGCCTTCACGCACCCCACCTCGGCCTGGAGCTGACCCTTGTTGTCGGCCAACTTACTGCGCTGCTGGTCTGCCTCGGCAAGGGCATGTTGCGTCTTCACGACCTTGGCGGCTTCTGTCCTGAGGCGTTCCACCTCGGCCTCAAGACGACTCTTGTCGCCCGGCAGCTGCTCCCGCAGCTGGCTGGCTTCATCGAGCGCCTGCCGGGCTCCCGTCGCCTCTGCCCTGGCCCGCTCCACCTTGGCCCCAAGCCGTCCGGCATCGGCAACGAGCCGATCGTAGTGGAAGCCGGCCCGGATCAGCCGGATCTGCCAGGACAACACCTCGGTTGCGGAAGAACGATTCAGGAACGAAGCACTACTTCGAAGATTCGCAAGAAAGGAAAGGGAAAGCGCGCAAGAAAAATACCCGCCACGACATGGAGCTCCTCCTCCTTGGCGGCGAGCTGCTCCTTGAGCCGCCCGTGCGTCTCAAGGAGCCGGTTGAAGACGCGGACCCGATAGGAGTCCAGTTGCCGCAAGAAGCAATGATCAACACGTAAGACGATAATTTAAGATTCGACCCAACTACTGCACAGTTGGCCCAAATCTCGGGGACTACACCCAGTGGGTGCGCTGGCGCACCCCCACATGGAAGAAGCAAAAAGAAAGAAGAAAAGCAAAAAATGAGAAAGACTCACAGGAACGGCGCGCTCCAGCTCCTGCGTCTACTCCAACTCGGCCTGGGGAAAGGCCTGGACCCGGTCCGCCCACCCTTGCAGGCGCTGGGTCACGGCAGCCATCACTGCCTCCTCCTGGGTCGGAGGCCCGAAGAAGACCTCGGCGGCCCCGCTCCTCGGTGGCTGCGACCCAGCGGCCCGGTGACCCCCGGGCCTAAGCACCAGAGCGTGCTCACCGCTGGTCGCCTCCCCTGCGGCCGCCGTCCTCTCCGGCGCCACCAATGACGCGAAGGGCGGAGTGGTCCGTGGTTGTACCGCCGGCGGTGCCTCCCTCGACGGTGTCCAAGCCGCCCCCTGCGGCGCTGTCTGCAGCACCGCTTCCGAGACAGTGTCACCACTGCTTCACGTCGGCCCCCGCTAGCTCGACCGCGTCGACCCGCGGCGGGGTGCCGTCCCCGATGACCACGACCTCCCGGTCAAGGTCCATCACATCCGCACGGCCGCCCTGGCCGTGCTCCTCCTCTAGCGACAGCACGAAGACCGTCGCCGCCACCCTCGCCCCCCAACGGCATCTCCAGCCACACCGGCTCCTCGCCGGCTCGCACCCACGCCGCCGCGGCGCTAGTCCAAGCCCGGGTCGCCGCCGCCTCCGGCTCGGCCCCGGCTGAAGGAAATATGCCCTAGCGGCAATAATAAATTTATTATTTATTTCCTTATATCATGAAAAATGTTTATTATTCATGCTAGAATTGTATTAACAGGAAACTTAGTACATGTGTGAATACATAGACAAACAGAGTGTCACTAGTATGCTTCTACTTGACTAGCTCGTTAATCAAAGATGGTTAAGTTTGCTAGCCATAGACATGAGTTGTCATTTGATGAACGGGATCACATCATTAGAGAATGATGTGATTAACTTTGACCCATCATGTTAGCTTAGCACTTGATCATTTAGTATGTTGCTATTGCTTTCTTCATGACTTATACATGTTCCTCTAACTATGATATTATGCAACTCCCGAATATCGGAGGAACACCTTGTGTGCTATCAAACGTCACAACGTAACTAGGTGATTATAAAGATGCTCTACAGGTGTCTCCGAAGGTGTTTGTGGTGTTGGCATAGATCAAGAACATGATTTGTCACTCCGAATGTCGGAGAGGTATCTCTGGGCCCTCTCAGTAATACACAACATAATAAGCCTTGCAAGCAAATGACTAATGAGTTTGTCACGGGTTGATGTATTACGGAACGAGTAAAGAGACTTGTCAGTGACGAGATTGAACTAGGTATGATGATACCGACGATCGAATCTCGGGCAAGTAACATACCGATGACAAAGGGAACAACATATGTTGTTATGCGGTTTGACCGATAAAGATCTTCGTAGAATGTGTAGGAACCAATATGAGCATCCAGGTTCCGCTATTGGTTATTGACCGGAGATGAGTCTCGGTCATGTCTACATAGTTCTTGAACCCGTAGGGTCTGCACACTTAACATTCGATGACGATCGGTATTATGAGTTTATGAGTTTTGATGTACCAAAGGTAGTTCGGAGTCCCAGATGAGATCACGGACATGGCGAGGAGTCTCAGAATGTACGAGACATAAAGATTGATATATTGGATGACTATATTCGGACACCGGAAGTGTTCCGGGTGTTATCGGATAAAACCGGAGTGCCGGAGGGGTTACCGGAACCCCCCGGGGGAGTATGGGCCATAGTGGGCCATGAAGGAAAAGAGAGAGGCAGCCCACTAGGGCTGGCCGCACCCCCCCAGGGAATCCTAGTTGGACCAGGAGTGTGGGGGGGGGGGGAGGCGCCCCTCTCCTTCCTTCTCCCCCTTCTTCTTCCTTTCCTACTCCTTGTAGGAATAGGAAAGGGGATTCCTACTCCTACTAGGAGTAGGAATCCTACTCCTGGCGCGCCCTATAGGGCCCGCCGACCCTTCCCCCCTTGCTCCTTTTTATACGAGGGCAGGGGGCACCCAAGGACACACAAGCAACATTGTTTTAGCCGTGTGCAGTGCCCCCCTCCACAGAAACACACCTCGGTCATATCGTTGTAGTGCTTAGGCAAAGCCCTGCGTCGGTAACTTCATCATCTCTGTCACCATGCCGTCGTGCTGCTGAAGCTCTCCCGTGAAGCTCAACTTGATCAAGAGCTCGTGGGATGTCATCGAGCTGAACGTGTTCTGAACGCGGAGGTGCTGTACGTTCGGTGCTTGGATCGGTTGGATTGCGAAGATGTTCGACTACATCAACCGCGTCACTAGACGCTTCCACACTACAAAAAAAGACACATCCGTGACATTTTGGGCCGAACGACAATTTTTCTGTCATACTTATGACACTTCTATGACAATAATTGTGACAAAACACGGTATCATCATAGATGTGGTGGGGTCCTACTTATGTGACAAAAAACCATGACAGAAAGTGGGCTTTTCGTCCTGGGCGGGCCGGAGACGCAGCTACATGAGATTCTTTGGGCCGTCCATGACGTAAAAAGCTGTGGTAGAAGCGAGGGCGAGGAAAATATCTGGGTGTTCCCGGTTACGGTGGGTGGTCGGGGCCGAGCGATGCACGTTTCTCTCGTACACGCACGCGCGTGGGTGCGAGGCGTTGGGCTCTAACTGAACCCAAGCGAGGCGTTGGGCGCTAACTGAACCCGAGCGATTGCACTGCAGGCTACGCGTTACTGAACCCGAGCGATCGATCGATGGCTATTAACTGGACCCGATCAAGCGATTCCTTCGCTGCTGCTACTAACTGAAGCCGATCGATGCTGCCTCTGCATGAACAGTGAGCGTTGCTGGGGGGGGGGGGTTGGATGAGCAGTTCCCGGTGGGGGTGGATGAACAGGACCCTATGGTGTTGCCTCTGGATGAACAAGACGTCGATCGATCGAGCCGGTTGGGGCTGGATTAACAAGACCCTATGGAGGGCTGGATGAACAGGACCACCCCGTGGAGGGTTGGATGAACAGTAGACGATGGAGGGCTGGATGAACAGTAGCCCGCGGAGGGGTGGTTGAACAGGAGCCCGTGGAGAGGGCTGGTTGAACAGGAGCCGGTGGAGTAGCGCGCGGTGGAGGCTGAACAGTCGCGGGTGGAGGCAGGAGGAGGTCAACGGTGGATGAACAGTAGCCCGTGGAGGCTGGAGGGGGTCGACGGTGGAGATGAACAGTATCCCGTGGAGTCCCGTTTTGCGGTACGCCACACCCCTCCCGATGACCAGGACCCCCGTTTCGACCGTAGCGCTCCAACACAAGTCTGTTTCCTTCGTTTTGCGGTACGCCACACCCCTCCCGATCAACAAGACCCCCGTTTCGACCGTTGGAGGTCCGTTTCCTCCGTTTTGCAGTACGCCAGACCCCTCCCGATGAACAGGATCCCGTTTCGAACGTGGCCGGTCGAACACAAGGCCGTTTCCTCCGTTCTGCGATATGCCAGGCCTCGTTTCCATCAGCTGTTCCGTCCAAGCCCTCCCGATGAACACGACGACACATTCTGTTCCGACCCAGCTGGTTGGCTCCCCATGAACACGACGACGACGCTGTTTCTCCATTCAGACCCAGCCATGTACACGAGCCTTGGCTGTCCGTATGCGCGAGTAGGCGTTCGAGACCCTGCCCGTATGTACGTACGTGGCCATATTTTCTTTCTTGCACACTGGCCGCTGTACGTACGTGTACATGCTACGTGCGCGCCTCTACTACGACACGTGCGCGCCTCTACATCGACCAGTATTTACGTACACGTTCGCGACCAGAATGACAACGCTACGTACGCTTCGACTAGGTGGGTCCCGACTGTCAGGCACTTCCTTGCGTGCAAAGATGTAGCTGGTGGGTCCCAGCAGTCAGGGGGGCGAATCAATTTTTTTTGCCCGGACGCACTTCCTTGCGTGCGAAGATGTAGATGGTGGGTCCCAGCAGTCAGGGGGAAACATTTGTTTTCGTGAAATACGGTGGCCCATCCGGTGGGTCCCCGATGTCATGTGGAGGAATAATTATTTTGCGCGTAATAAGGAGGCACTTCCTTGCTGCGGCCGTGGACCCAGCTATCAGCCTCTCCACGGATAGAACTCTTCCGATGGAAGTCGTTCCTCGACCACGTTGACCATGCCGCGCCGAGAGCACTAGGACGGTGGACGACGACGAGGCCTAGGAAGGGGACGGCATGGAGCCGAGGAAGATGCGACAGTGGAAGCCCGCGCGGAGAGGAGTACGAGGGTTCACTGGTTCGGCTGAGGTGTGAGGCTGCCGTCGCCGCAGGGCCTGGCCAGCGGTGGGAATAGTATGGGGCGGTGAGGCCTCCACGGCAGCACAGCCGGCCACGGGAGGCAGGAGCATGCGGCATGACCAGCGCTGCTTTGGGCGGCTGGAGCAAGAAGACCAGAGGTTGAAGAAGCACTACGACCGTTGGATGGACATCGTACGGTCACTAGAGCTAGAATCGTTCATATTGACTAAGTTGACAAAGCACTCCATCCCCGTCAACTTAGTAGGCCCACAAGTCAGCCACCCACTAAGGTGGGTCCCAACTAGCAGGGGGAGTATTCATTTTTTTGTGCATAATAAGGAGGCACTTCCGGTGGGTCCGAGCTGACAGTAGGGGGAACATTTTTTTCGCGAAATACGGTTACCCGTCCGGTGGGTCCCAGCAGTCAGGGGGGAAACATTTTTTTCGCAAAATACGGTGGCCCGTCCGGTGGGTCCCCGCTGTCAGGTGGAGGAATAGTTATTTTGCGCGTAATAAGGAGGCACTTCCTTGCTGTAGCCGTGGACCCAGCTGTCAGCCTCTCCACGTATAGTCCACGTCCGATGGAAGCTGTTCCTTGACCACGTTGACCACGCCGCACTGAGAGCACCAGGGTGGTGGACGACGGCGAGTCCTAGGAAGGGGACGGCACGGACCCAGGGAAGACGCGACAGTGGATGCCCATGCGTAGAGGAGTATGAGGGTTAACTGGTTTGCTGCGGTGGGAGGCTGCCATTGCCGCAGAATAATAGGGGGTGTGGGTGAGTAGAGGGATGGCCTGGCCAGCGGTGTGAGTAGTAGGGGGCGGTGAGGCCTCCGCGGCATCGCAGCCGGCCACGGGAGGCAGGAGCACGAGGCATGACCGACGCTGGTTTGGGCGGCTGGAGCAAGAAGACCAGAGGTTGAAGAAGCACGACGGCCGTTGGATGGACATCGTACGGTCAACGGAGCTAGAATCGTGCATATTGACTAAGTTGACAAAGCCCTCCGTCCCCATCAACTTAGTAGGCCCACAGGTCAGCCTCCCACTATACTGGGTCCCAGCTAGCAGGGGGAGTATTCATTTTTTTGTGCGTAATAAGGAGGCACTTCCGGTGGGTCCGAGCTGACAGCAGGGGGAATGTTTTTTTTTTTGCGAAATACGGTGGCCCGTCCGGTGGGTCCCAACAGTCACGGGGGAAACGATTTTTCGCCAAATACGATGGCCCGTCCGGTGGGTCCCTGCTGTCAGGTGGAGGAATAATTATTTTCCGCGTAATAAGGAGGCACTTCCTTGTGGCTGCCGTGGACCCAGCTGTCGGGCTCCCCACGACAGTACTCTTCCGATGGAAGTCATTCCTTGACCACGTTGACCACGCCGCGCCGAGAGCACCAGGGCGGTGGACGACGGCGAGGCCAAGGAATGGGATGACGCGGAGCCGAGGAAGATGCGGCAGTGGATGCCCACGCGGAGAGGAGTACGAGGGTTCACTGGTTCGACCGTTGTCAGGGATATTACTAGTAGGTGTAAACCGGCTAGGGTAAACCGGATAATGGTAATATAGTTGTAAATTCAGTAGAGATTACGGCCCATGAAGGCTTAGGGCCCATGTGTAGAGTTTACGGTTTGTAAACCGTCCTATCATGTAACTTGAGACACAAGGAAAGAAGAGCAAAGACCGAGGCGGACACGATTATGAACCGGCCTCGGGACTCTGTAAACCGGACCGGGCGTTGCCTCCTATATAAAGGGACGACCCGGCGACGGTTCAAGGGACAGGCAACAACCAGTCGAGACACAGGCAAGCAATCCGCTCCCTGTTCATCGACGCACAAGCAATACCAAACCAAACTAGATGTAGGCTTTTACCTTCATCGAAGGGGCCGAACTAGTATAAACCCTCTGTGTCCTTTGTTTGCTTTTAACCTCTTCAAGCTAACCCGTGCGATGGTTCCATCACTAAGTCCGTTAAACCGGACATCTGCCGTGCTAATTCCACGACAGTTGGCGCCCACCGTGGGGCCTCCGCACGATGGTTTCGAGTTCTTGAAGGGAAGCTTTGAAGGACTCAAGGGCTACGCGGTCGGCCAGATGACCAAAAGTCGCCGCGGCCGGATCTACATCGACGACGCAGGCTGGGGCCCGGAGGCCGATTCAATCGAATACGGGTACCGGGTCCCCTTCGGCAGCATCCACGTCCTCATCGACAAGATTGGTGAACCGGGACCTGAGTCGGACATCTTCTCCGACATCATCGAGCCGGCTCAGCGTGTGAGATCGGCCCGGATTCATCCTACCAGGAAGCGCGTTTTCGTAGGAGCAATACATGGAGTCCAAGCCGAGGACGGATCGAATTCTGGTGGCGAGACGGTTGTTTATTCCGATGATGAATCCTCATCCGGAGAGACTGAGTCCTTATATCTGTTGCGGGACGGCCGGACTGAGGGTGTGTCCGACGGTGATAGTATTCCAGACCCCTTTGATCTGCCAAACCGGGTGGCTGTCTTTATGGCCGGATCACAACCTACGCCGCAGCCCACGGTGACCGGGGCGTTCACAGCCGGGGCTGGGGGGAGCGGCCAAGCTCCCTCGGCCTCTGACGCTCTATCCACCTTGGTAGAGGAGTTGACAACACGGGCAGTAGCAGTGGTGGCTCCCGCCGACAAAGCGCAGCACGATGCAGAAATCCTGTAGCTGAAGGGCCGGATCGAACAAGCCAGGCAGGATCTAAATGCGGAGAAAGCTATGATGGCAACAAGACAGGCAGAGCTGGATTCTCAGGCTTTTCAGCTCAGGATGGATCAGGCCTCTGCGCAGGGAGTAAGGGATAGAAGGCATCAGTCTCGTTTACCGCCGGTCTATGAGGCGATGAATCTCTTTGGGACGCCAGGAGTGGGAGCCAGCAATAATCCGGAGGCGAACCGTAGGGGAGCCCCAGTGACAGGTGAACCGGTCCGACAACCCACTGCGGAGCAAGATCGACGGGTTATGCACACCCCTCACATCCCCACCCCTCCTGGCCACTACTCTACCCCCTGGATAACATTGTCGCTGCCGCTTCACGCCTGACCGCTTTACCCATTGAGGGGACATCGCCTGTGGCAATGGAGGCACGCAGGGTCAAGGATCTGCTCAACACGGCATTGACACAGCAGCAGGCGTACTCTTACAACAGGGAGAGACTTCATTCAACACCCCGCCACAGCCGGAGTTATACTAGGCATTGGGATGAACCGGAGGTGTCCAGCAGTGAACGGAGGAGACATCGTCACCGACAGGATAATCCGACGGGCGAAGAGGCGCAAGCCCGGGAGGCGGTGAATCGGGCCGGACCTACGGCCCGCGAGGAGATCCGCCAAACAACGCTGGTTCACACAACCACAACAGAGACGGGAGTCACGACGAGTTCCTTTGGAGTACAGTGTCTTATTCCCTCTTTACGAAGCGTAAGGTTACCCAAAGATTTCAAGGATCCACGTAAGGTGCCTAACTACACAGCAGATTTGGCTCGAGAGGCTTGGATTGAGAGCTATGAGATGGCTATGGAGATGTTGGATGTGGATGATGCGGCTTGCGCAAAATATTTTACCATGATGCTTGAGGGTACAACCCGGACCTGGTTAAAAGGTTTACCTCCTAACTCCATCGGATCATGGGGTGAGTTGCGCCGCCAATTTATCAAAAATTTCAAGGACACATGCAAACAACCAATGTCAGTAGTGGATCTAGCGGCCTGTATACAGGGAGATCAGGAGCCTACGAGTGCATGGGTACGTCGAGTGTCAGAAATCTTGCACTCTTCGAATGGTATCAGTCCCAGTACGGCGATAGTGACGCTGGAAAACAATTGCCGGTTTGAATCTCTGAAGTTAAAGCTGGGAAGACTCAAACGGGATTGTAATGACATGGGAACTCTCATGAGCGCTTTGGTAAAGTATGGGGACTCTGACAATACTAAGTATCCAGAAGCATATGGAGATAAATCCGGGAAGGCAAATAAACCTGCTAAACCGGCGCAGGCTAATCCGGTTGGAACAAGCTTCAATGGTAAGCGAAAGGCAGAGGGTGGCTCTGATTTTGTGGCCAATACCAAAGTTCAAGGGAGCTTTCAGCACAACAAGGGCAAACCGCCTCCACAGAACGGCGAAGGGTTCATTAATTGGAATCGACAATTGAATGAGCCTTGCCCGAAACATGGCACAGAAGAACGTCCAGCTAAACATACCTGGGGAGAATGCCGGGTCATGATGGAGGCCATGAACCGGGCCAGATTCAACAACGGACCACCGGGCGGCGGTTCAGGCCCCGGGTTTCATGGTCCGGGTCATCAGGGTAATTGGCCTTAGTAGTGGCACCACAGGTGGGCGGCTACAAATTCACCAAGGTTCTCATGGACGGCGGCAGCAGCATCAATATCTTATATTATGAGACTTTCCGTCGCATGGGGGCTGACGGGTAAGAAGCTAAGGCAGTCAAACACGGTATTCCATGGAGTAGTGCCAGGTAAATCAGCTTAGCCAGTTGGGAAAATTGACCTAGAAGTTACCTTTGGAGATGAACAGGATTCCAGGTCAGAGACGATAACCTTTGAAGTTGTAAAGATCCGGAGCCCATATCATGCCCTGTTTGGACGGCCGGTTTACGCCAAATTTATGGCTAGGCCGTGTTACGTTTATCTGCAGCTCAAGATGCCGGGTCACAAAGGAACCATCACGGTTCATGGAAGTCGCAAGATCGATTGGAGTGCGAGGAAGGAGACGCTGCTTATGCAGAGGTAGTATGTGCTACGGAGGAATTGAAATTTTACAAAGATAATGTTGATCCGGCAGATATGTCCCCGTTGAAGAAGCCAACTACAGAGCATGATCCGGCGTTGAAGTTTAAGTCTGCAGAGGAAACCAAGCAAGTTGACTTTGTGCCAGGCGATTCATCCAAGCAGTTCACTATTAACGCTAACCTTGATCCTAAATAGGAAAGCGCGCTCATCGAGTTCATCTGTGAGAACCGGGATATCTTTGCATGGAAACCTTCTGACATGCCAGGTATACCGAGGGAACTCGCTGAGCACAGTCTTAATATTGATCCGATGTCAGGACCCCGATCCTAAGTCACACCGATATAGCTGTAACACGTCATATCACTTTGCGGCCTCACGCACGGTAACCCCACGGGTGCCACCTTACCTGGCCCGGGACCGTTTGCGCATTTTGGCACACGTATATGATAGTGTCGCTAGCATCCATATGACAGAGAACCCAGGCCGACATGGCTAGTTATAAACCAAAAGTGGCACTAAATTACAGAGACAGGCATCCATGACCCAGCAACGAACGTGTCGGTCATCAACGTATGAACCCAAGTCGTAGCAAGCTACATGGACTTAAAGGAACAACGCGTGACATTTCCCCTAAGGGACAGACATAGTAACGAAGAAGGACACATGCCGGCCAGCCTACGTGTTCCGAGCAGTAGCAAGCTACCAGGGCTCATTGGATTCACTAGGAGGCATTTCCCTGTAAGGTAGGCTACCAAAGGAAAACAACTAGGTGTCGGATCCCACACATACCAAGCATTTCAACCATACACACAATATGCTCAATATGTGCAAATACAACATTGCATCACAACAGAACTCTATGACTCAAAGTACTTTATTTAAGAGGCTCCAAGAGCCATACATAACATATCCATACAGGTAGGGGTCACATGACCCAACACTCAAGTCATACAGTCATACAAGCACAAGCGGAAGCTACATGTCTGAGTACAGACAACTTAGAAAATAAAACAGGCTTGGTGTAGCCTGACTATCTACAAGGCCCTTCACAAGCTCCAGATCACCGTCTGGGTGTCAAGCTACTCGTCGACGTCAACGTCTATGTAGAACCCATCAACAGGGGCAGGGTTCTCCTCTGCAACAGTTATTAAGAAAACATGAGTACAAAGGTACTCAGCAAGTCTTACCACAGAACCTATCATACATGCAACATTATCAACAGGGGGCAGTGGAGTTTATAGCAGAAAGCCAGCTTTGACTCTTGGCTAACCTATACTACAACTCTCAACGGATTGCAAGATGTTATTACGAACACGAGTCCTCTACTCACCACAACAATACACTACCAAGGATCCTCTTCCGTCATCCTACGGAAGGGCATCCACGACACTCACACTTATCTTGAGGCTTTTAGTAGTATCCATCAACTTGTCTATGAACTGTAAGAGTAACCAAGTAGTCCGTACCGCGAACAACGGCTATTCGAATAGATTGATAACCCTGCAGGGGTGTACTTCTTCACACATGTTTTCACCACTTAGCGTCTGCACACGACATGTGCTCGGCAGACTTCAAGCGAAAGTCGACGTGGGTGTAGACCACGACCTAACCAATCACTCAAGTCTCTCGTCCAGGTTTATCGCCTATTTGGGTTCCATCCATGGGGAGATACGGCCGGGGTGTCGCTCACGGCCCCAAACGATGTGTACAGGGTTCCCGAGTCACCAAACGGGCAACCGGTACACCGTGCCACGTACCTGTCGCATCACAGCCCACCCCGAGGGTCAGCGCTGTGCACGACCACCAGTAAACTACAAACACCCGAAACTAGGTGCAACTCCTCGACAGAGAACATGGCAGTCGACAAGTCGAGCGGGGTCATATTTCAGGGCCCAATGTGTGGTAGTAACTGTAACTTGAATCACACACACAGATCTCGGGTCCTATGGACGATTCCAATGAAACAACCCACCACGTACTCCTACATGGCCTTTCATCGATACCTTTACCAAGCATATTCCACACTTCCTTCTCTTTATCGGTATGATCATTTCACTCTGATCCATCACCCAGATGAACCAGACCAGACACAACTCTAAGCATAGCAGGCAATATAAGCAATTAGCATGGTGGATCACACATCACATGGCTCAATCAACTCCTACACATGCTAGTGGGTTTCAACTATTTACTGTGGCAATGACAGGTCATGCAAGGGAATAGGGTTCAACTACCGCAGCAAGTAGCAGTTCACACGCTGTTGCCTTAATGCAGTAAAAGAGAGCAGGAGCGAGAAGATGGGTTTGTATCGGAATGATCAATGATTGCTTGCCTGACAGAGTGGTTGTCGGGTACTGCTCTTCAGCTGGATACGCAGAAGTATCCTCGGGAGCAGGACCTAACACGGAGAATACCGGCGATACAATCATTAAACAAACAAATGCAATAATATGATGCATGCTCATGACATGGCAAGATGCTTGTGTTTTGGGCTAATGCAACTATAACCAGAAGGGTTTGAGCCTATTTGAATCAAAGATTCAAATTGGAATTAAACTATTATTTAATTAAGTGCATTATCATGTTTTAATGTATACAACTAGGTTAACTTGCTCAAACATGCATGAAACCATTGCCATTGGAAAGATTGGATTTTTCTGATCATTTTTCATATATAAATTATTTCCATCTGAGGTACGGTTGATTTTATATGATTTTTAGAAGTTTTGGGTATTTTCTGAAATTCATAAATCATTTAAGATTTAAATTAAATTCCAGAAACTCTTTACTGCGTCAGCATGACCTCATGCTGACGTCAGCAGGTCAACAGGAGCTGGTCCAGGTCAAACATGACATGTGGGCCCGGCATGTCAGTGTCATAGCTAATTAGCAAAGTTAATTAGTGTTAAGCTAAGAACTAATTAGCTGTCAGTGGGGTCTGGGCCCATGGGTCAGTGACTAAACTAACTAACTAATTTAATTAACATTTACTTAATTAAACTAGCTAATTAGGGGAGGGGTGGCCCACACGTCAGCGACCCAGGGGTGGTCAACCCCCCGGTCAAACGAGTGAAACTCGCCGGCGAAGTGACACCGGCGAGGCCAAACGCGGCGGCGAGCTTCGGAAAATGCCTACAGGGCATGGTTCGAGCCTCGGTTGGGCGCGTTGGAGTGCCCTCGCCAATGCGCGTCGAATGGTGGTGGTCGTCGGGCCTGTGGTGTCCGGAGACGACGGCAACGAGCTCGACAGCGGCGGCCGGCGTTCGGGCGTGTGTGGAGACGCGGCTGCGGTGGCCTAGGCGATGCGTGCGTGGAACCTAGCTCATCTACGTGCTGCGGCGAGCGAGATGGACGTGCGTCCGTGACCAAATGGTCACCGGAGCATCACCGGCGGCAAGCACGGCGGCGACGGGTTTCGGTGATCAGCGGAGCAGCAGCTACGCGGCGCAAACGAGGCGGAGGAGAGAGGGATTCGGCGTAGGGGCTCACAGCGGTGCTAGCGAGCTCAACAGAGAGGTCGGGGACGCTCTGCAGCTCCTTAATTGATGGCGAGGAGCTCCGGCGATCCGAGGAGGGGGAACGACGGCGTGAAGGCGTTGCAGGGCTCCCAGCGATCCGTGGCTCAGCGAGGAGGAAGAGGGCGTCGCAGCGATCCTTCTGTACACTCTCACGGGACGAGGGGGAGGCACTAGGCGCGGCAACGGCGAACGGCGGCGACGGGCGGCCTCGGTGACGAGAGGGAGAGGGCCAGGGGAAGGAGATGAGGACGAGGGGAAGTGAGAGAGAGGTCGGGGCAGCTGCGTGGCGATGCAAGGAGGCGTCCAGGCCGTCGGGGACGCAGGCAGGCAGGCTGGAGGTGGCCGGGCGCGTGCCGGCGCGCGGTGGCCACGCGCGCTGCCTACTGGCTCGAGGAGGAAGGCGACAGGAGCGGCACTGGTGGGCTGGGCCGGCCTGCAATAGTGCTGGGCTCAGGTAAGTTCTTTCCCTCTCTTTCTTTTTTTCCTATTTCTTTTATGTTTCATTTCTTTTGAAACTTTGTTTAATTAATAAAAATGCCAGAACATTTTTATAACTCATAAAACTTGTCATGCCCACTGTATATAATATGAACAGCATAGAACATTATAGTTTATGATTATTTGAGCATTTAAAATATTTTAAAGCATTTAAATGCCCAAATGCAAATACCATATGATTTAATCCAGAGACCTTGGATGTCCTAGAAAATTGTGCACCATTTTTGGCAGAGGTTTAGGACCAAGGCAGAAATGATGAACATTTTTGAAGGGCATTTTGGGTACATTGGAAAAGATTTTATCAAACCCTAGTTGTTAGAAGAGGGGTGCTGGGGTTTCTGTCATTCCCATTTCAAGTTTCTTTGATAAGTAGACATGATGCACACTCTAGCTAGTCCTAAAGCAAGTGCTAACTAGGGACGTGACAACTCACCCCCACTTAAAAGAATCACGTCCCGAGATTCGGGTTCCTCCGGAAAGAGGGTGGGGTACTCAAGTCAAAGACGATCCTCCCTTTCCCAAGTAGCTTCACTCTCGAAATGATGTGACCATTGAACCTTGAGAAACTTGATATTGTGGCGTCGAGTGGTGCGCTCGGTTTGATCAAGAATATGAACGGGGTATTCTCGATATGTGAGATTGTCCTGGAGATCAAGCGTTTCGTGGTCCACTCCGCGGATAGGATCCGAGAAGCAACGCCCGAGTTGAGAAACGTGGAACACGTCATGAACTCTGGATAGGTGCGGAGATAGTTGCAATTGGTAGGCAACTTCTCCTCGTTTGGCAAGAATGCGAAAAGGACCGATGTAACGAGGGGCCAATTTGCCTTTGATACCGAAGCGACGGGTTCCCTTAAGAGGAGTAACCCGAAGGTAAGCCTTATCGCCGACTTCAAAAGTCACAGCCTTATGATGACTATCATATTGGCTCTTCTGGCGAGACTGGGCTGTTTTCAATTTCTCACGAACGATGCGAACTTGCTCTTCTGCTTCCTGGATCATATCCGGGCCAAAGAATTGTCTTTCCCCGGTTTCTGACCAGTTAAGAGGTGTTCGACACCTTCGTCCATATAGAACTTCGAAGGGGGCTTTACCCAGGCTGGCTTGATAACTATTGTTATAAGCGAATTCGGCAAATGGAAGACACTTCTCCCAATCCATACCGAAAGAAATGACAGAGGCTCGAAGCATGTCTTCTAGAATTTGATTGACTCGTTCCACTTGACCACTTGACTGGGGATGGAAGGCGGTACTGAAGGAGAGATGAGTTCCCATAGCATTCTGGAAACTTTCCCAAAATCGCGAAGTGAAAAGACTTCCACGGTCTGAGTTAATCTCCAACGGCACACCATGAAGTGATACTATCCGAGAGACATACAAGTCTGCTAGCTGGCTAGCGGTAATACTCTCTCGAACAGGCAGGAAATGAGCTACTTTAGAGAGGCGGTCGATAACGACGAAGATAGCATTATTCCCTTTTCTGGTCCTGGGAAACCCGGTAATGAAGTCCATACCGACCTTGTCCCATTTCCATTCAGGAATAGCTAAGGTTGAAGGGTGCCAGCAGGCCGTTGATGCTCTGCTTTAACTCGACGACAAACGTCGCAGTTAGCAATGAATTGAGCGATTTCTCTCTTCATCCTAGTCCACCAGAATCTCTGACGTAGATCCTGATACATTTTGGTACTACCGGGATGAATTGTGAGAGGAGATTCATGAGCCTTCTTAAGGATTAACTGCCGTAGATGGTGGTTCTTGGGAACCGCTACACGGTTCTCGAAGAAAACAACACCTCGATCATCCATAGAGAAGCTTTTAGCGAGTCCGCTAGCAATGCTCTCTTGGAGTCGGGATATACCTTTATCATGCTTCTGGGCAGCTATAACTTGATCCATAAGGGTAGGTTTCGCCACCAAGGTGGAAAGGAATCCTCGAGGAACAATGTGAAGGTTAAGCTTACGAAATTCCTCGTGGGGAAGTGGTTGCCCTTGTTGTAACATCAAATTGTTACAATAAGACTTATGACTTAGCACATCAGCCATGACATTGGCCTTTCCAGGGGTGTAAGTGATTCCTAAGTCGTAATCTGTGAGCAACTCAACCCAACGTCTTTGCCTGAGATTTAGATCCGGTTGGGTGAAGATGTACTTCAAACTTTGATGATCAGTGGAGATTTCACAGCGATTACCAAGGAGGTAATGTCGCCATGTTTTGAGTGCATGGACTACAGCGGCAAGCTCTAGATCATGAGTAGGATAGTTATCCTCATGTGGACGCAACTGTCGAGATGCGTATGCAATCACTTGACGATCTTGCATGAGTATGCAACCTAGTCCTTGTCGCGAGGCGTCGCAATAGATTATAAAATCCTTGGAAAGGTCTGGTGGTACCAGTACAGGTGCAGATGTCAGGCGTCTTTTCAGTTCCTGAAAACTGGACTCGCACTGTGGGGTCCACTCAAACTTTTTATCTTTCTTGAGGAGTTCAGTTAGAGGTTTAGCAACCTTGGAGAAATTCTCGACGAAGCGTCGGCAATAGCTCGCTAAGCCAAGAAAACTCCTAACTTGCTTGACCGATTCAGGGGGAGTCCAATCAAGGACGGCTTGAACTCGCTCGGGATTGACAGCAATACCCTTGCCAGAGATCACATGACCTAGATAGGTTACTTCCGGCAACCAAAATTCACATTTAGAGAATTTGGCATAAAGGCGGTGCTCTCGAAGTTTCGTCAATACCAGCCTTAAATGCTCGGCATGATCTTCCTTGTTCTTGGAGTAAATGAGTATATCATCGAGGTATACCACGACAAATTTATCCAAGTACTCCATGAATATAGAATTCATTAGCCGGGAAAAGGTGGCTGGGGCATTGGTTAATCCGAAGGACATGACGGTGTACTCATATTGGCCATAACGAGTAACAAAAGCCGTTTTAGGAATGTCCCCGTTCTTGATTTTGATTTGATGGTAACCCAACCTCAAATCCATCTTAGAGAAGACTGAGGATCCAGCGAGCTGATCATATAGGTCGTTGATCCTGGGGAGCGGATACTTATTCTTTATGGTGACCAGATTGACAGGTCGGTAATCTACAACCATCCGCTCCGTTCCATCCTTCTTCTTGACGAAGAGGACGGGGCAAGCCCAAGGGGAAGAACTAGGACGGATGAAACCTTTTTGCAAGGACTCATCGAGTTGTTTCTTAAGCTCAGCTAATTCTAGGGGTGCCATCTTATAAGGTCTCCTAGAGATTGGGACAGTTCCTGGAATAAGATCTATCACGAACTCAACATCTTTGTCAGGTGGAATTCCTGGCAGTTCTTCTGGAAAAACATCCGGAAAGTCACGGACTATCGGGATATCTTCGAGTTCGGGTAGAGGGCTGGCATTAAGAGAGTAGAGGTGACGCTCAGCCATTCGAGTCAAGACATTGACTATCTTGCCGGATGGGTGTGTAAGTTGAACGGTCCTAGTATAGCAATCAATCTTGGCGTAATGAGTTGTCATCCAATCCATACCCAAAATGATGTTTATGTCCGAGGACTTGAGAGCGATTAGAGATGCTAGGAAAACAAGTCTATCGACAAGGATTTCATTTCCATGGCTTACCCTAGAGGTTTGCCACTTTGAACCAGGAGTTTGAATAACCATGGAAGTAGGCATGTCACAAAAAGTCATGTTGTGCATTCGAGCATAGCTCTCAGATATGAACGAATGGGATGCTCCAGTATCGAAAAGAACAGATGCCGGATGGCAGTTAATGAGAAGAGTACCAAGGACGACGTTAGGATCCTCATAAGCTTCCTCAGCAGAGACATAGTTGACATGACCACGTGAAGTGGGGATTGGCTTGACATAATTCACCTTGCCGGTTGGCTTACCACGGCCAACGAGTTTTCCTGGTTGGTTCTGAGGACACTCACGCATGTAGTGCCCTGGTTCTCCACACTTGAAGCATGTCACAGTGCTAGTGTGTGGAGCAAAGTTGGAAGGTGGTCCTCCATAGGTCTTAGCAGGTGCATACTGTTGAGTTGGGCGAGGCGCCTCATAGGATGGCCTCGGTGTGTACTTGGGTGGCAGAGCAGTGTTAGGAACCCACACACGGCGCTTGTGAGAGCCAGAGCCGGATGAGGAACCAAAGTCTCGAGTATGCTTGCGTGTGGCCTCGAAGTCGGTCTGGCCCATTTCAGCACTGATAGCCTTGTTTACCAACTTCTGGAAGGAAGTGCACTCGTGCAGACGTAGATCTCGGCGGAGTTCAGGGCTGAGTCCCTTGCGGAACCTCGCCTGCTTCTTGGCATCGGTGGATACTTCCTCAGGTGCATAGCGTGCCAAGTTGCTAAACTCGCGACTATAGCCATCCACAGTTAACCGGCCCTGGGTGAAATTGCAGAATTCCTCCCGCTTGCGATCCATGAGACCTTCCGAAATGTGATGTTCTCGGAATGCCTCACTGAACTCAACCCAAGTAGTGATTTGGCCAGCAGGACACATGGTTTCAAAGTTTTCCCACCAAAGACTGGCAGGGCCCTCAAGATGGTAGGCAGCGTAGGTAACCTTGTCAGCTTCGGCCACACGGGCAGAGTGTAGCTTATGGGTGATACTACGTAGCCAGTCATCCGCATCCAGAGGTTCAGTGGAGTGATGGAACTTCGGTGGGCACATCTTGATAAAGTCATTGATTGACACCACGTCATTCCTCTGACGGAACCCAGTGTTCTGCTCTATGCGTTCCAGCAGTCGGTTGGTCTCTCTCTTGTTCCGTTCTGCCTCGAGCATAACTTCCGCCAAGGAGGGTGGCTGGGGCAGATTCCCATCTCTAGCCCCACTAGCCTCACCCTGCTCCTGAGCAGCAGGAGTGTTGCGAGTGTTGACCATCCTAAGAAAACAAAACAAAGATTTAGACAAGGATGGCAAAAATTTGACATAGAAGTGCAGAATGTAATGGATGACACGGAATGCAGAGATGTTCATCCGTACGACATGGTAATATAGAAACTGCTATATATACACCAGTGGTCATACACACCATACATAGTTTAGTACAAGCCAAGGCTAAAGTACAACTGCGGTGAAAGACGATACATCCCATCAGAGGCATTCCAAGCTCCTATACATTATTTAACTACACCTCCGGAACTCAGTACACACTAAGTCATATTCCACAAAACGCGCAGGACTGTGGAAATACAACTACTACAATACTACTACTACCACGGTCTAGCTCAGACATTCCCGTAGTAATCTTCGTAAAGATTACCACCGTAGCCTGGAAGTGGAACAGACGGATCTTGAAACTCGCGAGCGCTCGAAGGCTCTGGACCATAGGGACATGGATGTGGCCTCGGTCCCGATGCTGGTGGTAACCGACGCCCACGTGGAGGTGTAATACCCCCAACGTCACGCCAATCCATGCGATCAAGCAGACGAGTCCGCACGGGGTACAAATCCCGCATGTCCAGATATCCGGCGTGCACAGCAGGTGCAAGCCGTGTCAAAGTAGTCCAGTGGGCGGCTCGAGTGTTATATAGCTCCATTCGGAGGGCACGGATCTCACGGTCCCTATCCTCCAGCATCTGAACAGTAGTCTGAAGCAGTGGCTCTTCATGAGCAGCATCAGTATACAGACCAGTGTAGTAGCCTTCCTCTCCGGGAAGTGAGGCTGGCATGTAACAGAACTCAGTGTTCAGCAACAGGGCATGCCTAGCCCGGAGAATGGTCATCATCGAATAGGCGGCATCCTGTACTGCCATGTCGATGGTAACCCCGAGTCCATAAGACCAATGGATGGGGTCGTTAGCTCCGGGATATGAGGGGTATATCCGGACTGTGCAGAAATACTGACTCTGATTGAAATCCCGGTACTGTTCCTCCACAGTGTACTCAGGATACCAGCGATATCCGGTCTCAGTCAGCACACGGACTAGCATGGCCGTGTGACCGGGCACATTAATGCACCGAGTCACACGAACCACTTGGTGAGGGGTGCGGCCAGACATCTGAAACACGAAGTAATGCAAAGGCATTAGTGTTTCTGGAAGAAATCGGGCAGCATAACAACTGTAAATGCTCAAACAAAGATTTGAGACATCATAAAAATGATAGCATAACCACTCAACAATTCCATATCAAGGTTCCGGGTCCAACAATCATCATACTAAAAGGATAGAAACTGAACTGAGGCTTGAAACCAACAATCCTAAGAGTCTACGGATTAGTAACACGTGAACCTAGTAAGGATAAGAGGCCTAGTCCTAAATCCCCGTAGAAAGAATAGACTGACTCAGATCAGAAGGGCATAAGGTAAAGGAGTAAAAAGAGCCTTACGTTCCCTTCCACAATCAATTCCCCTACATATAACTAAGAATTTTTTCTAGACTCAACGTCGACCAGTTTGGCTTGAAAAACCTACAGGCAGTCCAGCTCTGATGCCAACGCTGTCAGGACCCCGATCCTAAGTCACACCGATCTAGCTGTAACACGTCATATCACTTTGCGGCCTCACGCACGGTAACCCCACGGGTGCCACCTTACCTGGCCCGGGACCGTTTGCGCATTTTGGCACACGTATATGATAGTGTCGCTAGCATCCATATGACAGAGAACCCGGGCCGACATGGCTAGTTATAAACCAAAAGTGGCACTAAATTACAGAGACAGGCATCCATGACCCAGCAACGAACGTGTCGGTCATCAACGTATGAACCCAAGTCGTAGCAAGCTACATGGACTTAAAGGAACAACACGTGACATTTCCCCTAAGGGACAGACACAGGAACGAAGAAGGACACATGCCGGCCAGCCTACGTGTTCCGAGCAGTAGCAAGCTACCAGGGCTCATTGGATTCACTAGGAGGCATTTCCCTGTAAGGTAGGCTACCAAAGGAAAACAACTAGGTGTCGGATCCCACACATACCAAGCATTTCAACCATACACACAATATGCTCAATATGTGCAAATACAACATTGCATCACAACAGAACTCTATGACTCAAAGTACTTTATTTAAGAGGCTCCAAGAGCCATACATAACATATCCATACAGGTAGGGGTCACATGACCCAACACTCAAGTCATACAGTCATACAAGCACAAGTGGAAGCTACATGACTGAGTACAGACAACTTAGAAAATAAAACAGGCTTGGTGTAGCCTGACTATCTACAAGGCCCTTCACAAGCTCCAGATCACCGGCTGGGTGTCAAGCTACTCGTCGACGTCAACGTCTATGTAGAACCCATCAGCAGGGGCAGGGTTCTCCTCTGCAACAGTTATTAAGCAAACATGAGTACAAAGGTACTCAACAAGTCTTACCACAGAACCTATCATACATGCAACATTATCAACAGGGGGCAGTGGAGTTTATAGCAGAAAGCCAGCTTTGACTCTTGGCTAACCTATACTACAACTCTCAACGGATTGCAAGATGTTATTATGAACACGAGTCCTCTACTCACCACAACAATACACTACCGAGGATCCTCTTCCGTCATCCTACGGAAGGGCCATCCACGGCACTCACACTTATCTTGAGGCTTTTAGTAGTATCCATCAACTTGTCTATGAACTGTAAGAGTAACCAAGTAGTCCGTACCGCGAACAACGGCTATTCGAATAGATTGATAACCCTGCAAGGGTGTACTTCTTCACACATGTTTTCACCACTTAGCGTCTGCACACGACATGTGCTCGGCAGACTTCAAGCGAAAGCCGACGTGGGTGTAGACCACGACCTAACCAACCACTCAAGTCTCTCGTCCAGGTTTATCGCCTATTTGGGTTCCATCCGTGGGGAGATCTGGCCGGGGTGTCGCTCACGGCCCCAAACGATGTGTACAGGGTTCTCGAGTCACCAAACGGGCAACCGGTACACCGTGCCACGTACCTGTCGCATCACAGCCCACCCCGAGGGTCAGCGCTGTGCACGACCACCAGTAAACTACAAACACCCGAAACTAGGTGCAACTCCTGGACAGAGAACATGGCAGTCGATAAGTCGAGCGGGGTCATATTTCAGGGCCCAATGTGTGGTAGTAACTGTAACTTGAATCACACACACAGATCTCGGGTCCTATGGACGATTCCAATGAAACAACCCACCACGAACTCCTACATGGCCTTTCATCGATACCTTTACCAAGCATATTTCACACTCCTTCTCTTTATCGGTATGACCATTTCACTCTGATCCATCACCTAGATGAACCAAACCAGACACAACTCTAAGCATAGCAGGCAACATAAGCAAATAGCATGGTGGATCACACATCACATGGCTCAATCAACTCCTACACATGCTAGTGGGTTTCAACTATTTACTGTGGCAATGACAGGTCATGCAAGGGAATAGGGTTCAACTACCGCAGCAAGTAGCAGTTCACACGCTGTTTCCTTAATGTAGTAAAAGAGAGCAGGAGCGAGAAGATGGGTTTGTATCGGAATGATCAATGATTGCTTGCCTGACAGAGTGGTTGTCGGGTACTGCTCTTCAGCCCGGGAGCAGGACCTAACATGGAGAATACCGGCGATACAATCATTAAACAAACAAATGCAACAATATGATGCATGCTCATGACATGGCAAGATGCTTGTGTTTTGGGCTAATGCAACTATAACCAGAAGGGTTTGAGCCTATTTGAATCAAAGATTCAAATTAGAATTCAAACTATTATTTAATTAAGTGCATTATCATGTTTTAATGTATACAGCAAGGTTAACTTGCTCAAACATGCATGAAACCATTGCCATTGGAAAGATTGGATTTTTCTGATCATTATATATATATAAATTATTTCCATCTGAGCTACGGTTGATTTTATATGATTTTTAGAAGTTTTGGGTATTTTCTAAAATTCATAAATCATTTAAGATTTAAATTAAATTCCAGAAACTCTTTACTGCGTCAGCATGACCTCATGCTGACGTCAGCAGGTCAACAGGAGCTGGTCCAGGTCAAACATGACATGTGGGCCCGGCATGTCAGTGTCATAGCTAATTAGCAAAGTTAATTAGTGTTAAGCTAAGAACTAATTAGCTGTCAGTGGGGTCTGGGCCCACGGGTCAGTGACTAAACTAACTAACTAATTTAATTAACATTTACTTAATTAAACTAGCTAATTAGGGGAGGGGTGGCCCACACGTCAGCGACCCAGGGGTGGTCAACCCCCCGGTCAAACGAGTCAAACTCGCCAGCGAAGTGACGCCGGCGAGGCCAAACGCGGCGGCGAGCTTCGGAAAACGCCTACAGGGCATGGTTCGAGCCGCGGTTGGGCGCGTTGGAGTGCCCTCGCCGATGCGCGTCAAATGGTGGTGGTCGCCGGGCCTGTGGTGGCCGGAGACGACGGCAACGAGCTCGACAGCGGCGGCCGGCGTTCGGGCGTGTGTGGAGACGCGGCCGCGGTGGCCTAGGCGATGAGTGCGTGGCACCTAGCTCATCTACGTGCTGCGGCGAGCGAGATGGACGTGCATCCGTGACCAAATGGTCACCGGAGCATCACCGGCGGCAAGCACGGCGGCGGCGGGTTTCGGTGATCAGCGGAGCAGCAGCTACGCGGCGCAAACGAGGCGGAGGAGAGAGGGATTCGGCGTAGGGGCTCACAGCGGTGCTAGCGAGCTCGACAGAGAGGTCGGGGACGCTCTGCAGCTCCTTAATCGACGGCGAGGAGCTCCGGCGATCCGAGGAGGGGGAACGACGGCGTGAAGGCGTTGCAGGGCTCCCAGCGATCCGTGGCTCAGCGAGGAGGAAGAGGGCGTCGCGGCGATCCTTCTAGACACTCTCACGGGACGAGGGGGAGGCTCTAGGCGCGGCAACGGCGAACGGTGGCGACGGGCGGCCTCGGTGACGAGAGGGAGAGGGCCAGGGGAAGGAGATGAGGACGAGGGGAAGTGAGAGAGAGGTCGGGGCAGCTGCGTGGCGATGCAAGGAGGCGTCCAGGCCGTCGGGGACGCAGGCAGGCAGGCTGGAGGTGGCCGGGCACGTGCCGGCGCGCGGTGGCCACGCGCGCTGCCTACTGGCGTGAGGAGGAAGGCGACAGGAGCGGCGCTGGTGGGCTGGGCCGGCCTGCAACAGTGCTGGGCTCAGGTAAGTTCTTTCTCTCTCTTTCTTTTTTTCCTATTTCTTTTCTGTTTCATTTCTTTTGCAACTTTGTTTAATTAATAAAAATGCCAGAACATTTTTATAACTCATAAAACTTGTCATGCCCACTGTATATAATATGAAAAACATAGAACATTATAGTTTATGATTATTTGAGCATTTAAAATATTTTAAAGCATTTAAATGCCCAAATGCAAATACCATATGATTTAATCCAGAGACCTTGGATGTCCTAGGAAATTGTGCACCATTTTTGGCAGAGGTTTAGGACCAAGGCAGAAATGATGAACATTTTTGAAGGGCATTTTGGGTACATTGGAAAAGATTTTATCAAACCCTAGTTGTTAGAAGAGGGGTGCTGGGGTTTCTGTCATTCCCATTTCAAGTTTCTTTGATAAGTAGACATGATGCACACTCTAGCTAGTCCTAAAGCAAGTGCTAACTAGGGATGTGACATCCGAAGTTCAAACCGGTCAAGCAGTACGTGTGCCGCTTCAATGAAGAAAGGCGCAAGGCTATAGGTGAAGAAGTGGCCAGACTTTTGGCCGCAGGGTTTATAGTTGAAGTATTCCACCCGGAGTGGTTGGCTAATCCGGTGCTGGTGTTAAAGAAGAATGGAAAGTGGAGGATGTGTGTGGATTACACAGACCTAAACAAAGCGTGTCCGACCGATCCTTTTGCTCTCCCTCGTATTGATCAGATCATTGATGCGACGGCGGGATGTGAGCGGCTAAGTTTTTTGGATGCATATTCAGGGTATCACCAGATCAAGATGGCAGTTAAAGACCAAGAGAAGAAAACTTTCATAACTCCTTTTGGTGCTTTTTGCTATGTATCTATGCCTTTGGGGCTCAAGAGTGCCCAAGCAACTTACCAGCGTTGCGTGCAGAACTGTCTTAAAGGGCAGATAGGGAAAAACGTTCATGCCTATGTGGATGACATCATGGTGAAGTCAAGGAAGGAAGAGACATTGATAGAGGACCTCAAGGAAACCTTTGATAACCTTCGGGCCTATAAAATGATGCTTAATCCAGAGAAGTGTGCTTCTGGTGTTCCGACGGGCAAGCTTCTTGGATTCTTAGTGTCCAACCGAGGAATAGAAGCCAATCTAGAGAAGATCAAGGCAATCACGTCCTTGACTAAACCGGCTTGTATCAATGATGTTCAGCGCATCGCCGGCCGGATTACTGCGTTGAGCCGATTCATCAGTCGTCTGGGAGAGAAGGCAATCCCGCTTTATCAGATGCTAAAAAAGACAGACCGGTTTATATGGAGTGATGAGGCAAATGCTGCGTTTGAGGATTTAAAGCGGCAACTGGCAGAACTGCCGGTCCTTGCTGCCCCCATCGATAAGGAGCCGCTGTTGTTATACGTCGCTGCTAATGCACGGGCAGTTAGCGTGGCAATCGTGGTCGAGCGCAAGGAAGTAGGAAAGGAGTATCCAGTTCAACGTCCGGTTTATTATGTCGGTGAGGTTCTCATTGAATCCAAACAAAGGATCCCGCATTGGCAGAAACTGGTATATGGCGTGTTCATGGCAAACCGGAAGTTGAAGCATTATTTCCAAGGCCACCCAATAACTGTTGTCAGTTCAGCCCCGCTGGGGGATATTATCCAGAACAGGGAAGCCACTGACAGAGTGGCGAAGTGGGCAATTGAGCTTAGCCCACACGGATTGAAGTATGTGCCACGCACCGCTATCAAATCCCAAGCATTGGTGGATTTCATCAATGATTGGACAGAATTGCAAGCACCAGAGGAGAAACCGGATCATACATACTGGATGATTCACTTTGACGGTTCAAGGCAATTAGAAGGCTCGGGGGCTGGAGTTGTGTTAACTTCCCCACGAGGTGACAAGTTTTGTTATGTCCTTCGTCTAATGTTTCCTTGTACTAACAATGCAGCAGAATATGAGGCATTGCTTCATGGCCTGCGGATGGCTAAGGAGATGAACTTGAGCCGGGTTAAGTGTTTTGGTGATTGAGATTTAGTGGCACAGCAAGTATCCGGCAAGTGGGATTCTAAAGACCTTCTCATGGCAGCTTACAGGCGAGAAGTTGAAGCAGTCGCAGGATATTTCAAAGGGTATCAGGTGGATCACATAGACCGGCGAAGAAATAAAGCGGCCGATGCTCTAAGCCGGCTGGGTTCTCAGCGTAAACCGGTGCCACCGAATACTTTTTTGGATGAGCTGCATAGTCCATCAGTTCAGGTACCGTCGGAGGAAGATCTGGCCGTTCCTGATCCGGAAGCACAGCTAGTTGCGGCACTGCATGTTATTCCGGATTGGACGCTCCCATACTTGGCGTATCTAAGCCGTGGAGAGTTACCAGGTGATGAGATTGAAGCAAGACAGATAATCCGGCGATCTAAGTCCATGACAATCGTAAACGGGGAGCTTCACCATCGCAGTGTTTCTGGAGCATTTCAGCGGTGTGTATCATCCGAGGAAGGCTATGACATCCTTCGAGAGATTCATGAAGGGGATTTTGGCCATCACGCCGGTTCAAAATCCTTAGTGGCCAAAGCCTTTCGACACGGGTTCTATTGGCTGACAGCCCATGCTGATGCGGAGGATCTAGTCCGGAGGTGCGATGCTTGTCAGAAATTTTCACGGCGTGCTCTTGTTCCGGCACAGGAGCTGCGGATGATACCAATTACTTGGCCGTTTGCGACTTGGGGGCTTGATATGGTTGGACCTTTTAAACGATCCCAATATCAAAAAACCGTGGTGTGAGGCTGCCGTCGCCGCAGAATAACAAGGGGTGTGGGTGAGTAGAGGGATGCCCTGGCCAGCGGTGGGAGTAGTAGGGGGCGATGAGGCCTGCACGGGAGGCGGGAGCAAGCGGTCCCGCCGGCGCTGGATTTGGCGGCTGGAGCAAGAAGATCAGAGATTGAAGAAACACGACGGCCGTTGGATTGACATCCAACGGTTATGTTTGCTAGAATCGTTTGTTGACGTATATAATAACTAAAAAAATCTTTCATACGAGTCAACTTAATAGGCCCATAAGTCAGACCATTCCCTCTTTTTTAATAATTTATATATAGCTCATTGCGACTTCTTATGCAATTTATTGCAGTCTGTTTTTTTGGTTGGCCAGGGCCAATTTCGCATATTTCTGTGGGTTCCAAACTATTTTTAATACCAAAATGTCGAGCCAGATTTAAAGTACTTTGAAGATATATTTAAATTAGGTTAATGCCCAGTGAAATAGGAATCTGAAAATGTGAAAAAAATCAGAAATTATAAAGTAATTGCCAATTTGTCATCTATTTTTATATTTACAACCAATTTCATATTACTTTCAAGATTTGCAGGTGTCTTGAAAGAGTTGCAGCCCATTAGGCCGTAGAAAAATAAATAGGCCTGGATTGGGTATTCTTGAGAAAAATAAACTGGGCTCATTTTCACAAAGAAAAAATAGCTGGGCTGGTCACATGGTGAACATAAAATATAAGCCTGGGATAGACGGGCCACAACCCAGTTCAAACCCTGCTCCGTCTCAACAATAACAAAAAAAATACTGCTCGAGCAGCTACGTCCCAGGTGTCAGCCGATCTTGTGCTGTTCTCTTGTCTATTGACTATATAAGCTCACAATGTCGTGGGTCCCGGATGTCAGGAAAACACTAGGAGGAAGCATTTTATTTTTCTATACGCTGACATGGTGGGCCCGTACTGTCATCCTCTCCACCTACTTCTGCCGATTCCTATTGTTTGTTGACCATGTTGACAACCCGAGAGGGCGGCACCGCGGCAAGCGCACCAAAGCGCGCGGATGACGACGGCGAGGCCTCGGACGTCGGCGTTAACGATTTAGGAGATGGTGGGGCGGTGATGCGTGCGCTGAGGCGCAGCCAGCCGTGGGAGGTGGAAGCAAGCGGCCCCGCTGGCGCTGGTTTGGTTTTGGCGACTGGAGGAAGATAGGACTGAAGAAACATGACAGACTGTAAAAGCAGCAGGAGTACTTAACAACCTTAACTGAAACCAGCAGGGGCACTTAACAACCATAGCTGAAAGCAGTATAAGTACTTATACAGGTTCAACCGTACAAATCACGCCTCGAACAGTGCTACTTTGCCTACAGTTAACCAAGGGTGAGGCCGCCAAGCCCCAGGACAAGGGCCAGGCGCCACCCCGCGCATCCACAACCTTCTGAAAGCGGCTTCATCTTGCAATGTGGTCAATAAACACGATATTCGCTTTAGAGCCATGGAAAAGCAAGAACATAATCTTCTATCCTATTCTCCAAGATGGACAGGCCTTCATTATTTGAGACCACCCATGAATAAGTATCTTTTCACCTCCAAGGGGAATGGAGTAGGTCGACATAAACATCATGTTGTGACCAAGCGCACGTCTGATCCGACCATGGTCAGGCATCTATATAGGAACAATAGAAGCATAGTTTAAAAAACTGATCCGAAAATCGAACCGGAAAGGTTGTCGGTTCAGGTTTTTACCGGTCGGACCGCCGGTTCACCGGTTCGATTGTTGGTTTTTTAAGCAATAAAATAATGTATGTTAATTAATATATGTTCTAATATAGTGTGAAATAATGGTCAATAAAATTATATCCTTGTAGTGAACAACACAATAGCACAACCAACTTGGTTATCGGGTCATGGACAGGCCACACGTACTGCTTACACGACCTTGCATCAAATCTCAATTTCTAGCAAAACATTTTTTCTGGTTTTTTCCGGTTAAATGACCCGATTTTTTCACCGGTTTTCCAAAAAAACGGTCGGTTTGACCGGTTTTCTTCAGTTTGATTGCAGAACGGTCTTATTAGCTAAAAAAACCGATGAGGTTGCCGGTTCCAGTTTTTTCCGGTTCGACCGCTGGTCCGGTCCGGCTTTTTAAACTATGAATAGAACTGGGCAGTTTCCGTTTCAAGAAGATCACAACTGTAAAACTATGTATAAGAAATAGTTTATGAACAACATATATAACAGAAAACAGCTCGTACCATAAGTTTCTCGACACAGTTGGACCTGTTCAACGAGTGCAGCAGTGGCACACTTATCCCACGTGGCCTTCCATCATTGAAACGCCCCACAAGGACCTCAAGACGATCAATAAAGTGTAGGAACTTGTGGATGTCGTCCCAGTCAACTTCAGTGCCATCAGTAACAACCGAGTTGTTACAGAATAACAAACGAGTAGCCTGCTTAACTCTGAAAAAACCTACACGTGCCACCAATTATAAGAAAATATTAGTTAGAAGTAGCATCTTCGTGATAGATTAGTTGCTACTTCTAAAGTTAAATTGTGATTAGTTAGACAAAATAGGTGGATTAAGAAGTAATCGAGGCAACAAGCAAGAACCAGATACAAAACTAATGTGTATGAACAATTGGAATGACGTCGGGGTGGAAGGTCGCAGTGAGGATAAGACCAGGTTATGCTATTTCCATCAACATTCGTGCGCTAACTTTCAGTTCGTAACACTTGAGAAAGTTTATCCAAGTTCGGCCATAAAAAAAGCAGCGATCTTCTTGGTTCATGAACCGAACTCGGAACTTATATCCATGGCTTGTCTTCACTATGACCATTAAACTGGTGTATTCAGTTATGGCAAGGCCGAGCATCTTGAGTACATGTGTTCTGGTAGAGCAAAGAATGCATTGCAGGAAAAATAATATGAGAACACAATGTATTCCCTATCCAAATCTAGAAATAACTTCCTCCTTGATGTCAGTGTTGACCATCGTACTGGTAGTACCTTTTATCCAAATATAGCAATCCAAATTTCCAAATTAGTCGACAACATGTTCAAAAAAAAACCCACCCTCCCGGATAGAAAAGAGGATTCTAGGAACATACTGTGCGCGTTTTAAAATCCCGTGTTAGGATGAGAAGGAACAAGTGTGGCGTCTCGCCGAGGGCACAGAAACCTGTAGGGTCCTCGCACTTTGGGCACTGCAAATGAAACACACTAGATTCAGTAGGAAGAAAAAATGCATCAACGGCGGCGGCTGCCATTCTAGGATTACCCGCGACCAAGGGACTTGGATTTATCGGGGATGGATGAAGAATTCGTACCTGGTTCTCCATGAGAAAACCCTATGCAATCGCCGAGTGGGGGTTTTCTCTGAACAAGTAGACGAGGGAGAAGGGGATTCAGGCCCAGTGAAATATTGTCGCTTCGTCCGTCCAGCTTACTGCTAAAGCTGGAAAGGGGGGGTTGTGATTTGATGGCTCATTGGGCATTACTGCGGCGCTACGACCGAGGTGTGTCTATCGTGCAGTTGTGCACTCTAATTTGTGCATATGGCACGTGGACCCCGTTGCCGGATGCCCCACATATCAGCGAAAGGAAGTAGAAAGACAGGAGTAACTAGTTACACAAAAATATATTTTTGACAGAGAGATACTCCCTCTGTAAAGAAATATACAAACCTTTTATATCACAACTTTATACTTACAAATTTATATCTGACGGATAGGAAGGAAACTATGGCAATTTTGCAAAAAGGTACCCACACACCTCTCCACATTTGCAAATAAGGCCTTACCTTGTTCATCCTTTTCTCTCACAAGATGAAATACTCATACAAATGCATCTTGATGTTACGTGCAATGCACGGGCATTATGGGGGTTCAGCTGAGAATATCTACACTACTTTATAGTGTACTAGTTTTGAATTGGGCATGATCATCAATCCTAGCCATTCGTGTGCTAAATCCAACGGCTGAAAAGAATGGGATTCGCAGTGAACAGTACAACATTGCTCCATCCACAATGTTCCAGAACGATCACCTCATCATTCTCAAAACAAGTGGCCCATATTGATTCCTCTTCGCCCATGTTGCAGTTTGAGGACGTGTTGAGTCCAAAAAAGATTGTTTTAGAGAGGAAAGATGTAAAGTTATACTTTTCCATCCCACAATATAAAACATTTTGGCAAACAATTTTCTGAATTATTTTCTTTCTTAACAAATTTTGGGGTTTACATATATTAACTCCTACTTTTTATAATGTATTTTCTTTCTGCATTCGTACATAAAAAATATTTTCCTTTTGCCTTGAATCCACCGGCAAGTCTATGTTTTTTTCTACCAAAAAACACTCCATAATAATGTTAGAACATGCATTGACGTGCATACATACTAGTAATACTTGTTACGTCCAAAATGTATCTATAATTTCTGCTTGCTCCATGCCTCTTTTGGGTGATATTGCTATGATATTTATACACTTCCATACACTTTTGATCATATTTGGACTAACCTATTAACTCAGTGCACCCCAGTGTCAGTTTCTGTTTTCGGCTGTTTTTGTATTTCAGGTTTTCACGTTACGGGAACTGCCAGGAAAAATCCAGAAAAATTATATAAAAAATCAGCGTTC
>LR738711.1:751077763-751183498 GCA_902687465.1 Secale cereale | reverse complement strand
GGGGGGCGCCTGGCCCCCCCGAGGCTCCTCCGATGCCCCCCTTTGGCATATATTTAAAGCATCTCCCGAAACCCTCGAAACAGGAACTCTTTTCGCGATCCCATCTCTGTTCCGCCGCCGCCGCCGCTTCCAAGATCGGGAGCACCAAGAGAACTCTTCCCGGCACCCTACCGGAGGGGAGGATCACCACCGGGAGCTTCTCCACCACCATGGACGCCTCCCGGATGAGTTGTGAGTAGTCTCCCTTGGACCATGAGTCCATGACCAGTAGCTATGTGATGTTCTCCTCCCGTTCTTGTGCTTCACTAATTAGTCCTCGTGAGCTGCCCTACATGATCGAGGCACATATGTAATCCTTATGCTGTTGCTATGATGAGTTTGCTGGGATCCGATGGATTATGAGATTATGTTCAGATTGTGTTTGAGTAATATATTTGATTCACCTCTTTTATGTTTATGTTCGTAAGTAATTCTTGCATGTTCTCCGTTGTTATTTATTGCTTTGGCCAAGTAGTAGGTAGTGACTCCAAGAGGGAACGTTATGCTTGATTGTGGGTTCATGCCCCTCGATGACTAGTTTGAGTGACAGAAACATGAGTCTAGGGGATGTGCTGTTGCCACAAGGGGGAAAACAATGGTGCTTGTGCCCGCGGGTGCAAGGATTGTTTACTTTACGCAAAGTTATTTTAATGCATTTGTCTGTTGCATTGAGTTTACACTATGGGTGGGGCTCGCAACTTAATACCAGCGAGATGTTCTGGATAGATATCTCAAGGTAGATGATTAGTAGTAGATATTGATGGGTTTTGGTCTACTTACTTTGGCGTACCGCCCATGCTTTGAACCTCAACCTTTCTTGCAATGTAGTCAGCATTGGTTTGCGCACATGGTCCAGTCAATTGCCCAGCTGTAATTCATTTACCTCACATAGCTATTTTATCGTCTTTTGGGAGAGAGACATCACTAGTGAACATCATGAGACTCCGGTCCATATTACCATCATTGATCACATCCGCTATTTACTTTTCCGCTATTTACTTACTATTGCAATTATACCTATCACTATTATCACTTGCGTTTGATCCTTTGTAAACTACAAGGCCGGAGGGATTGACAACCTCTCTGTACTCGTTGGCAGCAAAGTTATTTGTATCTGTGTGCAGGTCCACGTTGATTGCTAATATCCGGCGCCATTAGCAGTTGACACCTTCTTGTTGAAACTGGGAGTCTCTGGGAAATCGATCCTTGGTATTACCAAGGGAAAACTTCTGCTACATTGCATCTCAAATCTTCCACTTGGGGTAACCAACGAGGGGTGAGAAGCCACCTAGCAAAGCAATTTCTGGCGCCGTTGCCGGGGACTCCACTCTTCAGGATAGGGGAGTTGCACGCTATCTTTTACCTTTGCTCTTAGTCTTGTTAGTTTACCTTTCAGTTTTTGCTTTAGTATCTTTTATCGAAAATCACAAAAATAGTTATCTTGCTTGCTTGCTACAATGGGTTCCACCGAGAACACCAAGTTGTGTGACTTCACTAGTCACAACAACGATGACTTTATCAGCACACCTATCACTACACCTGCCACTTTAGCACCTTCATATGAAATTAAACCTGCTTTACTGAACTTAGTCATGAAAGATCAATTCTCCGGTGCTGGAGATGATGCTGCTTTACACTTGAACAACTTTGTTGAACTTTGTGATATGCAAAAGTACCAAGAAATAGATGGCAACATTGTTAAGCTTAAGCTTTTTCCTTTCTCCTTGAGAGGAGGAGCTAAAATTTGGTTTCAGTCTTTGCCTAGAAATAGCATAGATTCATGGGACAAGTGCAAAGATGCTTTTATCGGAAAATACTATCCACCTGCTAAAATTATCCAACTGAGAAGTAACATAATGAATTTTAAACAATTGGATAATGAACACGTTGCCCAAGCTTGGGAACGTATGAAATCTCTTATCAAGAACTGCCCTACTCATGGTTTGACCACATGGATGGTTATCCAAACTTTTTATGCAGGCTTGAACTTTACCTCGCGGAACTTGTTAGATTCGGCCACGGGAGGAACTTTTATGTCAACTACACTTGGTGCTGCCACGAAGCTTCTCGATGAGATGATGACCAACTATTCCCAATGGCACACCGAAGGCGCTCCAACAGGTAGGAAGGTAAACTCTGTCGAGGAGATTTCCTCCTTAAATGAAAAAGTTGACTTGATCATGTCTCTACTTTCGAAGCAATCCTCTGTTGATCCTCGTGATGTTCCTTGAAATTCTTTGATTGCTCAAGAACAAGTAGATGTGAACTTTATCTCTAGAAACAATTTTAACAACAATGCTTATAGGAGTAATTTTGGTAGCAATCCTAGACCGTTCCCCTCTAATTCTTATGGGAACAACAATGCTTATCCTAGCACCAGGAACTCCACTACTGAACTAGAGATTATGCTTAAAGATTTCATCACTACCCAAAAAGCTTTTAATAATGGTGTAGAAGAAAAACTAAACAAACTAGGTGATCTCTCTTCAAAGGTAGACAATTTAGCCAATGAGGTAGAATTGCTTAAAATTAGAACTTCTCCTCTTGAGGAGAGGAAGGTCACTCCTATTAATGCTACTCAAGTGCAAATTAATGAAAATATTAGGATGATGGCTAAACTTAAAGAGAGATGGGCTAGAAAAAGGGAGGAAGAGGATAGAATTAAGAGCCTTCCTACCCACCACACTTTTGCTACTATCCAAGTTGTTGAGGATATCCAAACTCTTAGCACCCAATGTACTCCTGGTCCCATTGGACCTATTAATGGTGATGCTATGACTATAGAAACTACCAAACATGTGAACCTAAAGGACACCACTACCACTTTACTTGATGCTAGTGACCTTGATTTTGATAATTGCACTCTTACCGAAGTTATTGATTTCCTTCACAAGATGTCTAGAGATCCCCGCACTAGCACGCTTAACCTTGCCTTCACTAAGCATATCACTAATGCTCTTATCAAAGCTAGGGAGGAGAAACTTAGAGTAGAAGCCTCCATACCTAGAAAGCTAGAAGATGGTTGGGATCCTATGATAAAAATTAAATTGAATGACTTCTCTTGCTATGCATTATGTGATGTTGGAGCTAGTACCTCTGTTATGCCCAAAAGAATATATGATATGCTTACATTGAAACCTTATGATTCTTGTTCTTTTGGTGTTCATCTCGTTGATTCTTCCATAAAGAAACCTTTGGGGAGGATCGACGATGTTCTTATCGTTGTCAATGATAATTATGTTCCCGTTGATTTTACTATTATGGATATTGAATGTGATCCTTCTTGTCCAATTATTTTGGGACGTCCCTTTTTGCGCACCGTTGGTGCTATCATTGACATGAAAGAGGGTAATATAAAATTTCAGTTTCCTCTCAAGAAAGGGATGGAATACTTCCCTCGAAAGAAGATCAAGTTACCTTTTGAGTCCGTTGTACGGGCTAGCTATTCTTTTACTCTTGATAAAACTTGATCTATATGCATTATGCCTAGCTTAAAGGCATAAAAGAAAGCGCTTTTGGGAGGCAGCCCAATGAATAAATTTATTTTGCTTTTGTTGTGTCTTGATGTTGTTACTACTGTAGCATCATCATTGTATCTTTGCTTTTCAATTTTGTGCCAAGTGTAGCCTCTGATTGCTAGAAAGTTCAAAAGTTGTGAGGTGCTGTCCAGGAAACAGATTCTGTCCTTGGATAGAAAAATTCGTATAAAATCACCAGATCATCTTTTTGGTCTGAATTTTTTCGACAGCATTCTCTATATAATTTTCTTTCGTGAGTCTGTTCTGAGTTTTTTGATTAGAGTTGCAGAAGTGACCCGAACAAATCAATTACTACCTGCTGTTCTGTTTTTCACAAATTCTGTCCTGTTTTGCTTTTCCTTCATTTTGCAATCCAAGAGCTTGCTTTTTCTTTGCAAAAACCTTTTGGCAATCTTGAGAAACAGTAGACCTTCAAGAATATCTTTATTTCCAGCAAGGTATAATTATTTTATTATGTTTACTAACCTCGCTAATCAGATTATGATGAGTTATGTATGAAGGGAGTTTTCAAGTGTGCGAGGGAAGATGATAAAAAGATTCAGGAGTGTCAAGCGCTCAAGCTTGGGGATGCCCCCATGCACCCCCAAGAGATATTCAAGGAGACTCAAGCGTCTAAGCTTGGGGATGCCCCCGTGCATCCCCTTCTCCATCAACATTATCAGTTCGTCTTTCGTTCCACTATATTTTAATCACTTCATGTGTTATGCGCTATGCTTGGAGCGTCTTGCTTTTAGTTTTCTTTAGTTTTTCATAACGAGTCGGAACTCAGCTTTCTTTATGTGGGAGATAAACATGCTCCACTTCTACCTAGAACATAACATAGAATTTTCATGTCTATCCTTGCTGTGTGTGTTCTTTGTCTTTTAATAGCTACTATCATTTTCAGCTCTTAGCTTTCATGCTTATCTTTTCAAAGAGCTTTTGTTTAGTTGGTTGCTTGAACTCTCTTTAATTATCATGCTCACCTTATTAAGAGAGTTTGCTTCCATTTCATTGGTTAATATGTCTATGATAAAGATGCTACGTGCATAATGGCGCTTAGTAGTTCAGGTTTTCTTATGGTTAGTCTCAAATAGCTGGGGGATTCCCAATGTGTTATTGGAGTACCAACATGATTTGTTTGCCAATGATGTGGTATGGTTTAGTAATATCTTCCCTCAAGAATTTATTTTGATTGACTTGGCGTATGCTCACGCATATTTAAGACTGTAAAGAAAGTCTGTCAAGCCTTGATGATCTTTTGTTTCTGAGTAGCGATATAACTACCATGCCTGATTCAATGTTGCTTTGTCGCTCTGCATGATTATGACCGTCATTGCTCTCTTAGTTGGTCGCTCCCAGTCTTTTGCTAACCTCCACCTGTACTAAGCGGACTGACTGCTTGTGCATCCACATCCTTTTAAACCAGTTATGCAATACGAGTCCACCATACCTACCTATATGTGGTATTTCACAGCCACTCCAAGTAAATTTACATGTGCTACCTTTAAAATCTTCAGTTGCAATATATAGCTCATGGGAAAGTAGCTTAAAAACTATTGTGGTAAAGATATATGTTGCTTATGTGTCTTATTTCTTATAAGCTGCTTGCTGAGCGGTAACCATGTTTCTGGGGACGCCATCAACTGTTACACTTTTGTTGAATATCATGTGAGTTGCTATGCATGCTCGTCTTGTCTAAAGTAAGGGTGATTTGCCATGAGTTGAATGGTTTGAGTATGCATATTGTTAGAGAAGAACATTGGGCCGCCAACCAAAGCTATGTATCATGGTGGAAGTTTTAGCTTGGACATTAATCCTCAATCTCTTATGAGAATATGCTTAAGCATTTAAGAGGAGTCCATTATCTATTTTCTATGTTGTCCCGGTATGGATGTCCTCAAGTTGAGATCTATCAAAAACGAGAAATCAAATGCGATCTATCTCCTTGGACCTTTGTACAGGTGACATAGAGGTACCCCTTTGTGACACTTGGTTGAAACATATGTAATGCAATGACAATCCATGGAAATCCGAGCTAATTAGGACAAGGTGCGAGCACTATTGGTATTCGACGCATGAGGCTTGCAACTTATAGGATGTCTTATGCATAACACATATGAAGTACTACTACCGTTGACAAAATTGTTTCTATATTTTCAAAATAAAAAGCTCTAGCACATGAGTAATCCCTGCTTCCCTCTACGAAGGGCCATTCTTTTACTTTTATGTTGAGTCTCCACCTTCTTTTAAAAAGCACCAACTACTGAGAGCATGATTGTCATTCTGAGTGTAATGTGCATTGTCCCAAAGTAGCATTGTCTTTTGCATGATTGTGATATCGTATATTCTGAAATCATTGTATCTAGTCATCACTTAAACCTTGAAGGTGCCCCTGCATTTATGTTATGCTTCATTAAAGGGGGCAAGCTAGATATCACTTTATCATATTTGCACATCATATTCATTGCAAATCTTTTTGATGTTTCAGTATCATATTGTAAAACTTTCAGTCCTTTGTGATTTTCTCATGAGGCAACTTAATTACTATAGATTCATTGTCTCAGTAAGCTTTTGTCATATGACTATGAAAAAGTCCTATATGGTTAATAGCATGTCACCACAGAAATTATTCTTGTTATCATTTACCTACTCGAGGACGAGCAGGAATTAAGCTTGGGGATGTTGATACGTCCAAAACGTATCTATAATTTCTGCTTGCTCCATGCCTCTTTTGGGTGATATTGCTATGATATTTATACACTTCCATACACTTTTGATCATATTTGGACTAACCTATTAACTCAGTGCACCCCAGTGCCAGTTTCTGTTTTCGGCTGTTTTTGTATTTCAGGTTTTCACGTTACGGGAACTGCCAGGAAAAATCCAGAAAAATTATATAAAAAATCAGCGTTCCAGAACCTACCTTGCGCCCGAAGTACAGCCGGGGGGGGGGGGGCACCAGGGCTCCAGGCGCCCTGGCGGCGCCCCCCCTGGGCCGCGCCGGGGGGGCGCCTGGGCCCCCCGAGGCTCCTCCGATGCCCCCCTTTGGCATATATTTAAAGCGTCTCCCGAAACCCTCGAAACAGGAACTCTTTTCGCGATCCCATCTCTGTTCCGCCGCCGCCGCCGCTTCCAAGATCGGGAGCACCAGGAGAACTCTTCCCGGCACCCTGCCGGAGGGAAGGATCACCACCGGGAGCTTCTCCACCACCATGGACACCTCCCGGATGAGTTGTGAGTAGTCTCCCTTGGACCATGAGTCCATGACCAGTAGCTATGTGATGTTCTCCTCCCGTTCTTGTGCTTCACTAATTAGTCCTCGTGAGCTGCCCTACATGATCGTGGCACATATGTAATCCTTATGCTGTTGCTATGATGAGTTTGCTGGGATCCGATGGATTATGAGATTATGTTCAGATTGTGTTTGAGTAATATATTTGATTCACCTCTTTTATGTTTATGTTCGTAAGTAATTCTTGCATGTTCTTTGTTGTTATTTATTGCTTTGGCCAAGTAGTAGGTAGTGACTCCAAGAGGGAACGTTATGCTTGATTGTGGGTTCATGCCCCTCGATGACTAGTTTGAGTGACAGAAACATGAGTCTAGGGGATGTGCTGTTGCCATAAGGGGGAAAACAACGGTGCTTGTGCCCGCGGGTGCAAGGATTGTTTAGTTTACGCAAAGTTCTTTTAATGCAGTTGTCTGTTGCATTGAGTTTACACTATGGGTGGGGCTCGCAACTTAATACCAGCGAGATGTTCTAGATAGATATCTCAAGGTGGATGATTGGTAGTAGATATTGATGGATTTCGGTCTACTTACTTTGGCGTACCGCCCATGCTTTGAACCTCAACCTTTCTTGCAATGTAGTCAGCATTGGTTTGCGCACATGCTCCTGTCAATTGCCCAGCTGTAATTCGTTTACCTCACATAGCTGTTTTATCGTCTTTTGGGAGAGAGACATCACTAGTGAACATCATGAGACTCCGGTCCATATTACCATCATTGATCACATCCGCTATTTACTTTTCCGCTATTTACTTACTATTGCAATTATACCTATCACTATTATCACTTGCGTTTGATCCTTTGTAAACTACAAGGCCGGAGGGATTGACAACCTCTCTGTACTCGTTGGGAGCAAAGTTATTTGTATCTGTGTGCAGGTCCACGTTGATTGCTAATATCCGGCGCCATTAGCAGTTGACACCTTCTTGTTGAAACTGGGAGTCGCTGGGAAATTGATCCTTGGTATTACCAAGGGAAAACTTCTGCTACACTGCATCTCAAACCTTCCACTTGGGGTAACCAACGAGGGGTGAGAAGCCACCTAGCAATACTCAGACAGGCTCACAGTTCTGGACTTTGGGCCGCAGGCCCACCCTGCATGTTTGGGGGCCCATGTGTTCTACCTCAGCGCTTTTCATATTGCAAGCGATCGGTACGACGCTGGTTTTAGATGATGTCGCCACAAAATTGAATAAAGCACGACAACTGTTGGAATGAAATCGAACGACAGTTCCTAACCAGCAATGAGAGTTGCAATTCTATCAATGATATACCATGTGATAAATAATACTGTCATATTACTTATACACACACGACACTTGTTTCACCATGCTAGATTATTACATCAAAATCTCTCGTAGGATAGATCAGTTCGGCAGTTGCATGCTGCTACTGAAGAATTTCAAAGTTGATTTGGACCAGCTCTCCTTGCCGAGAAAGTTCGATATTGAGATCATCCCTTACCGCAAGATATGATTTAGATTTGAACCTTGACCATCCTTTAGCATCAATCATCATGCGACCAGCCTTTATACTTACGGTATATTGAGCAGGTTCATTCACACCAAGGCTGCGCATGATAAGAGAAACTTGGCCGCTGTCGCCCAGATTGTTGAACGACTCCCACTTTGCTATAGGAATTCTCTGTTTGCAAACAAGAAGACATACCCAAACAGTTAGATCAACACAGTGAATCATGTTAAACAACATGGAAAGAAAAAAGAACGAAACACTTGGGCAGCCAATGCTTACCAAGAAGGTGGACATGTCGGTTTTTGTAAGGACTTTGGTATATGAAGTGTGAACTGCAGCCCAGTCTGTTGCCGGTGCAACTGCTCGTTCGGTTGCCGCTGCACGGGCCGGAGCAGATGCCTGTGCAAGTGTTGGTGCAGGCGCCAAAGCCGCTGCTGCTGCTGCCGGAGATGGTGCTCCTTGTAGAGCTGGTGCCGGTGTCGGAGCAGGTGCCAGTGTCGATGCTCGATCCTCCGGTAGATCAGCCTGATCCGCTGACGTGGTCGGTGCTCAATCCTCATGTGACGCCCGAAGACCGACGTCCCAGAAGATTCCAGAAGATTCCAGATGTTCCGGGTTCTCCCGTGTGTTTCTTTTGTGCTTGTGTTATTTATTTTTGCATTGCATCATGTCATCATGCCATCATGTCATTAATCTTTTGCATCTCAACTTATATAAATCGTGTGGACCTTGGGTCCATTTAAATCGAGGGAAGAGTGTCTTCTCTTTATAACATATCCTCCTAATATTTAGGGAGCTATATAAATAAATATTCCATTTGCTTGGAATTAACCCAACACACTTGCAAATATTCCCCATGCCTCTTAATTCAAGTTTCACCGTCAAACCTTGCCAGCAATTTTTTTCCGTCGTATCGAGGTTCCTCCAAAAACCTCAACATTTTTGGACTCTTCAAATACCCCATTCATATTCAAATCCATTTGGACCATATTCAAATGAATTTGAATTCATATCTTTCAATCTTGCCACTTATATTTTTCTTGGACTATGCTCATTTTTATGGGCCCGAGGAAAATATCCCATGTGCTAAATCTTCCACTAAGCCTCCTTTTCTTTTTCCTCTTTCTTCTTTTTTTTTCTGTTAAAGAAAAAAATCAGTAAGGAGAGAGGGGCCTAGCCGCCAGGCCAGGCCCAAACTTCTCCTCCCAGCCGACCTCCTTTGGTCCTTCTGGCCCGAGCCGGCCCAGCCTCCATCTCCTCCTGGCCCACGGCCCGGTTTCCCCTCCTAACCCTAGCGACCGCAACCCTCCTCCCTCGCTCCTATTTCCCTTCGTCCGCCGCCTCCTCCCTTCGATGCCCGAACCCCATCGCCCCATCTCCCGATTCCCCTCGATCCCCACTCATCTCTCCTCTCGCGCTCTCCCTGCTCCCGTCGCTCGAACAGAGGAGCCCCCGAGCGCCTTCCTCTCGTCCAGCGCCGCTCGTCGCGCCCCTCAACCGTCTCCGCCGTCCAGCGCGGCCACGAGCAGCTCCTTGCTCGCCATGGCCCCGCGCCACCTGGTCCTCCATCCCCGCCCCGAGCTTCCGCGACCTGCTGGACCCCGCAAGCCCCGAGCACCGCCGCCGCGTCGACCTCTCCTACCGCCCCTGCCTCCTCGCCAAGGTCGCGGCCACGAGGCGCCCGACCTCCCTTCCCGCGCAGGCCCGCCTCCCTCCGTCCTCCAGCCGCGCCTGGCTGCTCCGTCGCCAGGGCGCCCTGTTCCTGCGGCCACGGCGTCGCCTGGCCCGAGCAGCTCCCTGCTGCACCCCATCAGCGCCCGGCCCCTGCCTCGTCTCCTCACCGCCATGCCGCTGCCATGGCCTCGACCTTCTGTTCCGTGCTGCCGCCTTTTTTTTGTTTGCCCTTGAGTTGCTGCGTTTGGACCTCGGAGATGCACCAAGTACTCTACAAACCGCCAAGTACCACGACGACCCGTGTACGACTACGCGAGACCGAGACCGGCAAGACCGCCCGACGCCTGTACGACTACATCCGATGCGGTTTTTGACAAGTACCACGGTGACCGGAGCCCTCGGAACCGTCAAGTTCGTCTACGTGCGTGTACCACTACCGTCGCAGGAACGAGTACCTCTACGGAACGACTACTTCCCTCTACGAACGTGTACCACGACTAGCGAGAACGTCTACTTCCACTACGTCCCTCGACGACTTGTACCCCTCCGAGAATGATCGTTCCGAAGGTATACCCCGAGACGATGACCCGTGGATGAATGCTTGTGTTGTATGAAATGTTTCCCTTGTGTGCACCGTGCTCATTTCATCTTTTGTCGTGCTCCTCGGTTGCCTCGTCGCCGACCCGTGGGAACCCGGCAACGGGATCACCCCACCTTTCATCTTGTTCCGCTCGCTCTCCGTTATCTTTTGCACCGGTCTCTCAACGAGTTACTGGAACCGAGATGTTGCGTTGCATCATTTTCGGATCGTTGCCGTGGCACCTTTTCCTTCCACCACGGTGACAACACTTCTTATCTTGTCATGTCAACTTCTAATAAAAATTGCATAAACTTGATCATGACATCCGCATCATGTTAACAACATTTATGTGTGTGATTTGTTGTTGCTTAAAAATTGCTAAACATGCATATGGGGATTTTTCCGGAATTGTTGTTGTTATTTCCGGCCCCATTTAAAATGCCTAAATAGTGTAGTTTTATTTATGCTTCACCTCTTGCTATGTTAAAAATATTTAATCTTGTCTTGTAAATAAACGAGAGTCAATTAACTAATTAAAATGTGGTGTTTCGTCAATATGCAACTCGTTGCATATTGAGCTCCACTTAACTTGTAGTTTTGTTTGTGCACTTTGCCATGCCATGCATAATTAAACCGGACATACATCATACTTGGATGTGCATCGTATGCCATGGTTATGATATGTGTGTTTACCGTGTTGCTTGTTTCTTTCCGGTTGCTTCTCTTGTTAGCTTCGGTTTCGTTCCGGAGTTGTGAGGATTCGCTCGACTATGTTGCTCCGTCTACTTCATGGACCCGTTCTTCTCCCTTGCGGAATCCCATGCAAGATGATCATACCCTTGGATACCTCTACTACCATTGCCATGCTTAGTTGTCTCGATGCTATCGTTACATGTCGCGCTACCCATCTTTTATGTCAGCCTCTCCTTGTTGCCATGAAACCTCTAACCTTTGACACCTTCCTTGCAAAACCACTGTTTGGCTATGTTACCCGCTTGCTCAGCCCCTCTTATAGCGTTGTTAGTTGCAGGTGAAGATGAAGTTCGTTCCAGGAGGGAACTTGTTGTTGGTATATCACAATATCTATAATTATTATTAACACACCTATATACTGGGCATGGGTGGAAGGCTTGGCCTTTTGCTCGGTGTTTTGTTCCACTCATGCCACCTTAGGTGCCGATAAACCGGCATTATGTTCCTTGATTTTGCGTTCTTTACACGATGGGTGGATGGGGACCCCTCGATAGTTCGACTTTGAATAAAACTCCTCCAGCAAGGCCCAACATTGGTTTTAATTTGCTCATAATAACAACTTAATTAATTAATTAAATTGCATAGGGAGTTAGCGCTATCCGAGGATTCTTTCTACATAGCAGGGGGGGCCAGTGCTGATGGTGTTGGTCCCAAACGGGGGTCCTGCAGGGCCACCACGGGGAAACTCGAGGTTTGGTTTTACCTGTAGCATCGCCCATCCGGTCGTGGCCTGAGACGAGATATGCGCGGCTACTATCAGGGTGTCGACACACCGGGAGGTCTTGCTGGACTTGTTTTACCATTGTCAAAATGTCTTGTGCACCGGGATGCCGAGCCTGATCGGATTTTCCCTAAGATAAGGAGTGATGATATTATATTTATCACTTCAGCTAATCGTGAGAGCTTGTGATAGGCTAAGTTGAGACACCCCTGCAGGGTTATGATCTTTCGAAAGCCGTGCCCGCGGTTATGTGGCAGATTGGAATTTGTTAATGTCCGGTTGTAGAAAACTTGACAGAGGATCCAAAGTAAAACACACAACTGCGTGAGTAACCGTGACTGTCACTTTTCACTTTGAGAAGAGAACACGGTGGGGTTATGTTTGATTCATATGTAGTTCAGGATCTTTAGCGATCACTACTAGTTGCGACCGTTTGCGTAGATGCTCATCTTATTCTTGTACTCGTAAGTTAGCCACCATATTATGCTTAGCCGCTGCTGCAACCTCACCACTTTACCTCTTCCTACCCATAAGCTTTGCTAGTCTTGATACCCATGGTTATGGGATTGCTGAGTCCTCGTGGTTCACAGTTACTACAACACCAGATCATTCTTATGTCACACTTTGAAAGAATTTAAGTATAACTCCAGAAAAAATAGAAGAGTCAGGTAAGATCCTGGGAAAAGACCTGTGGGTTAGGGCCCACTCAAAGAAATCATCGTTAAAAAAAGATTGCTTAAGAGATATTGCACCGGTTGAATTAAATGGCTTGAGTAAGATGACGATTCTCAAAATAGTTTGAACGGATTAAGAATGGAATTATGAATCTTCAGCACTCCGGATATGAATAGCAAGAGGAGAATGATTAATTGGAGCACCGGAATAAGAAAGCATTGTGAAATGAGGAAAAGGATAAGATCAACACCGAAATCTTGAATTACATCCACCGGCAGAAGAATAAGAGAATGGAAAAACGATAAACTTGAAACTCTTGAACATCTTCACGATAAATCACCGGATAAGAACATTGAAGGAAATGAATGAAGAAATATCGCATGAATAAAGTGGATACTTCATTTGAGAATATCTTGCTCCGAGAAGAAGAAGGGTGGGAGGGTGGGGAAAACAAAGACAACTTGGGATGAATGAAACAGACAAATCGTCAGATTTCTCAACGGCGTCCGTATGGAATAACTTGAAGAGAAGGCACACCGGTTGGAAAAGAATTAACATGAAAATCTCGATGGTCAAGAAGAACTAGCACTCCCATAGAAATATGAGAACACCGATTAGGAAAGGTATGGAATCAACATTTGACATCGAAGCAACTCGAATACCAGAATCAAAACAAAAACAAAGGATAGATATGTTGTAACATAATCTTCACAATATTAGCCGAACAGAGAATTGAACGAATGAATTCCGCAGGTACATCAACTTGTCGAGAAGCCACTTGGGAGAACAAAAGGTAAATAAAACAAGAAGGAGCAGATATAACAAATACAAGATAGAAGCTTCATTCGACATATTCGTGCTGAAAGCTTATGGAACGTATTACAGAAGGGTTTTGCAATCCCCGGATCAGCATAGCCAAGGACCCTTTAAGATGCAACTCCCGATCGGAACAAGCCCATAAAACCACTTCACTCAATGTAGAACCCCGAACTTCATATCATGCATTCGTTGGAAGAATGCCTAGAACTACTAGATGAACCCACCTATTAATTTCCGAAAGTTTCCAGTTATGCAATCAGGTGTTGGGGATACAGGGGAAGCACCGCGCACTCAACTCTAATCCTACATCCAGCTGTATCCATCCTTCAACACATAACCAGTCGTTTCCGGAAACCGTTTACCTCGGACCTTCGAAACGCATCTACTATACAAGCTATGGCAATACTCCCGAACTACCTCCCCAGTACTGGGTGATGTCGGGGTTATCTTGCCACTAACCGCATAGGAGAGTTTTCGATGTCGGCCGTCTTAAGTATTCCAGAACTGATGCGATGGATTTGTGACGACAACACCTCAGAGCTCAACTCCCCGGGACACTGCCACAACCCCTAATGACAGGAGGCATCGAGAACAATGTTCTCGTCACAAAGACATCGGAACAATCCAAACAATACTCGCGTGATCCTAAAAAAATTTGGTGAAATTTTGAGAGTAGAAGAGACAAGAGTAATCGTCAGGAGTCCTCACCAGAGTGAAAAGAGAAGAGGAGCAAAAGAAATCCTACTCTCCGATATATATAGGACTCAAAACATTTTCAAGTGTGTGCCTAGACTCAACCGTCAACGATTCGATCAATCAGTGGGGGCTTCTAGGTCGGAGAAGGCTCTGATACCAACTTGTAATGCCCAGGATGGGACTATACCTCCTACGTGTCGAGGCACGACTTAAAGGTATAAGCCCATTCTGGAATGATCTCAAGTTTGGTATCTTTGCACGACTCATGTAAAAGAGGGATTAAATTGCAAAAGGAGATAGTTGGCTTACACTCGCCACTTCACACAATACATTAAATAAGCAAAACATCATTCAAAACATCACAACCCGACTACGGGCGAAGATCCAAAAGAAAAGATACCAAAACAACATAAAGCCACAGGTCAGAATCGCCCCTAGTAGAAACCACTACCGATCGTCGAAAACGTCACAAGCATACGGCCACTCTCTTCATCGAGCTCCCGGAAGTACTTGAACCAGCTCCTGCATCATTCTCGGATGAACCTGCATCTGGTGTTGTAGTAACTGTGAGCCACGAGGACTCAGCAATCCCATAACCATGGGTATCAAGACTAGCAAAGCTTATGGGTAGGAAGAGGTAAAGTGGTGAGGTTGCAGCAGCGGCTAAGCATAATATGGTGGCTAACTTACGAGTACAAGTATAAGATGAGCATCTACGCAAACGGTCACAACTAGTAGTGATCGCTAAAGATCCTGAACTACATACGAATCAAACATAACCCCACCGTGTTCTCTTCTCAAAGTGAAAAGTGACAGTCATGGTTACTCACGCAATTGTGTGTTTTACTTCGGATCCTCTGTCAAGTTTTCTACAACCGGACATTAACAAATTCCAATCTGCCACATAACCGCGGGCATGGCTTTCGAAAGATCATAACCCTGCAAGGGTGTCCCAACTTAGCCCATCACAAGCTCTCACGATTAGCTGAAGTGATAAATATAATATCATCACTCCTTATCTTAGGGAAAATCCGATCAGGCTCGGCATCCCGGTGCACAAGACATTTCGACAATGGTAAAACAAGTCCAGCAAGACCTCCCGGTGTGTCGACACCCTGATAGTAGCCGCGCGTATCTCGTCTTAGGCCATGACCGGATGGGTGATGCTACAGGTAAAACCAAACCTCGAGATTCCCCGTGGTGGCCCTGCAGGACCCCCGTTTGGACCAACACCATCAGCACTGGCCCCCCTGCTATGTAGAAAGAATCCTCGGGTAGCGCTAACTCCCTATGCAATTTAATTAATTAATTAAATTGTTATTATGAGCAAATTAAAACCAATGTTGGGCCTTGCTGGAGGAGTTTTATTCAAAGTCGAACTGTCGAGGGGTCCCCATCCACCCATCATGTAAGGAACGCAAAATCAAGGAACATAATGCCGGTTTATCGGCGCCTAAGGTGGCATCAGTGGAACAAAACACCGAGCAAAAGGCCAAGCCTTCCACCCATGCCCAGTATATAGGTGTGTTAATAATAATTATAGATATTGTGATATACCAACAACAAGTTCCCTCCTGGAACGAACTTCATCTTCACCTGCAACTAACAACGCTATAAGAGGGGCTGAGCAAGCGGGTAACATAGCCAAACAGTGGTTTTGCTAGGAAGGTGTCAAAGGTTAGAGGTTTCATGGCAACAAGGAGAGGCTGACATAAAATATGGGTAGCGCGACATGTAACGATAGCATCGAGACAACTAAGCATGGCAATGGTAGTAGAGGTATCCAAGGGTATGATCATCTTGCCTGGGATTCCGCAAGGGAGAAGAACGGGTCCATGAAGTAGACGGAGCAACATAGTCGAGCGAATCCTCACAACTCCGAAACGAAACCGAAGCTAACAAGAGAAGCAGCCGGAAAGAAACAAGCAACACGGTAAACACACATATCATAACCATGGCATACGATGCACATCCAAGTATGATGCATGTCCGGTTAATTATGCATGGCATGGCAAAGTGCACAAACAAAACTACAAGTTAAGTGGAGCTCAATATGCAACGAGTTGCATATTGACGAAACACCACATTTTAATTAGTTAATTGACTCTCATTTATTTACAAGACAAGATTAAATGTTTTTAACATAGCAAGAGGTGAAGCATAAATAAAACTACACTATTTAGGCATTTTAAATGGGGCCAGAAATAACAACAACAATTCCAAAAAAATCACCATATGCATGTTTAGCAATTTTTAAGCAACAACAAATCACACATATAAATGTTGTTAACATGATGCAAATGTCATGATCAAGTTTATGCAATTTTTATTAGAAGTTGACATGACGAGATAAGAAGTATTGTCACCGTGGTGGAAGGAAAAGGTGCCACGGCAACGATCCGAAAATGATGCAACACAACATCTCGGTTCCAGTAACTCGTTGAGAGACCGGTGCAAAAGATGACGGAGAGCGAGCGGAACAAGATGAAAGGTGGGGTGATCCCGTTGCCGGGTTCCCACGGGTCGGCGACGAGGCAACCGAGGAGCATGACAAAAGATGAAACGAGCACGGTGCACACAAGGGAAACATTTCATTCAACACAAGCATTCATCCACGGGTCATCGTCTCGGGGTATACCTTCGGAACGATCGTTCTCGGAGGGGTACAAGTCGTCGAGGGACGTAGTGGAAGTAGACGTTCTCGCGAGTCGTGGTACACGTTCGTAGAGGGAAGTAGTCGTTCCGTAGAGGTACTCGTTCCTGCGACGGTAGTGGTACACGCACGTAGACGAACTTGACGGTTCCGAGGGCTTCGGTCACCGTGGTACTTGTCAAAAACCGCATCGGATGTAGTCGTACAGGCGTCGGGCGGTCTTGCCGGTCTCGGTCTCGCGTAGTCGTACACGGGTCATCGTGGTACTTGGCGGTTTGTAGTGGTACTTGGTGCATCTCCGAGGTCCAAACGCAGCAACACAAGGGCAAACAAAAAAAAGGCGGCAGCACGGAACAGAAGGTCGAGGCCATGGCAGCGGCATGGCGGTGAGGAGACGAGGCAGGGGCCGGGCGCTGACGGGGTGCAGCAGGGAGCTGCTCGGGCCAGGCGACGCCGTGGCCGCAGGAACAGGGCGCCCTGGCGACGGAGCAGCCAGGCGCGGCTGGAGGACGGAGGGAGGCGGGCCTGCGCGGGAAGGGAGGCCGGGCGCCTCGTGGCCACGACCTTGGCGAGGAGGCAGGGGCGGTAGGAGAGGTCGACGCGGCGGCGGTGCTCGGGGCTTGCGGGGTCCAGCAGGTCGCGGAAGCTCGGGGCGGGGATGGAGGACCAGGTGGCGCGGAGCCATGGCGAGCAAGGAGCTGCTCGTGGCCGCGCTGGACGGCGGAGACGGTTGAGGGGCGCGACGAGTGGCGCTGGACGAGAGGAAGGCGCTCGGGGGCTCCTCTGTTCGAGCGACGGGAGCAGGGAGAGCGCGAGAGGAGAGATGAGTGGGGATCGAGGGGAATCGGGAGATGGGGCGATGGGGTTCGGGCATCGAAGGGAGGAGGCGGCGGACGAAGGGAAACAAGAGTGAGGGATGAGGGTTGCGGTCGCTAGGGTTAGGAGGGGAAACCGGGCCGTGGGCCAGGAGGAGATGGAGGCTGGGCCGGCTCGGGCCAGAAGGACCAAAGGAGGCCGGCTGGGAGGAGAAGTTTGGGCCTGGCCTAGCGGCTGGGCCCCTCTCTCCTTACTGATTTTTTTCTTTAACAGAAAAAAAGAAGAAAGAGGAAAAAGAAAAGGAGGCTTAGTGGAAGATTTAGCACATGGGATATTTTCCTCGGGCCCATAGAAATGAGCATAGTCCAAGAAAAATATAAGTGGCAAGATTGAAAGATATGAATTCAAATTCATTTGAATATGGTCCAAATGGATTTGCATATGAATGGGGTATTTGAAGAGTCCAAAAATGTTGAGGTTTTTGGAGGAACCTTGATACGACGGAAAAGAATTGCTGGCAAGGTTTGACGGTGAAACTTGAATTAAGAGGCATGGGGAATATTTGCAAGTGTGTTGGGTTAATTCCAAGCAAATGGAATATTTATTTATATAGCTCCCTAAATATTAGGAGGATATGTTATAAAGAGAAGACACTCTTCCCTCGATTTAAATGGACCCAAGGTCCACACGATTTATATAAGTTGAGATGCAAAAGATTAATGACATGATGGCATGATGACATGATGCAATGCAAAAATAAATAACACAAGCACAAAAGAAACACACGGGAGAACCCGGAACATCTGGAATCTTCTGGAATCTTCTGGGACGTCGGTCTTCGGGCGTCACACCTCAGCTGGATCAGACTAAGCTGCTGCCGCTGTCAGTGCTAGAGCAACTGCCGGTGCTCGATCCGTTGCTGAAGGTGGTACCGATGTTCGAGACAACGGCGATTGTGTCTGGTCTGCTATGATCAACTTTCTAACTTGACTAGGCTTCGTGACCGTGATCCAGTTTTTTTCTTCATTTCTTTTAAATGCGAGAAGGACTAATTGTGGCGTTTTTGGTAAACCAAACTACAGTTCACCATGGGGATTCAGCTTGTACTCAGACAACAGACTGATCCAATTTTTTCCAGTAACATAAGTGATGGATAGTGCCTTTGTTACTGACACGACATAAGAAGTGAAACCTGCAAAAATAGCCATCGTAGAGCAAACCAAACGGTTTATTCTGTGATGAATGTCACATGGCAAAACCTGCATCATAAAATTGCAGGAAAAGAAAGAAAACATGACATTAAATCAATAATATTTAGACAGTAAAGCAATAAGATTTACTTGATGTGACACGAGTGAATCCTTACCAGGAAATCACTATGTTGAAGTACTAAACTGAAGATTGATCGTCCAACTACGAGTGGCATGCAGGGGCCCCGCCTACTCCCACAAGCAGGACAGTCCAAAGGTCGTGACAAATCGTATGGACCGAACATCCATGGGACTGGAAATCCTGGTGGGTGTGATAAACCCTGCAATGCGTACATATATTGGAGTGTAACCATAATTGATAAACCATCCTCACAAAAAAGATGATCTGGATACTTCAAAATATACAGACTGATTTGAGTGGACAGACATTAACATAGACCATTCTCAGGATTGACCACACACCAAAAGCGGCAGTACTAATAAACAATATAGGGTTCACAAACACAAATCAAGTACTGAACAATAGTACTTACTACAGACAAGCAAAGTTGCACTAATTAAACTCTGCAGACTATTTCTTGCCACCGACCTACGGGATGAACCACGCATAACTGACTAGGCCATGGACTTCGTGAGAGATGTCTACATGCACCATCACCATCTCGGCAACCTTGGAGAACCTAACAGAGTGGTCTTTCCACTCATAAGCATGATCATGAAGACATGCCGCGTCAGATTTGTTGGGAAGCTTTACAAGAACCACACCCTTCGTAATCGAAGGCACAGCCAGGAAATTGTTGTGGTCAAGTACAGCCTCGAGAACACACGTGACAACAATGCTACATGAAAACACTAGTTCAGGACACGTGGTGACAAGGACACAGCAGCTGGATAGTTTAGCAGTAGAACTCATCCTCAGGTCTTCCAGTTCACACAGCATGACTTTGAGAACTTCATCTCCACCGCGGACATGGTTCTAATTCAAATATAAACCATATTTTATTACTACCCCCGTTCAGAAATATAAGATGATTTTCGATATTATACTCCATATATGACTACATATACGCATAGAAATGAGTGAACAAAGACACTAGAACATGTCTTCAAAGGCATGAGAGCAGAGGGATTACTTGCAATATCCATAACACAAGCTACTGAGGCAAATATACCATCTTCAAAGGTAGCATTGATGTTCATAAAGTTAGTTGAAAGTAATCTATAAGAAATCAGTGTCAACCTCTCGCATGTTTTGGTCAAAAGAGGAATTTAGAACCGTCATTTGGCACACAAAAATCACATGCAAGATCACCCAGAAAGTTGTAGTACTAGTACTAGTACTGCGTGTTAGATGAAAAAACACGATCAAGATCGAGAAAAAGATTTTCAAGAAGAGATATTACCTGGACTTGCTTAATGAGGGATCCTGGAGAGGGGGAGTTGGACAGGGCGATGGCTTTGAGATTGTCTGCGGTAGTCTCGGTGGGGTGCTAGCTTCTTCGTACCATGAGCCTCGACGATTTTGGCCAAAGCCATAGACATCACTTCGGCCGGTGCTTTAGCGTCCATCAAGAAACTGTCAAATAGAAATAAAAGAAAAGAAACCATAATCACAAACCCAAAAGAAGAAAAGAGAGGGAGTTATAGGATCAGTCTCGGGGTTGCAAGACCGGGCCTCGACCAGAATCAACGCCATTGATGCGCTCAGCTTTCCTTCTTTGGGAGAGAAGAACAATGGCAGAAGCAGGTCGGGGTTTTCTTAAAGAAATGAGGAACAAGATGAGGGAGAAGCGAGTTGGGTAGAGAGGAAGCTGAGAGAGAGGAGTGAAATGATGGTTGCCTCGTCCGTCCAACTTACTGTTGGAAAGGAGGGGGTTTTGTGATTGACGGCTCATTGGGCATTACTGCGGCGCTTTGATCGGGGTAGTCTACTGTCACTCTACTACGGAGTAATTTAGTGCATGGCTGGTGGACCCCGATGCTGGCTGTCCCACACGTCGGCGAAAGTGAGTAATTTAGTGCATGGATGGAGGAGGATCCGCACAGTAGAGCGTGTCCACTATTTTTCTGAAGAAAAAATGATTACAGCAAGTGTTTCCACTCTTACGACGGAGGAGTGCGAAACACGGCAGTCACTTGAACATACACAGTGCTCCTACTACTAGGCATGTGCAGTGGTTCATACGTCAGTACTACATAATCTTGTTGCTAGTGTAGTAAGATATGACGAGAACAAATGATGCTGTGCGCATGTCAACTATATGAACAATAATGCGGTAACATAGTACCGCTTTCTCGACTGTCCGGTCGAGAATGAATGGTGAGATCAATGTTAACAGAACTAGGTCTATAGAGCATGGAGAGTACGGTGCTACAGTACTCCACGAAACATGAACCATATGAAGCACGAATAGTGTTAGGCAGGGTGTATGAAGGGTGCACGAGATGGGAGCAAAAGTTCCCTTCTCGACCCACTTTTGGGTGTTTGGTAGAGTGCATGAAGGGTGCATGAGTCCACACTAGTAGGTTAACACAAATACACGAAGAGGAAACAACTACTCCCTCCGTCTAGGTGTGTAAGTCATCTTACGTTGTGCACTGCGACCAAGGCGGAGAGGAAAACGAGAAAACTTAATGTCTTTTTGCTAATTAATAGCATTGTGTGCAATGAACTAACCACTGCATGTCATGTTTATTAGTCTCAAGTCATTGAAAGCATGCACGGCCCACGTCTCTTATTGGTTGATATGTCACACAATAAGAAACGGGGAGGGAGTTAATGTACCGTGCCTAAGTGTTTTGGGATTATTTGGTTTTCGTAAGGTGACTTACACACCTAGATAGAGGAGTATATTGAGATGAGAATGCAACCAAACAGACCCACACGCTTTGTGCTACAGTGACTGATCTGCACCGTCTGAGTTTGATCCAACATTCATGTTGCACCGAGACATGGACATGCCCATGCAGAGGGCGCCTAAACACCACCGAAGTCCCTCTGCTTCTCGAGGCGCACGACGTTGGTGATGCAGGGGGCGAAACGGCTGAAAGGCAATGCAATCTACGGGAAGGCGGAGGGAGCCAGCTGAGGAGCGGGGAATCTTTTGGTTTTCACCATGGTAAAACACCAGTCGACGACTTCTCACATCAGGGAGTAGTGGGTTTTACAGGCGGAGTCATCGTGACTAATTGCTGCCACGCCTGCTCCCGTCAATCAAAAAAATTAAAAATCCTGCCACGCCTGCTCCCGTCAATCAAAAAAATTAGAAATCCCGCCGCACTCAAACATCAGAGCAATGCCGCGGTGCATATTTAAATTTGCCTTTCGACAAGTAGATCAAAAAGGGGTGAAAAAACAAATGTGGCGGCGGCCTAGCTAATCGGTCGAACTAGCCCAACTAGCTAGCCACCGTGTTTCACTGATGTACTCAGAGGGAAAAGTGGTCTTTCGTGATTTGACGACTCATTTACTCGCTTCGGCGAAAACGCGCGGTAGGGCGTCCCAGGTCAGGAAGAATATATGCGTGCACCACCCGGGAGGACCCCGAAACCGCGCGGTAGGGTGTGCTATGTATCGGCACGGAGGAAAAATTTGCATGTAAAAATTTACTGTATCAGACGTAGTACCTATGGTTAGACCTCGGGATCCAGCCAGTCGGTCGAAAACACCCCACTAGCCACACAGCTTCATCATGCTAACATGGCACGGAGGATAGGTGTGGTTAGCTCCCTCTCGACCAGCCACAACGTGTCTTGTTCTAGGCGATTCTTCTATTTTTCCAAGCTTTTTTAGTTCTAATAACACCACGCCAAGCTAGCGCCGCTCTTCGTGTGTGCCCGTGCAAAGGTTAGACGATGGAGAGAAGAGAGAGATCGCAGACCTGGGACCCACCAGTAAGTGAGTCAACGGTCATGCACGTGTTGACGAGGCACTCCCTCTACTCTACTCAATGTAATACTGTATAAAGTCAAGTTATGGGACAAAGCCAACAACCATTGTTGTTTCAGGCTATCGACTTACGCTTTGTAGTCCAGGTTGCCAGTTCGAATCTCGTCTTCCATATTTGTTAGTTTTAGGTCCAAATTTGATTAATGACAAGTGGGACCCCCGTGTGTTGTTCCGATATTTCAGTGTAGGATGTTTCTTTTTGAACAAACACTTTGCGCGGTTAGACAAGTAACGGCACAAGTTACACGTATTTTGCAAGTTTACGGACAAAAATGATAGCGGCATAGAATATCACATCCACCCCGCAACTTAGATGCTATGGTGATATGATTTTTTACACCGTTGGAAGTGAGATCCAATGGCTTGGGAGTAGTCTTTGTAATTATGCGCAATTTCCAAACTCTCCAAAGGTTTTACACATCGTCTTTCAGCTTGGTTAGCTAATCCGTATAGTTGCTACCATCGTCTTTCAGCCTGGTTTTCTCTAGGAACACGTTGAAGTTGAGGGCAACATTAGCGTGGGCCATTGGATCTACAAGACATATTGTAAAGATTTTAGACTATGTTCATGACAATTAAGTTCATTTAAACAAATTTAATGAACTCCCACTCAGATAGACATCTCTCTAGTCATCTATGTGATACATGATCCGAGTCGACTAGGCCGCGTCCGATCATCATGTGAGACAGACTAGTCATCAACGATGAACATCTTCATGTTGATCGTATCTTCTATACGACTCATGTTCGACCTTTTGGTCTTCCGTGTTCCGAGGCCATGTCTGTACATGCTAGGCTCGTCAAGTCAACCCTAAGTGTATTGCGCGTGTAAATCTGGCTTACACCCATTATATGCGAACGTTAGGACCTATCACACCCGATCATCACGTGGTGCTTCGGAACAACGAACCTTAGCAACGGTGCACAGTTAGGGGGACCACAATTCTTGAAATTTTAGTGAGAGATCATCTTATTTATGCTACCGTCGTTCTAAGCAAATAAGATGTAAAACATGATAAACATCACATGCAATCAAATAGTGACATGATATGGCCAATATCATTTTGCTCCTTTTGATCTTCATCTTCGGGGCTCCATGATCATCATTGTCACTGGCATGACACCACGATCTCCATCATCGTGTCTTCATGAAGTTGTCTCGCCAAACGTTACTTCTACTACTATGGCTAACAGTTAGCAATAAAGTAAAGTAATTACATGGCGTTTTCAATGACACGCAGGTCATACAATAAAATAAAGACAACTCCTATGGCTCCTGCCGGTTGTCATACTCATCGACATGCAAGTCGCGATTCCTATTACAAGAACCATGATCAATCTCATACATTATATATATATATTTCATCACATCATTTTGGCCATATCACATCACACGGCACATGCTGCAAGAACAAGTTAGACGTCCTCTAATTGTTGTTGCAAGTTTTTACATGGCTGCTATAGGTTTCTAGCAAGAACGTTTCTTACCTATGCCAAAACCACAACATGATATGCCAATTTCTATTTACCCTTCATAAGGACCCTTTTCATCGAATCCGATCCGACTAAAGTGGGAGAGACAGGTACCCGCTAGCCACCTTATGCAACTAGTGCATGTCAGTCGGTGGAACCTGTCTCACGTAAGCGTACGTGTAAGGTCGGTCTGGGATGCTTCATCCCACGATGCCGCCAAATCAAGATAAGACTAGTAGCGGCAAGTAAATTGACATGATCTACGCCCACAACAATCTTGTGTTCTACTCGTGCATAGTAACTACGCATAGACCTAGCTCATGATGCCACTGTTGGGGATCGTTGCAGAAAAACAAAAAAAAATCTACGCATTACCAAGATCCATCTATGGAGTTTACTAGCAACGAGAGGGAGGGAGTGCATCTTCATACCCTTGAAGACCGCGATGCGGAAGCGTTACAAGAACGCGGTTGGTGGAGTCATACACGCAGTGATTCAGATCGATCTAAGCACCGAACAACGGCGCCTCCGCGTTCAACACACGTACAGCCCGGGGACGTCTCCTCCTTCTTGATCCAGCAAGGGGGGAGAAGAAGTTGGGGAAGAGCTCTGGCAGCACGACGGCGTGGTGGTGGATCTTGCAGTTCTTCGGCAGGGCTTCGCCAAGCTCTACGGAGGAAGAGGAGAAGTTGGGAGGGGAAGAGGGCTGCGCCAGGGAAGGGGTGCGGCTGCCCTCTCTCTCCCTCACTATATATAGGGGGAAGGGGGGGAGGAGGAGGTGCTCTAGGGTTTCCCCAGGGGAGGGGCGGCGGCCACATGGGAAACCCTAGATGGGTTTGGGCGCCCCCACCCCTAGGAAACTTGCCCCCAAGCCGGGAGGGGCAGCTGCCCTAGGGGAGGCGCCCCCACCTCTCCAGGTTACGTGAGATGGGGTGGGAGGGGCGCTCAGCCCCTTAGTGGGCTGATGTGCCCCCCTCCCCTAGGCCCATAAGGCCCCCCAACGCTTGCCGGGGCCTCTGAAACCACTTTCGGACACGCTGGTCGTCACCTGGTACCCCCGGAACAATCTCGGACTCCAATACCCTTCGTCCAATATATCGATCTTCACCTCCGGACCATTCCGAAGTTCCTCATCACGTCCGGGATCTCATCTGGGACTCCTAACAACCTTCGGTAACCACATACTATTCCCATAACAACTCTAGCGTCACCGAACCTTAAGTGTGTAGACCCTACGGGTTCGGGAACCATGCAGACATGACCGACATACCTCTCCGGCCAATAACCAATAGCGGGATCTGGATACCCATATTGGCTCCCACATGTTCCACGATGATCTCATCAGATGAACCATGATGTCGGGGATTCAATCAACCCCGTATACAATTCCCTTTGTCTACCGATATAGTACTTGCCCGAGATTCGATCATCGGTATACCGATACCTTGTTCAATCTCGTTACGACAAATTTTTTTACTCGTTCCATAACACATCATCCCGTGACAAACCCCTTAGTCACATTGAGCTCATTATGATGATGTCTTACCGAGTGGGCCTAGAGATACCTCTCCGTCATATAGAGTGACAAATCCCTGTCTCGATTCGTTCCAACCCAACAGATACTTTCGGGTATACCCGTAGTGTACCTTTATAGCCACCCAGTTACGTTGTGACGTTTGGCACACCCAAAGTATTCCTATGGTATCCGGGAGTTGCACAAACTCATGGTCTAAGAAACAGATACTTGACATTGGAAAAACTTTAGCATACGAAGTACACGATCTTGTGCTAGGCTTAGGAGTGGGTATTGTCCATCACACCATTCTCCTAATGATGTGATCCCGTTATCAATGACATCCAATGTCCATGGTCAGGAAACCGTAACCATCTATTGATCAACGAGCTAGTCAACTAGAGGCTCACTAGGGACATGTTCTGGTCTATGTATTCACACATGCATTACTGTTTCCGGATAATACAATTAAAGCATGAACAATAGACAATTATCATGAACAAGGAAATATAATAATAACCATTTTATTATTGCCTCTAGGGAATATTTCCAACATGCAATTCTCAAACTCATCAAGGTTTCCTGTAAAAATATTAAGACATCATGTGAGCTCCTATATCTCAGATCTACAAGCTCCAAGCAACTCGTATCGACATATCTAAGGTATGGGGGCACATGATATTCTCCTGGGGAGGAGGGGTGGGGGTGCACAACCAATCGGTGGTTGGGAGGGTGGGGACAAATATAATCTAAACAACCCTAAACAGAGCTTCACAATTTTATCTAAGGTCGAGGGGGTGACCCCCAACAATCATAGCTCCGCCTAATTAAACACAACATTTGCATGTACTGTAGTACTAGACTTAATATTCATGTTTCAGTTTCATGTTCGTTTTAAATGTTGAATTGAGGACCATGCATGTCTTACATTTTACTCCCTTCGTTCCTAAATATTAGTCTTTTTAGAGATTTCAAGTGGACTGGCACATACGGATGTATATAGGCATATTTTAGAGTCTAGATTCACTCATTTTGCTCCGTATGTAGTCGCTTGTTGAAATCTCTAAAAGACTAATATTTAGGAACATAAGGAGTATTTTTGAATTCGTGTCATACATGCATGGTTTGGAAAAATAGATGCACTATACTTATTGGATTGTTTTTGTGTTCATGTGTGGGTGTCTCTCTGTGTGTGTGTGTGGTCATATGCTTGATACATACAAAGTTTTCTCACCTCCATATTGTTCATCTTTTAAATTTGAATTTGCATTGAAAAACTTACCAGGGATACCATGAAATGTGGAATCCACGTTGAGATCACTATATCACAAACTCACTCTAATTCAACAACTCGTCATAAATCAATTACCACGTTGAGATTAGTATTTGTAAGGAAAATACGGGCATTGTAATACACATAGATTCGTTCGGCAATTTAAAAGGTTCCTTTCGTATTCTCGAATGGTAGGACCCAACGGTGTACCAGCCAGACCTTGGCTCGTGTTGATCCTAAAAAAAACCGGGCTCGTGTCCTTCTGGTTGCGTGCGTGGTACGCACATTAGGCAACCCCAACGAGTCGAGACTCCGCGTTTCGAGTCGAAATATCTAGTGGCTAGAATTCCAGCCCTAGGAAATTCCCCTCATGTCCCCGATCCATAATGACTACCGATGAACAACGGAGGGATGCTTTAGTAACTAGACAACGTTACCTACCGTGCCGAGCACGGTTCAATTCCCTCGGTCGCCGCTCGCCAAGGTCACCCGTCAACTGATGGGCCTCGAACCCCTCGTTGGTTACCCCAAGTGGAAGGTGTAAGATGCAGTAAGTAGAAGTGTTTTCCCCTAGCAAAGATGCCAAGGATCGAATCCCCAGAGACTCCTAGGTTCAACAAGTAGGTGTCAATTGCTAACGGCGCAATTAGCAATCAACGTGGACCTGCACACAGATACAAATAACTTTGCTCCCAACGAGTACAGAGAGGTTGTCAATCTCTCCGGCCTTGTAGTTCACAAAGGGTTAAAAGCAATATGATAGTAGTGATAGATAGTGTTTTTGCAATAGTAAGTAAATAGCGAAAAGTAAATAGTGGATGTGATCAATGATGGTAATATGGACCGGAGTCTCATGATGTTCACTAGTGATGTCTCTCTCCCAAAAGACGATAAAACAGCTATGCGAGGTAAACAAATTACAGCTGGGCAATTGACAGGACCACGAACACAAACCAATGCTGATTACATTGCAAGAAAGGTTGAGGCTCAAAGCATGGGCGGTACGCCAAAGTAAGTAGACCGAAATCCATCAATATCTACTACTAATCATCCACCTTGAGATATCTATCCAGAACATCTCGCTGGTATTAAGTTGCGAGTCCCACCCATAGTGTAAACTCAATGCAACAGACAACTGCATTAAAAGAACTTTGCGTAAAGTAAACAATCCTTGCACCCGCGGGCACAAGCACCATTGTTTTCCCCCTTGTGGCAACAACACATCCCCTAGACTCATGTCTCTGTTACTCAAGCTAGTCATCGAGGGGCATGCACCCACAATCGAGCATAACGTTCCCTCTTGGAGTCACTACCTACTACTCGGCCAAAGCAATAAATAACAACGGAGAACATGCAAGAATTAGTTATGAACTAAAATATAAAAGAGGTGAATCAAATATATTACTCAAGATCAATCTGAACATAATCTCATAATCCATCAGATCCCAGCAAACTCAACATAGCAAGAGCATAAGGATTACATAGGTGCCTCGATCATGTAGGGCAGCTCACGAGGACTAACTAGTGAAGCACAAGAACGGGAGGAGAACATCACATAGCTACTGGTCATGGACTCATGGTCCAAGGGAGACTACTCACGAGTCATCCGGGAGGCGTCCATGGTGGTGGAGAAGCTCCCAGTGGTGATCCTCCCCTCCGACAGGGTGCCGGGAAGAGTTCTCCTGGTGCTCCCGATCTTGGAAGCGGCGGCGGCGGCGGAACAGAGATGGGATCGCGAAAAGAGTTCCTGTTCTGAGGGTTACGGGGAACCCTTTAAATATATGCCAAAGTAGGGCACCGGGGGAGCCTCGGGGGGCCCAGGCGCCCCCCCGGCGCGGCCCAGGGGGGGGGCATGCCCACAGGGCGCCTGGAGCCCCTGTGGCCCCCAGGCTGCCCTTCGGAGGCAGTGTTGTTTCCGGATCGCTGATTTTTTATATAATTTTTCTGGATTTTTCTGGGCAGTTCTCGAAACGTGAAAACCTGAAATACAAAAACAACCGAAAACAGAAACTGGCACTGGGGTGCACTGGATTAGTAAGTTAGTCCAAATATGATCAAAAGTGTATGGAAGTGTATGAATATCATAGCAATATCACCCAAATGTGGCATGGAGCAAGCAGAAATTATAGATACGTTTTGGACGTATCAACATCCCCAAGCTTAATTCCTGCTCGTCCTCGAGTAGGTAAATGATAACAAGAATAATTTCTGTGGTGACATGCTATTAACCATATAGGACTTTCTCATAGTCATATGAAAAAAGCTTACTGAGACAATGATTCTAAAGTAATTAAGTTGTCTCAAGAGAAAATCACAAATGACTGAAAGTTTTACAACATGAAACTGAAACATCAAAAAGATTTGCAATGAACATGACGTGCAAATATGATAAAGTGATATCTAGCTTGCCCCCTTTAGTGATGCAAAACATAAATGCAAGGGCACCTTCAAGGTTTAAGTGATGACTAGATACAATCATTTCAGAATAAACGATATCACAATCATGCAAAAGACAATGCTACTTTGGGACAATGCACATTACACTCAGAATGACAATCATGCTCTCAGTAGTTGGTGCTTCAACATAAAGGTAAAAGAAAGGTTAAGAGCTAGAGCTTTTTATTTTGAAAACATGGAAGCAATTGTGTCAACGGTAGTAGTACTTCATATGTGTCATGTATAAAACATCTTATAAGTTGCAAGCCTCATGCATCGAATACCAATAGTGCTCGCTCCTTGTCCTAATTAGCTCGGATCCCCATGGGTTATCATTGCATTGCATATGTTTTAACCAAGTGTCACAAAGGGGTACCTCTATGCCACCTGTACAAAGGTCCAAGGAGATAGATCGCATTTGATTTCTCGTTTTTGATAAATCTCAACTTGAGGACATCCATACTGGGACAACATAGAAAATAGATGATGGACTCCTCTTTAATGCATAAGCATATTCTCATGAGAGATTGAGGATTAAGGTCCAAGCTAAAACTTCCACCATGATGCATGGCTTTGCTTGGCGGCCCAATGTTCTTCTCTAACAATATGCATATTAATTCAACCCACGGTAAATCACCCTTACTTCAGACAAGACGAACATGCATATTGTCGGTGTACTAAGGTAGGGGTACCTCAGTACCCCAACTTGTGCACGGGCAGTTGCAGCTTCCCGCGGCAGGGTTTACCACGTGCTCGCCGGAGACCTTCCTGCTCCATGTCAAACCATTCAAAAACAAAGTATACAAGACAGAAGATCGAGACCCCGGCAAGCGGAGCTTGCCGGGAAGGCCGTTCCAGGCTCAAGGTTACCTCACTCACGCAAGGCCCTGGCAAGAGGAGCTTGCCAGGAAGACTAGAAGATTCCATTGCAGAAGACATGCCTCGGCGCCATATGCGCCCCGGCAAGGGCCCGGGGAGCGACAAGCTTCAGAGCCCGGCAAGCTCCCGGGCCCGGCAAGGTCAAAGCCCCGGCAAGGTGCTTGCCGGGAGAGTTGCGCTGTGTGCCCGCGCTCCAGCTCATCGGCCCACGCGTCGCCCTGGTGCCTTTCCAGGGACGCGTGGCGGATGGCTGTGCAGCCTGGGGGACACGGTGGCACTCCACGGTGGTGAAGCCATCGCCGTGGCAAACGGAGACGCAAGGGCGGGAGCTTTTGGGGTCGACGGCGACGGGCATTAAATGCCCTTGTCCCCCACTGTCAAAGTAGGTAGCGACCACTGTTCACACACTGTAGCTCCACTATTCCCGCACTGTTCCAACTACCACCTCTTTTACATTTTTACCCCTTTCTCCTACGTTGACACCTGTCGGTGACCCCTTGCACTATAAAAGGAGGCCCATGCACAACGTAGAAAGGGTTCGGAACCTAGATCGCTCACACGCTCGGTGTAGCTCGTTCTTCAAGCTCCCGAGCTCTCCAACTCAATACAAACCAAGCAGGAGTAGGGTTTTACGCGTCCATCGCGGCCCGAACCTGGGTAAACTGCCCGCGTGTCCGCTACGATCTGCTCTTCGTGCTCCCTCCGCCCTCTTACCGCACAAGCAAGGGGCTCCGGTCCCATAGGTGTTCGCGGCGGACAGTTTCCCCCGACAACGCCTCCACACCTCCGCCGCCGCCTCATGATATCCGCCGAGTTGCCGTACTCCCAGGCCGGCCTTTTCCTGTCTTGGAGAGGGGCGATGCGGCGGCGGAGGAAGTCTGTGCCCACTTCTGCGACCGACAACCTTGCTACCCGGAGACGCAGAATCCTGATGAGGGCGATATCAAGCTTGCTGTCGTCCGAATCCAGCTCGCTCCAGTCCCTGCCGCGCACGATAGGTGTTGTGCGCGGCGCGGTGAAGGGTTGCGGCTGGTCCTCGACGATCCAACACCAATCAGCACGCCACTCCTCCCACTTGCCGCGGAGCTCCCCCGGCAAGTAGGACTCCTTCTTGTTCAGACGAAAAACCCAAGATATTCCTCCGGAGAGGGGGGCGCCGGCCTCTGCTCTAGGGGTGAAGAAGTGCCTAAACAGCGCTACGTTTGGGTGTATTCCTATATAGTTTTCGCACATGTGCGCGAAAACCGCCATTGTGAGGATGGCGTTGGGGGTGAAGTCAAGAAGATGGAGGCCGTAGGTGTGCATTATGTCACAGAAGAATTTAGAAAAAGGAGGGCAAAGACCGCAGTGGAAGAAGGCTGCGAAGAAATAGTACCCGCCGGGGTACTTGTCCTTGGCGGCGGCCGGATAAGCTCGAGTGCGGGGGTGCGCCTTAGTTCCCTTGGACCAGAACAAGTAATACTTGTTCCAGAGCTCCCGCGCGCTGAGCCTCGGCGGGAAGACGAGGCTCCGCTTCCGATACGCGGTGAGCCTCGCCGCTTGCTCCGACTTCTCCTTCTTGGCTTTCTCCGCCTTCGCCTTCTCGGTCTTCGGGGCCATGGCGGAGGCGGCGGAGGAAGGGGGACGAAGAGCCCGGCGGCGCCGGAGATGCAGACGGCGGCGGCGGTGGTGTGGAGGCGGAGCGCAAAGGGGATCTCTGGAGATGGAAGAGGATGCAATGAAAGCGTAGGAGGGGAACCGCTCCTGCTTCCTCTGCTTTTATGGGGAAGTGGGGGGCGTTTCGCTCTTTCCATTAAAAGAACGTGGGCACGTCCCATCCCACGACGCCGCAATCGACGCGTGCCGTTACGGGGGGACGCGGCAGATGCGGAAGTGGATTCGGCGCGCCGTGGGCCGCGTGTGCCCGTGCACTGTTTTGGGCCTGGCCCAACAGCGCTCGGCATCGTGTGTGGCCCAGGCCCGGGGGATCCTGTCGGTGTACTAAGGTAGGGGTACCTCAGTACCCCAACTTGTGCACGGGCAGTTGCAGCTTCCCGCGGCAGGGTTTACCACGTGCTCGCCGGAGACCTTCCTGCTCCATGTCAAACCATTCAAAAACAAAGTATACAAGACAGAAGATCGAGACCCCGGCAAGCGGAGCTTGCCGGGAAGGCCGTTCCAGGCTCAAGGTTACCTCACTCACGCAAGGCCCTGGCAAGAGGAGCTTGCCAGGAAGACTAGAAGATTCCATTGCAGAAGACATGCCTCGGCGCCATATGCGCCCCGGCAAGGGCCCGGGGAGCGACAAGCTTCAGAGCCCGGCAAGCTCCCGGGCCCGGCAAGGTCAAAGCCCCGGCAAGGTGCTTGCCGGGAGAGTTGCGCTGTGTGCCCGCGCTCCAGCTCATCGGCCCACGCGTCGCCCTGGTGCCTTTCCAGGGACGCGTGGCGGATGGCTGTGCAGCCTGGGGGACACGGTGGCACTCCACGGTGGTGAAGCCATCGCCGTGGCAAACGGAGACGCAAGGGCGGGAGCTTTTGGGGTCGACGGCGACGGGCATTAAATGCCCTTGTCCCCCACTGTCAAAGTAGGTAGCGACCACTGTTCACGCACTGTAGCTCCACTATTCCCGCACTGTTCCAACTACCACCTCTTTTACATTTTTACCCCTTTCTCCTACGTTGACACCTGTCGGTGACCCCTTGCACTATAAAAGGAGGCCCATGCACAACGTAGAAAGGGTTCGGAACCTAGATCGCTCACACGCTCGGTGTAGCTCGTTCTTCAAGCTCCCGAGCTCTCCAACTCAATACAAACCAAGCAGGAGTAGGGTTTTACGCGTCCATCGCGGCCCGAACCTGGGTAAACTGCCCGTGTGTCCGCTACGATCTGCTCTTCGTGCTCCCTCCGCCCTCTTACCGCACAAGCAAGGGGCTCCGGTCCCATAGGTGTTCGCGGCGGACAGTTTCCCCCGACACATATCAACTCACATGATATTCAACAAAAGTGTGACAGTTGATGGCGTCCCCAGAAACATGGTTACCGCTCAGCAAGCAACTCATAAGAAATAAGATACATAGGCAACATATTCTTTACCACAATAGTTTTTAGGCTACTTTCCCATGAGCTATGTATTGCATGGTTAGTTTGCTTAGTGCAGGTGGAGGTTAGCAAAAGACTGGGAGCGACCAACTGAGAGAGCAATGACTGTCATAATCATGCAGAGCGACAAAGCAATATTGAATCAGGCATGTCAGTTATATCGCTACTTAGAAACAAAAGATCATCAAGGCTTGACAGACTTTCTTTACAGTCTTGAATATGCGTGAGCATACGCCAAGTTAATCAAAAAAAATTCTCGAAGGAAGATATTACTAAACCATACCACATCATAGGCAAACAAACCAAGTTGGTACTCCAATAACACATTGGGAACCCCCTAGCTATTTGAGATTAACCATAAGAAAACCTGAACTACTAAGCACCATCATGAAAGTAGCATCTTTATCATAGACACATTAACCCATGCAACGGAAGCAAACTCTCTTAATAAGGTGAGCATGGTAATTAAAGAGAGTTCAAGCAACCAACTAAATAAAAGCTCTTGAAAAGATAAGCATGAATACTAAGAGCAGAGCACGATAGTAGCTATTAAAAGATAAAGAACACACACAACATAGATAGACATGAAAATTCTATGTGATGTTCTAGGTAGAAGTGGAGCATGTTTCTCTCCCACATAAAGGAATGCTGGGTTCCGACTCGTTATGAAAAACTAAAAAGAAAACTAAAAGCAAGACGCTCCAAGCATAGCATATAACATATGAAGTGATAAAAATATAGCGGAACGAAAGACGAACTGATAATGTTGATGGAGAAGGGGATGCACGGGGGGCATCCCCAAGCTTAGACGCTTGAGTCTCCTTGAATATTTCTTGGGGGTGCACGGGGGCATCCCCAAGCTTGAGCGCTTGACACTCCTGAATCTTTTTATCACCTTCCCTCGCACACTTGAAAACTCCCTTCATACACAACTCATCATAATCTGATTAGCGAGGTTAGTACCCTTAATAAAATAATTATACCTTGCTGGAAATAAGGATATTCTTGAAGTTCTACTGTTTCTCAAGATTGCCAAAAGGTTTTTGCAAAGAAAAAGCAAGTTCTCAATTTGCAAAGTGAAGGTAAGGCAAAACAGGACAGAATCTGTGAAAAACAGAACAGCAGGCAGTAATTGACCTGTTCGGGATACTTCTGCAACTCAAATAAAAAAACTCAGAACTGACGCACGAAAGACAATTATATAGAGAACGCTGTCGAAAAAATTCAGACCAAAAAGATGATCTGGTGATTTTATACGAATTTTTGTATCCAAGGACAGAATCTGTTTCCTGGACACCACCTCACAACTTTTGAACTTTCTAGCAATCAGAGGCTATACTTGGCACAAATATGAAAAGCAAAGATACAATGATGATGCTACATCAGTAAACAACATCAAGACACAACAAAAGCAAATTTTTTATTCATGTGGGCTGCCTCCCAAAAGCGCTTTCTTTTATGCCTTTAAGCTAGGCATAATGCATAGATCAAGTTTTATCAAGAGTAAAAGAATAACTAGCCCGTACAACGGACTCAAAAGGTAACTTGACCTTCTTACGAGGGAAGTGTTCCATCCCTTTCTTGAGAGGAAACTGAAATTTTATATTACCCTCTTTCATGTCAATGACAGCACCAACGGTGCGCAAAAAGGGACGTCCCAAAATAATTGGACATGAAGGATCACATTCAATATCCATAATAGTGAAATCAACGGGCACATAATTATCATTGACAACAATAAGAACATCGTCGATCCTCCCCAAAGGTTTATTTATGGAAGAATCAATGAGACGAACACCAAAAGAACAAGAATCATAAGGTTTCAATTTAAGCATATCATATATTCTTTTGGGCATAACAGAGGTACTAGCACCAACATCACATAATGCATAACAAGAGAAGTCATTCAAATAATTTTTTATCATAGGATCCCAACCATCTTCTAGCTTTCTAGGTATAGAGGCTTCTACTCTAAGTTTCTCCTCCCTAGCTTTGATGAGAGCATTAGTGATATGCTCCGTGAAGGCAAGGTTAAGCGTGCTAGTGCGGGGATCTCTAGACATCTTGTGAAGGAAATCAATAACTTTGGTAAGAGTGCAATTATCAAAATCAAGGTCACGAGCATCAAGTAAAGTAGTAGTGGTGTCCTTAAGGTTCACCTGTTTGGTAGTTTCTATAGCATCACCATTAATAGGTCCATGGGGACCAGGAGTACATTGGGTGCTAAGAGTGTGAACATCCTCAACAACTTTGATAGTAGCAACAGTGTGGTGGGTAGGAAGGCTCTTAATTCTTTCCTCTTCCTCCCTTTCTCTAGCCCATCTTTCTTTTAGCTTAGCCATCATCCTAATATTTTCATTATTTTGTACTTGAGTAGCATTAATAGGGATGACTTCCCTCTCCTTAAGAGGAGAAGTTTCAATTTTTAGCAATTTTACCTCATTGGCTAAGTGGTCTACCTTAAAAGAAAGATCATCTAGTTTATGTAGTTTCTCTTCTACATTCTTATTAAAGGCTTTTTGGGTAGTGATGAAATCTCTAAGCATGGTCTCTAGTTCAGTATTGGAGTTCTTGGTACTAGGATAAGCATGGTTGTTCCCATAAGAGTTAGAGGGGAACGGTCTAGGATTGTTACCAAAGTTACTCCTATAAGCATTGTTGTTGAAATTATTTCTAGAGATAAAGTTAACATCTACTTGTTCTTGAGCAATCAAAGAATTTAAAGGAACATCACGAGGATCAATAGTAGATTGCTTCGAAAGTAGAGACATGATCAAGTCAACTTTTTCGTTAAGGGAGAAAATCTCCTCGACAGAGTTTACCTTCCTACCTGTTGGAGCGCGTTCGGTGTGCCATTGGGAATAGTTGGTCATCATCTCATAGAGAAGCTTTGTGGCAGCACCAAGTGTAGTTGACATAAAAGTTCCTCCCGCGGCCAAATCTAACAGGTTCCGCGAGGTAAATTTCAAACCTGCATAAAAAGTTTGGATAACCATCCAAGTAGTCAAACCGTGAGTACGGCAGTTTTTGATAAGAGATTTCATACGTTCCCAAGCTTGGGCAACGTGTTCATTATCCAATTGTTTAAAATTCATTATGTTACTTCTAAGTTGGATAATTTTAGCAGGTGGATAGTATTTTCCGATAAAAGCATCTTTGCACTTGTCCCATGAATCTATGCTATTCCTAGGCAAAGACTGAAACCAAATTTTAGCTCCTCCTCTCAAGGAGAAAGGAAAAAGCTTAAGCTTAACAATATTACCATCTATTTCTTGGTACTTTTGCATATCACAAAATTCAACAAAGTTGTTCAAGTGTAAAGCAGCATCATCTCCAGCACCGGAGAATTGATCTTTCATAACTAAGTTCAGTAAAGCAGGTTTAATTTCATATGAAGGTGCTGAAGTGGCAGGTGTAGTGATAGGTGTGCTGATAAAGTCATCGTTGTTGTGACTAGTGAAGTCACACAACTTGGTGTTCTCGGTGGAACCCATAGTAGCAAGCAAGCAAGATAACTATTTTTGTGATTTTCGATAAAAGGAACTAAAAGCAAAAAATGAAAAGTAAACTAACAAGACTAAAAAGCAAAGGTAAAAGATAGCATGCAACTCCCCTATCCTAAAGAGTGGAGTCCCCGGCAACGGCGCCAGAAAATACTCCTTGATGGGCCTCGAACCCCTCGTTGGTTACCCCAAGTGGAAGGTGTAAGATGCAGTAAGTAGAAGTGTTTTCCCCTAGCAAAGATGCCAAGGATCGAATCCCCAGAGACTCCTAGGTTCAACAAGTAGGTGTCAATTGCTAACGGCGCAATTAGCAATCAACGTGGACCTGCACACAGATACAAATAACTTTGCTCCCAACGAGTACAGAGAGGTTGTCAATCTCTCCGGCCTTGTAGTTCACAAAGGGTTAAAAGCAATATGATAGTAGTGATAGATAGTGTTTTTGCAATAGTAAGTAAATAGCGAAAAGTAAATAGTGGATGTGATCAATGATGGTAATATGGACCGGAGTCTCATGATGTTCACTAGTGATGTCTCTCTCCCAAAAGACGATAAAACAGCTATGCGAGGTAAACAAATTACAGCTGGGCAATTGACAGGACCACGAACGCAAACCAATGCTGATTACATTGCAAGAAAGGTTGAGGCTCAAAGCATGGGCGGTACGCCAAAGTAAGTAGACCGAAATCCATCAATATCTACTACTAATCATCCACCTTGAGATATCTATCCAGAACATCTCGCTGGTATTAAGTTGCGAGTCCCACCCATAGTGTAAACTCAATGCAACAGACAACTGCATTAAAATAACTTTGCGTAAAGTAAACAATCCTTTCACCCGCGGGCACAAGCACCGTTGTTTTCCCCCTTGTGGCAACAGCACATCCCCTAGACTCATGTTTCTGTCACTCAAGCTAGTCATCGAGGGGCATGAACCCACTATCGAGCATAACGTTCCCTCTTGGAGTCACTACCTACTACTTGGCCAAAGCAATAAATAACAACGGAGAACATGCAAGAATTACTTATAAACTAAAATATACAAGAGGTGAATCAAATATATTACTCAAGATCAATCTGAACATAATGTCATAATCCATCGGATCCCAGCAAACTCAACATAGCAACATCATAAGGATTACATAGGTGCCTCGATCATGTAGGGCAGCTCACGAGGACTAATTAGTGAAGCACAAGAACGGGAGGAGAACATCACATAGCTACTGGTCATGGACTCATGGTCCAAGGGAGACTACTCACGAGTCATCCGGGAGGCGTCCATGGTGGTGGAGAAGCTCCCGGTGGTGATCCTCCCCTCCGGCAGGGTGCCGGGAAGAGTTCTCCTGGTGCTCCCGATCTTGGAAGCGGCGGCGGCGGCGGAACAGAGATGGGATCGCGAAAAGAGTTCCTGTTCTGAGGGTTACGGGGAACCCTTTAAATATATGCCAAAGTAGGGCACCAGGGGAGCCTCGGCGGGCCCAGGCGCCCCCCGGCGCGGCCCAGGGGGGGGGGCGCCCACAGGGCACCTGGAGCCCCTGTGGCCCCCCAGGCTGCCCTTCCGAGGCAGTGTTGTTTCCGGATCGCTGATTTTTTATATAATTTTTCTGGATTTTTCTGGGCAGTTCTCGAAACGTGAAAACCTGAAATACAAAAACAGCCGAAAACAGAAACTGGCACTGGGGTGCACTGGATTAGTAAGTTAGTCCAAATATGATCAAAAGTGTATGGAAGTGTATGAATATCATAGCAATATCACCCAAAAGTGGCATGGAGCAAGCAGAAATTATAGATATGTTTTGGACGTATCATCAACTGCATTGCCTAGTACTACTACTACTACACCAGGATGAGCACAAAATTATGCTAAAAAAGGATGAGCACAGAATTGAGCCCATTTGTTCGTGCCTAGTACTTGAGTTAATATATCAGGCAATGCACTGGTACGAAATGTTACTTGTCTGAAGTCTAACTAAGCAAAATGTTTGACAAAATCCTTTCTTAAGAAATACAACATGACAGATGTATGGCTTGAAAATTTATTGCATGATGCAGGTTATGATATTGTTTCGAATCCTGGATCTTAAATTTCAGAAAATCCAAAAGTGACCACAAATTCTTGAAACTGAGCATGGTCACGTGATATGGCACAAATATTACTTCATAATTTTTTTCTTCAATTTGAGACAAGCTGCTTATGACAAGTTGCACAAATGAAGAGCCAAGGTATTTTGGAACAAATACCTGTCTCGTTAAGGCGAACGCTTTCACTATTATTACCGTGGGCGTTTACGTGCCGCCACGAGTCCCGCTTCTCATCGGCAGGTGATGTCCGAGCAAGCGTGTGAGTCGACGGGAGGCGTGTGAGCAGACCGCTGCGCCGGCTGACAGGGAGGCGTGCGAGCAGACCGCTGTGTTGGCTCAACGGGAGGCGAGCCCTTTGACCAGGCTTCGCCGCCCACCTTCGTCCCAACTGCTCCCACTTTTAATGTCGCTGGCACCGCAGTTTAAAATTAACCCCGCACTACCTGGTATCGCTACAATCTTCTCTCTTCCTCTACGATTCTCCTGTCGTCTACCTCCAACCAGCCTGACCTAAACGTACGCCATGCCGCATCACGATGGTCTGCCCTTAGTCTTCTAGTTTCCCGAGGAAGACACCCAGCCGGAGTCTCAAGAACATAAGGCGCTTTGGGACGAGCTTGAAATGGCCTTGCGGGAAGATGCCGCGCCTGTCCCCGCTCCCGTTCCGGCTCCCGTCACCCCGACTGCGCCAGCGCCCATCCCCGTGGCATTGATGGGCTGGGAGCCGCACATTGTCGCCGAGCTTCAAGCCACGGGGCTCCACGAGGTCCCTGCCGACTTTCACGCGCCCGTGCACCTGCAAGCGCATGCGCCTGCGCGTGCACTGACGCGCACGCCCGTGCCCGTGCTCGTGCACCTGCCAGCGCATGCGCCTGCGCGTGCACTGACGTGCGCGCCCGTGCCGGTGCCCGTGCACACGAATGTCTCCGTCGCGCCGTTGACAACGCTTGTCCCCGCGCGGGTGCCAGTGCCCCCCTCAGCGGCATGGATGGCCACCGTCGACCGCTTCCTTGCACCAACACCAGTCGCCTCCTCCCGCCAGTTGACTCGCTCCGAAGTCTAGAACATTTTGGCCTTCCTTGAAGCTAGGCCAATGTCCAGGAGTACGCCAACATCAGTGCAAGGCACCGCCGTCGCCGTCGGTCAGTGGCCTGATGACACACAGAGCACGGCAGAGGAGCCGCTTCCCACCGCATGACGCCCCCGCCGCCGCCGCGTAATCTAAATTTGCCATGAAAAACGTTCGGATTGCCATGCATAAAATCCGAATGTTTATCATTTCCGTTTGTTTTAGATCGATCGTCGTATAATTTAAAGTCGGAGTCAGACTGAACAAAATCTATGGTTTGATCGATTGAATGTTCTGCTAGAGCCGTATCAAATTAAATATAAAACGTCATCAAGCCACATGTATTCCTTGTCATCCAACGACCTAGACTGCTTCAATGTCGAGCGCTCAACACGTTTAGCGTGCAATTATTTTCATGCCAAAAATAATGCCAATCACATAATAACACGCAAATAATATCCTACTTAATATCCGCATGCACTTAATATACTTCCAAATTAACGTGCATTGCACATACACACTAACTAGTGCTGCTAGCACGTGAAACTAGTTCCGTAACTTGTGAACGCGTCCAGATATGGTCAAACGGCAACATCGCCCGCGAGTTCTTCGTGTTTGCCCGTGCGTCTAAACGCAGAAGGGGAGGAGAGAGAGAGAGAGAGCACACATGGAACCCACCAGTAAGTGAAGGCGAATAGTACTAAAAATAATATACATGTTATCAATTAAATAGGCTGTGGTAATATAAAAACATTATGTGAACAAAGGGAGGTACAACAAACATTGCTGTTCTACGTATGTTGCCTATTGACGTGCGGCTTGAAGGCCCTGGTCGCATGTTCGATCCTCGTCCTTTATTTTTTAATTTGTATATGGGTCCAAATTTGTTTCATGACATGTGAGCCCCTCAGTGTGTAGTTTGTAGCACTTTAATTTGTGGGTCGAAATTTGTTCCATTCCAAGTGAACTATCGGTGTGTAGTTTTGTAGCTTGTTTATAATAATTAACGAGAATAACAGAGTTTTTTGCAATAATACCATGGTGCGACGTTGAAGGCGAGAAAGGACGTGCGAGAGAGCGATGACCGAGCCACAGGGAAATCAACTAGGGGAGTTGCGGGGGTTGCAACGGTGTTTCGAGTAGTTGTGGGCTGAATGCTATGAAAATATAATCTAAACTGACCGAAATAAATGGCTACACAAATTAATCCAAGGTTGGAGTGCTCCTCACAATGTAAATAGCTCCGGCTTTGCAGGGATGGAGAGGTAGCTTCAATGTGTGCAAGATACGGCGTGAGAAAGCGAGGTCAATTGAGAGACATATAGATAGAGAGACAAAGTGAGTGTGGTCCGACATTCATTGAACAAATATATATGCTCTGGAGAGATATTTTCCGATTGAGCTTTTGGCAAGGGTGAGGGCTGTAAGATAGAGCTTGAGAGATGATCCAGTCACAGGCGTGTAGATATATTTTGTGCGTGGGAGGAAGCAAGGTCAATCGATCACATAGGGTCGTCGTGCAATCGAAAGAGTGAGACGGGTTGGAGAGAGTGACCTAGATAGAAAATGTGTGAGAGAGAGTATACAATGTGAATAAGTTGATTTGGGCTCAAACATGGTGATATATCATTTTTGTCCGAGAAAGAGCGAGGTCAATCGAGACATACAAAGAGAGAGAGAGAGAGAGAGAGAGAGAGAGAGAGAGAGAGGAGAGAGAGAGAGAGAGAGAGCGTGGCCCGCCATGAGGTCGAAAGAGTGGGGGTGGCTTCGATGGACTGACCTAGATAGACAATCTGCGTGAGTGAGTATAGAGTGTGTAGATCGAGGCCTGAATAGGGAGATATATCATTTGTGTGTGAAAGAAAACGAGGTTAAACGAGACTCAGATAAAGAGAGCGAGATTGAGGGAGAGTGTGGCCCGCCGTGTGGAAAAAAGAGTGAGATAGTCTCGAGGGAGTGACCTAGATAGACAACATGCGTGCATGCGCACAAGAAGTTGGGGAGCTAGATAGGCAATGCATGTATTTAGCGTGAGAGGGTGAGAGGGAGAGGGAGAGAGAGAGAGAGCTCGACCTGGGGTGCAATGGCCGGTGTGTGAGGTAAATACATTTCGTAACAGAGTGGAAAAGGGGGTTGTGTAGTTGAGAGAGTTAGAGGTCGAAACATGGAGAGAAAGAATGGATGTGTGTTGGAAACCGATAGCTTCCTAAGGTGGTTAGGAGAGGAAGATTGACCGATACATCAAGTATGTAGCGTATGTGCGGTGGGGGGGGGGGGGCTAAAAACAACATTTGAATGTAGATAGTACAAGACTTAATATCGATGTTTCAATTCGGTGTACATTGTAAGATTTGAACTGAGGACCATGCATATGGGTAATTATTTCGTATTCGTGCCATGCTAGGTTTCGAAAAGTTGACATTGACTTGATTTGTTGTGCTATTTTGTTGGTCAGATGTTTGAATCCATCCAAAAGTTTTCTCACTACCATGGTGTTCATCATATACATATGAATTTGTATTAAAAAAGTAGCATGGATACAGTGAAATGCGAAATCCATGTTAGAATTGGAGATCGCTATGTGACACACACTCTAATTCAAATAACTAATTATGTGACACACACTATAATCCACGCTAGTGTGGATACCGTTTCGATTTTTTTTTTCAAATAACTCCTCATTAATTAATTTATAGTATCTCATTTTGAATGACTAATTATTGCTAGGAAAACATGGGCATGGTAATACATACAGATTCGTTTGCAAATGAAAGAAGATTCGTTTGCATTCTCAAATATAGGCACACCAGGCAGACCAGGGTCGTGGCGTGCTGGTCGCGTGTGTCGGACGGACGCTTAGCATCCAGCCACCCACGCCCCTCCCTCCCTCCCCCCCAAAAGGACGACGACAAAATAAGTTCGCGCTTCCATGTTTCTCATTGAAATATCTGGCGGACTAACTGTTTCGCGCTTTCACGTTTCGGAATTATTTGACAAAATAAGATTCGTCGCCAACCCAAGCAAAGTTCGAATCGCCCCTTGTCTCGTCGCTTTCCCCACCTCTGTGCCGGACGATGACGACGAAGACAACGGTCGCGCTTCACCACCGCACCGGAGCTACCTCATCTACGCCCTCGTCCACCGCACCGGGTGGTCCACCGACAACATCGGCCGCCGCAACCGACATGCCTCACACACACTGACTTCCACCGCATCAGGTGCACTTTACCGACGCCGTCTCCCAGCTCACCGGGGCTACTTCACCGAGCACATCATCGCGCCTCCGCCCTCGAGGCCGCTGGGGCTTCACCAACGGTCTCGTCCACCGCATCATAGCACTCCGCTGCCACTCAAGATCTGCATTCGTGCGCGGCCAGCCAACGCCAACGCATCACCCTCAACGGCTCTGAAGTGACCCGCACTCTAGCTAGGCGAGCATGCCCAAACGCCGGCCCGAACTAGGTACCCACACATCACTCTCTTGTGCACTGTTCTGACGATGTTTGGATATCCTTTCACTGCTCTCTTTGCTTACACGCCCATCCAACTCTGACTTTAACTCGTATTTCTTCTGGAGATATCATCTGAAACAAGCAAACCATTTTTTAGCGAAGCATGACGGCGCTACGGGATCTGGTACACATCCGGCACACATGTATAACCTTGTAAGTATGTGTTCTCCGGTACAACAACAAGGTAGATTCCTCTTATTTGATCAGCCATTCGCCGTGTCAAAAATGCGGAGGGGGATGCAAGGAGCACAAGGCCTGCACATCCAAGCAAGTGGTAACATGGACTTGTACATGGAACATCCCAAGCGCAAGCAGAGCTGCAGTGAGCCTGTACAACGAACTAGCGTAAGTCCCTGCATTTCATTTAATTCGTACTGGCATTCGTGTATGATTTGTCTGCAGTGGTGGATCCACAAATTCAAGTTACTAGGGGCGAACATTTAACTTAAAAAATACGAAGGCACTTGCACTCCGGAAATCAACATAACTTGAGAAATGTGAAGCTACATGCACTTTGAAAACCAGCTAATGATCCAAAGTAGTTCAGATTATAAACACTAAATGATGCAAGCACCAAAAAACACAAAATGCAACATGGTGTACAAGGACTACAAACATGGTCTGTACCTGCTTGAATTATTCATTCTCTGGCTGAAAATATCGAAGTGTAATTGCACCTATAACCAGTGCGCAAACTGCATATCAATATATCTATCCTGCACAAGTATGCCAATAGTTTTAAACAACAGATTAGAAAAGTATTTATGCTACGTTGTCATGATACATGGACTTTCTGGTAGATGGCCTCGACGTTTCCTCAAGCCATGAATATGCACTATAATTTGCTTGTCATCAATGCATGCAAATCTCTATGTCTCTCTCAACATAGCAGATCATCATTAGACACTAAATCCTTAAATGGGAGCTTGCAAAATGCTTGCATTAGATGCCTCATTAGACACTATATGTTCATCACCAGGAGCATGTAAAATGTTTGCATCAAATCCTTCATTACTAGTCTATTCATTAGACACTTCAGGCTCAAGAACAACATGAGCTTGGATGTTTGCACCGGAAACTTGATTAGATTTATCAGATTCAGTCAGTTCAGTATTGATTGGGGGAGTTATAAAATAAGTAGAAATCTGTTTCATTTTCGCATAGATTCCCTACATACAAGCATTTTTACAACACCGTCAGGTTTAACTATTGGCCAGAAATTGAAGAGTTGAATTAGATATAATCAGGGATGTGATGTACCTGCTCGTTGTGCATGCTACTCTTGCAAGCTGCGACTGTCTGTTTGTGCAAGCTCGATGCCATGCCCGTGGTGCCGCCGCTGCCTCCCATGCAGGCTACACCCAGGGTTGGATCTTCATCTTCTTGTCCTTCCGTTCGCTTGAAGCCCGGCGGCCGCCCTCGAACGAGGGCGCGAGGAAGTGATGTGTCGGTCTGTCCAGCGGCGGCTAGGTTAGGAGCGAACCAGACTGGAGGCTGGAGCGGATGAATTGGGATTTTTCCTGCTGTCGATCGATATGGGAGGCGCTCGTTTGGGCCGCGAGCCTGCTATAGGGCCTGCCTTGCACTTATGTTATTGGCCTATCCAAATTGAAACATTTTCTTCATTTTTTACATTGCCTGCTCGTGTGTTGGGACGAACAAAACTAGCCTGGGCCAACCTGGACAACTCAAACTAGGTGCACACTTTCGAGCCACCCGAGGCAGACGCCCATACTAGCCCCTATGGTGGTGTCGCCCCTTTTTGCGTGTATGATAGGGGTAGTGAAAAATATTCCAGTGACGCTTTTGATTACCCACAGAATGGTTGAATTTCTTGTTTCTATGAACTAAGTTCGCCAATAATGTGAAGGATGTCAGTCTTTTCATTCTATTGTAGATTTCTTAGATCTCGATATGCCAAAAGTAATCGCATGAAATATACAGTAAAAGCCAGTGTGATGTGTGTGGCTACAACTAGTCTGACTACACGTCCTCATATAACATATCAAGGACGCACCATCTTACCAGATTAACCATTTGACTTACCAATGCAATGTGGGAAGAAAGAAGTATTGGGACTGCGTATCCAAGCAATTGATGCCATGGACTCCTTCGTACAACCTTGTAAGCGAAAAAGAAGCTGCAGTGTGCCTGTACAAAGAACTAGCGTAAGTTCAGTTACCTGCTTCTCGGAATTTTAGTTATCCACTTATTGCAAAATTGTTCAATTACGTTGCTTGGCTTAATTTAGTTTGCTACCGATTACATAATGCCATAGCCTGTTAATCCTATTATAGACTGTGCCTATCTATGTGTTTGATACCTACTGTTAAGAATTATGTGTTTTCCTGAACTTAAATAGCTACTTGTTTGTTTAACTGCTTTGCTGCTGCAATGACGGGTTACAATGATGTTAATAACTACTTTTCAACATCGAATTGAAACTCTTTAATTCCTTGTTTATTTAACTGGTTTGCTATTATAACTCCAAGTTGAGATGTTTTGCTAACTTCAATTTTTCTGAATCCAATCGGAACTTTAATGGCAAAACAGGTTAGCCCAAGATCAATGAGCGAGGTCCCCATGGACGTTGTATCATCCCACAACAGTGGCACCGGCCCAATCATGCATTATGAATTGCCAACTTCTGATGCTCTAGAGGCTAAACTAGTGGTAGAAAGAGATTCTGCTTCTGCACTTAGATATGAAGTTGACATGTTGAGGAAGCAAACAACACAATCAGTAGCAGTACTCAAGACAACCATTAAATATTTGGTGGATTTAAAAACGAAGCAAGCTAAGACTGACCACATTGTTAAGGTCCTGAAGGAAAAAAGAAAATTAAATTCCCACTCGGTAAATCATAGGTGAAATGTTCTTTCCATCGTTGAATAACCTTTGTGTTGTTTGTTCATGTAATCAATCAAACCATTTGTTTTAGAGATCATGTAATAATCGTTTTTGTTTTTGTTTTTTGGTTTGTAATTTTATTTGAGCACAAGTCTGTATTAATTGATAAGACTCGGAGACATTTCATTTTGATTGCCGTGCCAGACCTACAAATATGCCAATCAGGCTGAATGTGCATTCATCAATAATAGTAGTATAGATGGACCATAAGTGGCACGCATCGGAAAGGGCCAAGATGTTGTAGTAGCTTGGCTAAAAAAAGGATGTTGTTGTAGCAAAGAAAAGTACAGCGGCCTAGCTTATGTATGTTAGTTGATATTATTGATCCATATACTCTATAAGTGTTTATATGTCTGTTAGTTCTGTACATTCTTGGTTGATTGACTCGGTATTTGAATCTTGATACATCGCTTGTGTACATATCTAAATGGGAGTAAACATTATGCTGCGTGTGACATTTGAGTTGGACATGAAGTGTTCCAAATATTCGAATTCACCTTAAACTGGATTCTAGCTTCTGAATTTGAGTATCGGCATTTGTAAACCATATTCATATATGACAGTGGAACACATCTTTGTCATCCTTTTGAAGATATATAAAAACACATAGAATGATTTATAAAGATTTGTATAGGAATACAAAATGGACTTGAATTTAGTTGCCAGAGTAAACGTGAATGCTTATTGTCCCGAAATTTGAAAGAAGCAGCAAAATGACCACTCCCACGTCGACTGCCCGAAGCCAAGTGTTTGGGAGATGGAAATTACTGTCTACCCATTACACGGACAATCCATCGGCCCGATTTCCATTGCTCTAAATAGGGGTAGGATAGTAACTTCAATTAGATGTGACACGATCGCCTCTGAGCCCATTCAGACATGGTGGGTGCCAAACATGGGCGGCAAAACACATTTGATTCAAGCTCATCCGAAAGACCTCTGTTTCTCCCTCCATTTCCCCATTCATACACGATGGGCGGCAAAACAAACTCGAGTCGGCCGAAATCGATGTAGGCAAATATTTTCAATACGGGCAGGTTTGTAACTTCTCTCAGACGTGACACAACCGCCCTACCTATCAGCCCCTTTCATACACCGTGGGCACCAACCACCCTCTCCTCAGCCGAAATCGCTCTGGGCAAATATTGGCGAGATGCGAGATTACCGTCATATCCCCAACCGACGAGACGTCCAAATTTAAACGGGGGCTAAGTTCGTAAATTTCCCATATTTCAGACAGGCGTGTCCCAAAACATGGTTCCCCGTACCTCTCCCTCCATTTTCCCATTCATACACCGTCCGCGCTAGAACACCATCCCCACACCAGCCTACGTCCGTCACCCCATCCATCGCCGTCGTCCTCCACCACATCTATCACCGCCGTCCTCCACCACATCCATCGCCACCGTCCTCCACCATGCTAGAGCGCCTACCAAGACCGCGTCATCCACTTCTAGAGATGGGCGTTTCTCATCCACGGCGACGAACCAAGAGCCTTGCATCACGTCCTCTCGCTTCATCGGCGCCGTCGTCCTCTTTGCCGGGGCCGCTCACACGACCTTCTCTTACACTGCGACGGGACTTATCCCCCGATGCACCCCTCTACCATCGCAGATCTGCTTCAACGCCACCGATAGACATCACACCCCCGATGCCTACACGGCGCCGCAAGAGAGGTGGCACTTCATATCTCCTCAACTTTTTGATCTCAACCAGAAAATAGATCTTAACTTGGTTACTCTACTTTATTTTTAGCTCTTAGAATTTAGTTCTTAGTTCGAAGCAAACAATGGCTGCTAAATACCATTTCTTTGCTTTCCCCCTTTTATGACCACTATACGATCAGAATACGTGCTTCCTGTCATAATAGCACTGCTCGACCCATCAAGCTAAACAAGCTTAGTTGTTCAAATACGAATATGATATTATTAAAACAGATTCGTTTAATTGGTTAGCTAAATGTTCCTAAATTAGTTTCAAAAATGCATGTTTGCCACTCGGGTGTGTATCTCTACAGGGTGCCCACGGTGGGCCGGCCCACCCTGGGATTTTGGGTTGTCCGAGGCCCCGATTCCCCTCTGTTCTGCTGCGCGCTTCCGATCTCTACTCGCCCCCAGCCGCCTACCTCGCCGGCGACTTGCCGTCACCAGACGACATGACTCTAGGAGGAGACGCCGGATTAACCGGGGGTCAGGAGCCGCTCGCCCAATAGCGTCACCGTTGCCCGGGCGCACCGCCGTGCCTACCTTCGCAGTCCGTTCAGAGCTCAGGCGTGCAATACCCACTAAGCCAACCCAATTTATCCTCAGATAAGTCCTCAACACTCAGCAGCCACTCCTCATCACCCATTTTCTAATTGACTCATTACTCATTAGGCAGGACTGTCATTAGGGTTTGTTGTGTGCTCAGTGCTACCTACACTTAATGGTTCAGATGTATTTCAGTAATCTTTAGTACCTGTAAAGTTCATAGGGTTTTCAAAATTTCGGCCCTAGGAATAGACACTAGTCATTTTGGATTGTTGGTTGTAGTGACATTGACCCAGATTACTACTGCAAGCCAGGTTTGTTGACAATTTTACTTGTCTTTCTTACTCATTCGATATAATATCCAATTATTCACGTCGATTAGTTGCAAACAATAAGTGCTAGACAAACTTCTTGATTCGGATTTTGGACGGTCTCTTACTATAGTTACAATTCTGCATACTTGTCCTAGTAAGCTCACAAGTAAATGATTGATTCACTACATCTATGCTTGCCTAGTCATATTTGTTGTCAATATTCTTTTAGGGTGGACCACCTTGTTTCTAAATACTTCAACCGTAGACATGAGTGAATAGTATTTCTCTATGTGATCTCTTCCATCATGTGTGGGCAACGAACACTGCATTGTATAGAAAGAAAATGTCATTTCCACCTTTTACATAGGCTTCGACCTTTTACATGGAATGCAATCTGCCTACTTGCTTTGTGTTGCACTACCAACACTTCACCCTTGAAGCTAAACATTATGCCACTCACAATTCCTTAGTTTATTTGTTCAAATATGAATTTCATATGATTCCAATGTTCCTACTTCAGTTTTGAAATGTGTGTCTGCCTGTTATAGAGACATAAGGGGTTTGTATTTCTGTGTGTGGTCTAGTCAGCACTGTTGGGGGTGAACTTTGCATATGCAGGGGTTTATAGGGAGACACTCTTCGAGTTGAATCCACAATGCATTCCATAGATAATCTGACTACTTTTTATGTTTTCATGAATCTCAGATTCTGAACAGCATCATAATGATTATGAGCTTGCGCGCATGAAAAGAATAAACCAGAACAATGCCATGGTTGTCAACCTTGGCATTAAGGGACTGAAATCAAGTCTGGATGCAATGCAAAGCAAACGCTCTCCACCTACAGATTCATGCTCAAAATATGATCCTAACAGTGATTCTGAGCTAGAGGGAGACCTAAGTCAATGTAGCTCCCTAGTGGAGGAGTCAGAGGAAGATGCCCTATCTTATTCACCCATCAAGGTGCTTGCTCTAACTTTCCAAGGTTATATTTGTCGCACATATCTTGCAACTGATGCTTTGCATTGCTTCTACTTTGTTGAACTGTTGTTAGCTTAGTTTACACATCGTGTATGTGAATACGCCATGCCTATCCATTTTCAGTACATATTCCATCTGTCATCATACCATATTTATCCATTCAAATGTTGTTCTTGTGTATCAGACGTTCAAAAGGAAGAGGGCGATTGCTGATCATGGAGGAGCACAAGCAAAGTATTTGGAAAGGTAGTGGCACCTGATAAATCAAATAGCCCATTAGGTGTAGTTGCAATATCACCTGACCCACAAAACACCCCAACTCTAGCAGACTCTAGCCCTACTACACTGATCATTTCTGATGCCCCAACTCAGCAGACCCCAACTGCAGCAAACATTATGATTATGCCAGTTGACATAGCACCAGCTCTACGACGCAAAACCCCCATTCCAGCAAAGAGTACACCAAATCCAGTTGCCAAATCCCTTTTCAAACCAGAGAGAGCCCCAATTGCAGCAAATAGGACCCCTGTTCCATTTCTTCCCAGTTTAGAAGATAAAGCTTATATTGTTGTCAGGAACTTTGTGCGCATCTTTCCTTCATGGAAAGATTATACCGCAGACACAGAACAATTTCCAGTCTTCCTCCGCAACTTATGCGTAAGTAATGTACTAATGTTATTCATGGTCATTGCTGCATATGTTTCTGCTGACAGAAGACACAAGATTTCATTCTTTTAAATAGACGAGGACCAAACTAGATTGTGAAGACGAGCAAGGGTTGGTTGCGCTTTTCAAGCACTCGTTGATGAAGTATCATTCCTACCTGAGGCAAGCGCACTTCGATGGCAAGCCTCTAAACAAAATTTCTGTAAAGTCTCTGGTGCTACATTTATCCGACGGTGACTGGAATAATCTTGTTAAACATTGGTCTCGGCTGCAGCGTAAGGTACTCTCTATGATATCACATCACAATTTGAACTACATTTCTGCATTTGCCTTAACGTCTCACGTGTACGAAAACTGTTAGCAGAAGAACATTTATTTTCAAGGGACCAGAGAATCTCGCAACTATACTGCACACTGCATTGCTCTTGTGAGTACCTCTTGCCCTGTATGACCATACTTACTTTCATAGCTGTTTGATTATGTAGCATCACTGCACATGTTAGCCTCATTATCGTCCATTTGGTGGACATTATAAGATCCGTATGGACTCTTACATAAATTTATAATCAACCCAATGCTTTTGAAGAGGTTTAGCTCTGCAGTCCTCTTGTAAGGACTGAACGTCGTCCATCACTGTACTTACATTAACAGCTACTCCCTCCGTCCCATAATATAAGAACGTTTTTTACAGTACACCAGTGTTCAAAACACTCTTGTATTATGGGAAGAGGGATTGGTTCATTGTGTAGCATTCTGCATCTTATCTCCCTCGCCCACCATTTACTAAAAAATATCATATCTATATTTAATATTACCAAAAAGTAGAATACACACACAATGCCAGTGCAGAAGTGTAGCCCATTGCCATTGTCAGTACATTTTGTCCTGTAATGTTTGTACTTCCAGGGATTGGTAGTTGATTATGTAGCATCAATCTGCATCTTATCTTCATTATCCTCTATCCCTTCTAGTATTATCATATCTATAATTACTCTCTACAAAATGTAGAGTACATGCAATGCTTATGAAGAAGATGCTGTGCTGAAATTCTTGAGTTATCCTTCCCTTGACATGGAGAAGGGCATTATAAAATCGGTGTTAACTGTTAATGTAAGTTAGTCCTTCTAAAGCCTTTATCCTCAACTGTTGTTTAATTTGCTCATACTCCCTATCGTTTACTGCTGTTTAGTTTGTTATTTCTACCAAAATGCATGTTCGCAAGAACCGTAAGTTCTAAGTTTTACTTGTAAAACCAAATTCCTTATTCATACCATGCACATTACTCAATACTCCATATATGTATGCTTGTTTTTGTGGATCTATAATCTAGTGTGTGGTGAATCAGCCCACGTTTGCACCTTGTCATCTCCTGTTTTATCTTACTGATGTGGCTGATGATATGAACAACATGCCATGCACATTAACCAAAATAGATACAATGATTTTCTTTGCCCTTCATCTATGCTTGTTATGTTGACATGGTAATCCAGTAGTGTGGTGCTCCCCACATTATGAACAATGCCAAATTATGCTATTGATATTTTGAACTTACTCTTTATTTTCTAATTTGAAATTGGATGGAATTGACATCACAGTTATCATCTTTGTTTATACACGTGCAAAACCTGTCATCTCTCTGCTTTGTTTCAGGGTGATATGCCTGATGGCATGCACAAGTCTGCTGAAGGCTATGAGACAAACCCAACATATATTGTAGCAAAGAAGGCAAAACATCTTGAAGATAGCGAGACAACCCCAAAGTTTTGTCTTGATGCAGTGTTCAAGTTACTTGAGACTAGCGGTCAGACAAGCTCACGGAATTCGTTGTCTGAATCAGTTCGACTTCTTCAGTCCCAAGTTCTAGCAGAAAGGCATTCTACAACTCAACTTCGACTTGAAGTCCTATCTCTAAGAAAGATTGCGGAGAACACCAATGAGAACTTTATCGCTAAACAGCTACACCTGGAAGCTATGACCGACATGCTAGGCTGGTCTCACAGCCTTGCTCCGCAGCTTGAGCAACAGTTCCCATGCAAGGCTAACCTTTCTTGAACTGTCTTGGAAGTGGTCTCGGTTCAGTATTATTTTGTTATGCTGCAATAGTACCCAGTTTTTGTAATCTGCTTCTTCGTTGCGCGTTATGATCACTGGTGGCGAACTTCGATGCCTAGTGGATGTAATATAGCATAAATCCTTTATTGTATAGTGTAGGTTTATTCTTAGCTACTATGCCGTAATTTCTTTATTGTATAGAGTAGGTTTGTTCTTCATTCTTACTAGTTACTGCCATCATTCGCTATCAGAAAAAAAATCAGATGTAGTCGACCGGGCCGAAACATTCACCTCTAACGGGCCTGGTGTTTAGCGGGCCACAATTGGGCCGGCCTGCATCTTTCTTGGGCCCGAATAATTGGGGCCTTCACACTTTGCGCGAGGCCCACAACTTACACCGGCCTATATTTTAGTTGGGCCTTTTGTGGACCCATCGCTTAGTTTGGCCCATGTAGCATTGGGCCATTAACAGGCTGAATATTGTACTCGCCTGTTACGGCCCAGATGAAACCATGGGCCTTTAGCAGGCCGAAATGCATATTGGGCCTCAATTTTCACTAGTCGTCGACGGGCCTTCAGTAGGCTGAAATGTAGACGGGGCCTTTTTGGGCCCAGTTATATCACGGGCAGTTACCAGGCCGAAACATATCTCGGGCCTTAGTTGGCCCACTGATATCATGGGCCTTTAAGAGGCCGAAAGCTTAGTACATACATCAACGGGCCGAATTATGCGACATGCCTTTAACATGCCCAACGTCACATTGGGCTTAACTGTTGCCACCTTTATCACGGGCCGTTAGTGGGCCCATTGTCCTATCAGACCATATATGCCCCACGGGCAGCACGGGCCATTCCCAGGCCGAAAGTCACACCGGGCTGAAATGGGCCCATGTCTACATCGGCCCTCTAACAGGCCGAAAGTCACTGGGATATAATTGGGCCCAAATATTCGACGAACAATTAACGGGCTAGATCTAGCTTTGGGCCGTAAATGGGCCTTTATTAAGCAGGCCGTTATTGGGCTGGCCCACTACTACCTGAGTAAGTACTACGGGCCTTTGACTGGGCCGGCCATTTTAACATATATGGGCCTCTATTGGGCCGTGCCACGTGTCGACGTATCATAGGCCAAAAGACGTCATGGGCCATACATGGGTGATGGCCTCGAACCCCTCGTTGGTTACCCCAAGTGGAAGGTGTAAGATGCAGTAAGTAGAAGTGTTTTCCCCTAGCAAAGATGCCAAGGATCGAATCCCCAGAGACTCCTAGGTTCAACAAGTAGGTGTCAATTGCTAACGGCGCAATTAGCAATCAACGTGGACCTGCACACAGATACAAATAACTTTGCTCCCAACGAGTACAGAGAGGTTGTCAATCTCTCCGGCCTTGTAGTTCACAAAGGGTTAAAAGCAATATGATAGTAGTGATAGATAGTGTTTTGCAATAGTAAGTAAATAGCGAAAAGCAAATAGTGAATGTGATCAATGATGGTAATATGGACCGGAGTCTCATGATGTTCACTAGTGATGTCTCTCTCCCAAAAGACAATAAAACAGCTATGTGAGGTAAACAAATTACAGCTGGGCAATTGACAGGACCACGAACGCAAACCAATGCTGATTACATTGCAAGAAAGGTTGAAGTTCAAAGCATGGGCGGTACGCCAAAGTAAGTAGACCGAAATCCATCAATATCTACTACTAATCATCCACCTTGAGATATCTATCCAGAACATCTCGCTGGTATTAAGTTGCGAGTCCCACCCATAGTGTAAACTCAATGCAACAGACAACTGCATTAAAAGAACTTTGCGTAAAGTAAACAATCCTTGCACCCGCGGGTACAAGCACCGTTGTTTTCCCCCTTGTGGCAACAGCACATCCCCTAGACTCATGTTTCTGTCACTCAAGCTAGTCATCGAGGGGCATGAACCCACAATCGAGCATAACGTTCCCTCTTGGAGTCACTACCTATTACTCGGCCAAAGCAATAAATAACAACGGAGAACATGCAAGAATTACTTATGAACTATAATATAAAAGAGGTGAATCAAATATATTACTCAAGATCAATCTGAACATAATCTCATAATCCATCGGATCCCAGCAAACTCAACATAGCAATAGCATAAGGATTACATAGGTGCCTCGATCATGTAGGGCAGCTCACGAGGACTAATTAGTGAAGCACAAGAATGGGAGGAGAACATCACATAGCTATTGGTCATGGACTCATGGTCCAAGGGAGACTACTCACGAGTCATCCGGGAGGCGTCCATGGTGGTGGAGAAGCTCCCGGTGGTGATCCTCCCCTCCGGCAGGGTGTCGGGAAGAGTTCTCCTGGTGCTCCCGATCTTGGAAGCGGCGGCGGCGGCGGAACAGAGATGGGATCGCAAAAAGAAGTCCTGTTCTGAGGGTTACGGAGGACCCTTTAAATATATGCCAAAGTAGGGCATCGGGGGAGCCTCGGGGGGCCCAGGCGCCCCCCCGACGCGGCCCAGGGGGGGGGGGGGCGCCCATAGGGCGCCTGGAGCCCCTGTGCCCCCCCAGGCTGCCCTTCGGACACAGTGTTGTTTCCGGTTCGCTGATTTTTTATATAATTTTTCTGGATTTTTCTGGGCAGTTCTCGAAACGTGAAAACCTGAAATACAAAAACAGCCGAAAACAGAAACTGGCACTGGGGTGCACTGGATGAGTAAGTTAGTCCAAATATGATCAAAAGTGTATGGAAGTGTATGAATATCATAGCAATATCACCCAAAAGTGGCATGGAGCAAGCAGAAATTATAGATACGTTTTGGACGTATCAACATCCCCAAGCTTAATTCCTGCTCGTCCTCGAGTAGGTAAATGATAACAAGAATAATTTCTGTGGTGACATGCTATTGACCATATAGGACTTTCTCATAGTCATATGACAAAAGCTTACTGAGACAATGATTCTATAGTAATTAAGTTGTCTCAAGAGAAAATCACAAATGACTGAAAGTTTTACAACATGAAACTGATACATCAAAAAGATTTGCAATGAACGTGATGTGCAAATATGATAAAGTGATATCTAGCTTGCCCCCTTTAGTGATGCAAAACATAAATGCAAGGGCACCTTCAAGGTTTAAGTGATGACTAGATACAATCATTTCAGAATAAACGATATCACAATCATGCAAAAGACAATGCTACTTTGGGACAATGCACATTACACTCAGAATGACAATCATGCTCTCAGTAGTTGGTGCTTCAACATAAAGGTAAAAGAAAGGTCAAGTGCTAGAGCTTTTTATTTTGAAAACATGGAAGCAATTGTGTCAACGGTAGTAGTACTTCATATGTGTCATGTATAAAACATCTTATAAGTTGCAAGCCTCATGCATCGAATACCAATAGTGCTCGCTCCTTGTCCTAATTAGCTCGGATCCCCATGGGTTATCATTGCATTGCATATTTTTTAACCAAGTGTCACAAAGGGGTACCTCTATGCCACCTGTACAAAGGTCCAAGGAGATAAATCGCATTTGATTTCTCGTTTTTGATAGATCTCAACTTGAGGACATCCATACCGGGACAACATAGAAAATAGATGATGGACTCCTCTTTAATGCATAAGCATATTCTCATAAGAGATTGAGGATTAAGGTCCAAGCTAAAACTTCCACCATGATGCATGGCTTTGGTTGGCGGCCCAATGTTCTTCTCTAACAATATGCATATTAATTCAACCCACGGTAAATCACCCTTACTTCAGACAAGACGAACATGCATAGCAACTCACATGATATTCAACAAAAGTGTGACAGTTGATGGCGTCCCCAGAAACATGGTTACCGCTCAGCAAGCAACTTATAAGAAATAAGATACATAGGCAACATATTCTTTACCACAATAGTTTTTAGGCTACTTTCCCATGAGCTATGTATTGCATGGTTAGTTTGCTTAGTGCAGGTGGAGGTTAGCAAAAGACTGGGAGCGACCAACTAAGAGAGCAATGACGGTCATAATCATGCAGAGCGACAAAGCAATATTGAATCAGGCATGGTAGTTATATCGCTACTTAGAAACAAAAGATCATCAAGGCTTGACAGACTTTCTTTACAGTCTTGAATATGCGTGAGCATACGCCAAGTCAATCAAAATAAATTCTCGAAGGAAGATATTACTAAACCATACCACATCATAGGCAAACAAACCAAGTTGGTATTCCAATAACACATTGGGAACCCCCCAGCTATTTGAGATTAACCATAAGAAAACCTGAACTACTAAGCACCATCATGAAAGTAGCATCTTTATCATAGACACATTAACCCGTGCAACGGAAGCAAACTCTCTTAATAAGGTGAGCATGGTAATTAAAGAGAGTTCAAGCAACCAACTAAATAAAAGCTCTTAAAAGGATAAGCATGAATACTAAGAGCAGAGCACGATAGTAGCTATTAAAAGACAAAGAACACACACAGCATAGATAGACATGAAAATTCTATGTAATGTTCTAGGTAGAGGTGGAGCGTGTTTCTCTCCCACATAAAGGAATGCTGGGTTCCGACTCGTTATGAAAAACTAAAAAGAAAACTAAAAGCAAGACGCTCCAAGCATAGCACATAACATATGAAGTGATAAAAATATAGCGAAACAAAAGACGAACTGATAATGTTGATGGAGAAGGGGATGCACGGGGGGCATCCCCAAGCTTAGACGCTTGAGTCTCCTTGAATATTTCTTGAGGGTGCACGGGGGCATCCCCAAGCTTGAGCGCTTGACACTCCTGAATCTTTTTATCATCTTCCCTCGCACACTCGAAAACTCCCTTCATACATAACTCATCATAATCTGATTAGCGAGGTTAGTACCCTTAATAAAATAATTATACCTTGCTGGAAATAAGGATATTCTTGAAGTTCTACTGTTTCTCAAGATTGCCAAAAGGTTTTTGCAAAGAAAAAGCAATTTCTTAATTTGCAAAGTGAAGGTAAGGCAAAACAGGACAGAATCTGTGAAAAACAGAACAGCAGGCAGTATTTGACCTGTTCGGGATACTTCTGCAACTCAAATAAAAAAACTCAGAACTGACGCACGAAAGAAAATTATATAGAAAACGCTGTCGAAAAAATTCAGACCAAAAATATGATATGGTGATTTTATACGAATTTTTCTATCCAAGGACAGAATCTGTTTCCTGGACAACACCTCACAACTTTTGAACTTTCTAGCAATCAGAGGCTATACTTGGCACAAATATGAAAAGCAAAGATACAATGATGATGCTACAGCAGTAAAAAACATCAAGACACAACAAAAGCAAAAAAATTATTCATGTGGGCTGCCTCCCAAAAGCGCTTTCTTTTATGCCTTTAAGCTAGGCATAATGCAAAAATGATGCTCTCGTAGGAATAAGAGTTGAAGAACAAAAGAGAGCATCAAGAAGTACATATAAATCATATTTAAGTATACCCCTCTTCCTATGCATTGGAATCTTGTAAAGAAATAAATTATTGAAGCATAAAGCAATAAGCATAGGAAGACAAAACAAGTGCAGCTTCAAAACCTTCAACATAAAGAGAGGGAACTTGATATTATTAAGATATTTAGAACCATGTCTCCCTCTCTCATTATAAATTTCGGTGGCATCATGGATGAACTCAACAATATAAGCATCACATAAAGCATTGTTACCATGATCCACACGCAAAAAGGTACTCTTACTCTCCACATAAGCATCATGAAGAGGATAAAACTTATTATAAAAGAGAGACATAAGCTCTTGCCAATCAAGCAAGTGCGAGTTATCGAGAAGCTTATACCAATCTGAAGCTTTATCTATAAGTGATACGGCGAACAATTTCCTCATGACAAACTCCCTTGATACACATGCAAGCTTAAATAATTAACATAATTGTGACAGATATAGCAAGTGTTCAACGGGATGTCTGTCTCCTGCATAACGATTAGCCAAGATATAATTGATAATACCAGCTGGTATTTTATAGGGCACAATTTCAGTAGGGGGAGGAGCAACCACCACAGGTGTGGGGCGTCTTCCAGCAAGCAACGATCCAATAACAAGGTTGTCCAGAAGCATAACTGATGAAGAGACATAAAGAAAACTGAAAGGTAAACTAACAAGACTAAAAGCAAAGGTAAAAGATAGCGTGCAACTCCCCTATCCTGAAGAGTGGAGTCCCCGGCAACGGCGCCAGAAAATACTCCTTGATGGGCCTCGAACCCCTCGTTGGTTACCCCAAGTGGAAGGTGTAAGATGCAGTAAGTAGAAGTGTTTTCCCCTAGCAAAGATGCCAAGGATCGAATCCCCAGAGACTCCTAGGTTCAACAAGTAGGTGTCAATTGCTAACGGCGCAATTAGCAATCAATGTGGACCTGCACACAGATACAAATAACTTTGCTCCCAACGAGTATAGAGAGGTTGTCAATCTCTCCGGCCTTGTACTTCACAAAGGGTTAAAAGCAATATGATAGTAGTGATAGATAGTGTTTTGCAATAGTAAGTAAATAGCGAAAAGTAAATAGTGAATGTGATCAATGATGGTAATATGGACCGGAGTCTCATGATGTTCACTAGTGATGTCTCTCTCCCAAAAGACGATAAAACAGCTATGTGAGGTAAACAAATTACAGCTGGGCAATTGACAGGACCACGAACGCAAACCAATGCTGATTACATTGCAAGAAAGGTTGAGGTTCAAAGCATGGGCGGTACGCCAAAGTAAGTAGACCGAAATCCATCAATATCTACTACTAATCATCCACCTTGAGATATCTATCCAGAACATCTCGCTGGTATTAACTTGCGAGTCCCACCCATAGTTTAAACTCAATGCAACAGACAACTGCATTAAAAGAACTTTGCATAAAGTAAACAATCCTTGCACCCGCGGGTACAAGCACCGTTGTTTTCCCCCTTGTGGCAACAGCACATCCCCTAGACTCATGTTTCTGTCACTCAAGCTAGTCATCGAGGGGCATGAACCCACAATCGAGCATAACGTTCCCTCTTGGAGTCACTACCTATTACTCGGCCAAAGCAATAAATAACAACGGAGAACATGCAAGAATTACTTATGAACTAAAATATAAAAGAGGTGAATCAAATATATTACTCAAGATCAATCTGAACATAATCTCATAATCCATCGGATCCCAGCAAACTCAACATAGCAACAACATAAGGATTACATAGGTGCCTTGATCATGTAGGGCAGCTCACGAGGACTAATTAGTGAAGCACAAGAACGGGAGGAGAACAACACATAGCTACTGGTCATGGACTCATGGTCCAAGGGAGACTACTTACGAGTCATCCGGGAGGCGTCCATGGTGATGGAGAAGCTCCCGGTGGTGATCCTCCCCTCCGGCAGGGTGCCGGGAAGAGTTCTCCTGGTGCTCCGATCTTGGAAGCGGCTGCGGCGGCGGAACAGAGATGGGATCGCGAAAAGAAGTCCTGTTCTGAGGGTTACGGAGGACCCTTTAAATATATGCCAAAGTAGGGCACCAGGGGAGCCTCGGGGGGCCCAGGCACCCCCCCGGCGCGGCCCAGGGGGGGGGGCGCCCACAAGGCGCCTGGAGCCCCTATGCCCCCCCCCAGGCTGCCCTTCGGACGCAGTGTTATTTTCGGTTCGCTGATTTTTTATATAATTTTTCTGGGCAGTTCTCGAAACGTGAAAACCTCAAATACAAAAATAGTCGAAAACAGAAACTGGCACTGGGGTGCACTGGATTAGTAAGTTAGTCCAAATATGATCAAAAGTGTATGGAAGTGTATGAATATCATAGCAATATCACCCAAAAGTGGCATGGAGCAAGCATAAATTATAGATACGTTTTGGACGTATCAATGGGCCGGAATTTAAAATGAGCTGGAATTATATTGGACGGCCCAGATAATGCTACTAGGCCTAATTCGGATAGGCCGTAAACGGGCCCTGGGTTAGCGGGCTGTAAATGGGCTATATGCGAACATGCCGTTAACAGGCTTGCTGTGGGCTGGCCTGCCACCTTTTTACCAAGTCAAACGGGCCGGCCTTTTCACAGGAATGGGCCTCTGTTGGTCCGTGCCACGTGTCGACGTATCATAGGCGCTTTGTGTCCAATGAGTGGATGACATTTGTCCCAACGGTGAGCCGACACGTGTTTCCTCCAGCCAATGATGATTTTACACGTAGAAAATCCCCATTGGTCGGGGCTGTTAACGGGTTATCGGATCCAAAACCGGACCGATAGCTTAACGGCGTTCTGTTACGGTGGATGCCACGTGTCGGCCACCCTTGACAAAAGCACTTCTGTGACGCGCGATTTATCGTCATGAAGTGGACACTTCCGTGATGATAATTTTGGTAATGTCATGGAACACTTCTACGACAGCACATGTATGACTATCTTGATTCTGTCATAAATTTGTCATGGATGTACATGCATGACAGAAAACGTGACCTACTGTGACAAACACACATCATCACGGAAGTGTATTTTATTTGTAGTGCCACTTTCGGTCTATGAGGGTACGTAGACACACTCTCCCCACTCGTTGCTATGCTTCTAGTAGATAGATCTTGCGTGATCGTAGGATTTTTTTTGAAATACTACGTTCCCCAACAGTGGCATCATGAGCTAGGTCTATGCGTAGATGATATGCACGAGTAGAACACAATGAGTTGTGGGCGATAATAGTCATACTGCTTACCAGCATGTCATACTTTAATTCGGTGGTATTGTGAGATGAAGCGACCCAAACTGACATTACACGTACGCTTACGCGAGACTCGCTTCACCGTTATGAGCACTCGTTGCTTAAAGGTAACTGGCGGGTGTGTCTCTCTCTCACTTTAGCTGAATCGAGTGTGGCTACGCCCGGTCCTTGTGAAGGTTAAAACAACACATACTTGATGAAAAATCGTTGTGGTTTTGGTATGCGTAGGTAAGAACGGTTCTTGTTAAGCCCGTAGCAGCCACGTAAAACTTGCAACAACAAAGTAGAGGACGTCTAACTTATTTTTGCAGGGCATGTTGTGATGTGATATGGTCAAGACGCAATAAGTTATATGTTATTGTATGAGATGATCATGTTTTGTAAAGTTATCGGCAACCGGCAGGAGGCTTATGGTTGTCTCTTTATTGTATGAATTGCGAAGGCCATGTAATTGCTTTACTTTATCACTATGAGTTAGCGATAGTAGTAGTAGCAATAGTTGGCGAGATGACCACGATGCTACGATGAAGATCATGGTGTCTAGCCGGTGATGATGGAGATCATGACGATACTTTGGAGATGGAGATCAAAAGCACAAGATGATGATGGCCATATCATGTTACATATTTTGATTACATGTGATGTTTATCTTATTATGCTTCTTATTTTTCTTAGTATAGCGGTAGCATTATAAGATGATCCCTTACAAAATTTCAAGGTACAAGTGTTCTCCCTGAGTATGCACCATTGCGAAAGTTCGTCGTGTCGAGACACCACATGATGATCGGGTATGATAAGCTCTACGTTCAAATACAACGGGTGTAAGACAGTTTTGCACATGCAGAATACTCGGGTTAAACTTGACGAGCCTAGCATGTATAGACATGGCCTCGGAACACTGGAGACCGAAATTGTCGAGCGTGAATCATATAGTAGAAATGATCAACATAAGATGTTCACCATTGAAAACTACTTCATCTCACGTGATGATCGGACATGGTTTAGTTGATTTGGATCACATGATCATTTAGATGACTAGCGGGATGTCTATCTAAGTGGGAGTTCTTTAGTAATATGATTAATTGAACTTTAATTTATCATGAACTTAGTCCTGATAGTATTTGCATATTATGTTGTAGATCAATGGCTCGCGTTATAGCTCCCCTATGTTTTTGATATGTTACTAGAGAAAACTAAGTTGAAATATGTTAGTAGCAATGATGCGGACTAGGTCCGTGATCTGAGGATTATCCTCATTGCTGCACAAAAGTATTATGTCCTTGATGCACCGCTAGGTGACAAACCTATTGTAGGAGTAGATGCAGACATTATGAACGTTTGACAAGCTCGGTATGATGGCTACTTGATAGTTTAGTGCACCATGCTTTACGGCTTATAACCGGGACTTCAAAAATGTTTTGAACGCCACGGAGCATATGAGATGTTCCAAGAGTTGAAACTAGTATTTCATACTCATGCCCGCGTCGAGAGGTATGAGACCTCTGACAGTACTTTGCCTACATGATGGAGGAGAATAGCTCAACCAGTGAGCATGTGCTCAGATTGTGTGGGTACTACAATTGCTTGAATCAAGTGGGAGTTAATCTTCCAGATAAGATAGTAATTTACAAAGTTCTCTAGTCACTATCTCCAAGTTACTAGAACTTCATGATGAACTATAGCATGCAAGGGATGACAAAAGTAATTCCCGAGCTCTTCGCGATGCTGAAATCGGCGAAGGTAGAAATCAAGAAAGAGCATCAAGTGTTGATGATTAACAAAACCACTTGTTTCAAGTAAAGGGCAAAGCGATAGAAGGGGAACTTCAAAAAGAATGACAAGCAAGTTGTCACTCTCTTGAAGAAACCCAAAGCTAAACTCAAGCCTGAAACTAAGTGCTTCTACTGCAAAGGAAATGGTCACTGGAAGTGGAACTGCCCTAGATACTTGGCGGATAAGAAAGATGGCAAAGTGAACAAAGGTACATTTGATATACAAATTATTGATGTGTACTTTACTAGTGTTCATAGCAACCCCTGGGTATTTGATACTGGTTCAGTTGCTAAAATTAGTAGCTCAAAACGGGAGTTGCAAAATGAACAGAGACTAGTTGAAGGTGAAGTGATGATGTGTGTTGGAAGTGGTTCCAAGATTGATATGATCATCATCGCATACTCCCTATACTTTCAGGATTAGTGTAGAACCTAAATAAATGTTATTTGGCATTTGCGTTGAGCATGAATATGATTTGATCATGTTTGTTGCAATACGGTTATTCATTTAAAGTCATAGAATAATTGTTATTCTATTTACATGAATAAAACCTTCGATGGTTATACACCCAATGAAAATAGTTTGTTGGATCTCGATCGTAGTAATACACATATTCATAATATCGAAGCCAAAAGATGCAAAATTGATAATGATATTGCAACTTATTTTGGCACTGCCGTTTAGGTCATATTGGTGTAAAGAGCATTAAGAAACTCCATGCTGATGGGCTTTTGGAATCACTTGATCATGAATCACTTGGTGCTTACGAACCATGCCTCATGGGCAAGATGACTAAAACTCCGTTCTCTGGAACAATGGAGCGAGCAACTGATTTGTTGGAAATCATACACACTGATGTATGTGTACCGATGAGTGTTGAGGCTCGTGGCGGGTATCGTTATTTTTTGACCTTCACTGATGATTGAGTTATGAGTTTGGTCTTCATTTAGAACAATGTGGAATAGTTTCATAGCTCACGCCACCCGGAACACCACATCGTAATGGTGTGTCCGAACTTCGCAACCGTACTTTATTAGATATGGTGCTATCTATGATGTCTCTTACCGATTTACCACTACCGTTTTGGGTTATGCATTGGAGACAGCTACATTCACGTTAAATAAGGGCACCATCTAAATCCGTTGAGATGACACCATATGAACTGTGGTTTAGAAAGAAACCTAAGCTATCGTTTCATAAATTTTGGGGCTGCGATGCTTATGTGAAAAAGCTTCAACCTGATAAGCTCAAACCTAAGTCGGAGAAATGTGTCTTCATAGGATACCCAAAGGAAACTGTTGGGTACACCTTCTATCACAGATCCGAAGGCAAGATATTTGTTGCTAAGAATGAATCCTTTCTAAAGAAGGTGTTTCTCTCGAAAGAAGTGAGTGGGAGGAAAGTAAAACATGATGAGGTAATTGTACCTTCTCCCGAATTGGAAAGTAGCATATCACAGAAACTAGTTCCAGTGATTCCTAAACCAATTAGCGAGGAAGCTACTGATAATGATCATGAAACTTTTGACCAAGTTACTACTGAACCTCGTAGGTCAACTAGAGTACGTTCCGCAGCAGAGTGGTACGGTAACCCAGTTCTGGAAATCATGTTACTAGACCATGATGAACCTAGAACTATGAGGAAGCGATGATGAGTCTAGATTCCGCAAAATGGCTCGAGGCCATGAAATCTGAGATGCAATCCATGTATGAGAACAAAGTGTGGACTTTGGTTGACTTGCCCGATGATCGGCAAGCCATTGAAAATAAATGCATCTTTAAGTGGAAGACTGACGCCGATGGTAATGTTACTATCTACAAAGCTCAACTTGTTGCGAAAGGTTTTCGACAAGTTCAAGGTGTTGACTACTGTCGTGGTTTGGTCACAGCAGATGTCCTAGCAAAAGGACTTAGTCATGAGGCCATCGCTACGGGTTAGCTTAAAGCGGTTAGAGCAGACAAAGGACACAAGGATTTTATACTAGTTCGGCCCCTTCGATGAAGGTAAAAGCCTACGTCTAGTTTGGTGTGTATTTCTAGGGCTTCGATGACCAGGGAGCGAATCCGCTTTGCCTGTGTCTCGATCTGTAGTTGTCTGTCTTGAACCGTCACTGGGTCGTCCCTTTATATAAGAGGTGACGCCCGGTCTGGTTTACAGAGTCCCGAGGCCGGCTCATAAACGTGTCTGCCTTGGTCTTTGTTCTTTCTATCTTACATCCCAAGTTACATAGTATGACGGTTTACAAATCATGGGCCCTAACACTTGGGCTCTTAACCTCTTGGGCTGAAATCTCCTACTTCATGCTCCGCTGGGCCTTTGATAAAATAATCTTCATAATGTAAACCGGCCCCTCCTGGGCGGTTTATACCTGGTAGTAATATCCCTGACATTAGGCCCCAGATTGATTTGAACCTGTTCATGTCAATCTTCAAAGTCTTGTGCAGATTTTCCTTTCTGCAGCTTCAGCATGCTTTGTAAACCGGTGTGACGTCATCTCCTCAGATCACTTTAAACCATCGTGACGCCATCTGCGCATTTAATACCTGCACCTATTTTTTTTACCTTTATTCATTAAAGCTCCGAAGATCGAGGCGACAACATCGTCCATATCCGCCTTTCAGGCTCCTCGATTCCCACGCCTGCCGTTTTATCCCTTCGGCTTATAAATAGGGCCGAGGGGCATCTCCTTTTCCCCCTTGCTTACTCTTCCTCTGTCCTCCAGCGCTCGAGCTCCGCTGCCGTCCGTCGAACTCGTCGTCTTCGTCAAGCCCGGCCGCTGCATCAACCTGAACGCTTCCAGAGACTCGCCGGCGCCTCTCCGCTTCCATTGCCTCAGGTACATCCACTTCTTTCCTTCCCATAGACCTCAGTTCTAGGGTTTCATGCGAGATCGTAGATGAGTCCTTGTTCTTCGCGGTTCTTCGCCATAGACAGTACTTAGCCGTAGATCTCAAACTTTAGGTGTACCACCGTAAGCATGACTCCGCTCCATCATCGTAATTTTATTTCTCCCAATACTGCTAGTTTAGACTGAATCTGCTAAAGACCTTCGTTGTTTCCGCTGAATACGACTTGAATTATTTTTGAATTTTCCATATGCTGTAGATCCATATCTTACTGCTACTTGCGTAAAAGTTGTTTCTCCATATTTTAGACCTGCATCTTATGTGCCTGTGTTGGCGGTTTAACTTTTCCTTTCAAACTTCATAATCCGGTAGACGTCATGCTTATAGTTGTTCCGGATATTTAATTTGGTAGACACCATTAGGCCCCTGCTTAAACCGCCGTTTAGATCAGTACTTTCATAGAGCTTACCGGTTTAAATATGCGTAGATCACAAATCGGATCTTCATTGTATTTTCAACCTTCCCTTTTGAAAAGATGACTTCCACAGCCAAGCAGTTTGTCTCTTGCAACTGGGTCCCCCCCCGGATCACGGAGGAAGATTTAGAGAAGATGGCCTCCATTGGCGCTTTAGGTCCAAAGGACGTCCTTCAATGGAGAGCCCCCGGATAAGAATGTCCTCCTAAGCCCAAGGAGGGAGAGATCGTTGTCTTTTTTGATCACTTGGCCCCGGGATTTAACCCTCCAGGGTCAAAGTTTTTCCGCGACATGTTGGCAAATTTCCAGCTCCATGCCCAAGACATAGGTCCCAACTCTGTATCAAATATTTGCAACTTCCGAGTCTTCTGTGAAGCCTATCTGCAAGAGGAGCCGACAGTAGAGCTATTCCGGGACTTCTTCCATTTAAACTGTCGGACTGAGTTTCATGATGGCCCAAATACTAAACTTGGCGGAATGAGTAGTCAGAAGAGGAAAGATATCAGTTTTCCTCACGCTACTCTCCACAGCCATCCCAAGGAATGGAATCAAACTTGGTTCTATTGCGTAGACACTTCACCAGAAGGGGAAAATCCACTGCCGGGTTATCGCCCCCACCGTCTTCTAGAGAGCCATCCTTTTCCACAGCGCTTAAGTGCCCAGGAGCGAGCTCAATATGCCCCTCAACTTTCAAAGCTCAGGGCCTTTCTAGCTAACGGACTGACAGGAGTTGATTTCGTCCGCTGCTGGCTTTCTTGGAGCATTCTCCCGTTAAACCGGCGTTCCGGTTTAATGTGTGAGTATACAGGGAACCCCAAGGACCCTTTGCGCCACACAGATGCGGTGCTATCAGAAACTGAGGTTAATGAATCTGTCAAGAAATTGTTGAATATACCTCTAGAAGAGTGCAGCCAGACCGGATTGGCACCCTTCTGCGTGACCAATAAACCGCCGTCGGTAAGAAATTCTTCCGTCCCTTTTGCTTTGTTTTAATCCGTCCATTTTGCTTGGCTTAACATGCTTTTTACTCCTTTAAATAGGACAATAACCCTTTCTGGAAAAGGAAAACGCAGGAAAAACCGGCGAAGACAGCTCGCAAAAGACCCTGGCCGTGAAGAGGAACAAGAAGAAGCCTGCTGCCGCATCAGGATCCAATGCGGAGGAAGATAATCCGGTCTCTGAGGTACCACCCAGTTCTTATGATTCCTTAGCCTTTCCTTTTGCCTGCATTTTTATTAATAATAACTGTTCCCAGGGTCTTGCTGAAGGCAGTAAAGCGGATGACGTTGAGGCAATCTCTCTTTCCTCCGACTCAGAACCACCGCCACCAAAAATTCATCGGGTAGTCCGGAAATTTCAGTTTTCTCATCCTTATGCTCAATTGGATCCAAACTTTCTTTTGAAGAAGCAGCAACATGAAGCTCGCCGCACTACTCGCCACATTGTCCATGTGGTTGAATCCGCTGGATTACCGCACACTCCGGCTCGAAGGCGTCGTTCTGAGGTTTTACTTACTCCAACTACTCTTTATCCCAAAGCAGGTCTTATTCGTCAACCCCTTAATCCGCCTAACTCGAATTATCAGGAAACTCCTCTCTCCTCTTCCGGCGAATCAACCGCCACACAAGTTCCTGTGCTCAAGACTGTTCATGGGTAAGCTATCTCTTACTCTGTCTGGTTTAACTTTTCATCTTTGACTTCCTGATTGTCACTATTTCTTTTAATCTTTTCACCGTATGCCCAAGCCTAGCAAAAAGGCCAAACTGAGTAAACCGGCAGTCGACAATACCACTCCTGGACTGGCAGACGATCCTGAGCTTGCTAACCCCTTGGAGGATAATGTTGAGATTCCACATGATGATGCTCCTCCTATGGATCACGAAGATCTTGCTGCTTAGGGGAACGATCCCATGGAGCATACTGCTGAACCGGCCAGCCCTGCCCGTGCTAGTCCGGCTCCTGCGAGTCCTGCTCAAGTCAATCCCGCTGCTGCTAATCTTTCTAGGCCAACAACTGCCTCAACTGATGATGTTGAGATCACTGGGACCGGTTTTACCACCCTAGGAGAGCCTATTGCTTTGGCCAAACACACTACCAAGGAAGAGTTTCTTTACAAGGACAAGGGCAAGTGGAACACCGACCTGTCCAGCTATGCACAGCTCAGTGCTCAGGAGCTTCATTCCGGGTACTTAAACCGGTTACATACCAGCCGTGACTATGAAGCCGGCTTGGTGAATTTAATGAAGGAACGCTATGAGGTAACCTCTTTCCCTTTGTCTTAGTCTTTTCTCTGCTTGTGCCTTGTAACTGTACCTTTAGTCTATCGTAGCCCCCAAGTGCCGGTTTAGCCATTTTAGGGTGAACCGGGACTTTAGTAGGTCAAATATAGAACTTGGACTTGCACATGTAGCCCCTAAGGGCCAGTTTACTTCATTGGGGGTAAACCGGGACTTTTCCTATGCTTAGAACAATGTCACATTAGCCCCCAAGTGCCAAGCATATAACTTGTTATGTGCTTGGGACTTGTCTGAAAAAATGTGCCTGTTTTCACTACAAATGTACATTAGCCCCCAAGTGTCAAGTGCATAACTTGTTATGTGCTTGGGACTTTGACTGAATTTCTCCATGATTATCTGATATACTTTGCCTTTGGCAGACTGACTTAAACCGGAGGGCCTCTGAAATAACTGAACTCTGGGATAGCCTAATATTCCAAGAGGCTGCTTCTGTTAAAGTCAAGGAGGAGCTTACTCTTGCTTTAGCTAATATGGAGAAGCTCAAAAAGGATTTTGAAGCGTAGCGGCCAGCTTCGGAGGTGGAAAAAGCTGCTTTGGAGAAAAGAGCCAGTGACGCTGAGGCTGCTCTTAACCCGGTGACAGAAGAGCTGTCCGGGTTGAGGCAGCAAATAAATGACATGACATCTGCCATCTTCGGTAAGTTCTTTGACATAAGCTTATTCTTGCAATCATGTATTGTTCCGGTTTAACTCATATTTCAACGCAGGGAGGCGCATCACTCATCTTGGAGATGATGTACGAAAGAAACTGAAGGCTGCTTACACTTTGGTGGAGCAGCTTTATTCTGGTGCTCAGAGGGCCATCAGTGCTATCTCGCACAATAAACCGGCTCCTACCACCATCCAATGTACTTTAGAAAAGCTGTCAATTCTGACTTCCCGCATTGTCGAAGTGAAGAAGTCATCCGCAAGAGCCAGCTCTCTCATGACTTTAACCCGAGCGAAGGCGTGGGTTCCTGACTTTGATCCGGCGGAGGCAATGAACGGCTATCCGAGCATGAAGGAAGACGGATCAGCCTTCTCCAATGATGATCTTCGCGCCTTAACCAAAGATATGCGGCCTCTTGCTAGTAAACTTGCCGATGAAGCGGACTTATCAAGATATCATCCGGGTTATGATATGGAGAACGTACGGGTGGAGCATCCGTCATATGATATCGAAAATCTTATTCGCCCGTCTGTAAGCACACCTTCGCTCCTGAGATTGATCCGTCAGACCTTATAACTGACGAAGTTTATTTCCGAGCTCTGGCCAAGATTAACTGGACCACCACTGACTTCCAACAGCTGGAAGAAACCGCTGAAGACCCGGAACAAGCTGACCCACAGCCTTCACAGCGAGCTGAAGCAGAATCATGAACCAGCTCCGGTTTACCTTTATGCCTTGAACACTTTTGAGAAAAACTGATATTCTTTTGGGCCTTTCAGCGCCTTGTAATAGGATAGCTGAAATACTCTGTATTTGTCCCACACTGAGATTGCTTTGATTGGCAGCTTCTGTAATATATCCTGCTTTCAATGCTTTTGACGGTTTATTCTACCTGTTTCTGCATAAAACAATGTTCAAAGTGTCCTGGCGGTTTACCGCCAGACGGGTCATACCGCCCAAGCACATGATCTAAGTTGATAACTTGAACTGTGTATAAAATATAAGTATGTACCATACCTGCGATTAAGTGTATCTTAATAAACCTTAATCCGGCAAGTACGACCCAAGGTGTAAGTGCTGATGACTCCCTTGATTATTTGTCGGCTCGTCCTGAAGGCCGAACCGGGTTACAATGAACTCCGGTTTAACTGTAAATTTAGTACTGGTGTTATAACCCAGACTATAACTCTGTAAATACAAATGTAGTGGCAACTTTGTAATCATCCATTCTTGAATCAATGGACTTGGTTGAAAAACCAATGACCTTGAAGATAAAGATTTGAGAAAATAATAAAAAAAATAAAGTTTTTGGGCAAATAAGACCATGTAGTCGAGGCTTTTTACGAGATGCCAGGCTCCAAATTCGAGGCTTTTTATGAGCTGCTAGGCTACTGTCATTAACCATTTTTGCAAAGCATGTTAAGATGGTCCGCAATCCTTAACCAAATCATCAATGCCAAATGCTACCAGGTTCAAAATCCCATAAAGATTTGACTTGTGTAATCACTTGATGATCGTCAATTTAATGTTACCAAGTTTAGGGTCCATAAGGATTGACTTGTGTGTACGTTCGACGGGTCGTACCAGGTTTACCTGGGCGGCGTGACTTACTTGATGCAGGCAGGTTAATCCGGGGTTTTAGGTGTATACACCAAGCTTCCAAGCCGTGTTTACTACAAGAGTTTTCAACTCGCTGATGTCTTGCATCAGGAGCCCCCAGGTAGCATTTGAGCATTGCTCGTCGGGGCCTATGTTTGAGTTGTGCGTAGCACCAAACTCTCTTTTGCCCCTCATCATCATGTGGAAATTGCCGGAGCAACCAGAGCTGTGCTCTTATGATGGCCTTGATGCAGTCGCCGGTTTAAGAGGCCATAGGAACTCCCTTGCCCACAGAAGCCCCCATGTGATACTCTTATGGACAATGCGGCTGATACCCCGATTTACCGGGGGCGCCGGTTTATTTTATTGATCATAATATATACATTGTAAAGATATGTACATAAAGCGGAGCCTATGGCTCAAGTATAGTAAGGTCGAAGAAGAGCGATGTTCCACGGCCGCTTGCTCTCCTCCTCCGCCGTACGTGAGTCCTTATGTTCTCGAACGTCGATGAGGTAGTATGATCCGTTGTGCAGGTTCTTGCTGACCACAAAGGGTCCTTCCCAAGGTGGGGATAGCTTGTGCATGTCTGTCTGGTCCTGGATGAGCCGGAGCACCAGATCTCCTTCTTGAAACATCCTGGTTTTAACCCGACGACTGTGGTACCGGCGCAGATCTTGCTGATAAATCGCCGATCGAGCTACTGCCGTGTCCCGTTCTTCATCCAGCCGTTCCAACATCTTGCCTTGCTTTTTCATCATCCGCTTCAACATAAGCCGCCACCCGCGGAGAGTCATGACGGATATCACTAGGGAGGACCGCTTCAACTCCATATACCATGAAGAAAGGCGTGTACCCTGTGGATCTGTTAGGTGTAGTGTTGATGCTCCATAGTACAGAAGGCAACTCCTCCACCCAACAACCCGGTGTTCTCTGCAAAGGAACCATAAGCCGGGGTTTGATGCCTCTCAAGATCTCTTGATTGGCTCTTTCAGCTTGTCCATTGGACTGAGGGTGAGCTACTGATGATACATCAAGGCGGATGTGCTCTCGTTGGCAAAACTCCTCCATAGCCCCCTTGGATAGATTGGTGCCATTATCAGTTATAATGTTGTGTGGAAAGCCAAACCGGAAAATCACCTTTTTGATGAATTGAACTGCCGTTGCTGCATCACACTTACTGACAGGCTCTGCTTCAACCCATTTGGTAAACTTGTCCACCGCCAGCAAAAGGTGGGTCTTTTTATCTTGGGATCTCTTAAAGGGTCCAACCATATCAAGCCCCCAAGTCGCAAATGGCCAAGTAATTGGAATCATCCTTAACTCATGCGCCAGTATATGAGCACGCCATTAGAATTTCTGACAAGCCTCACATTTTCTGACCAAGTCCTCTGCATCGGCATGAGCCGTCAACCAGTAGAATCCATGACGAAAAGCTTTAGCCACCAAAGATTTTGAACCGGCATGATGACCGCAGTCCCCTTCATGAATCTCTCTAAGAATATCACAGCCTTCCTCTGGTGACACACACCGCTGAAACGCTCCAGAAACGCTGCGATGATGAAGTTCTCCATTGACAATAGTCATTGACTTAAAACCGCCAGATTATCTGCCGAGCCAAGACTTCATCCTCTGGTAACTCCCCTCGGCTCATGTATGCTAGGTAAGGAAGCGTCCAATCCGGAATGACATGAAGCGCTGCGACCAATTGCACCTCCGGATCAGGAACAGCCAAGTCCTCTTTTGAAGGTAACTGCACCGACGGATTGTGCAACTCATCCAAGAAGGTATTAGGTGGAACCAGTTTACGCTGAGAGCCCAGCCGGCTTAACGCGTCGGCCGCTTCATTCCTTCGCCGGTCTATATGATCCACCTGATAACCCTTGAAGTGTCCAGCGACAGCGTCTACCTCTCGTCGATATGTTGCCATGAGCGGATCCTTGGAGTCCCACTTGCCAGATACTTGCTGTGCCACTAGGTCTGAATCGCCAAAAAACTTAACCCGACTTAAGTTCATCTCCTTGGCCATCCGCAAACCATGGAGGAGAGCTTCATACTCAGCAACATTGTTAGTACACGAGAACATCAAACGGAGGACATAACAAAACTTATCACCTCGTGGGGAAGTTAACACGACTCCAGCCCCCGAGCCCTCCAATTGCCTTGAACCGTCAAAGTGAATAGTCCAATATGTATGATCCGACTTTTCCTTCGGTGCTTGCAACTCTGTCCAATCCTTGATGAAATCCACCAATGCCAGCGACTTTATCGCAGTACGGGGCTCATACTTCAATCCGTGCGGGCTAAGCTCAATGGCCCACTTTGCAACTCGACCAGTAGCCTCTCTGTTCTCGATTATATCCCCCAACGGAGCCGAACTGACAACAGTGATTGGATGGCCTTGAAAATAGTGTTTTAGCTTCCGGTTTGCCATGAAAACTCCATACACCAGTTTCTGCCAATGCGGATATCTCTGTTTTGACTCAACGAGAACCTCACTGATGTAGTAAACCGGCCACTGAACCGGATATTCTTTGCCTGCCTCCTTGCGCTCTACCACAATGGCAACGCTCACTGCACGGGCATTAGCAGCCACGTATAACAACAGTGGTTCATTGTAAACTGGGGCAACAAGGACTGGTGACTCTGCTAGTTGCTTCTTCAGGTCTTCAAACGCAGCATCAGCCACATCACTCCAGATAAAGCGATCTGTCTTTTTCATCATCTGATAAAGCGGGATAGCCTTCTCCCCCAAACGGCTGATAAACCAGCTGAGTGCTGCGATACGGCCCGCCACGCGTTGGACATCGTTGATGCACGCCGGTTTAGCCAGGGATGTAATCGCCTTGATCTTCTCCAGATTAGCTTCAATTCCCCTGTTCGACACTAAGAACCCCAAGAGCTTGCCTGCCGGAACACCAAAAACGCACTTCTTCGGATTAAGCATCATTTTATAAACCCGAAGATTGTCAAAGGTCTCCTTCAGGTATGTTATCAATGTTTCCTCCTTCCTGGATTTCACCACAATGTCATCCACATATGCGTGAACATTCCATCCAATCTGTCCATGAAGGCAATTCTGCACACAACGCTGGTAGGTAGCCTCGGGACTCTTGAGCCCAAATGGCGTAGATACATAGCAAAAGGCTCCAAAGGGAGTTATAAAGGTTGTCTTCTCCTGGTCCTTAACTGCTATCTTGATCTTATGATAACCTGAGTATGCATCCAAAAAACTTAGCCGCTCACATCCTGCCGTAGCATCAATGATCTGATCAATACGGGGGAGGGCAAAGGGATCAGTTGGGCAAGCTTTGTTTAGATATGTATAATCAACACACATTCTCCAAGTGCCATTTTTCTTAAGAACTAGCACCGGATTAGCCAACCACTCTGGATGAAACACCTCAATTATAAAGCCTGCCGCTAAGAGTCTAGCCACTTCTTCTCCGATAGCCTTGCGCCTCTCTTCATTGAAGCGGCACAGATATTGCTTGACCGATTTAAACTTAGGATCATTATTAAGATTGTGCTCAGCGAGTTCCCTCGGTACACGTGGCATATCAGAAGGCTTCCATGCAAAGATGTCCCAATTCTCACGGATGAACTCGATGAGCGCGCTTTCCTATTTTGGATCTAGGTTAGCACTGATAGTGAACTGCTTGGATAAATCGCCAGGAACAAAATCAACCTGCTTGGTCTCTTCAGTCGATTTGAACTTCAAAGCCGGATCATGCTCTGTGGTTGGTTTCTTCAGCGGAGACATATCTGCCGGATCAACATTGTCCTTATAAAACTTCAGCTCCTCGGTTGCACAAACCGCTTCAGCATAAGCTGCATCACCTTCCTCACATTCCAACGCAATCTTGCGGCTCCCGTGGACCGTGATCGTTCCCTTGTGGCCTGGCATCTTGAGCTGTAGATAGACATAACACGGCCTAGCCATGAACTTGGCATAAACCGGCCGCCCAAACAAGGCGTGGTATGGGCTCTTGATCTTTACCACCTCAAAAGTCATGGTCTCTGACCTGGAGTCGTGTTCATCTCCAAAGGTATCTTCTAGATCGATCTTACCAACTGGATATGCCGATTTACCGGGCACCACCCCATGAAACACTGTATTGGATTGTCGAAGCTTCTTATCTGTCAGCCCCATACACCGGAAAGTCTCATAATACAGAATGTTGATGCTGCTGCCTCCATCCATAAGCACTTTAGTAAATTTATAGCCACCTACCTGTGGTGCCACAACCAGAGCCAACTGACCCGGATTATCAACCCGGGGTGGATGATCCTCTGTGCTTCACACAATGGGTTGCTCAGACCAACGCAAGAAACGTGGTACCGCCGGTTCAACAGAATGTACTGCCCTCTTTAGAACTTTCTGATCCCGCTTGCACAAGCTCGTGGTGAAGACATGATACTACCCACTGCTCAGCTCCTTCGGATTATTCTGATATCCGGATTGCTACTGCTGTTGACGCTGTTGATTTCCCTGATTGTTATATCTGCCCTGACCATGCTGCTGGTTATGCTGATTGTGCCCATTTTGGTTGCAGTTATTACCATGGTACCCTGAACCGGATCCACCACTTTGATAACCCGGACCCTGGAAGCCTGGGCCTGATCCGCCGGAGGGCCCGTGATCGTACCGAGTCCGGTTCATGAATTCATGCACAATGAAACAGTCCTTCCAGAGATGCGTAGCTGGTTTTTCTGGTGTACCATGCTTCGGGCAAGGCACGTTCAACTGGTGTTCCAGATTAATAGGCAGCCTCCCATTACGTGGAGGCAGTCTACCCTTGCGGCGCTGTCCATCCTCCTGAGCATTGGTGTTGGCCACAAAATCTGAATTATGATCCGCTTTACGTTTACCGTTGTATCCTTGGTTCACCGGGTTGGGCTGCGGTGCCTTACCATTCTTGCTTGCCTTCCCTGACTTGTCTCCATCAGCGTCTGGATGCTTGGTGTTATCAGAGTCTCCATACTTCACTAAGGCGCTCATGAGCGTCCCCATGTCATTGCAATCACGTTTAAGCCGTCCCAACTTTAGTCGCAAGGGTTCAAACCGGCAATTGCCCTCCAAAGTTACTACTGTTGTACTTGGGTTGATGCTATTGGAGGAGTGCAAGATTTCTGACACTCGACACACCCAACTGCTTGTAGACTCCTGCTCTCCTTCAATGCAGGTAGCTAAATCGACAACAGACATTGGCTGCTTGCATGTGTCTTGAAGTTATTGATAAACCGGCGCCGCAATTCGGCCCATGATCCGATGGAATGAGGTGGTAAACCCTTCAGCCAAGTACAAGCCGTGCCTTCGAGCATCATCGTGAAATACTTAGCGCATGCTACATCATCCACATCCAGCATCTCCATTGCCATCTCATAACTCTCAACCCATACCTCCGGAGCCAGATCCGCCGTGTAATTGGGAACTTTGCGTGGTCCTTTGAAATCCTTGGGTAGTTTCACGTTCCGTAAAGCAGGGATAAGACAAGGCACTCCCAGGGAACTGGACATGACTCCCGGTTCAACTGTGGTGGCGGGACAAACCGGCGTTGCCTGACGGTCTTCGTACTATGCTGTTACCTTGGCCTCCCGGTGCTGCCTGGCCTGATCCACCATGTCCTGAGCATTCGCCTCTCCTCCTGCCGGATTATCCTGCCTCGGTGGATTACGTCTCCGTGCACTGCTTGATACGACCGGTTCATGCATACGTCTAGTGTAACTCAGGCTTGGGTGTGGAGTCGAATGAATCCTCTCCCGGCTGTGAGAATAAGCTTGCTGTTGAGTTAACGCCGTGTCCAACAACTCCCTGGCCCGTTGTGACTCCACTGCTATGGGTGACGTTCCTTCAATGGGAAGGGCGGCCAGTCGTGAAGCGACAGCAACTATGTTGTCCAACGGATTAGAATAATAACCAGGAGGGTGGGTACGTGTTGGGACGGTACAACTTGGCGGTTTGGCTCTGCGGCCGGTGGCTGAACCGACGCTCCCATGCCTGGTGCTCCTCCCCGGTTTACCTCCGGCTGGTTACTGGTTCCTGCTCCTGGCGTGCTAAAGAGATTCCTTGCCTCATAAACCGGTGGCAAGCGAGATCGTTGCCTTCTCATCATTACCTCGTGTGAAGCGGTCTGATCCAACATGAGTTGATAGGCCTGAGCATCAAGCTCTGCCTGCTTTGTAGCCATCTTAGCTTTCTCAGCAGCCAGGTCCAACTTGGCTTGTTCAATCCGGCCTTTCACCTGAGCGACCTCCGCATCGTGCTGCTCCTTGTTGGCCTAGGTTACCTCTGCTGTTAGTAACGCTGTCAAAGTATCGACCAAGATGAATAAAGTATCAGACGGCGACGGGGGAGGATCTCCAGCTCTAGCTCCCATCGCTTCTGATTTCAACGCCGCTGTTTTTGAGGACTGCTGCATAGGTTGTGAACCGGCCATAAAGACAACAACCCGGTTTGGCGGATCGAGGGGGTCCAGAATACTGTCACCATCGGAACAACCCTTTGATCGACCGTCCTGCAGCAGATACAAAGATTCCGTCTCTCCGGAAGAAGATTCATCGCCGGAATAGACAACCGTCTCGCCGCCAGAGTCTGATCCGTCCTCGGTTTGCACTCCATGCACTGCTCCAACGAAGACGTGCTTCACGGCTGGCTGAATCCGGGCTGGTCTCGCACGCTGAGCCGGCTCGATGATGTTGGGGAAGATGTCCGGTTCAGGGCCCGGTTCGCCGATCTTGTCGATGAAGACGTGGATGCCGCCGAAGGGGACCCGGTACCCGTATTTGATTGAATCGCCCTCGGGGCCCCAGCCTGCATCATTGATGTAGATCTTGCGGCGACGACTCTTAGTCATCCGGCCCACTGCGTAACCCTTGAGTCCTTCAAAGCTGGCCTTCGAAAACATCGTGCGATAACCCCATGGTGGGCGCCAACTGTCGTGGTTTTGTCACGGCAGATGTCCTAGCAAAAGGACTTAGTCGTGAGGCCATCGCTACGGGTTAGCATAAAGGGGTCAGAGCGGACAAAGGACACAGGGATTTTATACTAGTTCGGCCCCTTCGATGAAGGTAAAAGCCTACATCTAGTTTGGTGTGTATTGCTAGGGCTTCGTTGACCAGGGAGCGAATCCGCTTTGCCTATATCTCAATCTGTAGTTGTCTGTCTTGAACCGTCGCCGGGTCGTCCCTTTATATAAAAGGTGACGTCCGGTCCGGTTTACAGAGTCCCGAGGCCGGCTCATAAACGTGTCCGCCTCGGTCTCTGTTCTTTCTATCTGACATCCCAAGTTACATAGTATGACGGTTTACAAATCATGGGCCCTAACACTTGGGCTCTAAACCTCTTGGGCTGAAATCTCCTACTTCATGCTCCGCTGGGCCTTTGATAAAATAATCTTGATAACGTAAACCGGCCCCTCCTGGGCGGTTTATACATGTTAGTAATATCCCTGACAACTACGATGTGATTTTCTCACTCGTAATGATGCTTAAGGCTGTCCGAATCATGTTAGCAATTGCCGCATTTTATGAAATCTGGCAAATGGATAACGAAACTGCATTCTTTAATGGATTTATTAAAGAAGAGTTGTATATGATGCAACCAGAAGGTTTTGTCAATCCTAAAGGTGCTAACAAAATGTGCAAGCTCCAGCGATCCATCTATGGACTGGTGCAAGCATCTCGGAGTTGGAATATACTCTTTGATAAGTTGATCAAAGCATATAGTTTTATACAGACTTGCGGTGAAGCCTGTATTTACAAGAAAGTGAGTGGGAGCACTACAACATTTTTGATAAGTATATGTGAATGACATATTGTTGATCAGAAATGATGTAGAATTTTCTGGAAAGCATAAAGGATTGTTTAAAAGGAGTTTTTCAATGAAAGACCTCGGTGAAGCTGTTTACATATTAGGCACCTAGATCTATAGGGATAGATCATGACGCTTGATAAGATTTTCAATGAGTACATACCTTAATAAGATTTTGAAGAAGTTCAAAATGGATCAGTCAAAGAAGGAGTTCTTGCCTGAGTTATAAGGTATGAGGTTGAGTAGGACTCAAAACCCGACCACGACAGAAGATAGAGGAAGAATGAAAGTCATTCCCTATGCCTCAACCATAGGTTCTATAAAGTATGCCTTGTTGTGTACCAAACCTGTTGTGTTGTCATGGGTTTGGCAAGGAGGTACAAAAGTGATCGAGGAGTAGATCACTAGATAGCGGTCAAAATTATCCTTAGAGGACTAAGGAAATATTTCTCGGTTATGGAGGTGATATAGAGTTCGTCGTAAAGAGTTACATCGATGCAAGCTTTGACACCGATCTGGATGACTCTGAGTCTCGATCTGGATACATATTAAAAGTGGGAAAATTTAGCTAGAGTAGCTCCGTGCAGAGCATTGTAGACATAGAAATTTGCAAAATACATACGGATCTGAATGTGGCAGACCCATTGACTAAACCTCTCTCACAAGCAAAACATGATCACACCTTGGTACTCTTTGGGTGTTAATCACATGGTGATGTAAACTAAATTATTGACTCTAGTAAAACCTTTTATTGGTCACATGGGGATGTGAACTATAAAGTGTTAAATCACATGAGGATGTGAACTATTGGAGTTAAATCACATGGTGATGTGAACTAGATTATTGACTCTAGTGCAAGTGGGAGACTGAAGGAAATATGCCCTAGAGGCAATAATAAAGTTAGTATTTATTTCCTTATATCATGATAAATGTTTATTATTCATGCTAGAATTGTATTAACCGAAAACTTAGTACATGTGTGAATAAATAGACAAACAGAGTGTCACTAGTATGCCCCTACTTGACTAGCTCGTTAATCAAAGATGGTTAAGTTTCCTAGCCATAGACATGAGTTGTCATTTGATGAACGTGATCAAATCATTAGGGAATGATGTGATTGACTTTGACCCATTCCGTTAGCTTGGCACTTGATCGTTTCGTATGTTGCTATTGCTTTCTTCATGACTTATACATGTTCCTCTGACAATGAGATTATGCAACTCCCGAATACCGAAGGAACACCTTGTGTGCTATCGAACATCACAACGTAACTGGGTGATTATAAAGATGCTCTACAGCTATCTCCGAAGGCGTTTGTGCTGTTGGCATATATCAAGAATATGATTTGTCACTCCGAATGTCGGAGAGGTATCTCTGGGCCCTCTCGGTAATACACATCATCATAAGCCTTGCAAGCAAATGACTAATGAGTTAGTCACGGGATGATGTATTACAGAACGAGTAAAGAGACTTGCCGGTGACGAGACTGAACTAGGTATGATGATACCGACGATCAAATCTCGGGTAAGTAACATACTGATGACAAAGGGAACAACGTATGTTGTTATGCGGTTTGACCGATAAAGATCTTCATAGAATGTGTAGGAACCAATATGAGCATCCAGGTTCTGCTATTGGTTATTGAACGGAGATGAGTCTCAGTCATGTCTACATAGTTCTCAAACCCGTAGGGTCTGCATGCTTAACGTTCGATGACGATCGGTATTATGAGCTTATGAGTTTTCATGTACCGAAGGTAGTTCAGAGCCCCGGATGAGATCATGGACATGACGAGGAGTCTCGGAATGTCCGAGACATAAATATTAATATATTGGACGACTATATTCGGACACCGGAAGTGTTTCGGGTGTTATCGGATAAAGCCAAAGTGCTGGAGGGGTTACCGGAAGCCCCCCGGGGGAGTATGGGCCATAGTGGGCCATGAAGGAAAAGAGAGAGGCAGCCCACTAGGGCTGGCCTCACCCCCCTAGGGAATCCTAATTGGACTAGGACTGGGAGGAGGCGCCCCTCTCCTTCCTTCTCCCCCTTCTTCTTCCTTTCCTACTCCTAGTAGGAATAGGAAAGGGGATTCCTACTCCTACTAGGAGTAGGAATCCTACTCCTCGCGCGCCCTATAGGGCCGGCCGGCCCTCCCCCCTTGCTCCTTTATATACGGGGCAGGGGGCACCCAAGGAGACACAAGCAACATTGTTTTAGCCGTGTGTAGTGCCCCCCTCCACAGAAACACACCTCGGTCATATCGTTGCAGTGCTTAGGCAAAGCCCTGCATCCGTAGCTTCATCATCTCCGTCACCACGCCATTGTGCTGACGAAACTCTCCCGAGAAGCTCAACTGGATCAAGAGCTCGTGGGATGTCATCGAGCTGAACGTGTGCTGAACGCGGAGGTGTCGTACATTTGGTGCTTGGATCGATTGGATCGCGAAGACGTTCGACTACATCAACCGCGTCACTAGACGCTTCTGCTTTCGGTCTACGAGGGTACGTAGACACACTCGCCCCACTCGTTGCTATGCTTCTAGTAGATAGATCTTGTGTGATCGTAGGATTTTTTTGAAATACTACATTCCCAACATTAGCCCGGTCCCTGTCCCGCCAGGCCCGGTCTTCAGTGTCGGCCGGGTCCAGACCAAGGTTCGGATCCGCCTGCCCCTCCTCCTCGTCCCGATCGACGGTGCTGAACCGACTCCTCCGGAACGCGGCGCCCTCAGGGGACGCGGCATCCTCTGCCGCCAGAGCCAACGAGATCGTCGACCTAAAATCCAAGACAAATAAGTACATAAGAGCCCAACGGATCCACTCGGCCACTCGGCTCAAGCTAGAAAGGAACTCACCCCGGCAACACCAGAACGACGCGCCTCATCTGCGGAGCGCCGTGCCTCCTCTTGGCGGGTAGCTTCGCGCCCCCGGCTACGTCCGCCGCGCGCTTCGTGGCTGGGGCCCATGGCGCGACGGTGTCCTTCCCGTGCGGCCGACTCACCGCCGGCGCCCCCGAGACGACCTGGCTCCAGCCGCGCCGCCGCCTCATCCACCCGGCGTCGTTCCGTCAACAAATCGCATCAGCACCTCCAACGCCATCCCGTGGCCGGTGACTTAAGAAGGAAAGACGGGCTCACCCGCTCGACGCCCCGCGCCCGCGTCGGCAGCCGCTCCCTCACCTCCGCCGTGAGCCTCGGGCTCCTCCAATGCAGTGCGCACCACCAGCCTCCGCGCCTGGTCGTAAGGATGCCGGATGGCATTCAGAAGCACCTCCCACGTCGCGTCTGGACATATGAGAAGATGGGCGGCAGCAAAATACGGAGACCGGGGACTCACCATCGGTGCCGGGTTCGCGCGACTGTACACGACCTTCTCATAATGCCAATCATCCGGCAGGTTGGCCTTGGAGATGTCATTGAACCGGCGCATGATCTGGTCCGCCCTCAGCCGCAGGTTTTACATGCGGTCGTGGTTCTCGAGGCCGGTCATCTCGCCGATGAGGTTGCTGCGCTGCTGTAGCGGCAGCACTCGTTGGGCGGTGATGAGGTCGGCGCCGGTGAGCCCTTCCCGCTCCTTCATCACCGACACCTGCTCGCATATATTGAGCACCACCTGGGACGGGCGCTTGGGGTAGTACACCCAGTTCTACTTCGCCCACGGTGGCGACTTGACGAACGGTGGCAGGTTGATGCAATCCACGCCAAGATTGCGGACGTAGAAGAAAGCATTCTGCCACTTCTTGGCAGAATCCTCCAGTGGCACCTAGGGGCAGTCAGACCCCGGCCACCTGAAGATGATGGTGGCCCCGCACTTGGACATCTCACCGTCCTTCGGCCCCTGCTGCTTCAAAGAGAAGAGGCGCACCCAAAGGTCGATCATGGGCTCGACCCCAAGGTACCCCTCGCAGAGCGTGACAAAGCCCGAAAGCTGCACAATGGCACCGGCCCCTAGATGGTGGGGCTGGAGCCTGAATAAATCCAAGAACTCGCGGAAGAAATCACTCGCGGGCAGCCCGAACCCGCACTTGAAGTGCGGGAAGAAGACCACGTGCTCCGCGCCCTCGGGGCACGGCTTCCGCTCACCCTGCCGCAGGCGCACAGCGACCTCCGTCTCCCCTGCCAGGCGCTTGGTGGTGCGGAGGTAGGCAATGTCGTCGGCAGTGATGGTCGAGCCCATCCATGAGCCCAACGGCAGCGCCATCAGTGAGAGCGCGGAAGAGAAAAGAATGAAGAAGGACTCTACTCGAAACGACGGGCGTCGTAGCGCGCGGCGGTCGCAAGAAGCAGAGGAGGGAAGGAAAAGGCAGGGGGCGCGAGCGAGAATGATCTCCGCCGCCCCTCCTCGGCCCGATTTATAAGCCACGGTTCGAAACATGGGGGAGTGGGATCGTTAGCGCTCGCCTTTCCCACTTCCCCGCAATAACTGCACACGTACGTGCGTAATAACTGCCCCCAGAAGGGCAACCGGCTTGCGAACGCCGCAATAAATCTGCGTGCGTGGGCCGAGGCCGCGCGACCGCGGGCCCTAGCGCGTCGCCCCGTCCTGTCGCGCGCATGGCCTATCAGGCCTTTCCGGCTTCCGGGCACCGCGTGGCGCCCGCGTGAAAACCAAAAGATCGCTCAAGATTCGGCGGACTCCTCGGTTTCCCGCCGCTGCCGGGATGCTGCAATCCGGCTTGCGGAAGCCGGCACACAGTGGGTGTTGTCGGACCCGACGGACACGAATTTTCCTCCAAGGAAAGGAAACTGTGAAGGCCCTTTTCCATCCAAAGACGGCGGACCTTCACAGCTTTTGGGACTACTGTCGGGGGGATGAACCCCAGGCAGGCAATGGAAGCCGGATCCTTTTCAAAAACAATGGGGCCAGCATTGCCCCGCAATCCGGCTCTCGCTTGGCCGGGTCGCTCGACCCGGCCCAGTCCCACGACTCGGCCAAACTCTCCAACCCGTCTGGATCCCACGATTCGGCCCCAACGGCCCGCTCAAGGGATCCGGACCCGGCGCGTCAAGACTTCCCCAACAAGCCAGCCCGGCCCGCAGCCTGTTCCCCAATCCGGCCACGGGTCAGCTCCTGTCCCATCCCGGCCGTACAATGGGATGAGTCTCCACCTACCGATGACCAAGGCAACAGTGCCCCGCCCATGCCTCTGGTCAGCCGAGGCGTGGCAATAGTGTGCTACATCTCGAGCTTGCATTGTATTCCCTCGAAGAGGAAAGGGAGACGCAGCACAGTAGCATAAGTATTTCCCTTAGTTTTTGAGAACCAAGGTATCAATCCAGTAGGAGACCACACGTGAGTCCCTCGCACCTGCACAAACAAATAAGAACTTCGCAGTCAACGCGATAAGGGGTTGTCAATTCCTTTACGGTCACTTACGAAAGTGAGATCTGATAGAGATGATAGTTTATATTTTTGGTATTTTTGATTATAAGAACAGAAAGTAAAGGCGGAAAAGTAAAGTAGATTGTAGATTGATATGTTGAGAATAGACCCAGGGGCCATAGTGTTCTCTCGTGGCTTCTCTCATGATATCGATATTCTACGGCGGGTAAACAAATTACTGTCGAGCAATTGATAGAAAAGCGAATAATTATGAGACTATCTAGGCATGATCATTGTATATAGGCATCACGTCCGAAACAAGTAGACCAACTCCTGCCTGCATCTACTACTTTTACTCCAGACATCGATCGCTATCTAGCATGCATCTAGTGTATTGAGTTCATAAGAACAGAGTAATGCCTTAAGCAAGATGACATGATGTAGAGGGATAAACTCAAACAATATGATATAAACCCCATCTTTTTATCCTTGATGGCAACAATACAATACGTGCCTTGCTGCCCCTACTGTCACTGGGAAAGGACACCGCAAGATTGAACCCAAAGCCAAGCACTTCTCCCATTGCAAGAACTATAGATCTAGTAGGCTAAACCAAACCAAACCAATATTTCAAAGAGACTTGCAAGGATATTATGAGCACACATAAAGAGTTCAGAGAAGAACCAAATATTTCTCATAGATAATCTTGATCACAAACTCACAGTTCATCGGATCTCGACAAACATACCGCAAAAAGAGATTACATCGAATAGATCTCCTCGAAGACCGAGGAGAACTTTGTATTGAGATCCAAAGAGAGAGAAGAAGCCATCTAGATACTAGCTATGGACCCAAAGGTCTGTGGTAAACTACTCACAACTCATGGTGAGGCGATGATGATGATGTAGAAGCACTCCGTGATGGATCCCCCCTCCGGCGGAGCTTCGGAACAGGCCCCAAGATGGGATCTCACGGGAACGGAAGGTTACGGTGGTGGAACTAGGGTTTTCTCTCCTCTTCTGATGGTTTCGGGGTACGTAGGCTTATATAGGAGGAAGGAGGGCACCGAGGGCCTTACGTGGGACCCATGAGGCAGGGGGCGCACACTGGGCAGGGGGGCGCGCCCCCCACCCTCGTGGGCACCACGTGGCCCCTACTCCGTAGTTCTCAAGTCTCCCGTGCGTTATTTTCTCCAAAAATATCTCCCCAGAAGCTTTCATTCCGTTTGGACTCCGTTTGATATTCCTTTTCTGTGAAACCCTGAAACAGGCAAAAAACAACAATCTGGACTGGGCCTTTGGATTAGTAGGTTAGTCCCAAAAATAATATAAAAGTGTATGACAAAGCCCATTAAACATCCAAAACATCATAAATAATAGCATGGAACAATCAAAAATTATAGATACGTTTGAGACGTATCAAGCATCCCCAAGCTTAATCCTTTCTCGTCCCCGAGTAGGTAAATGATAAAAACAGAATTTTTGATATGGAATGCTAACTAACATAGTTTTTCAATGTAATTCTCTTAATTGTGGCATGAATGTTCAGATATGAAATATTCAAGATAAAAGTCTATATTGACATAAGAAATAATAATACTTCAAGCATACTAGCAAAGCAATCATGTCTTCTCAAAATACTATGGCTAAAGAAAGTTATCAATACATATAGTCTGGCTATGCTCCCTCTTCATCACACAAAATATTCATATCATGCACAACCCCGATTTCAGCCAAGCACTTGTTTTCATACTCTATTCTTTCAAATCTTTCAACTTTCACGCAATACATGAGCATGAGCCATGGACATAGCACTATGGGTGGAATAGAGAGGTGGTTGCGGAGAAGACAAAAAGAAGGGAGATAGTCTCACATCGACTAGGCATATCAATGGGCTATGGAGATGCCCATCAATAGATATCAATGTGAGTGAGTTGGGATTGGCATGCAACGGATGCACTAGAGCTAAATATCAAAGCTCAACAAAAGAAACTAGTGGGTGTGCATCCAACTTGCTTGCTCAGAAAGACCTAGGGCATTTGAGGAAGCCCATTGTTGGAATATACAAGCCAGGTTCTATAATGAAAATTCCCACTAGTATATGAAAGTGACTAAACATGAGACTCTCAATCATGAAGAACATGGTGCTACTTTGAAGCACAAGTGTGGAAAAAGATAGTAGCAATTGTCCCTTTTCTCTTTTGTTTGTGGAGGGGCTTTATAGATTTAGCCTTTTCTCCCATGGGACAATGCTCTAATAATGATGACCATCACACTTTCATTGAATTACAACTCGATATTACAACTCGATACTAGAACAAGTATGACTCTATATGAATGCCTCCGGCGGTGTACCGGGATGTGCAATGAATGAAGAGTGACATGTATGAAAGAATATGCATGGTGGCCTTGCCACAAATACGATTTCAACTACATGATCATGCATGGCAATTGTAACATCCCAATTTTCCTAATTTGGATGTTAATAGATCATTCATATGCATCTCATATTTTTCCATGCATTATTTGCTTCTTCTTAATATTCAAATCATTATGCAACTAAAGGCAATTTATTGGAGTGGAGATAACATGACTTCTCCCCTGTATTTAAAAATGTTCATAATGTGCAGAATATTGTTTCCAGTTCATATGATATGTTCTGGGAACTTTTGCAATCTTCAAAATATTTTATTTGAGTGTTTTGTTGTTGTTTGTGAGGCCCATTGCATAAAAACTATTTTACAAAATTGCATTAGATGTGGAACTAGTGATCCTGTAGTTTATCTTGATAGGGATATTTGTACTGATTGTTTAGGTATTTTTGTTTCGATTTTATATTGTGTGTTTTTATTTTATTAATTTATGTTTCTGCTGCTGGTCTAAAAGAAAAAGAGGAAAGAGCGGCGAGCCATGCCAGCCAGCCGGCCAGCCAACCGGCCCATCACCGCGGCCCAGTCAGCGCAGCAGCACATAGCCGCAGCCCAGCTTCCCGCAAAGCGGTATGCCCGCACCGCTCGCCCGACCCGCACCACACCCGACCTGGCGCCCCCTCTCACTGACCAGCGGGCCCCGCCCGTGTCCGTCTCCCTCACCGAGCCGGACCAGCCGCCGAGCGCGCACGCTGAGGCGACCCGAGTCAAGATCGCGCCTCTGAGCCGCCCCGCGCACACCCAAGATGTCTAGGGAGAGCCCAAGCCCTAGGGCAGACCCCCAGTCCTTTTCCCCTTCTCCTGCTGCCGCACGCACGCGACCGCGGGAGTTGGATCTCGGGAGGAGCTCCGCCGACCATCGCCGTTCGCCGCAGGAATTCGCCCCCGTAAGGACACGCTGGGCCGCTCCGCTTGTTCTCCTAGAACCCCCTCTCATCTCTACACCTCTCTGACATCATCTTGTCGCCGGATACGCAACAGATCGACGGGAACGAGCTCGTCATCTTTGCTGGAGCACGCCGCCGTTCACGAGCTCACCTCCACCGCTACAGACCGCCCCGCCGCCGAACGACACCACCACAGCCTCCGCCACTCACCGCCGCACCCGCCCGTACCTTCGCCTCCACCGGAGACTCGCCGGAGACACGCCGCCGTCGACGCCCGATCGCCGCCGCCGCTTCTTTTGTCGTCTGGTGAGCACCCACCACCGGCCAATCGGCAACTGCCACGTGGCAGTTTGCTATAGCGCCGGAACATGAGTAGCTACAGGAGTTGCGCACAGCGTGCAGGCGATTTCTGTTGGTTTTTGTCTTTTTCAGTTTTTTTCCTCAAATCTTCAATTAGCTATATCGTTTATTCTGTAAATCCAAATTAGGTGATTCTTTTTCCTGTGCACTCACAAAAATCAGCTCTTTAGCATAGTACCAAGTTTGCACATGTTTGCACAATTCAAATTTGAATTCGTTTGAATTCGAATCAAATCTTCCGGAGGCCGTATCTTTTAAACCGTTTGTCGGAATCGAGCGTTTCTTTTTGCATTGTGATCGTAGTGCTGTGTAGGTGATCTGTACATGTTGTTTTGCTGATGTTTTTGATTTTAAAAATAATTTTATTGCTGTTGGTTTTATTTTGGCTTTATTGGAGTTTCAGTGATTGATTTGTTATATTGTGTGAAACGTGTAGATTGTCCGGAGTGCGACACGAGCTATTGTCAGGAGTGTGACTTTTTGAACCATAATCAAGGCAAGTTACATGTTGATCATCCTTTACCTATTGTTTTTCTATGCATTGTAGGTTATGCCACACTCTAAATTTATGCATTATAGGATTGTTATAAATTGAGCTATTTTGTTGAGCTATCTACCATCTTTTGCAACTCGTGGTAGGTATAGTTTTGCTATGCTTGTAGACGGGGTTGGTTCCTGTATACATTGAGCTTATGTGAGGATTATTAATATTTGACAAACCGAGTAGTAATTCAGGGCTTAACTCACCTCTGGGCGGAAGTGGTATTGATGGGTGGTTTTAAGAACATCATGGTTTATACCCTCTGAATGTAAGTGGGTGGCCGCCCAGGCTCAAAAAGATCAGACAGACTTAATGACTAGTAGCTTCCATGTGCGACCACTAGCTAAATGGGCTCTGGCTTAGTTGAGTAGGTTGTGGGATCCTCGCCCATGTATGCTAGCAGATGTAGATATGGATAGGTGTACCGGCTGCCGGGGGTGGAGGTGACTACTTCTGAAAGACTTCGTCTCAATCTTCGGGTTGAGTCTAGTGGGTAAAGTGTGCAAAACTCTGCAGAGTAATCAAACTAATCATGATTAGCCGTGTCCCCGATTATGGATATTTTAAGCCACTATGCCATTACAGTTCTTGGATGATTTTGACAGATGTGACACTTAATAATATTTGTGGGCAACTTAATAAATGGGTAGGTTGGAGTTGATTTTGCCAACTCAACTATAAGCATAATCAGGTGGAAGTGAACTCTCTTAAGGGGGGTAGTCTGGAAGATTTGCCAGTTGTGAGGGACTACCCAGATGTGTTTCCAGAGGAGTTGCCAGGTATGCCACCAGACAGTATTGAATTTCTTATTGATTTAATACCAGACTGTTGGTGTATTTGGATCGACACCTATGGGATCACAAGAATCCCTACTGTGGTTGCGGGGCGCGGGGTTGAGAGAACAGCGGATCTAACGGTCAGGACACAGTTCCTTTACCCAGGTTCGGGCCGCAAAGATGCGTAAAACCCTACTCCTGCTTTGGTGGATTATATGTTGGTGTTCTTCAGCTAGTGAGGAGCTCCAAGAGGGTCGTGAGGAGTTCTAAAAAGCCGAATCCTCTTCCTGGTCGCCTCGGGCCTCCTTTTATAGGGAAAAGGGGTTGCCATAGTGGCACACATGAGGTGGAAAGCGTACAGTGATGCGAGGTTATCCCTCGCATTATAGGACAAGGTGCATTTAATGCGCCCAGCTTAGGTGTCCTTGCTTTATCGGGGACGGGGGGAGATGCCCGTCTTGTCCGTCGCCGCCCCTCCTCGTGTTGACACGCGCCCTGGCCAGCGGTGCCTGAGGTGCCATGTAGGCAGACAGGCAGCTGAGGTGGCGCAACGACGGGTCTCCACGAAGATCTATGGATTGCCATGCAGGAGCCTATCCAGCTGGTTGGGTCGGCATCCGCGTGAGTCGGTGGAAACCTAGTTGGTGCGGGCCTGATGGTGGCCCCGTGGATGTCCTTGGCAAGGGCCTTGCCGGGGGACCCGGCAAGGGTCTTGCCGTGGCGCCTGCTGTCATCCCCGGCAAGGTGCTTGCCGGGGGCCTTCTAGTCCTCCTTGGCTCGAATCCCGCCAAGGGTTGTCTTCTTCTTAACTTGCATCTAATCTTGAATCTCTTCACAAAGATCTGCATGCCACCACGGGGATATCTCCCGAATCCTCGCCCCATTGGGGCGGTGGACTCAAGGGTGATCCGCTTCGTAGGCGCGGAGCGAGCTGCCGCGACAAGGGCCTTGCCGGGGCTGCTAGGGCCGGCCCTGGCAAGGATCTTGCCGAGGGAAGCCGCTTTGTCCCTTTGCTCTTTGTGGTCTTGTTCTTGGCGTCGCTCCAGTCTCCATCGAGCTTTAGTCTTGCCCTGGCTTGCCCCACCTCGCCATACTTGTGTGGTGGCGCCGTGGCTCAGATTGCTGATGGGCCTCTAACCCCTCGTTGGTTACCCCAAGTGGAAGGTGTGAGATGCAGTGTTGTGGAAGTTTTTCCCTTAGCAAAGATGCCAAGGATCGAATCCCCAGAGACTCCTAGGTTCAACAAGTAGGTGTCAACTGCTAACGGCGCCAGATATTAGCAATCAACGTGGACCTGCACACAGATACAAATAACTTTGCTCCCAACGAGTACAGAGAGGTTGTCAATCCCTCCGGCCTTGTAGTTCACAAAGGATTAAACGCAAATGATAGTAGTGATAGATAATGTTTGCAATAGTAAGTAAAAGCGAAAAGTAAATAGCAGATGTGATCAATGATGGTAATATGGACCGGAGTCTCATGATGTTCACTAGTGATGTCTCTCTCCCAAAAGACGATAAAACAGCTATGTGAGGTAAACGAATTACAGCTGGGCAATTGACAGGACCACGAACGCAAACCAATGCTGACTACATTGCAAGAAAGGTTGAGGTTCAAAGCATGGGCGGTATGCCAAAGTAAGTAGACCGAAATCCATTAATATCTACTACTAATCATCCACCTTGAGATATCTATCCAGAACATCTCGCTGGTATTAAGTTGCGAGCCCCACCCATAGTGTAAACTCAATGCAACAGACAACTGTATTAAAAGAACTTTGCATAAAGTAAACAATCCTTGCACCCGCGGGCACAAGCACCGTTGTTTTCCCCCTTGTGGCAACAACACATCCCCTAGACTCATGTTTCTGTCACTCAAGCTAGTCATCGAGGGACATGAACCCACAATCAAGCATAACGTTCCCTCTTGGAGTCACTACGTATTACTTGGCCAAAGCAATAAATAACAACAGAGAACATGCAAGAATTACTTATGAACATAAATATAAAAGAGGTGACATGCTATTAACCATATAGGACTTTTTATAGTCATATGACAAAAGCTTACTGAGACAATGATTCTATAGTAATTAAGTTGCCTCATGAGAAAATCACAAATGACTGAAAGTTTTACAATATGAAACTGAAACATCAAAAAGATTTGCAATGAACATGATGTGCAAATATGATAAAGTGATATCTAGCTTGCCCCCTTTAGTGAAGCAAAACATAAATGCAGGGGCACCTTCAAGGTTTAAGTGATGACTAGATACAATGATTTCAAAATAAACGATATCACAATCATGCAAAAGACAATGCTACTCTGGAACAATGCACATTACACTTAGAATGACAATCATGCTCTCAGTAGTTGGTGCTTGAAGAAAGAGGGTGGAGACTCAAAAAGTAAAAGAATGGTTATGTGCTAGAGCTTTTTATTTTGAAAACATAGAAGCAATTTTGTCAACGGTAGTAGTACTTCATATGGGTCATGCATAAGACATCCTGTAAGTTGCAAGCCTCATGCATCGAATACCAATAATGCTCGCACCTTGTCCTAATTAGCTCGGATTTCCATGGGTTATCATTGCATTACATATGTTTCAACCAAGTGTCACAAAGGGGTGCCTCTATGCCACCTGTACAAAGGTCCAAGGAGATAAATCGCATTTGATTTCTCGTTTTTGATAGATCTCAACTTGAGGACATCCATACCGGGACAACATAGAAAATAGATGATCGACTCCTCTTTAATGCATAAGCATATTCTCATAAGAGATTGAGGATTAATGTCCAAGCGAAAACTTCCACCATGATGCATGGCTTTGGTTGGCAGCCCAATGTTCTTCTCTAACAATATGCATACTCATTCAACCCATGGCAAATCACCCTTACTTCAGACAAGACGAACATGCATAGCAACTCACATGATATTCAACAAAAGTGTGACAGTTGATGGTGTCCCCAGAAACATGGTTACCGCTCAGCAAGCAACTTATAAGAAATAAGATACATAGGCAACATATTCTTTACCACAATAGTTTTTAAGCTACTTTCCCATGAGCTATGTATTGCGAAGTTAGTCTGCTTAGTACAGGTGGAGGTTAGCAAAAGACTGAGAGCGACCAACTAAGAGAGCAATGACGGTCATAATCATGCAGAGCGACAAAGCAACATTGAATCAGGCATGGTAGTTATATCGCTACTCAGAAATAAAAGATCATCAAGGCTTGACAGACTTTCTTTACAGTCTTAAATATGCGTGAGCATACGCCAAGTCAATCAAAATAAATTCTCGAAGGAAGATATTACTAAACCATACCACATCATAGGCAAACAAATCATGTTGGTACTCCAATAACACATTGGGAATCCCCCAGCTATTTGAGACTAACCATAAGAAAACCTGAACTACTAAGCGCCATTATGCACGTATCATCTTTATCATAGACATATTAACCAATGCAACGGAAGCAAACTCTCTTAATAAGGTGAGCATGGTAATTAAAGAGAGTTCAAGCAACCAACTAAACAAAAGCTCTTTGAAAAAGATAAGCATGATTACTAAGAGCAGAGCATGATAGTAGCTATTAAAAGACAAAGAACACACACAGCAAAGATAGACATGAAAATTCTATGTTATGTTCTAGGTAGAAGTGGAGCATGTTTCTCTCCCACATAAAGAACGCTGAGTTCCGACTCGTTATGAAAAACTAAAAAGAAAACTAAAAGCAAGACGCTCCAAGCATGGCACTTAACACATGAAGTGATAAAAATATAGCGGAACGAAAGACGAACTGATAATGTTGATGGAGAAGGGGATGCACGGGGGCATCCCCAAGCTTAGACGCTTGAGTCTCCTTGAATATTTCTTGGGGGTGCACGGGGGCATCCCCAAGCTTGAGCGCTTGACACTCCTGAATCTTTTTATCATCTTCCCTCGCACACTTGAAAACTCCCTTCATACATAACTCATTATAATCTGATTAGCGAGGTTAGTACCCTTAATAAAATAATTGTTCCTTGCTGGAAATAAAGATATTCTTGAAGGTCTACTGTTTCTCAAGATTGCCAAAAGGTTTTTGCAAAGAAAAAGGAAGCTCTTGGTTTGCAAAATGAAGGAAAGGCAAAACAGGACAGAATCTGTGAAAAACAGAACAGCAGGTAGTAATTGATTTGTTCGGGGTACTTCTGCAACTCAAATCAAAAAACTCAGAACAGATGCACGAAAGACAATTATATAGAGAATGCTATCGAAAAAATTCAGACCAAAAAGATGATCTGGTGATTTTATACGAATTTTTCTATCCAAGGACAGAATCTGTTTCCTGGACAGCACCTCACAACTTTTGAACTTTCTAGCAATCAGAGGCTATACTTGGCACAAATATGAAAAGCAAAGATACAATGATGATGCTACTGTAGTAAACAACATCAAGACACAACAAAAGCAAAATATAAAAATTTATTCATTGGGCTGCCTCCCAAAAGCGCTTTCTTTTATGCCTTTAAGCTAGGCATAACGCATAGAGATCAAGTTGTATCAATTGAACCATCATCAAGATCATCAAAAAGCTCTTCAATAATACAACTAGTCTTAAGAGGACTCTCAAATAAAGGCCTCATAGAGATACTCCTAGGTAGAAGACCAAAAGGATAAAAGTCAAGGGAAGATTCATTTATAAATTTATCAAAGACAGGTGTTTCTTCCAAGGTCTTTACAGTTTCTACCCCTTTGGCAATAGATGGATTACTTTTAGAACGGGGAGCCTTTGGAACGTGAACGAACTTAGGCTCCCTCTTTGTCGGAGTTTCTACCTTTTTGGTTTTGATCGAGGAGAAGGTAGTTCCTAGGGTATCAAATATTTCCTCAATCTTGTCTATCCTAGAAGAGTCCAAGTCATGGAATTTGACGGTCTCCAAAATTTTAAAAAATTTATGCATGGAGCTATCAAGTATATTCAAATTCCCTTGGATCTTACGATCCAACTCATTTATCTTATTAATGCTTGGCATCTCTAGCTCTATCTTTTCAAGTTTTTTCATAATGTGAGCTAGGGTGATGTCCTCTCGAATGCTAACAACAGGGAGATTCCCAACAAGATTTTCAATAATACTAAGAGACTCCCAAACTGGGGCCTCTAGGAAATTCCCATTGATAGCAGTATCTAGAATAAACCTATTCCAAGAAGTAATTCCAACATAAAAATTTCTAAGCAAGATAGTAGTAGGTTGCTTCTTGGTGGCTCTTTTTTGTGAATCATTAATTCTATACCAAGCATCTTTCAAACTTTCCCCACCTCTTTGTTTAAAGGTGAGAACTTCTGCCTCGTCAAAGACAAAAGGACCCGACATAATGACAACTAAAGAACGAGATAACTATTTTTGTGATTTTCGATAAAAGGTACTAAAGCAAAAACTAAAAGGTAAACTAACAAGACTAAAAAGCAAAGGTAAAAGATAGCATGCAACTCCCCTATCCCGAAGAGTGGAGTCCCCGGCAACGGCGCCAGAAAAACTCCTTGATGGGCCTCTAACCCCTCGTTGGTTACCCCAAGTGGAAGGTGTGAGATGCAGTGTTGTGGAAGTTTTTCCCTTAGCAAAGATGCCAAGGATCGAATCCCCAGAGACTCCTAGGTTCAACAAGTAGGTGTCAACTGCTAACGGCGCCAGATATTAGCAATCAACATGGACCTGCACACATATACAAATGACTTTGCTCCCAACGAGTATAGAGAGGTTGTCAATCCCTCCGGCCTTGTAGTTCACAAAGGATTAAACGCAAATGATAGTAGTGATAGATAATGTTTGCAATAGTAAGTAAAAGCGAAAAGTAAATAGCGGATGTGATCAATGATGGTAATATGGACCGGAGTCTCATGATGTTCACTAGTGATGTCTCTCTCCCAAAAGACGATAAAACAGCTATGTGAGGTAAATGAATTACAGCTGGGCAATTGACATGACCACGAACGCAAACCAATGCTGACTACATTGCAAGAAAGGTTGAGGTTCAAAGCATGGGCGGTACGCCAAAGTAAGTAGACAGAAATCCATCAATATATACTACTAATCATCCACCTTGAGATATCTATCTAGAACATCTCGCTGGTATTAAGTTGCGAGCCCCACCCATAGTGTAAACTCAATGCAACAGACAACTGCATTAAAAGAACTTTGCGTAAAGTAAACAATCCTTGCACCCGCGGGCACAAGCACCGTTGTTTTCCCCCTTGTGGCAACAGCACATCCCCTAGACTCATGTTTCTGTCACTCAAGCTAGTCATCGAGGGGCATGAACCCACAATCAAGCATAACGTTCCCTCTTGGAGTCACTACGTATTACTTGGCCAAAGCAATAAATAAGAACGGAGAACATGCAAGAATTACTTATGAACATAAATATAAAAGAGGTAGATCAAATATATTACTCAATCACAATATGAACATAATCTCATAATCCATCGGATCCCAGCAAACTCATCATAGCAACAACATAAGGATTACATATGTGCCTCGATCATGTAGGGCAGCTCACGAGGACTAACTAGTGAAGCACAAGAACGGGAGGAGAACATCACATAGCTACTGGTCATGGACTCATGGTCCAAGGGAGACTACTCACAACTCATCCGGGAGGCGTCCATGGTGATGGAGAAGCTCCCGATGGTGATCCTCCCCTCCGGCAGGGTGCCGGGAAGAGTTCTCCTGGTGCTCCCAATCTTGGAAGCGGCGGCGGCGGCGGAACAGAGATGAGATCGCGAAAAAGAGTTCCCGTCCCGAGGGTTTCGAAGGACGCTCTAAATATATGCCGAAGGGGGGCACTAGACGGGGCTCGGGTGTCCCAGGCACCCCCCCGGCGCGGCCCAGGGGGGGGGGCGCCGCCAGGGCGCCTGGGGCCCTGGTGGCCCCCCCGGCTGTACTTCGGGCGCAAGGTAGGTTCTGGAACGCTGATTTTTTATATAATTTTTCTGGATTTTTCCTGACAGTTCTCGTAACGTGAAAACCTGAAATACAAAAATAGCCGAAAACAGAAACCGGCACTGGGGTGCACTGGATTAGTAGGTTAGTCCAAATATGATCAAAAGTGTATGGAAGTTTATGAATATCATAGCAATATCACCCAAAAGTGGCATGGAGCAAGCAGAAATTATAGATACGTTTTGGACGTATCAACTGCCCGCGCACAGTCATAGGGGTACAAAAAATACAGCCCTCTTTTTGTACACCGACAGGAGCCCCCGGGCGTGGGCCACTCATAAGCCCGACACGTTGTTGGGCCAGGCCCAGAACGGTGCGCGGGCATGCGGGGTGGTTTTCACCGTGGTAAAATTTCCGCGCGCTGCGCCTCCCACGACCCACGCGCGCGGCGCGGGGTGGAGGGGCGTGCGTGACGTGGGCGGCATGCGTGGGGCGGTTTCCGTAGGCATGCGTCACGTCGCAGTAAATGTAAAAGGAGGTGGTCTGTGCCCTCCCCATAAACGGGGGGGGAGGAGTGGGGCGTGGCCCGCTGACCGGATGGGGCCGAGGCGCGGTCCGCTAGGCGTCCACTCCCCACGATCACGTTGTGGGGAGAGGTCGCCTCACCCGTCCCTTCGGTCCTGCGGGTTCGCCACGTGCCTTCCATGCGTTCGAGGTGGCGAGCGGTGGAGGCGGGAAACCGAGCCGTCGCTGGTTGGGGTGGCGGGTCGGTCCCAGCCGCCCTCCGCCTTCTGTGTCTTGATTGGCCGAGCGGGGCGGTCGAGCTCCAGCCCCGCCCCCTTTATAAAGGGCAGAGGGAGGGGACGACGCCCCGCACTCCTCCATCTTATTTCTCCTTCAGCTTCTACTCCTTTCTTCCATACGCCATGAAGAAGGAAAACCCCGGCTCCTCAACGGTGGTGGCGAGGGTCGCTGCTCGACAGCGCGTCCGCCCTTCTCCAGCACCCGCAGTGGCCGAACCAGCCACAAGGGGAAGAGGGAGGGGGCGGGGCCGTGGGCGAGGCCGGGGTGCTTGGGGAAGAGGAAGACGGGGCGGCTCACCGGCCTCGCCCCCGCCAGCAGCTCCTCCTCCAGTGGAAGGTCATGTTGGAGACAACCCCTGTGAGTTCTTCATTAGGATGCGGGGGTCGCCGCGCCGTCGCCTTCGTCTCCCGACTCCGTTTGCGCGGGAGATGGAGGTGAACCCGCCGGAGTCGCTGCGGCTGCACATGAGGGGTTGTGGGATCAGTGGCCCACGTGCCTGCGTCGACTTCCCTGCCCCTCATGTGATGTATCTTCGCCAAGGATGGAAGAGGTTCGCTCGCATCCACAGCCTGACGGATGGGCTCACCCTCCACTTCAAGTTGATGGGGGATGGCCACCTCTCCGTCAAGGTCTTCGGGCACCTCGGGACTCGCGCGAGGTGCTGCATGGAGAGCTCCTCTGATGATGAAGACTCCTCCTCGAACGAGGGTGACGAGGAGGACAGCGACAACGATGACGAGGGCAGGGGACGGCAGGATGACGGGTCCGACTAGGTGTCGGGCGCCGCTCCTGGTGGCACCGGCGACCCCATCATCCGCGTCGCCGGCTCCTTGAACTTCTCGAGGCCGTCTCCTTGGCGACTGGCGTAGGGAGGCTACAGAAGGGGAAGAGGAAGAAGGCGGGCGGCAAAGTCGTCATGTCGGAGTACGCGGGCACCGACGCCTTTGTCTCCTACTGACGTCCTGCCGCCTCGTCTTCTAGCTCAGCCTCCGGTGCCGTCATCACCGTCCAGCCCTGGGGAGGCCGCCGAGATGCCTTCTCGGTGTCTTCTGCCACCCGTAGCTCGCCTAGGCGCCCCTTTTGCCCTTCTCGCCTCCTTGGCCTACCTCCTGAGGAGAGGGACAAGAAAGGCATTACGGGCATCTTATCTCTTTTTAGTCTGTAAGCCTTCGGGCATCTGATAAGTTTAAAACTTGTAATCTCCTTATTCATGTTTTTCATTCCCTATGGACTATACGTGAATGGAATGTTTTTAATGAAAAAGGAATGTTTGCCGGGTCATTTGTTCGTAGGTAAAAACCCACAACAGGGAATAAACCCCTGATATCCTTAAGATAAACATTTCCTCGCCCGGCAACAGGCCCTGCCGTTTCCCTACTTCGCTCGACCTTTCTCACGCCCTTGGCGGAGGCAGGGATGAAGCAGGCTCAGGCTTCTCGTTTTATCTTTCTGCTGCCGCGACTACGACCGAACCTAGCCCCAGGAACGAGTCTCAGGGACTAGAGTTACGGGAGCACGGTAGCTTTAAGGAAAAGAACGAGGTTTCGCATACCTCAGTCCATAATGGAATGCATGATAAGGATAAAGTACTTATCTGAAGCTGCAGCCCTCGGCAACCCTGGCCTGCCGTGGGCGAATTCTTGCCCTTGCAGCCTCCGGCAACACTGGCTTGCCGGGGCCTAGGCACTGGTCTGTTCTTCTTTCCTTCCTCCAAGTGGATTCGGCAAGGATGTATGCGCGTCCTGTGAACCAAGGAAGATAGAAGAAAGACAAAGACTCGACCTCTAAGCTAGGGGTTAGCCGCTGCTAAGCACTATCAACCCTAACCAAGGATGAGACTCGACTCAGCATGCATGCTAAAACTTAGGGCGCCAGCGCTTCATTTATTTATGCTCAGGGTCTGCGCCTGGCTTTGTACAAAGGGTTACATGCCTTGCCGGCAAGGCTCGTACAAAAGGGTGGCTTGCCGGGGGGCCCGGCAAGCCGCGCCTTATGGGTAAAACTTGCGAAGATGCTCGATGTTCCAGGAATTACTCACCGGAAATGCATCCTCGGTCTCCAGGCGGACAGCGCCAGGCCTGGTGACTCGTATTACCCGATAAGGGCCTTCCCACTTCGGCGTCAACTTGTTCGTATTCCTGGCCGATTGAATGCACTGGAGAACAAGGTCACCTTCCTCAAAGCTCCGGGCATGAACCTTGCGGCTATGGTAGCGGCACAAGGCTTGCTGGTAGCGCGCTGCTCTCACAGTCGCTCGAAGACGATCTTCCTCAAGGAGCATTGCATCGACTTGTCGCAATTGCTCTTGCTCAAGCTCATCGTAAGCGAGCACTCGAGGCGACCCGTATATGAGTTCCGTGGGGAGAACTTCTTCTGCCCCGTATACCAGGGCAAAGGGCGTCTGGCCGGTGGCTCGATTTGGCGTCGTCCTGATCGACCAAAGAACCGCCGGCAATTCATCAATCCAGCGCCTCCCGCTCTTGTGCAGCCTGTCAAAGGTCTTTGTCCTTAATCCTCGCAGCACCTCAGCATTTGCCCTCTCTGCTTGACCATTGCTTCGGGGGTGAGCAACGGAAGCGAAACAGACCTTGCTGCCGAGGTCTTAGGTATATTGCATGAAGGTGCGGCTCGTGAACTGCATGCCGTTGTCGGTGATGATCCTGTTGGGTACACCAAAACGGCACACTAGTCCCTTGAAGAACTTGACGACTGACTGAGCTGTGACCTTCCTTACCGCCTCCACTTCTGGCCACTTTGTGAACTTGTCGATTGCAACGTACAAGTACTCAAAGCCCCCGACGGCGCGGGGGAAAGGGCCCAGTATGTCGAGCCCCCAGACCGAGAAGGGCCAGGAGAGAGGAATGGTTTGAAGGGCTTGAGCTGGTTGATGAAGTTTCTTTGAATGGAATTGGCATGCTTCACACCTGGTGACCAGCGCCGCCGCATCCTGGAGGGCTGTGGGCCAGAAGAAGCCTTGCCGGCAAGGGCTCTCGACCCTACGTGGGATCCACATATGCTTCCATGTATCTCTGCCAATAGCTCCAGTCCTTCCTCTCGAGGGATGCACTTCAATTTCACACCGTTCGGTCTCCTTCTGTACAGGACGTCATCGACAAACTGGTACATGGCAGACCGACTGGCTACTTTCTCCGCTTCTTCCTGCTCCTCAGGAAGTTCCCCAGTCTGAAGGAATCGAACGGTATGTTGCGCCCACGCTGGAGCCTGGGGCTCGACGGCGAGGACTAAAGGCATTTCCTCCGCCAAGGGAGTGACCATCTCAACGGCGAAAGCTTGATGCTCCACCGGAGTTAGTCCTCCGGTGGCGGGCTCAGTGTCCCCGGCAACGTCCTTGCCGGTGGCTCCGGGGAGCTCGGCGGGAAAGTACTTGCCGGGTCCTGACTTCCTCCTCTTGTTCTGCTCTGTCGATGGATCAACGGATGGCTGAGAAAGCTGAAGCACAAAGGTACCTGGCTCCACAGGTAGCTTGAGGGCAGCACGCTTTGACAGGTAATCAGCGATGTCGTTCTCCGCTCGGGGAACGTGCTCCGCCTGTATACCGTCAAAGCGCTCTTCCAACTTTCTCACTTCATCGACGTAGGCCTTCATCAACGGGCTCTGGTAATCCTTGTTGACTTGTTTGACGACAAGCTGTGAGTCGCCCCTGACAATGAGCTTCTTGATTCCGAGGTCCGCCACGATCCTAAGACCAGCAAGCAGCCCCTCGTACTCGGCAGTGTTTTTTTTGACTATATACTGCAAGGCAAAAGCCTCACAGCCCACTTTATTTAAAAAAGGTAAAAAAATAATACAAAGTCTGAGTACAACTAGAGTTAGAAATACTTACATGAGAAAGTAACTATACAAAAAATCTAAGGAAGGTTAGCTAGCCAATCCCTGTAGCTATCCTTGTATTTACATTTAATCCTATGTGATAAAAGGGTCATGTCATGGATGAAATTGTGTCTCCATCTCCTGAAAAGTGGATTTTCATTTCTGAAGACTTTCCCATTCCTGATAATCCATATGTTCCATGCAGAAGTGAAAACCACTTCAGTAAAGAATGGTTTGCCGAAATCAGCCCTGGCTTTGAAAGCCATTTGGTAAGTGGTCATACCAGGCCTTGGATCCCAGGAGATTTGCAAATAATTCCAAACTCTTTGGCTGAAGATGCAGGAGAAGAAAAGGTGGCTCACATCTTCATGAATATGATGAGGACAGAGAACACATGTAAGATCATCAACATGCCAATGCCTGCGTTGAAGCATATCTCTGGTATTCAGTCTGTCCCTAAGCAGCAGCCAGCCAAACATTTTAATCTTCATTGTGCATGAACTCTTCCATATCCAAGGGAAGATAGGATCAACAACTATGTGCTAATGCACCTGGGTGTAGTATGATTTGGGCCTAAAAGATCCTTTATTAAAAGGCCAAATCCAACTATCATTGGCTTGGGAAGTATGCTGAGTATCCAGAATAGTCTGTAGCGCCTGTAGTTCATCAAAAGCTTGTGTGGAGAGAGGCAGGTGAAAACTCACCATGAGATCCTGGTTCAACACTTTAGCCACAGAAAGTTGCACATCAATCACATATGAAAATAATCTGGGAAAATGGTGAGTGAGTGTGCCTCCATTGATATTAGATAACCAGGGATCCTTCCAGAAAAGAATAGAGGTACCATTACCAAGGCAAGGTTTGGCAAGATTCAAGTACTTGAATGACAACTTGAAAACATCATGCCACCAAAAGGACCCACAAAGGATAGTTGAGTGAGGCACAGAGTCATGGTAATAAGAATCCCAGACCAAACTGACCCAAGGTATGTCATGATGGTTATAGAACTCATGGAGGAATTTCATCAACAAGGCTCGGCAGTGTTGTTCGTTGATACCTCCCTAGGGAAGTGCATCTGGACCACGTACTTGAGGTGCTCTCCGGTGGGCGCGACCAGCAGTACGCCGGCCCCGGCGCCCTGCAAGGAGAAAGCCCCATCAAAGTACATGATCCAGTTGCAACTTGCCTCTTTGCCGGGGAGAGCAGTTTCTTGGACTTCTTCATCAGGCGTTGCGGTCCATTCTGCGACGAACTCTGCCAGGACTCGGCTCTGAATTGTCGAGGTACTTTCAAACTTGAGGCCAAAGCTAGACAGCTCCAGTGCCCACTCCACAATTCTTCCCGTTGCATCTGGGTTGTGCAATATCCGTTGCAGAGGGAGGCGAGTGACGACAGTGATCTCGTGTGCCTGGAAGTAGTGATGCAGCTTCCTCGAGGTCATAAGAAGGCCGAAGAGCAATTTCTGCACATTGGAGTACCTTGACCTAGCCCCCTGCAAGAGGGAGCTAACAAAGTAGACCGGGTGCTGCATCATCTTCTTCTTCGGCTGCACTCCAATCGGCTGTGTCGCTTCTACGCCAGTGGCCCTAGGCTCCGTTGCTGCTATCACCTCATCATCGATTTCTCTCTGCGCCACTAGTGCAACGCTGACCTTCTGCTTGACGGGCCGCGCATGAGGGCAGACAACAAGGTAGTGCTCAATCACCTCCCTGGGAACAACGGGGATGTCGGATGCTTGCCATGCAAACACGTCGACATTTGCCCACAGGAAGGTGACGAGCGCGTCTTCCTATTTTTTGTCAAGGGCGGAGCTTATGGTAAAAGCCCCTCCCGTGCCGTCCTCCTTGACAGAAACCTTCTTGGTCTCTGGCGGCGTAGCCCTGGATTTCTTGTTTCTACCGGTGGAGCTCTCTGGCACGTCCTCGATGGGAGCGCGACACTTCGAAGAGGTGCGCTTGCCGGAGTGGGTGTCTGAGGTCTCGCCGGTCTTCTTCTTTCCGGTGGAGCTCTCAGGAACGTCCTCGACGGGAGCACAACACTCCGAAGAGGTGCGCTTGCCGGAGTGGGCGCCCGAGGTTTCGCCGGTCTTCTTAGCGTCGTCCGACCCAAGGACCCGTGGCGACCAGCTCTCCCGCTGCCGGTGCATGGGACCCCATCGGAGCGTCGGCCTGGGAGCTCCGCTGGATTTAGGTCATCCCTGTTGGCGACTGCGACAAGGCTTCGGATGGTGGCTCTCCATTCATCGAGTTTCCCCGTAACGGGAGAAAAGTCGAGGAGCAACTACGCGCGCGCCAAAGCTTCGGCTGGTGTCAACGGCAGTGAAACCTGCGCGAACTGTGACGCGCTTCGACCCCTGACCGTGTCAGGGGGAGCTCCATCATGGTCCCGCGGTTGCCTAACATCTCCACCAGCGCTTCGGCGGGCGGGCAGGTCTTCTACGTCCCGAGAGTGGCGCTCGAGGCCCTTCCCGTGGCGACGCCCGGGATATTCGGGGTGACGACGCCGTTTGTCACGTGCTACTTGAGAAGAGCGCGATGTTGGCGCTGGCGTGGGAGTTCTGGAGGCCCTTGCGCCGCCTTCGGGTGATGCGGCTGTGACCCTGGAAGGCCCCGCGCCACCCGCGGAGGGTCGGGCTCCATCTTTGGAGCCGGCGGTGTGTGGCCCGTTACCAGGCGCACAAATGTCGCCACCTCCCACACTCCGACTGTCGGGATGGCGTTGGTGTTCGCGAGCAGCGCCCCGAGTCCTTTCCGCGACTGGTCCGCTGCTCGCCCGCGTCGGAACGGGCTGTCCGGCTTCCGACAGGCCAACTGCCACCGTCGTCTTCTTCTTGGGCGCCATGACGATGCAGGAACGCCGAACTAACCGCTAGAGCCGATTCTCACAACTGCGCCCCCCTACCTGGCGCGCCAAAGATGTCGATGTATTTGGATCGACACCTATGGGATCACAAGAATCCCTACTACGGTTGCGGGGCGCGGGGTTGAGAGAAGAGCGGATCTAACGGTCAGGACACAGTTCCTTTACCCAGGTTCGGGCCGCAAAGATGCGTAAAACCCTACTCCTTCTTTGGTGGATTATATGTTGGTGTTCTTCAGCTAGTGAGGAGCTCCAAGAGGGTCGTGAGGAGTTCTAAAAAGCCGAATCCTCTTCCTGGTCGCCTCGGGGCTCCTTTTATAGGGAAAAGGGGTTGCCACAGTGGCACACAGAAGGTGGACAGGGTACAGTGATGCGAGGTTATCCCTCGCATTACAGGACAAGGTGCATTTAATGCGCCCAGCTTAGGTGTCCTTGCTTTATCGGGGACGGGGGGAGACGTCCGTCTTGTCCGTCGCCGCCCCTCCTCGTGTTGACACGTGCCCTGGCCAGCGGTGCCTGAGGTGCCATGTAGGCAGACAAACAGCTGAGGTGGTGGAACGGCGGGTCTCCAAGAAGATCTGTGGATTGCCACACAGGAGCCTGTCCAGCTGGTTGGGTCGGCAGCCGCGTGGGTCGGTGGAAACCCAGTTGGTGCGGGCCTGATGGTGGCCCCGTGGATGTCCTTGGCAAGGGCCTTGTCGGGGGACCCGGCAAGGGTCTTGCCGTGGCGCCTGCTGTCATCCCCGGCAAGGTGCTTGCCGGGGGCCTTCTAGTCCTCCTTGGCTGGAATCCCGCCAAGGGTTGTCTTCTTCTTAACTTGCATCTGATCTTGAATGTCTTCACAAAGATCTGCATTCCACCATCGAATCCTCGCCCCATGGGGGCGGTGGACTCAAGGGTGATCCGCTCCGTAGGCGCGGGGCGGGCTGCCGCGGCAAGGGCCTTGCCGGGGCTGCCAGGGCCGGCCCTGGCAAGGATCTTGCCGGGGGAAGCCGCTTCGTCCCTTTGCTCTTTGTGGTCTTGTTCTTGGCGTCGCTCCAGTCTCCATCGAGCTTCAGTTTTGCCCCGGCTTGCCCCCCCTCGCCATACTTGTGTGGTGGCGCCGTGGCTCAGACTGCCCGCGCACAGTCATAGGGGTACAAAAAATGCACCCCTCTTTTTGTACACCGACATCAACCTTGTGCAATTAATGGTAGTAATAAAAGAAATAAATGAAAAATTGACTATTAGGTAGTTATGAGGACAAAATCAGCTTTCTGCAACATAAACCCCCAAGCCTTCCTTTGTTGTTCTATGCATATACATGTAGGTCTGCTTTATTACTTCTCCTGTGTAACTTGCCAATACATTCAATGTATTGACCTATACGGCTGCAACATCTCATGTTGCAGGATTTTCAGACGAGGAGTAAGGTACCGTTAGGGTCGCGAGTCTGCACTCAGCATCGCTAGTTGGGCTATGATGGGACTCATTGTTATTTCTGCTACTTTCCGCTGTGTGATTGAATAATAGCTAGCCATGAGCTATGCAGGTTGTTTTATTTGATATACTCTGGATCATACGTTGTAATAAATGATGCACTTGTATTCTGGTATTCATCTATAATGTGTGTGCTAGCGAGTTCGGTCCAGGGACTAGCACGGTAAGCACAGAGACTCAAATCCTTCGAGGTTTGGTCGTTACAGATGGCATCAGAGCAGTGTGTTGACTGTAGGACGTGACCCCAGAAAAATGGATTAGAAAAGCCATAGGAGTGAAAACTATTTTATAAGCTAGTTATACTTTTTACTGTTTATTAGTTAACCCAAGTATCTTGAACAGTTAAGTAGGAACTAGTGTTGAGACCACCATATATGCTTGTTTTATTTTGCAACGTTATCGTGTTAGCGTATCTGATTATGTCCACTTTCGTGGTATGAAGATACTAGATTGTTTGCTTGATTGGTAGCTTGTTTGTTAGGTTTACCTCGTCGGAATTACTCGACTATATATATATATATAT
>LR738711.1:751067292-751077410 GCA_902687465.1 Secale cereale | reverse complement strand
GTCCATTCTCATAACACCCCTTAAGACCTTATTCTCCTAACAAAAAGCTTATTCTCCTAACAACCAACTCGTCCACTCCCCGCCTCCTAGCGCCCGACGCCGGCATCCTCCCCAACCCCTCCCCACCTCCTAGCGCGGGAGCGCCCAGGCGGCCGGCGGCCAGCGTCCTCCCCAACCCCTCCCCCGCCTTCTAGCGCGGGAGCGCACGGCGGCCGACGGGCGGCGTCCTCCCCCACCCCTCCCCCGCCTCCTAGCGCGGGGGCGCACGGCGGACGGCGGCCGGCGTCCTCCCCCACCCCTCCCCCCGCCTCCTAGCGCGGGAGCGCACGGCGGCCGGCGGCCGGCGTCCTGCACCTCACCTCCACCCCTCCCCCCGCCTTGTAGCGGGAGCGGACCGCGCGCCAAAGCGGCCGGCGATGCAGTCCGTCGGGGACGAAATTTCCGCGGCGGCGTTTAGGAAGCGACGCCGCACCTCACCTTCGCCCCAACAACACCTGGAGGATCCGCCCCTGAAGCATCCAGCCTCAGCCATGCATGACAGGGGGAAGCGAACTGCAAGGTTGACTACTACATCGCATTCGTCGTGGATGCGAACTGCAATGGTGCACGTCCAGCCTTCTCCCGCAAAAATGGCGAAGGTGGAAAAAGCGCATGAGTTCCTGCAGCGGAGGTGGACTGCACGACAACAGCAGCAAGAGCTGCATCTGCAGAAAGAGGGAACTGCATATAAGGTAAGAAAATCAACATACCAACCCCCACATCCAGTTTGCAGTGCCGTTTTTATACACATGCAGTCCCCCATCTTGCGTCGACTGTAGTCACATGTGTCTCCAAAGTAGAAAATCAGAAAAGGATATTTCGAAAAATAAAAAACGCTGTATGGATCAAAATTGCAGTCCACATTGACTAAAAAAAGTAGAGCGTTGTTCCTACAGCTGAAGTGCATTGTTTCTTCACGTTAACTAACAGTGCCCCTGCTGTAGAATGACAAATTGAAAGTGCAAATTCTTACCGTTTGCAAAAATATAATGATATATAGAACGAAAGATGCAGTTCATTTCATTGTTGACGTGCATAAAAAAAAGCTTTGGCTTAATAACCTGCAGGAATTCACTATGCCTCAAAAACAGAAGATGCCTCGAATCATTTACGACCCTGAGCCCCTGAACTGCATTGGAAGAGAAGAGTGGGAGATGCCTGGATGGATAACACCTGAATTACCTAGGGGTTTCTTTAACACAACGAACAGAACTGCGTACTCCGTGGAGGAAGATGTAGAGGATAAAGATGAAAACAGTGAAACAAAAAACCCGCAGGATGACGAGGAGGAGGACGACGATCTGGTCTTCATGGGGGAACACGCGCAGAAAAATGATGAGGAGGAGGATGATGACGAAGAGCAAATCATAACAGTTATGTAGCCAAGGTACACGCGCGTCTTTGAAACATTTGGTCAGCAGATCAGAACGGATGATATAGCACCTCCAGAAGCCGATGTTGAAACCCAGCAAGTTCGGCAGGTCCATGTGCAAACGATTCATCGACAAAGGGACAGTGGAATTCCACCAAGGCCGCCTACTGCCCAACAAAAGAATCGGAAACAGAATCAAGGAGGGCCGCAAGCAACGAAAAAAGTAAAGTTCTCCACACTCATGCCTCCTCGCGATCCTCAATTACACAGGTCTGTTGTCACCCCTCCATGCCCAATAAACATCGGTGAGCTGCAAACACCGTTAGAAGAAAAACAGTACACGCACGTAACCATCCTTGCTTGACTACTGCAGTTCAGTTATTACGCATAGTTTCAGCTTGTGCATTCTCATTGACAAAAAAAAGAAACATTCCATGTTGTGTGTGTGCAGGATGAGAACATGCTCCAAGAACTTGTGCCTGTGAAAGGTATGCAGTTCACATCAGAAGATGCGGCGCGAGAATTCTACAACACGTATGCGAGGCATGCAGGCTTCTGCACACGCAAAAACGGCGGATACAGAACAAACAGATACATCGTGTGCTCAAAGGAAGGCAGAAGCAAACAAACTGTCACTGATTATGACAGAAAGCGAGAAAAAACATCAAAGAGGACTGGCTGCAAGGCGGGGATGAGATTGAAAAAAATAAAGGATGTGTTTGTGATAGCAGAGATTGAGCTCAATCACAACCACATGATGATTGACAGGCCGGCTATGCTTCTGCACATGCACTCGCATAAGACGGATGACCCGTTGCTCGATAAACTAGTGAAGGACATGCAGAGCGACAACCTCACGCACACGCAGATGATGTCAACCCTGTCTAGGATGTCAGGAGGACTGCACTTTATGGGGCGCACCAGCCGTGACTGGGTGAACAGGTACGTTTACTAAAAACAAAAAAACGATATATCGTCTATTTCATGCAGTATGCTTTGTGCATTTTCTGTATGTCCATAATACTGAAAGTTTATTGTTAATTCGAACTGCAGGAAGCATCAATTCGCGAGGGAGGAAACAGAGGACGATGTGAAGAAACTCCTGGCTTTCTTTGAGAAGATGCAGCAAATAAACCCGGAGTTCTTCTATGATTACGACAAAGATGTCGATAACCGTGTGCGCAACATATTCTGGGCGAACGCCAGCTGCAGGGGATCGTACGAAGATTTTGGAGATTGTGTCACATTTGACACGACCTACAAGACCAACAAGTTCCACATGCCTCTGGGCGTCTTCGTTGGAGTCAACCACCACCTCCAAAGTACAATATTCGTTGTGGCTCTCATCAAAGACGAAACAATACCGACTTTCGAGTGGGTGTTCCGGACGTTCTTGTGTTGCATGAACAACAAGCGGCCAATCTGCATACTCACAGGTATGCTGAAAAAAAAGAGTGAACTTAAATAACAATGCAGTTCACTGCCAAGTTTTGTAGTACATTTCTTACATCCAATGAAAAAAAAGAAAAAAAGCAGAAAAAGGATATGCAGTTCTCTCAATAACTCGATGCTTGTTTTCTTTTTCAAAAACATGCAGATCAATGCCCCTCCATGGATGCCGCGATAAAAAGTACGCTCGTAGGCACGCTGCACAAGTTATGCCGTTGGCATATACTGAAAAAATACAAGGATCACCTGTCCTTGCTGTACAAAGCCTATGAGAAATTCAAGGATGAGCTGACCTCCGTTCTCAACCACCCACTGATGCCATCAGAGTTTGAACGCGCTTGGCGTGAGCTCATGGAAAAGTATAACCTGCAAAATGATGAGATTATGAAGGCGCTGTGGGCAGACAGAAAAGAATGGATATCGGCTTACTACAAGGAGGTGTTCTGTGCACGGATGACGTCGACACAGAGAAGTGAAAGCATGAACCGGATCTTGAAGAGGAACTTTGTCAAGGAAAGACACGACCTGCACATCTTTGCGTCCCAGGTGGAAAGGTGCATCCAGACAAGGAAGGGCGTCGAGCACGCGGAGACCATAGCTAACGAGGTATATAAAACAGAGCAATTTTTTTAGAGATGGATGAGCAATTAATAAAAACAATACTCGCTTTCTTGATTTTTGCTGCAAAAAAGACAACTACTTAACTCGTTTTCTTTGTTTCACAGACGGAGATAAAGACTACTACTCAGTTTGGACTCGAGGTTAAGCTCTCCAAGATTTACACCAGGGCGGTCTTTGCTGACTTCGAGCAAACGCACTACCGCAGCACAGCCTTCAGATCAGAGCAGTCCACATACAACCCAACGAAATATTTGGTGCGCCACTACAACCGGTCTAATGATTTTGATTGGGCAAGACACGAGTTCCAGGTGGTTGCTGATGTGACAAACGGTATCTACGAATGCGAATGCAAGCTGTGGACACACACAGGTAAGTGATACAGGAAAACAAAAAAAATAAGCGCACGTAAAACAAAATGAAGTTCACTTATTGCTCGTAGCAAAAAAAAGAGATTAAAAACAAAAAAAATATAGTGAGGTTCACTATAGCAGCAGACACAGGACCTATTTATAATGCAGTTCACAAAACCAAAAAAATTAAAAAATGTTGCCTATTTATGTGAAGTTTGCTGGCACGAGTAACCCAAAAATTTTCTTTTGCTGCAGGCCTGTTCTGCGTGCACATCATTTGCATGTTGGATCAGCTGCGGGTGGACAAGATACCTGAACAGTACATATTGAAGAGATACACACGAAACGCACGCCAAAATCCAACTTTTGACCGCAGAGACTATGAGCAAACTGCTCCAGATGGGAGTTCGATGTTCTGCCGTAGGAGACTACTTGTAGAAACTGCAATGGACCTGGCGAACAGAGGTGTCAAATCGGATAGAGGGTACAACAGAGCTTTAGCTGGGATGAGAAAACTCATACAAGAAGTGAACGTAATAAATGAAGAAGAAGAAGAGGCAGAGAAGATAATGGATGCGCGGGGTGAAGAACAAGGAAAGGAGCACGAACATGCTGCTGATGGTGCAGTTCATAATATGGATGACACAATTCTTCCCCCGCATGTTTCAAACACAAAAGGGAGAAAGAAAGAGAGCAAGTCAGCCAATAAAAAAGCTGCAGCAAATGAAAAAAGCCCTAGAAAAAGTAGCAGGCCTGAGCCACAACTGGACAGCGAAGGAAGACCACTGGGGGTAAGGATGTGTAAATCAGGCAATAAGATTGCGGGACACAACTCAAGAACATGTGAGGAGAGGCTGAAACAAATCCAGGCTGAAAATGCCACCACAAATCACCAAGCTGACCAACAAGATGATACGCCAAAGAGAAGACTATGTAGCGTCTGCAACAAGAGAGAGAAGCATAACGCGAGAACTTGTCCAAATAGAACAGAGGAAAAAGATGAAGAAGATGACGAAGAAGATGCTGACAGAGAAGAGAGTGAGGAAGTGATCGAAGCTGATGAAACCGAGGAGGAAGATGAGGAGGAAGAAGAAGAAGACGAGGAAGAAGAAGAAGAAGCAGATGAAGAAATCGAAGAACCATCATCAAAAACGAGGGGGAGAGACAGAACGCAGAATCCAGCGCGTAGGCAAGCATCGCGGTCGCACGGTCCCGTTACGAGGGGTAATGCGAACAACAAGAGCAAGACAGAAGCAGCAACAACCGTTGAAACAAATGCAGTGCACAATCTGCGAAGAAGCACCAGGAAAAGGACGTAGATCAAACACATATGCAGTTTTGCATTTTAAAAAAACATATTAACTTCATCATTTATATATATCGTATCATATAATAATATGCAGTTCTCTTCTATATGAAAAAAGAAAATAAGATGAGAATTCCACTCTCAGAATGCGGTTCTCTTCTGTATGAAAAACCTGACATCGGAATGTCATTTTGAGAATGCAGTTCTCTTGCTCGTATAGAATCTGACATGAACGTGAATCAATACAGAAAAGCAGATAGAAAAGAAAAAAATGTAGAGTCAGACTAGGATTCACATACACTGCAGTGCGTGCGTGGTGCGTTTAAAAGCTTGCAGTGCAGTAACCTTCGAGTACACAGTGCAGTGCGCTTAGTGCAAAAAAATGTAAACAAAAACGATTCCGCTTCTGAAGCGATGTAGTTCGCTTACGGGAAACGATTCCGCTTCTGAAGTGATACAGTTCGCTTACGTTTGACGATTCGGTTCGCCTGCCCTAAAATAAATGCGCCCACTATCGCCCGAAGCGCCCGCGCCCCGCCCCTCCTCTATCCCGACGGTTGCACGCCGCACGAACGCCACGATCATCACGAACCCACGATCGCCTACACGGTTGGGAGAAGTGATCGTGTCCTCGGCAGAAGTTGCTGCCGCTCCCATTTAAATCCCATGCTCCATCGAACAGGCCGTCCGCACAAAACACACGACGCTGCGCCTTCCTCCTCCTCTACCTCCTCTTTGCAGCAATGGGGTTCAGCAGAACCTACGATGCCGTGCATACGCACGGGAACACGAAGCTGAAGGTGATCTACACCACCGACGTCGCCGCCATGGCGACGTACGTCGAAGAGTTCAAGACAGTTCTCCAGCGGCGCCGCCAGAAGATCGTCGGCATCGACGTGGAGTACACACCCGACCACGACAGGGCGGCCCTGGTTCAACTATCCATCGGCAAGTATCACCCAGTGCTTCTTTTCCAGGTATGTGGTACATTGGGCAAGAGATGCAACACCTTCAACAGGTTCCTCGGCGACCCAAGGTAAGCAATTCTCTCTGCCGAGTACGCGTTGCAGTTCTATATGCCCGTGTATGCAGTTCCGAAAGGTATAACTTGCGGTTCACTTTCCTTAGGTTCGAGTTCGCTGGCTTCGCCATCGAGCAGGACAAGCAGAAGCTCGCAGCCTGCAACCTCCACGTCCCCAACTTCGTCGACATCCAGACGAACTGGAGGGTGCCTGATGGAACGAAGCCACTGGACTCGCTGGGCGATGTAGCTGCTGCCATCATCGACGACGAGTACGCAGACATGAAGATGAAGATGACAGACCACGACCACAGCCTGTGGACTTCCATTCTCAGCACCAAGCACGTCGAGTATGCTGCCAAGGACGCCTACGCTGCGTTCGAGATATGGAACCGAATCAGCACCATGAAGAAAGGCCTCGCGCGCGCTGAAACAGAGAAGACAAGGAAGCGCCCGAGGTCATCCAGGAGGGGGTGGGGCAAGGGGGCATCAACTTCCACCTCCAACTCCAACGGGTGGAACTGGTGAAGCAGGACAGATGCTGAAACCCAAGGATTCCTGTCGCAAGTGCTCGATTTAGTTTCCCTCTGCGTATGTAGATTAGTTTGCTTTCGTTCTAGTTTGCTTTGGGACAATGTTTGCTTATGTTGCGTTAGTTTGCTTGATGATGTACTATGTTAATTATAACCGCAGAACCGTGGTTTCTATCTATCAAATATATGCAGTTCTCAGTACTCTGTTTTCATTATGTACATTGCTTCAAAACTGCTGATGAAGCTAGGATACACATAAAAAACAAAACTATCAGAGCAGTTCACATAGAGAATTCTTTCACAAAACTGCTCCTGTTAAAGAAGGTTGATGCAGTGCTCTTTATTAAAAAAACTCTAGTTCTGTGTGTGGGTTAAAAAAAAGAAAAAGCTCGGTAGGGATTTCCAGAATGCATGTTCTTCAACTGTTGTTGCTGATAGGATGCACATGAAAGGCTATATGTAAAAAAGCAGTTCACTTATACTCAGAATTCTCATAAGAAAATACACTAGAAGCCACGCAAAAAATGTCAGATTATTACAACAAAAATGTCTCATGCTGCTGCTGCTCAAGAGAGACTGATCTAAAGCAAATTTAACTTGATTTCCAAACACTTTGCATGCCTAAAAAACATAGCCATCACAACATCCCCTGCCTGAAGACCAGCTTCCTCCACAAATTCCTTCCAGCCATCTTTGAGAACCAAACAATCATCAGAGCCAACAGAATACATAACATCAACATCATGATATCCATTCTTGCTGACCAACACCAAATTAACACAGCTTTCTGTTACCCTGACTAGACCAGAAGGGAATTTCTGCAAAGAAAAACAACAAGAACAGAAAAAAAATAAGAACAACTAAGAAAAAGATTACAATCTTTCATAAAAAAATATTGATGTCAACACGTAATAATATTGACTAGACAACATTGCTGCTGCTCCTACAATGTTCATAAAAAAACTACTATGGGAAAAGCAGTTCGCTTATACTTGGTAGCAAAAAAAATTCTTCAGAAAACTAATACTCCTACAAAAATTCAGGTAGCGTTAACTACAAACAACACATGAAAAAGAATATCCGAGAAATACATACCCATGAAACACTGACATCATCGTCAGTCAACTGATGGACGAATGGAGCCCGAAATCCAATACCTGAAGAATATAGAATAGAACAGAGAGCGCTGTGCCGCTGCCTCTGGTTCAGAACCAAACATTCAGAAAAAACGCATGTCTCCAGCATCGGCTCCACCCTTGCCAGGCAGCCGCACGCGCAATCCATTGCCAGGCGAAAAACAGATCTGGTTGGGAGAAAAAACAGATCGAGCAGGAGTGGCGCCGCCACGGATAAGGTGAGATGGGAGCCGCCAGGGATAAGGTGGGAGGGGAGCCAATTGACCCACCAGTATATATATATATATATATGTAAAACAAACAACATAAAAAACGACAAATAAAGCAGTGCGGTTACATAACAAAATGCATTCCGCATTGCATATTACTGCAGTCCACCGCGCTTGACCAAAGCAAAAAAACTAATCAAACTAGTCCCCCGACACCCCCGTGGCTGTAATGCAGTTCATACAGGCTCGCATTGCATCTTAATGCAGTTCGCCGCACTATAAAAAATTCAACGCGCATTTGCATATTACTGCAGTCCACCGCTCTTGACCACGATTCACAGACGAAAAACACAGCCTTCAATGCAGTTCTAACAACTATATAATGCAAAAAAACTCAAAGAACATCTTTGAGAAACGACCAGAGCCAGTCGCGCCGCGAAAAAACATGGACAAAAAACTTAAAATTCTTCCAAATTAACAACTTAAACCGCTCCAATTCATACGGATAGATCAAAAGCAGCCCGTAATTGCCGAAAACAACAGAATATTACATACAAAACGCAGCAATTTCGATCCGCACGGGGAAGAACAGAGAACAGAGAACAGAGAAAAGCGGACGAACGGACGTAGATCCGCCAAATCCAAGGATTCCCGTCATTTTCTCGTAGAATTCAGTGCTTAACCACATATTAAATCAGCGCACGCATGAATAAACCAGTAGAAATCAGACAAATTAGCCAGAAACGATGCTAAATGAATGTTTCCTGCTGCACCTCTATGTGGTGCACAGCAGAAGAAGGAAGCAGTGCGCATAGCTTTCGAATGCAATTTTGCAATGCAGTTCGGAACTGTTATGAGAATATTATTCTCATAATGTTATGAGAATAGACCGGCTGTATATATATATATATATATATATATATATATATATATATATATATATATATATATATATATATATATATATATATATATATATATATATATATATATATATATATATATATATATATATATATATATATATATATATATATATATATATATATATATATATTATTACTCCCTCCATTACCATTACCATTACCATCACCTTTGACATTGCCATTGTTACTCTTGTGCCCATTGTGATTATGGTGGCCATTATGGTTGTGGCCATTCCCTCCATGATGATTATGTCCATTACCTCCATGATGATTATGATGGCCATTACCTCCATTACCCTGATATGAAGTGCGTGGCTTCTGTTGTGGTCCTGAATTATACATGTTATTGTTGTTGTACTTCCTCTTGCGATTCTCTATGGCCTGATGCTTCCCCTCTAGCATAATAGCCTTATCAATCAGCTCCTGACAATTATCAAAAGTGGCCACTATCAACTGAAGGCTCAACTCATCATTTAGGTCCTCCAAGAATTGCTCCTGCCTAGCTGCATCAGTGTTGACATCATTAGGAGCATAGCGTGCAAGATTATTAAATTCATCCACATACGCATTAACTGTGCGTCCTCCTTGACGCAAATTGCGAAACTCTTTCTTTTTCAGACTCATAGCACTAGCAGACACATGTGTAGCACGAAAAGCAGTCTGAAATTGAGTCCAAGTGATACCAGCAATGGGATAAGAGACCAAGTAGTTGTCCCACCAAGCTGCGGCGGGACCCTCTAACAAATGTGAGGCAAACCTCACTCTCTCTGCATCTGTGCATCCAACTGTCTCCAGGTTCCTATTGACTCCACGAAGCCAATCATCAACCACAATCGGTTCAGGGGAACTGGAGAACCTCTGAGGATTCAACCTCAGGAACCTGGTAAGCATATCCACGGGTGGTGGGTTGTTGTTGTTGTTGTTGTTGTTCTGGTTGTTCTGGTTATGCACAAGCAACTGGATCAACTGCGTCTGCCCCTGAAGCAACTGCTGCACGTATGGTGGTATGTCATTGCCATTGTTGTCTCCTCCTGCAGCATTGCGCCTATTATCACGCCTCGGCGGCATCTGGTGGGCAAGCATAGAAGAGTTATAGATATAATAGGGCCAAAGCTATAGATATAAATATATTCTACCCATATGCATATATGATCAA
>LR738711.1:750920759-751067282 GCA_902687465.1 Secale cereale | reverse complement strand
TCTGTTTGTGTTATTCATTGTTGTTTTTTGTTGCCTTGATCATATATGCATATGGGTAGAATATATTTATATCTATAGCTTTCGCCATATTATATCTATAACTCTTCTATGCTTGCCCACCAGATGCCGCCGAGGCGTGATAATAGGCGCAATGCTGCATGAGGAGACAACAATGGCAATGACATACCGCCATACATGCAGCAGTTGCTTCAGGGGCAGACGCAGTTGATCCAGTTGCTTGTGCAGAACCAGAACAACCAGAACAACAACAACAACCCACCACCCGTGGATATGCTTACCAGGTTCCTGAGGTTGAATCCTCAAAGGTTCTCCAGTTCCCCTGAACCTATTGTGGTTGATGATTGGCTCCGTGGAGTCAATAGGAACCTGGAGACAGTTGGATACACAGATGCAGAGAGAGTGAGGTTTGCCTCACATTTGTTGGAGGGTCCCGCCGCAGCTTGGTGGGACAACTACTTGGTCTCTTATCCCATTGCTGGTATCACTTGGACTCAATTTCAGACTGCTTTTCGTGCTGCACATGTGTCTGCTGGTGCTATGAGTCTGAAAAAGAAAGAGTTTCGCAATTTGCGTCAGGGAGGACGCACAGTTAATGCGTATGTGGATGAATTTAATAATCTTGCACGCTATGCTCCTAATGATGTCAACACTGATGCAGCTAGGCAGGAGCAATTCTTGGAGGACCTAAATGATGAGTTGAGCCTTCCGTTGACAGTGGCCACTTTTTATAATTGTCAGGAGCTGATTGATAAGGCTATTATGCTAGAGGGGAAGCATCAGGCCATAGAGAATCGCAAGAGGAAGTACAACAACAATAACATGTATAATTCAGGACCACAACAGAAGCCACGCACTTCATATCAGGGTAATGGAGGTAATGGGCATCATAATCATCATGGAGGTAATGGACATAATCATCATGGAGGGAATGGCCACAACCATAATGGCCACCATAATCACAATGGGCACAAGAGTAACAATGGCAATGTCAAAGGTAATGGTAATGGTAATGATAATGGAGGGAGTAATAATCAGAGCCACCAGAGTGTGCCTGTGCAGAGGGACATTAGCCAGGTTCAGTGCTATAAGTGTAGGCAGATGGGCCACTACTCCAACACTTGCCCAGAGAGCAAGAACGGTAATGGGAATTCTGGAGTCAGCAAGCCAAACCCCTTCCAAAAGGGTAATGTTAACCATGTTAATGTGGAGGAGATTTATGATGAACCTGATGCTGTGATTGGTAAGTTCTTGATTAATTCGGTACCTGCACTTGTTCTTTTTTATTCTGGTGCATCACATTCATTCATCTCACGAGTATTTGTGGATAAACATAAGCTGCCTACTGTAGTACTTAAGTCACCTATTCTAGTAAGTTCTCCGGGGGCTGAGATGGCAGCAAGTTTGGGATGCTTTCAGATGCCTTTGTCCATTGGGAAGCATGTTTTTTCCCACAGATTTGGTTATATTGAAGTCACAGGGTCTGGATATTATTTTGGGTATGGACTGGTTGACTAAATATAAAGGTCTTATTGATTGTGCCAGTCGATCTATTACTCTCAGTGCACCAGGAGGTAAGAGGATCAGATATGTATGTAAGTACTGGACCTAGTGCAAAGAGACCGTATAGAATGCCTCCTCACGAGTTGGAGGAATTGAAGAAGCAGATAAGGGAATTGCAGGAACAAGGATTTATTCACCCAAGTTCATCACCTTGGGGAGCTCCAGTTTTGTTTGTGGAGAAGAAAGATGGGACCTTGAGGATGTGTGTTGATTATCGTTCTCTGAATGATGTAACCATTAAGAATAAGTATCCCTTGCCTATGATAAATGATTTGTTTGACCAGTTGGAGGGAGCTAATGTGTTTTCTAAGATTGATCTTCGTTCTGGTTATCATCAACTAAAGATTCGTGAGCAAGATATTTCAAAGACTGCTTTTACTACGAGGTGTGGGTTGTATGAATATACTGTTATGTCATTTGGATTGACTAACGCTCCTGCATACTTCATGAATATGATGAACAAGGTGTTTATGGAGTTCTTGGATAAATTTGTGGTTGTTTTCATTGATGATATATTGGTGTTCTCCAAGAATAAGCAAGAGCATGAGGTACATCTGCATTTGGCGATGGAAAAGCTGAGGGAACATCAGTTGTATGCCAAGTTCAGCAAATGTGAATTTTGGCTGGATGAGGTAGCATTCCTTGGACATGTTGTGTCAGGTAATGGAGTTGCAGTTGATCCATCTAAGGTTGCTGCAGTTACAGAGTGGGAGACACCCACAACAGTTGGGGAGATTCACAGCTTTTTGGGCCTTGCAGGTTATTACAGGAGGTTTATTGAGAACTTTTGTAAAATTGCAAAGCCTATGACCGAATTGTTGAAGAAGGAGAAGAAGTTTGTTTGGACTAATGAATCTGAAGCTAGCTTTCAGGAATTGAAGCAGCGTTTGGTTACAGCACCAGTCTTAATTTTGCGTGATATACATAAGGACTTCCAGGTATATTGTGATGCTTCTCGTCAGGGACTTGGGAGTGTTTTGATGCAGGAAGGTAAAGTTGTTTCATATGCTTCACGTCAGCTTAAGAATCATGAGCATAATTATCCTACACATGATTTGGAGTTAGCCTCAGTTGTGCATGCATTGAAAACTTGGAGGCAATATCTTATTGGTAATCATTGTGATATATTTACTGATAATAAGAGCTTGAAGTATATTTTTACTGAGAAGGATTTGAACCTCAGGCAGAGGAGATGGTTGGAGTTTATTAAGGATTATGATTTGAATGTGCAGTATCATCCTGGTAAGGCTAATGTTGTTGCTGATGCATTGAGTCGTAGGAGCCATGTTAATGCAGTTGATATTAAAAATATGCCACCACAGTTATGTGATCAGTTCAGGGATCTCAGGTTGGAGATGGTTCCTAAGGGTTATTTGGCAACACTTGAGGTAAAGCCTACTTTGCTTGACAGGATCAGGGAAGCTCAAAAGGGTGATAAAGAAATTGCTGCAATAAAAGAGAATATGACTAAAGGTAAGGCAGAAGGTTTCCATGAGGATGAACATGGGACCATATGGTTTGAGAAGCGTATTTGTGTACCGCAAGATGCAGACATCAGGAAATTATTTCTTCAGGAGGCACATGATTCACCTTATTCTATTCACCCAGGTAATACTAAGATGTATTTGTACTTGAGGGAAAGATTTTGGTGGCCTAGCCTGAAGAGGGAAATTGCTGGATATATTGCAACATGTGATGTGTGCCACAGAGTTAAAGCAGAACATCAGAGGCCAGCAGGTTTGTTACAGCCATTGCCTATACCTGAGTGGAAATGGGATCAGATTGGTATGGACTTCATTATAGGTTTACCCAGGACTCGGTCAGGTTATGATTCTATTTGGGTAATTGTTGATCGCTTGACTAAGGTTGCTCACTTCATTCCGGTAAAGACTACTTATACCAGTGCTCAGCTAGCGAAAGTTTATATGTCCAAAATTGTTCGTCTGCATGGAGTTCCAAGGAAGGTAGTGTCTGATAGAGGTACTCAATTCACATCTAAATTTTGGCATCAGTTGCATGAATCCTTGGGCACTAGGCTGGAGTTCAGTACAGCTTTCCATCCACAGACTGATGGGCAGACAGAGAGGGTAAATCAGATTTTGGGGATATGTTGAGAGCTTGTGTTTTGGACTATGGGTCCAGTTGGGATGATAATTTACCTTATGCAGAGTTCTCATATAATAACAGTTATCAGGCTAGTCTGAAGATGGTACAATTTGAGGTATTGTATGGCCGGAAGTGCAGGACACCATTGATGTGGGATGAGGTTGGAGAGCGACAGTTCTTTCGACTAGACTTGATCAGAGATGCTGAGGTGAAGGTCAAGCTGATTTGTGATAGGTTGAAGATAGCACAGTCTAGGCAGAAGAGTTATGCAGATGCAAAGCGCAAAGAGGTGACATATGAGGTAGGAGACCGTGCATATCTTCGAGTTTCACCACTTCGTGGAATTAAGAGGTTTGGAATTAAGGGTAAGTTAGCACCACGTTTTGTGGGGCCTTAAACGATCTTGGAGCGTAGAGGAGAGGTAGCTTATCAGCTGGAGTTGCCAGAATCTTTGTCTGGAGTTCATAATGTGTTTCATGTATCTCAGTTGAAGAGGTGTCACGCAGAGACGATGGATGTTCCATTGAGGGACACAGTGCCACTTGATGCTATTCAGTTGGAAAGCGATTTGACATATGAGGAGAAGTCTGTTAAAATTCTGGAGACAGCAGAGAGAGTTACTCGCACCAAGACAATTAAGTTATGCAAGGTTCAGTGGGATCATCATACACAGGAAGAAGCTACCTGGGAACGAGAGGAGGATCTCAGGCAGGAGCACCCACACCTATTTCCTAGCCAGCCCGAATCTCGAGGGCGAGATTCATCTTAAGGGTGGTAGGTTTGTAACATCCCAATTTTCCTAATTTGGATGTTAATAGATCATTCATATGCATCTCATATTTTTTCATGCATTATTTGCTTCTTCTTAATATTCAAATCATTATGCAACTAAAGGCAATTTATTGGAGTGGAGATAACATGACTTCTCCCCTGTATTAAAAAATGTTCATAATGTGCAGAATATTGTTTCCAGTTCATATGATATGTTCTGGTAACTTTTGCAATCTTCAAAATATTTTATTTGAGTGTTTTGTTGCTGTTTGTGTGGCCCATTGCATAAAAACTATTTTACAAAATTGCATTAGATGTGGAACTAGTGTTCCTGTAGTTTATCTTGATAGGGATATTTGTACTGATTGTCTAGGTATTTTTGTTTAGATTTTATATTGTGTGTTTTTATTTTATTAAATTCTATTTCTGCTGCTGGTTTGAAAGAAAAAGAGGAAAGAGCGGCGAGCCAGGCCAGCCAGTCGGCCAGCCAACCGGCCCATCGCCTTGGCCCAGTCAGCGCAGCAACAGCACACAGCCGCAGCCCAGCTTCCCACGAAGCGGTACGCCCGCACCGCTCCCCCGACCCGCGCCGCACCCGACCCGGCGCCCCCTCTCACTGACCAGCGGGCCCCGCCCGTGTCCGTCTCCCTCACCGAGCCGGACCAGCCGCCGAGCACACACGCCGAGGCGACACGAGTCGGGATCACGCCTCCGAGCCGCCCCGCGCACGCCCAAGATGTCTAGGGAGAGCCCAAGCCCTAGGGCAGACCCCCCAGCCCTTTTCCCCTTCTCCTGCTGTCGCTCGCACACGACCGTGTGAGTTGGATCTCGGGAGGAGCTCCGCCGACCATCGCCGTTCGCCGGAGAAATTCGCCACCGTAAGGACACGCCGGGCCACTCCGCTTGTTCTCCTAGAACCCCCTCTCATCTCTGCACCTCTCTGACATCATCTTGTCGCTGGATACGCAACAGATCGACGGGAACGAGCTCGTCGTCTTCGCCGGAGCACGCCGCCATTCACGAGCTCACCGCCGCCGCTACAGACCGCCCCGCCGTCGTACGACACCACCACAGCCTCCGCCACTCACCGCCGCACCCGCCCGTACCTTCGCCTCCACCGGAGACTCGCCGGAGAGACGCCGTCGTCGACGCCCGATCGCCGCTGCCGCTTCTTTTGTCGTCTGGTGAGCACCCGCAGCCGGCCAATCGGCAACTGCCACGTGGCAGTTTGCTACAGCACCGGAACAAGAGTAGCTACAGGAGTTGCGCATAGTGTGCACGCGATTTCTGTTGGTCTTTGTCTTTTTCAGTTTTTTTCCTCAAATCTTCAATTAGCTATATCTTTTATTCTGTAAATCCAAATTAGGTGATTCTTTTTCCTGTGCACTCACAAAAATCAGCTCTTTAGCATAGTACCAAGTTTGCACATGTTTGCACAATTCAAATTTGAATTTGTTTGAATTCGAATCGAATCTTCCGTAGGCCGTATCTTTTAAATCGTTTGTCGGAATCGAGTGTTTCTTTTTGCATTGTGATCGTAGTGCTGTGTAGGTGATCTGTACATGTTGTTTTGCTGCTGTTTTTTATTTAAAAAATGATTTTCTTGCTGTTGGTTTTATTTTGGCTTTATTGGAGTTTCGGTGATTGATTCGTTATATTGTGTGGAACGTGTAGATTGTCCGGAGTGCGACACGAGCTATTGTCAGGAGTGTGACTTTTTGAACCAGAATCAAGGCAAGTTACATGTTGATCATCCTTTACCTGTTGTTTTTCTATGCATTGTAGGTTATGCCACACTATAAATTTATGCATTATAGGATTGTTATAAATTGAGCTATGTTGTTGAGCTATCTACCATCTTTTGCAACTAGTGGTAGGTATAGTTTTGCTATGCTTGTAGAAGGGGTTGGTTCCTGTATACATTGAGCTTATGTGAGGATTATTAATATTTAACAAACTGAGTAGTAATTCAGGGCTTAACTCACCTATGGGCGGAAGTGGTATTGATGGGTGGTTTTAAGAACATCATGGTTTATACCCTCTGAATGTAAGTGGACGGCCGCCCAGGCTCAAAAAGATCAGACAGACTTAATGACTAGTAGCTTCCATGCGCGAGCACTAGCTAAATGGGCTCTGGCTTAGTTGAGTAGATTGTGGGATCCTCGCCCAGGTATGCTAGTAGTTTAGATATGGATAGGTGTACCGGCTGCCGGGGGTGGAGGCGACTACTTCTGAAAGACTTCGTCTCAATCTTCGGGTTGAGTCTAGTGGGTAAAGTGTGCAAAACTCTGCAAAGTAATAAAACTAATCATGATTAGCCGTGTCCCTGGTTATGTATATTTTGAGCCACTATGCCAGTACAATTGTTGGATGATCTTGACAGATGTGACACTTAATAATATTTGTGGGCGACTTAATAAATGGGTAGGTTGGAGTTGATTTTGCCAACTCAACCTTGTGCAATTAATGGTAGTAATAAAAGAACTAAATGAAAAATTGACTATTAGGTAGTTATGAGGACAAAATCAGCTTTCTGCAAAATAAACCCCCAAGCCTTCCTTTGTTGTTCTATGCATATACATGTAGGTCTGCTTTATTACTTCTCATGTGTAACTTGCCAATACATTCAATGTATTGACCTATACGGCTGCAACGTCTCATGTTGCATGATTTACAGACGAGGAGTAAGGTACCGTTAGGGTCGCGAGTCTGCACTCAGCATCGCCAGTTGGGCTATGATGGGACTCATCGTTATTTCTGCTACTTTCTGTTGTGTGATTGAATAATAGCTAGCCATGAGCTATGCAGGTTATTTTATTTGATATACTCTGGATCATACGTTGTAATAAATGATGCACTTGTATTCTGGTATTCATCTATAATGTGTGTGCTAGCGAGTTCGGTCCAGGGACTAGCACGGTAAGCACAGAGACTCAAATCCTTAGAGGTTTGGTCGTTAGAGCAATATGACAATATGATGCGTGTCATATGAACGGAACGGTGGAAAGTTGCATGGCAATATATCTCGGAATGGCTATGGAAATGCCATGATAGGTAGGTATGGTGGCTGTTTTTAGGAATATATATGGTGGCTGTTTTGAGGAAGGATATATAGTGGGTGTATGGTACCGGCGAAAGTTGCGCGGTACAAGAGAGGCTAGCAATGGTGGAAGGGTGAGAGTGCGTATAATCCATGGACTCAACATTAGTCATAAGAACTCATATACTTATTGCAAAAATCTATGAGTCATCAAAACAAAGCAATCAACGCATGCTCCTAGGGGGGAGGTTGGTAGGAGTTAACCATCGCGCGCCCCCGACCTCCACACGAAGGTTGGCACTTTACAAATACCTCATGCTCTAACTTCGTCACATAGCGGTTCACCATACGTGCATGCTACGGGAATCACTAACCTTAACACAAGTATTTCTCAATTTCATAATAACTCCACTAGCATGACTCTAATATCACTATCCTCATATCTCAAAACATTTATCAAGCATCCAACTTCTCATCATATTCAATGCACTTAGTGTGAATGTTTTTACTACATTGATATTGGATGTCTATCGTGTGAAGACTAGTTTTATAGCCTAAACACATTACCATGCTGTTTTAATAGACTCTCAAGAGGATATAACTGAAGCATGATAGATCAACTATTTCTTCAAAATATTATCACCACCGTGCTCTAAAAGATATAAGTGAAGCACTAGAGCAAAAACTATTCAACTCAAAAGATATAAGTGAAGCACATAGACTGTTCTAACCATTCCTAGGCCATATTCAACTCTCTCAAATAGGTGTGTCCAGCAAGGATAATTGTGGAAAACTAACAAGCAAAGACTCAAATTATACAAGACGCTCCAAGCAAAACACATATCATGTGGTGAATAAAAATATAGCTCCAAGTATAGTTACCGATGGATGAAGACGAAAGAGGGGATGCCTTCCCGGGGCATCCCCAATCTTAGGCTTTTGGTTGTCCTTGAATTTTACCTTGGGGTGCCATGGGCATCCCCAAGCTTAGGCTCTTGCCACTCTTTGTTCCATAGTCCATCAAAGCAATACTCAAAACTTGAAAATTTCACAACACAAAACTTAGACAAAATTCTCGTGAGCTCCGTTAGTATAAGAAAGCAAACCACTGCTCAAAGGTACTGCCATGAATTCATTCTTTGTTTATATTGGTGTTAAACCTACTGTATTCCAACTTCTCTATGGTTCATACTTGCCAATACTACTCATAGATGCATTGAAATAAGCAAACAACACATGAAAAACAGAATCTGTCAAAAACAGAACAGTCTGTAGTAATCTGCAGGTTTCGCATACTTCTGTAACTCCAAAAAATTCAAACTAAATTGGTAAACGTGAGGAATTTGTCTATTAATCATCTGAAAAAATGATCAACTAAATAGCACGTTCCAGTGAAATCTGATGACCATTCTAGCGAGCGCTAACGATTCTGTTTTTCACAGCAAGATCACATAAACTTCACACAAGTCTTCCCAAAGGTTCTACTTGGCACAAACACTAAACAAAACATGAAACCACATATACACACAAGCTAGATGCAATATTTATTCCCTAACATTAGAAAAAACAAAAAATATAATATTGGGTTGCCTCCCAACAAGCGCTATCGTTTTATGCCCCTAGCTAGGCACGATACATGATAGATCTAGGTATTGCCATCTTTGGAAGGCAATCCATAAGTGGCTCTCATAATAGATTCATATGGTAATTTTATTTTCTTTCTAGGAAAGTGTTCCATGCCTTTCCTTAACAGAAATTGGAATCTAATATTTCCTTCCTTCATATCAATAATTGCACCAATTGTTCTAAGGAAAGGTCTACCAAGAATAATAGGACATGAAGGGTTGCAATCTATATCAAGAACAATGAAATCTACGGGCACATAATTCCTATTGGTAACAATAAGAACATCATTAATTCTTCCCATAGGTTTCTTAATAGTGGCATCCTCAAGATGCAAATTTAAAGAACAATCATCAAGCTCATGGAAACCTAGCAAATCACACAAAGTTTTTGGGATAGTGGAGACACTTGCACCCAAATCACACAAAGCATAGCATTCATGATCTTTAAATTTTATTTTAATAGTAGGTTCCCACTCATCATAAAGCTTTCTAGGGATAGAAACTTCCAACTCAAGTTTTTCTTCATAAGATTGCATCAAAGCATCAACTATGTGTTTGGTGAAAGCTTTATTTTGACTATAAGCATGCGGAGAATTTAGTACAGATTGCAACAAGGAAATACAATCAATCAAAGAGCAATTATCATAATTGAATCCCTTGGAATCCAAAGTAGTGGGTTCATCACTATGCAAAGTTTTAATCTCTTCACTCCGAGTTTTAACAATTTTTGCATCAAGATCTAAAAACTTCGAATCATTGGGACACCTTAAAGTAGAATCATCTCCAATCCTATCTTCATCAAGATTTATGCTAGAAAACAAGGATCTAATAGGAGACACTTCAATAACTTTCAGATCTTCATTTTTATTTTCATGATCTTCCGGTTTAGCAGCCATCTTATTGATCAAGGTGGACTGTTTATCCGAAATTTGGGCAATTAAGTTCTCAAGATGAGCAAACTGAGATGTCAAACCATAAAATTCCTTAGACATATCATCAAGGTCTTTATTCATATACTCCATAAACTTTTTCTGTTCTTTAAGCTCACTTTTGAAAAAGTCATTATGCTCAAATTGTATAGTCCTAAAATGTCTAACATTGCTTTCAATCTCCTCCAGCCTCTTGAGGTGAGGGTCAACACTAATAGGGAGAGCCATAGTGACAAGCAAGCAAGCAACACACAAGCAAACACGAAGCAAGCGAACGATAAACACACGACAGAAGAAGGGCAAATAAAACAGCAAGGGTGAAGTGCGGGAGAGGAAAACGAGAGGTAAAAAATGTATGCGAAGGATAAGGGTTTGTGATAGGTACTTGGTATATCACTTTTGTGTAAGCCTCCCCGGCAATGGCGCCAGAAATTCTTCTTGCTACTTCTCGAGCTTGCGTTGTATTCCCTCGAAGAGGAAAGGGAGATGCAGCATAGTAGCGTAAGTATTTCCCTCAGTTTTTGAGAACCAAGGTATCAATCCAGTAGGAGACCACGCGCGAGTCCCTCGCACCTGCACAAACAAATAAGAACTTCGCAGCCAACGCGATAAGGGGTTGTCAATCCCTTTACGGTCACTTATGAAAGTGAGATCTGATAGAGATGATAGTTTATATTTTTGGTATTTTTTATTATAAGAACAGAAAGTAAAAGCGGAAAAGTAAAGTAGATTGTAGATTGATATGTTGAGAATAGACCCGGGGGCCATAGTGTTCTCTATTGGCTTCTCTCATGATAGCGATATTCTATGGCGAGTAAACAAATTATTGTCGAGCAATTGATAGAAAAGCGAATAATTATGAGACTATCTAGGCATGATCATTGTATATAGGCATCACGTCCGAAACAAGTAGACCGACTCCTGCCTGCATCTACTACTATTACTCCACACATCGACCGCTATCCAGCATGCATCTAGTGTATTGAGTTCATAAGAACAGAGTAACGCCTTAAGTAAGATGACATGATGTAGAGGGATAAACTCAAACAATATGATATAAACCCCATCTTTTTATCCTTGATGGCAACAATACAATATGTGCCTTGCTGCCCCTACTGTTACTGGGAAAGGACACCGCAAGATTGAACCCAAAGCCAAGCACTTCTCCCATTGCAAGAAATATAGATCTAGTAGGCCAAACCAAACCAATAATTCGAAGAGACTTGCAAGGATATTATGAGCACACATAAAGAGTTCAGAGAAGAACCAAATATTTCTCATAGATAATCTTGATCATAAACTCACAATTCATCGGATCTCGACAAACACACCGCAAAAAGAGATTACATCGAATAGATCTCCTCGAAGACCAAGGAGAACTTTGTATTGAAATCCAAAGAGAGAGAAGAAGCCATCTAGATACTAGCTATGGACTCGAAGGTCTGTGGTAAACTACTCACAACTCATGGTGAGGCGATGATGATGATGTAGAAGCACTCCGTGATGGATCCCCCCTCCAGTGGAGCTCCAGAACAGGCCCCAAGATGGGATCTCACGGGAACAGAAGGTTACGACGGTGGAACTATGATTTTCTCTCCTCTTCTGATGGTTTCGGGGTATGTATGCTTATATAGGAGGAAGGAGGGCACGAGGGGCCTTATGTGGGACCCACGAGGAAGGGGGGCGCGCCCCCCACCCTCGTGGGCACCACGTGGCCCCTACTCCGTGGTTCTCAAGTCTCCCGTGCGTGATTTTCTCCAAAAATATCTCTCCCGAAGGTTTCATTCCGTTTGGACTCCGTTTGATATTTCTTTTCTGCAAAACCCTGAAACAGGCAAAAAACAGCAATCTGGACTGGGCCTTTGGATTAGTAGATTAGTCCCAAAAATAATATAAAAGTGTATGACAAAGCCCATTAAACATCCAAAACATCATAAATAATAGCATGGAACAATAAAAAACTATAGATACGTTGGAGACGTATCACACTGCAATCATCATCACCCATGATGCCAGCAGACGGCGACCCGACGGAACGCCACTGTACCCGACTCAACCCGGCCACTCCCTGATGGTCGACAAGACGGCACACAGTGCCCCCGTACCTGGCGGGCCTCGCGCCCGGAGAACCCGACAATCCCTGTACCCGGCGGGTCCCAGCGCCGGCTTCTCGGATAATGACAACCCGGCCCCACGGCCTTGTAACATTACCATTGTACCCCTGGGGGTTGACCTATAAAATCCCCCAGGAGCCCTCATGCATACAGGCACGCTAGAGAGAGAAGAGAACAAAGAGAGATAGACGCACATCACAAGGAGAAGCGGCCTAAGCCTTGGCCCGTCTTCCTCCTTCCTCCATACAGCTCAAGGAGCAAATACTGATATACATCAACTACACTCGGCAGGACTAGGGGTGTTATCTCTTCGGAGAGCCCCGAACATGGGCATGTCTCGCGTCCCGCGCTCGCTCATGCCAACCTCACCTCTGAAGCCCACCAGTGCCCTCGAGCCTCCTCCTATCTTTAGCCATCCCTTGGCATCTGCTGTGCGCCCACCATGACAGATACCCAAAGGAAACTGTTGGGTATACCTTCTATCACATATCCGAAAGCAAGATATTCGTTGCTAAGAATGGATCCTTTCTAGAGAAGGAGTTTCTCTCGAAAGAAGTGAGTGGGAGGAAAGTAGAACTTGATGAGGTAATTGTACCTTCTACCTAATTGGAAAGTAGCTCATCGCAGAAATCAGTTCCAGTGATTCCTACACCAATTAGTGAGGAAGCTAATGATGACGATCATGAAACTTCAGATCAAGTTACTACCGAACATCATAGGTCAACCAGAGAGTATGTTCTGCGTCAGAGTGGTACGGTAATACTGTTCTAGAAGTCATGTTAGTAGACCATGACGAACCTATGAACTATGATGAAGCGATGATGAGCCCATATTCCGCAAAATGGCTTGAGGCCATGAAATCTGAGATTGGATCCATGTATGAGAACAAAGTGTGGACTTTGGTTGACTTGCCCGATGATCGGTAAGCCATTGAAAATAAATGGATCTTTAAGAAGAAGACTGACGCCGATGGTAATGTTACTGTCTACAAAGCTTGACTTGTTGCAAAAGTTTTTCGACAAGTCCAAGGAGTTAACTACGATAAGACCTTCTCACCCGTAGCGATGCTTAAGTCTGTCCGAATCATGTTACCAATTGCCGCATTTTATGACTATAAATATGGCAAATGTGTGTCAATACTGCATTCCTTAATGGATTTCTCAAAGAATAGTTGTATATGATGCAACCAGAAGGTTTTGTCAATCCTAAAGGTGCTAACAAAGTGTGCAAGCTCCAGCGATCCATCTATGGACTGGTGCTAGCATCTCGGAGTTGGAATATACGCTTTGATGAGGTGATCAAAGCATATGGTTTTATACAAACTTCCGGAGAAGCCTGTATTTACAAGAAAGTGAGTGGGAGCTCTGTAGCATTTCTAATATTATATGTGGATGACATAATGTTGATTGGAAATGATGTAGAATTTCTTGATATCGTATAAGGATACTTGAATAAGAATTTTCAATGAAAGACGTCGGTGAAGCTGCTTATATATTGGGCATCAAGATCTATAGAGATAGATCAAGATGCTTAATGGGACTTTCACAAAGCACATACCTAGATAAAGTTTTGAAGAAGTTCAAAATGGATCAGTCAAAGAAAGGGTTCTAGCCTGTGTTACAAGGTGTGAAGTTGAGTCAGACTCAATGCCCGATCACTGTAGAAGATAAAGAGAAAATGAAAGTCATTCCCTATGCTTCAACCATAGGTTCTATCATGTATACTGTTGGAAATATGCCCTAGAGGCAATAATAAAAGTATTATTATTATATTTCCTTGTTCATGATAATTGTCTGTTATTCATGCTTGCATTGTATTGTACGGAAACAGCGATACATGTGTGAATATATAGACCACAATGAGTCCCTGGTGAGCCTTTAGTTACCAGCTCATTGATCAACAGATGGTCACGGTTTCCTGACCATGGACATGGGATGTTAGTGATAACGGGATCACATCATTAGGAGAATGATGTGATGGACAAGACCCAATCCTGAGCATAGCACGAGATCGCATAGTTCGTAATGCATAAGCTTTTCAGTGTCAAGTATTTATTCCTTAGACCATGAGGTTGTACAACTCCCGGATGCCGTAGGAATACTTTCGGTGTGCCAAACGTCACAACGTAACTAGGTGGCTATAAAGGTACACATCGGGTATCTCCGAAAGTGTCTGTTGAGTTGGTACGAACCGAGACTGGGATATTGTCACTCCGTGTGACGGAGAGGTATCTCTGGGCCCACTCGGTAAGACATCATCATAATGAGCTCAATGTGACTAAGTAGTTGGTCACGGGATGATGGATTACGGATCGAGTAAAGAGACTTGCCATGACGAGATTGAACAAGGTATCGGGAATACCGACGATCGAATCTCGGGCAAGTATCGTACCGATGGACAAAGGGAATAACATACGGGATTGAGTGAATCCTTGACACGGTGGTTCATCCGATGAAGATCATCGAGGAACACATGGGAACCAACATGGGTATCCAGATCCCGCTGTTGGTTATTGACCGGAGAGTGGTCTCGGTCATGTCTACATGTCTCCCGAACCCGTAGGGTCTACACACTCAAGGTTCGGTAACGCTAGGGTCGTAGAGATACATGCACGTGGAAACCTGAAAGTTGTTCGGAGTCCCGGATGAGATCCCGGACGTCACGAGGAGTTCCGGAATGGTCCGGAGGTAAAGATTGATATATAGGAAGTCAGGTTTCGGCCATCGGGTGATCTCCGGGGGTCACCGGGAGCGTCCCGGGACCACCGGAGGGGCCCCGGGGGTCCACCGGGTGGGGCCACCCATCCCGGTGGGGCCCCTAGGCCACAAGGGGGAAGTGTCCAGCCCTAATGGGCTGGCGCACCACTAGGGCCCACCTCCCCATGCGCCTAGGGTTAAAACCCTAAGGGGAGGGGGCGCCCCACTTGCCTTGGGGGGCAAGGACTACCCCCTGCCCGCCGCCCCCCCTTGCAGATTGGATCTGCAGGGGGCTGGCGCACCCCCTGGCCCCCTATATATATGTGGGGGGGGGGGGAGAGGGAAGCCGCACCCTTGCCCTGGCGCCTCTCCCCCTCCCATCACACCTCCATACTCCCAACGCAGGGCGCCCGGCGAAGCCCTGCTGCGATCTCCACTGCATCCACCACCACGCCGTTGTGCTGCTGGATCTCTGACGACTTCTCCTCCCCTTTGCTGGATCAAGAAGGAGGTGACGTTGCTGCACCGGACGTGTGTTGAACGCGGAGGTGCCGTCCGTTCGGCGCTAGATCATCGGTGACGAAGAACGCGAAGAGTACGACTACTTCATCCACGCTTCTTCGAAAGCTTCCGCACGCGATCTACATAATGGTATGTAGATGCACTCTTACTTGCTCGTTGCTAGATGTCTCCTTAGTTGGATCTTGGTGAAAGCGTAGAATTTTTTTGAATTATGCTACGTTCCCCAACAGTGGCATCTGAGCTAGGTTTAATGCGTAGCATCTTGCACGAGTAGAACACAAAGTAGTTGTGGGCGTTTGAGTTTGTTCAACTTTCTTGCCGTTACTAGTCAATCTTGATTCGGCGGTATTGTGGGATGAAGCGGCCCGGACCGACTTTACACGTACGCTTACGTGAGACTGGTTCCACCGACAGACATGCACTAGATGCATAAGGTGGCTGGCGAGTGTCTGTCTCTCCTACTTTAGTCGGATCGGATTCGATGAAAAGGGTCCTTATGAAGGGTAAATAGAAATTGACAAATCACGTTGTGGTTTTGGCGTAGGTAAGAAACGTTCTTGCTAGAAATCCTATAGAAGCCACGTAAAACTTGCAACAACAATTAGAGGACGTCTAACTTGTTTTTGCAGCATGTGCTATGTGACGTGGTATGGCCAAAAACAAAGATGTGATGAATGATATATGTGATGTATGAGATTGATCATGTTCTTGTAATAGGGAATCACGACTTGCATGTCGATGAACTTGACAACCGGCAGGAGCCATAGGAGTTGTCTTAATTATTGTATGACCTGCGTGTCACTGAATAATGCCATGTAATTACTTTACTTCGTTGCTAAACGTTAGCTATAGTAGTAGAAGTAATAGTTGGTGTGACGACTTATTCAAGACAAGATGATGAAGATCATGATGATGAAGATCATGGTGTCGAGCCGGTGACAAGATGATCATGGTGCCCCGAAGATGGAGATCCAAGGAGCAAGATGATATTGGCCATATCATGTCACTTTAATTGATTGCATGTGATGTTTATCATGTTTATGCATCTTGTTTACTTAGAACGACGGTAGTAAATAAGATGATCTCTCACTAAAATTTCAAGTATTGTGTTTCCCCTAACTGTGCACCGTTGCTAAAGTTTGTTGCTCCGAAGCACCACGTGATGATCGGGTGTGATAGGTTCTAACGTTCGCATACAACGGGTGTAAGCCAGATTTACACACGCGATACACTTAGGGTTCACTTGACGAGCCTAGCATGTACATACATGGCCTCGGAACACGGAAGACCGAAAGGTCGAACACGAGTCGTATAGAAGATACGATCAACATGAAGATGTTCACCGTTGATGACTAGTCCGTCTCACGTGATGATCGGACACGGGCTAGTCGATTCGGATCGTGTATCACTTAGATGACTAGAGAGATGTCATTCTGAGTGGGAGTTCATTAAAATTTGATTAAGATGAACTTAATTATCATGAACTTAGTCTAAATTCTTTACAATATCTCTTGTAGATCAAATGGCCCACGCTCAGGTTTCCCTCAACTTCAACGCGTTCCTAGAGAAAACCAAGCTGAAAGACGATGGTAGCAACTATACGGATTGGGTCCGTAACCTGAGGATTATCCTCATAGCTACCAAGAGATCATATGTCCTAGAAGCACCGCTAGGTGATGCACCTGCTCCCGATGCGGCCCAAGACGTTTTGAACGTCTGGCAGTCGCGTAGTGATGATTACTCCCTGGTTCAGTGCGGCATGCTTTACAACTTAGAGTCGGGGCTCCAAAAACGTTTTGAGCACCACGGAGCATACGAGATGTTCGAAGAGCTGAAAATGGTTTTCCAAGCTCATGCCCGAGTCGAGAGATATGATGTCTCCGACGCATTCTACAGCTGTAAGATGGAGGAAAACAGTTCTGTCAGTGAGCACATCCTCAAGATTTCTGGATTGCACAACCGCTTGTCTCAGCTGGGAATGAATCTCCCAGATGAAGCGGTCGTTGACAGAATCCTCCAGTCGCTCCCACCAAGCTTCAAGAGCTTCGTGTTGAACTTCAATATGCAGGGGATGGAGAAGTCCATTCCCGAGGTGTATTCGATGGTGAAATCAGCGGAGGTGGACATCAAGAAAGAACATCAAGTGTTGATGGTCAATAAAACCACTAAGTTCAAGAAAGGCAAGGGTAAGAAGAACTTCAAGAAGGACGGCAAGGGAGTTGCCGCGCCTGGCAAGCCTGTTGCCGGGAAGAAGCCAAAGTATGGACCCAAGCCTGAGACAGAGTGCTTTTATTGCAAGGGAACGGGTCACTGGAAGCGGAACTGCCCCAAATATTTAGCAGACAAGAAGGCCGGCAACGTCAAAGGTATATTTGACATACTTGTTATTGATGTGTACCTTACCAGCGCTCGTAGTAGCTCCTGGGTATTTGATACCGGTGCGGTTGCTCATATTTGTAACTCAAAACAGGAGCTGCGGAATAAACGGAGACTGGCAAAGGATGAGGTGACGATGGGCATTGGGAATGGTTCCAAGGTCGATGTGATCGTCGTCGGCACGCTACCTCTACATCTACCCTCGGGATTAGTTTTAAACCTCAATAATTGTTATTTAGTACCAGCTTTGAGCATGAACATTGTATCTGGATCTCGTCTTATGCGAGATGGCTACTCTTTCAAATCGGAGAATAATGGTTGTTCTATTTATTTGAGAGATATGTTTTATGGTCATGCCCCGCTGGTCAATGGTTTATTTTTGATGAATCTCGAACGTAGTGATACACATATTCATAGTGTAGATGCCAAAAGATGTAAAGTTGATAATGATAGTCCCACATACTTGTGGCATTGCCGCCTTGGTCATATTGGTGTCAAACGTATGAAGAAGCTCCATTCAGATGGACTTCTAGAGTCTCTTGATTATGAATCATTTGACACGTGCGAACCATGCCTCTTGGGCAAGATGACCAAGACTCCGTTCTCCGGAACAATGGAGCGAGCGACCAACTTGTTGGAAATCATACATACCGATGTGTGCGGTCCAATGAGTGTTGAGGCTCGCGGAGGCTATCGTTATGTTCTCACCCTCATAGATGACTTGAGTAGATATGGGTATATCTATTTGATGAAACACAAGTCTGAGACCTTTGAAAAGTTCAAGGAATTTCAGAATGAGGTTGAGAATCAACGTGACAGAAAAATAAAGTTCTTACGATCAGATCATGGGGGTGAATATTTAAGTCATGAATTTGGCACACACCTTAGGAGCTGTGGAATTGTTTCACAATTGACACCGCCCGGAACACCTCAACGTAACGGTGTGTCCGAACGTCGAAATCGTACTCTGTTGGACATGGTGCGGTCTATGATGTCCCTCACCGATTTACCGCTATCTTTTTAGGGTTATGCTTTAGAGACTGCCGCATTCACTTTAAATAGGGCTCCGTAGAAATCTGTTGAGACGACTCCGTATGAACTTTGGTTTGGCAAGAAACCGAAGCTGTCGTTTCGAAAAGTTTGGGGTTGCGATGCTTATGTCAAGAAACTTCAACCTGAAAAGCTCGAACCCAAATCGGCGAAATGCGTCTTCATAGGATACCCAAAGGAAACGATTGGGTACACCTTCTACCACAGATCCGAAGGCAAAGTCTTTGTTGCCAAGAATGGATGCTTTCTGGAGAAGGAGTTTCTCTCGAAAGAAGTGAGTGGGAGGAAAGTAGAACTTGATGAGGTGACAGTCACCCCTCCTGGACCGGAAAGTAGCGCGGCGCAGGAAATTGTTCCTGAGGTGCCTGCACCGACAAGGGAGGAAGTTAATGATGATGATCATGAAGAAACAGATCAAGTTACTACTGAACTTCGAAGGTCCACAAGGGCACGTTCCGCACCGGAGTGGTACGGCAACCCTGTCCTGGAAATCATGTTGTTAGACAACGGTGAACCTTCGAACTATGAAGAAGCAATGGCGGGCCCGGATTCCAATAAATGGCTTGGAGCCATGAAATCCGAGATAGAATCCATGTATGAAAACAAAGTATGGACTTTGGTGGACTTGCCTGATGACAGGCACGCCATAGAAAATAAATGGATATTTAAGAAGAAGACAGACGCGGATGGTAATGTGACCATCTATAAGGCTCGGCTTGCCGCTAAGGGTTATCGACAAGTTCAAGGGATTGACTACGACGAGACTTTCTCTCCCATAGCGATGCTGAAGTCAGTCAGAATCATGTTAGCTATTGGCGCATTCTATGATTATGAGATATGGCAAATGGACGTCAAAACAGCGTTCCTTAATGGCTTCCTCAAGGAAGAGTTGTATATGATGCAACCGGAAGGTTTTGTCGATCCAGAGAACGCTAACAAGGTATGCAAGCTCCAACGCTCGATTTACGGGCTGGCGCAAGCATCTCGGAGTTGGAATATTCGCTTTGATGAAGTGATCAAAACGTTTGGCTTTATACAGACTTATGGAGAAGCCTGTATTTACAAGAAAGTGAGTGGGAGCTCTGTGGTATTTCTCATATTATATGTGGATGACATATTGCTGATGGGAAATGATATAGAATTCTTGGAAAATGTAAAGGCCTACTTGAATAAAAGTTTTTCAATGAAGGACCTTGGAGAAGCTGCTTACATATTAGGCATCAAAATCTATAGAGATGGATCAAGACGCCTCATTGGTATTTCACAAAGTACATACCTTGACAAAATATTGAAGAAGTTCAATATGGATCAGTCAAAGAAAGGATTCTTGCCTGTTTTGCAAGGTATGAGATTGAGCAAGGCTCAGTCGTCGACCACGGCAGAAGATAGAAAAAAGATGAGTGCCATTCCCTATGCCTCGGCCATAGGTTCTATCATGTATGCCATGCTGTGTACCAGACCTGATGTTTACCTTGCCATAAGTTTGGTAGGGAGGTACCAAAGTGATCCCGGTACGGAACACTGGACAGCGGTCAAGAACATCCTGAAGTACCTGAAAAGGACTAAGGATATGTTTCTCGTTTATGGAGGTGACGAAGAGCTCGTCGTAAAGGGTTACGTCGATGCTAGCTTCGACACAGATCTGGATGACTCTAAGTCTCAAACCGGATACGTGTATATTTTGAACAGAGGGGCAGTCAGCTGGTGCAGTTGCAAGCAAAGCGTCGTGGCAACATCTACATGTGAAGCGGAGTACATAGCTACTTCCGAAGCAGTGCAAGAAGGAGTCTGGATGAAGGAGTTCATCACCGACCTAGGAGTCATTCCAAGCGCGTCAAGCCCGATGACTCTCTTCTGTGACAACACTGGTGCTATTGCCATTACAAAGGAGCCCAGGTTTCACAAGAAGACCAAGCACATCAAGCGCCGTTTCAACTCCATCCGGAATTATGTTCAAGATGGAGACATAGATATTTGTAAAGTGCATACGGATCTGAATGTTGCAGACCCGTTGACTAAACCTCTTCCACGTGCAAAACATGATCAACACCAGAACTCTATGGGTGTTCGATTCATCACAATGTAACTAGATTATTGACTCTAGTGCAAGTGGGAGACTGTTGGAAATATGCCCTAGAGGCAATAATAAAAGTATTATTATTATATTTCCTTGTTCATGATAATTGCCTGTTATTCATGCTTGAATTGTATTGTACGGAAACAGCGATACATGTGTGAATATATAGACCACAATGAGTCCCTGGTGATCCTCCAGTTACCAGCTCGTTGATCAACAGATGGTCACGGTTTCCTGACCATGGACATGGGATGTCAGTGATAACGGGATCACATCATTAGGAGAATGATGTGATGGTCAAGACCCAATCCTGAGCATAGCACGAGATCGTATAGTTCGTAATGCATAAGCTTTTCAGTGTCAAGTATTTATTCCTTAGACCATGAGGTTGTACAACTCCCGGATGCCGTAAGAATACTTTGGGTGTACCAAACGTCACAACGTAACTGGGTGGATATAAAGGTACGCATCGGGTATCTCCGAAAGTGTCTGTTGAGTTGGTACGAACTGAGACTGGGATATTGTCACTCCGTGTGACGGAGAGGTATCTCTGGGCCCACTCGGTAAGACATCATCATAATGAGCTCAATGTGACTAAGTAGTTGGTCATGGGATGATGGATTACGGATCGAGTAAAGAGACTTGCCATGACGAGATTGAACAAGGTATCGGGAATACCGACGATCGAATCTCGGGCAAGTATCATACCGATGGACAAAGGGAATAACATACTGGATTGAGTGAATCCTTGACACGATGGTTCATCCGATGAAGATCATCGAGGAACACATGGGAACCAACATGGGTATCCAGATCCCGCTGTTGGTTATTGACCGGAGAGTGGTCTCGGTCATGTCTACGTGTCTCCCGAACCCGTAGGGTCTACACACTTAAGATTCGGTAACGCTAGGGTCGTAGAGATACATGCACGTGGAAACCCGAAAGTTGTTCAGAGTCTCGGATGAGATCCCGGAAGTCACGAGGAGTTCCGGAATGGTCCAGAGGTAAAGATTGATATATAGGAAGTCAGGTTTCGGCCATCGGGTGATCTCCGGGGGTCACCGGGAGCGTCCCGGGACCACCGGAGGGGCCCCGGGGGTCCACCGGGTGGGGCCACCCATCCCGGTGGGGCCCCTAGGCCGCAAGGGGGAAGTGTCCAGCCCTAATGGGCTGGCGCACCACTAGGGCCCACCTCCCCATGCGCCTAGGGTTAAAACCCTAAGGGGAGGGGGCGCCCCACTTGCCTTGGGGGGCAAGGACTCCCCCCTGGCCGCCGCCCCCCCTTGCAGATTGGATCTGCAGGGGGCTGGCGCACCCCCTGGCCCCGTATATATATGTGGGGGGGAGAGGGCAGCCGCACCCTTGCCCTGGCGCCTCTCCCCCTCCCGTCACACCTCCATACTCCCAACGCAGGGCGCCCGGCGAAGCCCTGCTGCGATCTCCACTGCATCCACCACCACGCCGTTGTGCTGCTGGATCTCTGACGAGTTCTCCTCCCCCTTGCTGGATCAAGAAGGAGGTGACGTTGCTGCACAGGACGTGTGTTGAACGCGGAGGTGCCGTCCGTTCGGTGCTAGATCATCGGTGACGAAGAACGCGAAGAGTACGACTACTTCATCCATGCTTCTTCGAAAGCTTCCGCACGCGATCTACATAACGGTATGTAGATGCACTCTTACTTGCTCGTTGCTAGATGTCTCCTTAGTTGGATCTTGGTGAAAGCGTAGAATTTTTTTGAATTATGCTACGTTCCCCAACATATACAGTGCTGTGTACCAGACCTGATGTGTGCCTTGCTATAAGTCTAGCAGGGAGGTACCAAAGTAATCGAGGAATGGATCACTGGACAGCGGTCAAGAACATCTTGAAGTACATGAAAAGGACGAAGGATATGTTTCTCGTTTATGGAGGTGACAAAAATCTCATCGTAAATGGTTACGTCGATGCAAGCTTTGACACTAATCCGGATGACTCTAAGTCCCTATTCGGATACGTATTTTGTTGAATGGTGGAGCTGTCAGTTGGTGTAGTTCCAAGCAGAGCATCGTGGCGAGATCTACGTGTGAAGCGGAGTATATAACTGCTTTGGAAGCAGCGAATGAAAGAGTCTGGATGAAGGAGTTCATGTCCGATCTAGGTGTAATACCTAGTGCATCGGGTCCAATGAAAATCTTTTGTGACAACACTGGAGCAATAGCCCTAGCGAAGGAATCCAAGTTTCACAAGAGAACCAAGCACATCAAGAGACGCTTCAACTCTATCCATGATCAAGTCAAGGAGGGAGACATAGAGATTTCTAAAATACATACGGATCTGAATGTTGCAGACCCGTTGACTAAGCCTCTTCCACTAGCAAAACATGACCAGCACCAAGACTCCATGGGTGTTAGAATTATTACTATGTAATCTAGATTATTGATTCTAGTGCAAGTGGGATGCTGAAGGAAATATGCCCTAGAGGCAATAATAAAGTTGTTATTTATATTTCCTTATAGCATGATAAATGTTTATTATTCATGCTAGAATTGTATTAACCGGAAACTTAGTACATGTGTGAATACATAGGCAAAATAGAGTGTCCCTAGTATACCTCTACTTGAATAGCTCGTTAATCAAAGATGGTTAAGTTTCCTGACCATAGACATTGTTGTCATTTGATGAACAGGATCACGTCATTAGAGAATGATGTGATGGACAAGACCCATATGTTAGCTTAGCATAATGATCGTTTAGTTTTATTGCTATTGCTTTTTTCATGACTTATACATGTTCCTCTGACTATGAGATTATGCAACTCCTGAATACCGGAGGAACACCTTGTGTGCTATCAAACGTCACAACATAACTGGGTGATTATAAAGATGCTCTGGAGGTGTCTCCGAAGGTGATTGTTGAGTTGGCATAGATCGAGATCAGGATTTGTCACTCCATGTTTTGAAGAGGTATATCTCTGGGCCCTCTCGGTAATGTAGATCACTATAAGCCTTGCAAGCAATGTGACTAATGAGTTAGTTACGTGATGATGCATTACAGAACGAGTAAAGAGACTTTCCGGTAACGAGATTTAACTAGGTATGATGATACCGATGATCGAATCTCGGGAAAGTACATATTGATGACAAAGGGAACAACATATATTGTTATGTGGTTTGACCGATAAAGATCTTCGTAGAATATGTAGGATCCAATATGAGCATCCAGGTTCCACTAATGGTTATTGACCGGAGATGTGTCTCGGTCATGTCTACATAGTTCTCGAACCCGTAGGGTCTGCACGCTTAACGTTCGATGACGATTTGTATTATGAGTTATGTGTTTTGGTGACCGAAGTTTGTTCGGAGTCTCGGATGAGATCACGGACATGACGAGTAGTCTCGAAATGTTGAAGAGGTAAAAATCGATATATTGGATGATAGTATTCGGACACTGGAAGAGTTCCGAGGGGTACCGGATACATATCGGAGTTTCGGGGGGCTACCGGAACCCCCCCCCCCCGGGGAAAGTTATGGGCCTTATGGGCCATAAGAGGGAGGCACACCAGCCCACGTAGGGGTGGCGCGCCCCCTCCATGGAAGGAGGCCGTATTGGAGTAGGGAAGGGGACGGCACCCCCTTTTTCCTTCTTCTCCTCCACTCCTTCCTCCTTTCCCCCTCCATGATAAGGAAAAGGGGGGGGGGGGCGCGAATCCAACAAGAAGTGGAATCCTAGTTGGACTCCCCCCATGGTGCGCCCCTCCTAGGCCGGCCCACCTCCTCCTCCCTCCTTTATATACGAGGGTAGGGGGCACCCCAAAGGCACACCAAGATTTGTCTTAGCCATGTGCGGTGCCCCCTCCACAGTTTACTCCTCAGGTCATAGCGTCGTAGTGCTTAGGCGAAGCCCTGTGCGGATCACATCACGAAAACCGTCGCCACGCCATCATGCTGACGGAACTATCCCTCGACCCTCTACTAGATCAAGAGCTTGAGGGACATCATCGAGCTGAACGTGTGCTGAACACGGAGGTGCCGTACGTTTGGTACTTGGATCGGTTGGATCGTGAAGACGTTCGACCACATGAACCGCGTTAATACAATGCTTCCACTTTCGGTCTATGAGGGTACATAGCCATACTCTTCCCGCCCCATTGCTATGCATCTCCTAGATAGATCTTACGTGAGCGTAGGATTTTTTTGAAATTGCATGCTACGTTCGCAACATGACTGAGGGTTTTAGATACTAGTTAACAATCTCCAAGTGGGCAAATTTCTTGGTGTCCTAGAGGAAAAGGAGGAGGATGTTGATGTTTATGGAAAGCGCAGGATGGACCACAACTCAATGGAAAATATGTACAAGGAAATCCCTCCCAAGGATCTTGCGAGTCATAAGCCTGGCTTTGTAAAGCACTTGCTAGCTAGTTTGCCCACCACAAACACTATCTTGAGGCATACCCTTTTCCCCAAGTCTGGAGATGATAAGACACTACTGTAGGATGCTGTTAACGCGACACTACAATCATAGACCCTTCGACAAAACTCTGTGCGATGCAATAATCACAAACCGTGGTGTAAAAACCCGTCTAAAAAGGTGCAAAACGTTTGCGATGGCGGATGCATCAAACACGGTTCAGATTTTAGTTGCATGTGCAATGCAGGGCATACAGTTCAGTTCAATTACCTGTTTGCGATGAGGCGGAACAAAACAAACGGGCAACCAGATGATGGCGTGTGTGATATACAACATACGGTTTATGATTAGGCAACACAAGAGAAACAGTCATCCAGATCAAGGTGTGTGTGATATATGACATGCGGTTCACTCGGCCTTGTCGTCAGTGTGTGACCTCTGTGGCAACCGTTCGCTCCTACTAGCCTCTTCTTGTACCGTGGCAACCATCCACCACCTCTTTGCCTTTCCCTCTCGATTTGGAACTGTTGTCGCACGCTCTTCCTTCCTCCATTTTCTTTCACCCTTCCTTCTGCCATTGTTCGATCGTCTTCTCCATGGAGGGAATAGGCTGGAAACAACCCTGTTATTCTTCCCCAATCTGAAAGACGACGTGGTGGAGGAATTCATTGATCGGTGCGACGTCGTCACCTCGGCTAGCATGACAGGTTCGTACAAGACCATTCTCGACTCAACAAATAGGGTCATTACAAAGAACCCAAGGGTTCATGAGAAGTTTGATCTCCCCTATCTTCTTCGCCATGGCCCTGCTCGCTGCCGCGAGGATGACGGAAGCCTTGCCTTGTGCAAGTTGATGCCGCTTGATAATGATACATGTGATGTTAAGATGCCATCGCTTAAGGGTAAGGCCTGGGCAGGCACAATTGGAAGTTGGGTTGTTTATATTGGGAACAACTGTGAGTGGGTACTTGTGAATGTGTACACTCGTCATCGAGTTTCACTTCCAAAAATCTCAGACTGCCATGAGGTTCAGCACACAGATAGTCTACGTACGTTCAGATACGATCATGATGACTGTCATCTACGGAAGATAGTAATTTGTCGAGTTCCCAACCGCTCTTGGGATTACAAGAACTATGATGTTGTTGCTATCTTTGACAAGCTTGTTGCCGTCTCTGCTTCCATGAATGGATGGATATTGCTCAAAAATCAATTTATGTACATGAATGAGTACTGTGATGCAATTCAATATGAGCGTCTTGTGTTTGGTGCCACCACTCGTGGCACTGTTTTTGCATGGAATCCTTATGGTTTCGATACGTTTGTCTTCCACCGTAATTATAATTGTTTCATCCACATGCATGTGGGTTAGTTAGTTTCCCTTTACTAATTAACCTTCTTGTGTTTCCAAGGTCCCGTGAACATTCCACCACCTATACTTGAAATTTTTTATAAGCAAGGGGGAGATGACGATGGTGATGATCACGAGCAGGACCTATATACTCAGTAGCGCCTGGCAACTTATTCTGATGGATCACCTCTTCTTGTATGTATACAGGGCACTGCTGATGTTACTAACGAAGCAGGTGTTGTCTCCCATGGTCGCACTATCAGGACCTATTCCAACATCCATTGCAAGGTATCAGGGATGGATACTAGTGTACTAGTGCCAGCACCTTCTGAATGGTTACGTATTGATCTTGGAGGAAACTCACTCGTCCTTGGCCAAAACTATCCAATGATGGTGAAAGGCGATCCAGCTGCTGTTGACACAACGTTACTACCATTTATGAGAAGCAAATGTATCTATACCTTGGACATTGTTATGGTTCCCTACCCTGGCCATCACAATATGCGTCCTGATATAGGCCGCTTTAGCCTGGATGATCAGTCCTGCGTTGGTCTCGAGATTGACAATAGCCGGCCCTTCCCAGTGAATCAGTTATGGTTCAAAGCAAGCATTTCCAACACCGATGGTTGGTTGAGCTGAAGTTCTTTTCATCGCTTGTTATTTGTTGTGTGAGAAAAACTTTACTTTACTATAATGTTTTGTTGGAAATAATCTATAATCCAACATGTATCCTTGTTATCGTTGTGTGCTGATGACTTGTTGTATGTAACGAATGGTACATTTGCATATGCGTCCCATCAACTCACGCCTGCTCGCACGGCACATGGGTCGCGTGGCGACACGTATATTATTTTTCTATTTGGATGACAAAAAAGTACAATGCCACTTTGTATTGGTGTCCATATGAACAGTGCTAGTGATTTAGTTGCCAAAATTAGATAGTGCTAGTGATTTTTAGCTGCATATTTTGATAAATCGTAGTGTTACAAGGTTGACAAATGGCAATGTTACTAGATAAAAAAATGTCAATCTTTCCAGTTTGACAAATGACAACATACCCAATATGACAGATGCAAATCTTACCCAATTGTTTCTACGTGGTTGCACACGGGTCATCCAAAACAACCGTTTGCATTGAAGGGATGCACAAATCCCGCACTACAAATTTTCCCTTGACTTAAGGGGGATACCATAGCTCTCACTTTGCATACGGGTGTTCTACCTAGAACATTTGCGATCAAGAGTTGCACAAATCCTGCTCGGCACATTTTCCCTTGGCTTCCTGGGGAAGATGTCGGTTTGCATACGGGTGTTCTAACTAAAACTTTTGCGATGAGTGTTTTATATTTAAAAACCATTGACGTTATTTTCAAAATAAAATCGTTTGATAAGTTTGTACATTAAGAGAGAAAACACAAGTTCATTCAAACCATATCTTTCATCCAGTCACACTGCGAATTTATATTCATATGATCGATAATTTGAGGTACAGTATTAAACCCCAAAAAAACTATTTCCGGCGGCAGCGAAGGCGGCGTGCCGCACCATCGTTGTCGTTGTCGTCCTCCGGGATGCCGTTGTTGAAGCCTTCAAGGCAGCACAAAATGTTCTTCACTTATAAATCGAACATCATGTCATCGCGCGATCGACGGGCTGGGCGCGGGAGGACGACAACTGGCGCCGCTGAGAGGCAGCGGTCGACGGCAGCATCCCATGCCGCTGAGGAGGGCACATGCATGGGCACAGGCGCGGCGGGTGCAGCCAAACGCACGGGGACCGACGACGCGGTGGGTGGAGGGGCGCGCACGGGCATGGGCACGGGCGCGGCGGGTGCAGCCAAACGCACGGGGACCGGCTCCACGGTGGGTGGAGGGGCACGCACGGGCACTGGCACGGGCGCTGGTGCTGGCATGTAGACGAGCTCGCGTAGGTCCGCGGAGACCTCGCTGACGCCCGTGGCTTCCAGCTCTGTGATAGTGCTCGGCGACCAGCCCGTCAATGCTATGGGGATGGTCGCTGGCGAGGGCGCGGGGATGGGAGCTGGGACGGGAGCGGGGGCAGCAACCGCCGCGGCGAGCTCATTCAGGGTCATGTCCATGAGGCCCCATTCCTATTTATTTTCTATCTCCTCCGGCTCGGAGTCAACTTCATCAAACTTGAAGACTAGTGGCAGATGATCATTCTGTGCCATGGCGTTGGTGGAGGTCTGTGGGAGGGAGGGGAATGGGAGGCGAACAGTAACGCCGCTCGTATTAAAAAGCGGCTCGGGCGCCATTAATGGAGAGGAAGGCGGGCGGCCATGGAAGTCAAAGGGCTCGCTTCCCAGTGAGCCTGTGCTGCGTACAGCTCACACGCTTCCCGGTGAGCCTACTCATTGGAGGATAGCTTGCACACCTCTCGGTCAGCCTGCACACCGGACTCCGCTCGCACGCCTCTTGTTCAGTCAAGCAACTGTGCGCACGACACTTCTTGTAGCCATTAAAACGAAGACACGTGGCATCACGTGAATGGTTAACATAATGCTCACGATTTGAATTATACAAATTTTTGAGATATTAAAGTGGCAGCTATTTTTTCAAAATGCCTTTTGTCGGTGTACTAAGGTAGGGGTACCTTAGTACCCCAACTTGTGCACGGGCAGTAGCAGCTTCCCGCGGCAGGGCTTACCACGCGCTTGCCAAGGCCCGCTCTGGTCCCTATGAAGCCATTCAAGAACAAAGTATCCAAGTTAAGAGACAAGACCCCGGCAAGAGGAGCTTGCCGGGATGGCCGCACCAGGCTCAAAGGCATCTTTTTCAGCACAAGACCCTGGCAAGAGGCGCGTGCCAGGAAGGCCAAAGGATAACACCGCAAAAGATACATCGCGGCGCATCGTGCGCCCCGGCAGGGCCCGGGAAGCGGCAAGCTTCCGGGGCCGGCAATATAGCGGCCCCGGCAAGGTGCTTGCCGGGGGAAGCTCACACTGTGTGCCTGCGCTCCAGCTCATTCGGCCACGCGTCGCCCTGGGACCCTTCCAGGGGCACGTGGCAGATGGCTGTGTAGCCTGAGGGGCACGCTGGCGAGTCGCGGTGACGAGGCTACCGCCGTGGAGAGCGGAGACGCATGGACAGACGCTTTTGGGGTCGACGGCGACGTGCATTAAATGCCCTTGTCCCCCACCGTCAAGGTTAGGTGAAGACCACTGTTCATACACTGTTCATGCACTGTTACAACCACCACCAAATTTACACTTTTACCCTCCTCTACGTTGACACCTGTCGGTGACCCCTTTGAGCTATAAAAGGAGGCCCATGCACAACGTAGAGAGGGTTTGATCCTAGGAACTCGCTCACTCCACGCTCGGTGTAGTTGGTACTGTAGATCTTCAAGCTCCCGAGCTCCGAAAACTCAATACAATCAAAAGCAGGAGTAGGGTTTTACGCGTCATCGCGGCCCGAACCTGGGTAAACTGCCCGCGTGTGCTCCTCGATCGGCTCTCCGTGCTCCCTCCGCTCCCTTACCGCAACGTAGAAGGGGCTCCGGTCCCATAGGTGCTCGTGGGAGGACAGTTTCCCCCGACATCTTTGGCGCGCCAGGTAGGGGGGCGTCGAGGTTGTGCGAACCTGATCCGGCGCTCACGCGGGCGCATTCTTCATCAACCTCTCCAACTTCATCGCCTACATCAACATGCCTCCGAAGAAGAAGGCTTCGGAGGTTGGAGTCCCGTCTGCGTCGATCCCACCACCACCAGAGCCGACGGTTGGTGGGGGAGGCGCCGGCGGAAGGGTGGACGCCGGTGGGGACACTCACGGCGCCACCAAGTCCAAGGACAAGACGGACGACCGGGCGAACTCCAAGGCCTCGGTGTCCGTGCACGCACCACGTCCCTCTCAGGAGGTGCTAGACCGGCAGCGACGTGGTACCGGAGGTACCATATGCTTGCTGGGACGTGGCCAGGCCGGCGAGTCACGGGACGCTCAAGGCCAACGTCCTGGCACGAGCAAGGCGCGGTCGCCGGGACGAGAACATGCTCCTTCTAACGTGGTTAGAAGTCCGAGCGTGTCCCGCTCCTCGCACCGTTCGCCACCGTTTCCCTCCTCTCCAGCAGAAGCCCTGGCCAGGGCTCAGCTGCTCCTCGACTTCCCTCCAGCGGCGGACAAGGCCGAAGATTGGAGGGCGACGATCCAGAGCCTCATCGCCTTCGCCAACAACGATGCGCCGCAGCAGCCGGCAACTTCACGGCCGCGGCAAGTTGACCAAGCGAAGGACGATGGCGACAAGACCGCCGGGGGTGCAACTACCGTGCACTCCCCGCCGCAGAAGCAGAAAACGCTGCCCCGCCGGATCAACGTCGACGACGACTCCACGGCGTCGTCGGATCCGCGGGCTCACCGCGATCAGCGCCAAGTCCTCGACGACAGGCGACAAGAGGACGCTCGCACCCGCATCGAGCGTCGACGAGAAGCTCGAAGACAGTTCGATCAGCGCGCTGGGACCGCTGTCGACACGCACGCGCCCGGTGAACCAGGCGACTTTCCGTACGCGGCGGGTTGCCCTGCGTTCACCCGAGAGCTGCGGCAAGTCCAGTGGCCCAGCATGAAGAATTTTAAGCCCGACGTACCCGAGAAGTACGACGGCAAGACACACCCCTCGGAGTTCCTCAGCATCTACACCATTGCGGTGCAGGCTGCCGGGGGACGCGACGAGAAGATCCTGGCCAACTACTTCCCACTCGTGCTTAAGCCAAACGTCAGATCTTGGCTTATGCACTTGTCGGAGAACTCCATCTCTTCATGGGCAGATTTGTGCCACCAGTTTGTCGGCGCCTTCACAGGTGGCCACAAACCCCACGGCCAGGAGAGCGATCTCCACATCCTTGCCCAGAAGGAGGGAGAGTCCCTGCGCAAATACATCCAAAGGTTCAGCCGCGTTCAGCACAACATTCTGATGTCCACCCTGCCGCGGTTATCAGCGCGTTTCACCAGAACGTGCGTAACCGCCGGATGAGGGAGGAGATGGCCATGACCAAGATCCGGGACGTCAGCGAGCTTTACGCTTTGGCTGACAAATGTGCACGCGCTGAAGAGGGGAGGAGACTCCCCGGAGAGGATACCGGCGCAGGAGGAAGTGACAGCGGGGATGCCGCCCCGGCAAGGAAGGGCCGGCGGCGAAACAAGAAGAAGAAGAACAAGGAAGTGCTGGTTGTCGAGCAGTCCGGCAAGGAGGCTCCCGCCAAGAAGACACAGGCTGGTGGCTCCGCCAAGGAGCCCGCCCCTGTAGCGGCAGCCGACAAGCAGGACGGCTCCGACAAGCAGTACTGCAAGATCCACCGCACCAAGGGCCACGACCTCCAAAACTGCAAAAGGGTAGAGTACCTCGTAGAGCAGCAGAAGGTTGAATACAAGCGTCGCGACGAGGAGAAGGCCCAAAGAGGCGGAGGAGAGCTCAGCAAGAAGCGGCCGTTCAATGGCCGGGGAGGACGCCGCGGCAAGGCCAAGCAGCGGCAAGGAGACAGACCTCCCCGGGGCCGCGACAAGGATGAAGACGAGGACGATGATGAGGATATGGATGAAGGAGACAACAGCGAGCAGGAGTTCCAGAAGGCCACAGAAGTTCTGTGCGTCGATGGAGGTGCCTTTCTGCACACTTCCCACCGCCAAATCAAGCAATGGGTGCGGGAAGTGAATGCAGCTGAGCCACCCGTCGAGTCGTGCAGGCTCCTGAAATGGTCCGGCACGCCCATCATTTTTGACCTTGAGGATCACCCTGACCGCACAACCGCGGTCGGGTGCTTGCCGATGTTGGTTTCACCAACTATCCGCAACCTCAAGGTCACCAAGATGTTGGTTGACAGCGGGGCTGGCCTCAACTTGATCTCCTCCGCTGTGATCAAGAAACTACAGATCCCAGACAGCGAGCTCGAAGAAACCGGGACGTTCCAAGGAATCAACCCGGGAAGGAGCAAGCCGAAGGGGAAGGTTACACTGCCAGTGACCTTTGGTGGGGAGCTCAACTTCAGGACGGAGAGGATCACGTTCGACGTCGCCGATATCCCATTTCCATATAATGGGATACTTGGCCGTCCTGCGCTCGTCAAGTTTATGGCAGCTTCCCACTACGCGTACAACATGCTCAAGATGCCAGGGCCGATAAGCGTCATCTCTGTCCCCGGCGACAAGAAAGATGCGCTTATTTGCGCCGACAAGATCTACCGGGATGCAGCAGCCGCGGCAGATAGCAAAACACTTGCCGCTGAAGCTACCGGAGGGAAAACCAAGACCAAGTCCGACAAGAGCTCTGGAGCCCACTCCGGCAAACGCACCTCTTTGGAGTGCTGCGCTGCCGTTGAGGACGCACCATCGAGCTCCACCGGCAAGTTCAAGAAAGGAATGGTAGCTCCACCGGCAACCAAGAAGGTGTCCGCCAAGGAGGACGGCACTGGTGGTACCTTCACCATCAGTGCTACACTCGACCCCAAATAGGAAAGCGCGCTCGTTGCCTTCCTGTGGGCGAATGTCGACGTGTTTGCATGGCAACCGTCTGACATCCCCGGCGTTCCCAGGAAGGTAATTGAGCACATGCTTGCTGTTTGTCCTCATGCGCGACCCGTCAAGCAGAAGGTCAGGAAGCAAGCCGTGGAGCGCCAAGAATTCATCGCCGAAGAGATAAAGAAGTTGGAAGCAGCAGGCCTGGTTAGAGGCGTAATCCATCCTACGTGGTTGGCCAATCCAGTTGTTGTGCGCAAGGCCAATGGGAAGTGGAGACTTTGTATAAACTTCACTGATGTGAATAAAGCGTGTCCCAAGGATCCATTTCCCTTGCCGCATATTGACCAGATTGTTGACTCCACCGCCGGATGAGTTGCTTTCATTCCTTGATGCATACTCAGGTTACCACCAGATATTCATGGCTAAGGAAGATGAAGAAAAGACTGTATTCATTACTCCATGCGGCACATACTGCTTCATACGCATGCCCTTTGGATTGAAGAATGCAGGCTCAACATTTGCAAGGGTGGTGCACACTGCTTTTGAGCCACAGATACACAGAAATGTAGACGCCTACATGGATGATATAGTGGTCAAGAGCAAGAGCAAGGACACCCTGATCCAAGACTTGGAAGAAACCTTTGAGAATCTGCGCAAGATACAGCTCAAGTTGAACCCCGAGAAGTGCGTCTTCGGAGTCCCTTCCGGCAAGCTCCTCGGGTTCTTTGTGTCCCAGAGGGGGATTGAAGCCAATCCCGACAAGATTAAAGCCATCGATAAGATTGAAGCCCCGAAGCGCGTCAAGGACGTAAGGAGACTTGCTGGTTGTGTGGCTGCCCTCAGCAGGTTCATTTCAAAGTCTGCAGAACGCGCCCTGCCTTTCTTCAAAATCATGAAAAAGGCAGGTCCTATGAAATGGACTCCGGAAGCGGAGGCTGCGCTGCAAGACTTGAAAGGATACCTGTCCTCCACTCCAATACTTGTCGCACCTAAACCACAAGAGAAGTTGCTGCTATACTTAGCGGCGACCAATCAAGTGGTTAGTGCTGCGTTAGTAGCGGAGAGAGAGGCAGATGAGGAACCCACATCCCCGGCAAGCGCATCCAGCGGCAAGCAGGGGGCTTCCCCGACAAGCTCTGGCCCCGACAAGGACAAGTCTGCGCAGGAACAAGAAGAAGTGCGAAGGAAGATGGTGCAGCGCCCAGTTTATTTTGTAAGTTCCCTCTTGCAGGGGGCTAGATCAAGATACTCTGGAGTGCAGAAGTTGCTTTTCGGCCTCCTCATGGCCTCAAGAAAGTTGCGCCATTACTTCCAAGCACATGAGATAACAGTGGTCACTCGCTTTCCGTTGAAGAGGATATTGCAAAATCCAAAAGCAACAGGCAGGATCGTCAAGTGGGCACTGGAGCTGTCAAGCTTTAGTCTCAAGTTTGAGAGTACTTCAACCATACAGAGCAGAGCTTTGGCAGAGTTCATAGCGGAATGGACCCCAACACCGGATGAAGAAGTTCCAGAGACAAGCATCCCCGTCCAAGAAGCAAGCAAGGAGTGGATAATGTACTTCGATGGTGCCTTATCGCTGCAAGGCGCCGGTGCCGGCGTGTTGCTCATAGCGCCCACCGGAGAGCACCTCAAGTATGTTGTTCAAATGCACTTTCCCAAGGAGCAAGCGACAAACAATACTGCAGAGTATGAAGGTTTGCTTGCCGGTCTCAGAATTGCGGCCGAACTTGGGATCAAGAAGTTGATTGTGTGGGGAGACTCACAGTTGGTGGTCCGACAAGTGAACAAGAGTTACCAGAGCCCTCTGATGGAAGCTTATGTCGATGAAGTGAGGAAGCTTGAAGAACACTTTGAAGGCCTATAGATGGAGCACGTTCCAAGAGCTCAAAATGACATCGCAGATGGCCTTTCAAAGTGTGCTGCAATGAAGTTACCTGTGGAACCAGGGATCTTCGTGCTCAAGCTAACTCAACCATCCGTTACACCATCAGTTGGGCTGGGCAAGAAGAGGAAGTTGGTCTCCGGTGATTACTTGCCGGCGGATCTTCCCGAAACCGCCGCCAAGGTCACCAAGATCAGCAACCAGGATGCTGAGGAATAGTCCGCTCCTGCGGACCCAAGGGTTTGTACAGTTGAAGCAGGCGTTCCCGACAAGCCTTGCCCCGGCAGGCTTGCTGGGGAACCCTCAGCTCCGGCAGAGCCGCAGGTTCTTGCCGTAGAAGCTAAGGTTCCCGCAGCAGCACTGATGCCTTTAGTCCTTGTTGTTGAGCCTCAGGCTCCAGCATGGGCGCAGCAAATCGTCCGTTTTCTTCAGACTGGAGAACTTCCCGAAGAACTAGAAGAGATAGAGAGGATAACCAGGCAGTCAAGTATGTACCAGTTCGTTGGCAACGAACTGTACAGAAGAAGACTCAATGGTGTCAGGTTGAAGTGCATTTCCCGGGAAGATGGACAGAAGCTGTTGGCAGAGATACACGGAGGCATATGTGGTCACCACATTGGCGCAAGAGCACTTGCCGGGAAGGCGTTCCGGCAAGGTTTCTTTTGGCCAGAAGCCCTCCAAGATGCAACTGCACAAGTAACCAAGTGTGAAGCATGCCAGTTCCATGCCAAGCAAATTCGCCAGCCAGCTCAAGCTCTCTAGACGATCCCTTTGTCCTGGCCCTTCTCGGTCTGGGGGCTCGACATCCTCGGCCCTTTTCCCCGCGCTGTCGGGGGCTTTGAGTACTTGTACGTCGCAATCGACAAGTTCACAAAGTGGCCAGAAGTGGAACCAGTGAGAAAGGTGACAGCACAGTCAGCAGTCAGGTTCTTTAGATCAATAGTTTGCCGTTTCGGGATCCCTAACAGGATCATCACCGACAACGGCACACAGTTCACAAGCCGCACCTTCATGCAGTATGTCCAAGACCTTGGCACCAAGGTCTGCTTTGCTTCTGTTGCTCACCCAAGGAGCAACGGTCAAGCGGAGAGGGCCAATGCTGAAGTGCTGCACGGACTGGAGACAAGAACCTTTGACAGGCTGCACAAGTGTGGAAGAAACTGGATAGAGGAGTTGCCGATGGCTCTTTGGTCGATCAGAACGACACCAAATCGAGCCACCGGACAGACACCCTTTGCTCTTGTCTATGGAGCAGAGGAAGTTCTCCCCACGGAACTCGTATACGGATCTCCTCGAGTGCTCGCTTACGACGAGCTCGAGCAAGAGCAACTGCGACAAGATGATGCGTTGCTCCTCGAGGAGGAACGTCTCCAGGCTGCTGTACGAGCTGCTCGATACCAGCAAGCCTTGCGTCGCTATCATAGCCGCAAGGTCAAGGCCAGGAGTCTCGAGGAAGGCGACCTTGTTCTTCGGCGCGTTCAGTCCGCCAAGAACTCCAACAAGTTGACGCCGAAGTGGGAAGGCCCTTATCGGGTGAGACAAGTCACGAGGCCCGGCGCTGTCCGCCTTGAGACCGAAGAGGGCTTACCGGTGAGCAACTCTTGGAACATAGAGCATCTTCGCAAGTTTCACCCATAAGGCGCGGTTGCCGTGATCCGCTCCGGCAACCACCTTTTGTACAAGTCTTGCCGCTGTTGCATGTAAACCTTTGTACAAAGCCGGGCGCAGACCCCGTGCATCAGTAAAACTTTTGTGCTTTGCACCATTTGTCATTTCGTGCTTTTCCTTGTACTTGTATGTATCATCTGACATTTCGTGCAGCACACACTCCCGGTAAGCAGTAACAAGCCGCAAGGCTCCGTACTTGTATTTCCTTCTCTTTTGTCTTTCTCTCTGAAACATAAGGACCGTTCCTCGCGCACAAGTTTGCCGGGGGGGAAGGAGATAGAAGTATGGACCAAGTGCTGTTCAAGAAAGAAAAGTCTTGCCGGGAAGTAAACAACCCAATGAAAGCTAAGTTACCAAAGTTTGAGCATTCAAATTTTTAAATTTTAGTTATCTTCCTTGAACAACCACACTTTGTATGGAAAACCTATGCGCGGAGGAACCTACCCGTGGCTAGCCGCGCCCTTACTTTGTTTTGAGCACGCTCAACGGCTTGAGTGAGCTGCGACAAGTGTCGCGCCCTTACTTCGTTTTCGAGTTCGCTCAGCAATTTAAGTGTGCTGCGACTAGCTGCCGCAAGGTTACTTGCCGACAAGGTCTTTGCTAGCAGGCTGCTAAGAGTCCCGCACTCAGCGCTCGCGGCAAGGGCCCCTTGTCGGCAAGTTCTCCTAAAAGCATAAGGTGAAAAGCATACAAAATGAAGGACCAAACGCAAGGGAGATAACACTGCATTGATTACCCAAAATAAGAGTATATATTACAAAGATAGCTTGCCGCTGTTCTAATCAACTACTGCCTATGACTTAATTGGCAGCGGCGAAGGAAGCAAGGTGCCTAATCCCTACGGTCCCCGTCGACCCTCTGGATCTTGCCCACCTTGGCTACAATGTGGGCAACTTGGGCCTTCAACGCCTCCTAGTCAGCCTCGGGCGGCAAGGTGCGGAGGACGTTGACGAGGTTGATCCCGGGGTTGCGATAGACAATCTTCGACAGCACCCGCTCCATGGTGCCCATGCAGAGCCGGCATGCCTCGTTGGCCAGCTGCTCGGGGATCTTCTCCCGCAGCCGTGCAAGCGCCGGCGCCACCCCCCTGAAGAACAGACTCAGTTTGGCGCTGTGAGGGAGGTTCTCGTCGGGGGAGTACACGAGATGCTCCGCCCTCAACGCCATCATCTCCATGTCGATGTTGGCGGCGGAGGTGACGAGGTCCTCAGTCCATCGCTCCACCGTCTGCTGGAATTGGGTTTGCGAGACGGCGGTGCTTTCCAGCAGGGCCCTCTCAGCGCGGAGATCGTCCTTCAGCTTCGTCTCGCGGTCCCGGGCAGCGTCAAGCGAGTCAGTAAGGGTGGAGACCTTCAACTCTAGATCAGCAATGGAGTCCCTGGCATCAGTGAGCTCTTTACCCTTCTCGGAGAGGCGGATTTGCAGCTCCGAGTTGGTGTGGGCATCCTTCTCCCGCTCCACGTTGAGCGCGGTGACCCTGTCTTCGCTTGCCTTCAAGAACAGCTCCAACTGCGCCACTCTGGCCTCCAGATCCTTCTTGGCGGTCTCTGCGGCGGCGGCAGCATCCCTCGCCTCCTGCAGAGCCCCGCCAATAGCCTGCTCCCGAGCGGTGAGGTCGTCCTCGTGGCTGTCGAGGTTGACCTTCCGCTGGTTGAGCGCCCCTTCCCGCCGAGACAGCTCTTCGACGGCCAGACGCTGCTGCTCCTCGACCTCGGCCTTTTCGAGGACGAATGCTTGCTGCGCCCCGGCAAGCTCCTCGCGCTCCTCCGCCAAGTTCCGGAGGGCCGCCTGGTTGGCGACACGGAGCTCCGCGGCGCACTTCTCCAGGTCAGCACCAGCCTTGGCAGCCAGAGCCTCCCGAGACTCCAACTTCGCCTGCCTGGCCCGGTACAAGGCCAGGAGCCGGCGAAGGAGCCGCTCCTCTTCGGGCTCGTCGCTGCTGCAGGGCGCATCTACAACCTTCAATCCGGCAGAGGTGAGGACTTCTCCGTCAAACATCTCTCCCTCCGCGGGTGCCCTTGATGAGGACGCCCACGGGACTTGAATGAACACCCCATTGGCGGCCTCCAGATAAACGCCCGACCCAGGTGCGGAGGCGGAGGGGTCGGCGGCCGGTGCAGCGTCTGGCGCTCCCGCGGCCTCCGGGCCAGCGATATGGTCGCCGGTCCCTTCCCCATCCGCGGCGTCGGCGGTTGGGGCAGTCTCCTCGGCAGCTGGCTCGTCGGCGCCGACCGTCCCTTCCGTGGCGGTGCCGTCGCCAGTCTCGCCGCGCGCCTCCTCCTCGACGATGGTTTCCGTCTCCATCGGCTCCGGAGCGGGCGGGTCTGATAACAGAAGAAAAAGAAAAGAAAGATTTGTCAAGCAAATATCCAAAAAGAAGAATTCGAGAAGAAGAAACTACAAGGGCTTACCTGCGCGGGCCTCTTCGATGACGGGGTCCCTCGCCGGGGAGTTATCCCTTGGCGGCGTAGAAGAAGCCCCCGCCGGCGGAGGGCCTCCGGTGCCCTCCCTTGGCGGGGAGTCCGCCCTTGTCGGGGTGCTCGCCCTTGGCGGGGTACTCGCCCTTGGCGGAGTACCCATCCTTGGCGGAGCACCGTCCCTCGCCGGGGAACTCATCCTTGGTGGGGAGGGTGGAGCAAGCGGCTCATCGAGGGCAACCTCCTGGTGCTCCTGCGGCTGCGGCTCCACTTCTGCACAAAACAACAAGACATCAGTACGGGCAATAACCTCGAGCGCGCCCGTCAAGCAGAAAAATGGATACCAGACTTACGCTGGGGGCTGCTCCTCGGAGCAGCAGGCTGATCCGGCAAGTCTGCCGCTGGCGCGTCTCCTGCCGCTGCGGCAGGCTCGTCGTCCTCGATGTTGACCATGGGGATTTTGGCCCTCTTCGCCATCCTCTGGGTCAAGGTCCTGCAAAACAAGATCAGAATCAGAACCAAGCAAGAGAAACCAAGACAAAATCAAAGGAAATGAAAATTGCAAGTACTTACTCTTCCTCCTCTTTGTCGGAGCTGAGAGCGGAGAAGTCAAATCCCGCCTCGGCTGCTCCAGCGCGAGGAGCTGGAGGAGAGGGCTCCCTCGGGCGCTTGGCGGGCTCCGGAGCTGCGGGCTGTGAAGACCCAGCACCGGTCGTCGCTGAGGACCGAGGAGCAGAAGGTACCCCGGAGTCACTCCGGGAAGACCCCCCTCCGCTTGTCGCTCGGGCACGGGGCGCCCCCTTGACGACCTTGCTCGTCGTGGTGGCGTGCGTCGCCCGGCGCTACGGTCGTTGTTGGGGCGCCGGCGGCCTCACCGTCTCGACGGCCTTGCGGAGGCGCTTCTTCGGTTGCGGCGGAGGGCTTGGGCTTGGTGGTGGCGGAGAGTTCTCCAAGGATGAGGAGGCGTCGTCGTCAAGGTTCAGGGATCCGCCGGAGTCTTCATCGGAATCACCGGACTCGGCCTTCTCCTCCTCCTCCTCCTCGGCAGGCCCGCTGGACTCGGTACCCTGCCCGGCAGCCTCGCCAATCCCGGCAGGCTCCCCGGTAGGCTCCCCGGCAAACTCCTCGGGCGTGATCTGCAGTAGCTTGAGGATTTCCTCCTCCTCGGCCTGGCTCACCGCGTCCGCTGCCTCCGCTTCATCAACAGTATATCCGAACTCGCCTGCCGCTGCTGCCGCGGCGGCCTCCTCCATCCTGGAGGCAATATACGCCACATCTCGCGCGGTGGTCTCCCGGGTGAGCCCCTTCCTCTCATCGACGTTGCGTGGTTTTTCAACCAAGTTGTCGAAGAAGGCTTGCACGGTCTCCGCTGAGGGCTCCAGCCAAGTGGGGATGACCCCGTGGGAGTCGCACTCAGGCATTGCCGCGTGGATGGCACTGAGGGCGGTGTTGTTGCACAAAGGGACTACTCTGGTCGACGGTTTGAACCACTCCGGGTGCTTGGGGTCGTGTTTGAACAGTTCCCGGACCAGCCCCTTCAGCTCCAAAACGGTGAAGTTGTAGTTCAACCCGGGGCACAGCCTCATGCGGTCTGCCGCGTTGCCGAACTCCCAAGCAGGCCTCTTCCTTTCCTGCAGAGGGGTGATGCGGCGGCGGAGGAAATCAGCTCCAACTTCACCCACAGTCAGATTGGCAGCCCGGAGACGAAGAATCCTAGTTAAGGCGATCTGCAACTTGTCGTCCTCCGGGGCCAAGTCACTCCAATCCTTGCCGCGCACTATGGCAGTCTGGCGCGGCAAGGTAAACTGCTCGGGATCCTTTTCCAGAATCCAACACCAATCTGCCCTCCACTCCTCCCACTTGCCGCGGAGCTCTCCCTTCAAGTACGCCTCCTTCTTGTTCAGCCTGAAGATCCAAGAGATGCCGCCGGAGAGGGGGGATCCGGACTCTACTCTAGGCGTGAAGAAGTGGCGGAAAAGAGCTACATTTGGGTGGACCCCAACGTAGTTTTCGCACAGATGTGCGAAAACGACCAAGGTGAGGACGGCGTTGGGGGTGAAATCCAAGAGACGGAAGCCGTACGTATTCATCACATCGCAGAAGAACTCCGAGAACGGAGGGCAAAGACCACAATAGAAGAATGCAGCAAAGAAGTAGTAACCTACCGGGAACATGTCGACGGCCACGGCGGGGAGGACTTGGGTGCGGGGATGATCCTTCGTCTCCCTCGCCCAGAACAAGTAGTACTTGTCCCGCAGCTCCCTCGAGCCGAGCCTTGGCGGGAAGACCACCCTCTTTCTCCGCATGGCTTCCAGCCTCGCCGCCTGCTCCGACTTCTCCTTCTTCGCCTTGTCGCCTTTCGCCTTGTCGCTCTTCGCCTGGTCGCTCTTCGGGGCCATGGCGGGGGCGGCGAGGGAGGACGGCGGCACGGCGGGTGGGGAGGACGGTGGAGGAAGGGCAGAAGCAGGGAGCGGCGGGGGTTTCTGAGGAATCAAGGCACAATGAAGACGATAGGGGAAACTGCCCCTGCTTCCTCTGCTTTTAAGGGGGAAGTGGGGGACGTTCCGCATTTCCGATTAAAGAACAGGCCACGATCTCTCCCACGATGCCACAATTGACGCGTGCCGTTAGGGAGAGGTGCGGCGGATACGGAGAGGGATACGGCTCGCCGTGGGCCGCGTGTGCCCGTGCACTGTCTTGGGCCTGGCCCAACAGCGCTCGGCACCGTGTGTGGCCCAGGCCCGGGGGCTCCTGTCGGTGTACTAAGGTAGGGGTACCTTAGTACCCCAACTTGTGCACGGGCAGTAGCAGCTTCCCGTGGCAGGGCTTACCACGCGCTTGCCAAGGCCCGCTCTGGTCCCTATGAAGCCATTCAAGAACAAAGTATCCAAGTTAAGAGACAAGACCCCGGCAAGAGGAGCTTGCCGGGACGGCCGCACCAGGCTCAAAGGCATCTTTTTCAGCACAAGACCCTGGCAAGGGGCGCTTGCCAGGAAGGCCAAAGGATAACACCGCAAAAGATACATCGCGGCGCATCGTGCGCCCCGGCAGGGCCCGGGAAGCGGCAAGCTTCCGGGCCCGGCAAGATAGCGGCCCCGGCAAGGTGCTTGCCGGGGGAAGCTCACACTGTGTGCCTGCGCTCCAGCTCATTCGGCCACGCGTCGCCCTGGGACCCTTCCAGGGGCACGTGGCAGATGGTTGTGTAGCCTGAGGGACACGCTGGCGAGTCGCGGTGACGAGGCTACCGCCGTGGCGAACAGAGACGCATGGACAGACGCTTTTGGGGTCGACGGCGACGGGCATTAAATGCCCTTGTCCCCCACCGTCAAGGTTAGGTGGAGACCACTGTTCATACACTATTCATGCACTGTTACAACTACCACCAAATTTACACTTTTACCCTCCTCTACGTTGACACCTGTCGGTGACCCCTTTGAGCTATAAAAGGAGGCCCATGCACAACGTAGAGAGGGTTCGATCCTAGGAACTCGCTCACTCCACGCTCGGTGTAGCTGGTACTGTAGATCTTCAAGCTCCCGAGCTCCGAAAACTCAATACAATCAAAAGCAGGAGTAGGGTTTTACGCGTCATCGCGGCCCGAACCTGGGTAAACTGCCCGCGTGTGCTCCTCGATCTGCTCTCCGTGCTCCCTCCGCTCCCTTACCGCAACGTAGAAGGGGCTCCGGTACCATAGGTGCTCGTGGGAGGACAGTTTCCCCCGACACCTTTGTTGGCTCTTCTTCGAGTGCGCCTTCTCTCAAAATGGGCACGAAAAATACCACAGCATGTTTGGTGCCATTCCATGATAGCATGCCAAGTATCATGAATTTCAGACGAGTTTTGGATTTACTAGAATTTAAAAACAAAGTATCTCAATGTTTTGCCGGCAATCAACGGTGCCTTGGTGTTTGAAATTCATTCCCATTTCTTGCATGGGACCTAAGCATGCACCCAAGGACACATATTTGATTTTCCAACCAATTTATAAGCACTGGAGCATGTGCATGTAGTTCAAATTTGAATTATGCACCTAAAATGCTTAGAAAACCCAGTTAATGTATAAAAATGTCCAAACGAACCCCCAAAATTCCAAAATTTAACACAACACTCCTGTTGTTCTATGTTGACACTAGAAAAAATTTGAAAGCAATAAGAGGCAGCGGATATCGTTTCGTCCCCAAAGGTGGGATGTTCCCTACCGAAACATTCAGGCTTGCTGTAAGAAGCCCTGGTTTGTGAGAAACTTATACCCAAACCTGCCCCAATTGGGACAAAAAATTTACCACAGCATGTAAATGCCGCTCCATGATAGGATACCAAGTTTCATGAATTTCAGACGAGTTTTGGACTTACTAGAATTTAAAAACCAGGTATCTCAATGTTTGCGGCCGAGTGACGGTGGCAGGGTGTTTGACATTCATTCCCATTTCTTGCATGGGACCTAAGCATGCAACCAAGGACACGGATTTGAATTTTCAACCAATTTATATGCACTAGAGCATGTTCATGTAGTTCAAATTTGAATTATGCACATAAATGCACTGAAAACTCAATTAATGCATAAAAATGTCCAAACAAACCCCGAAAAATCCCGAAAATTGACACAACACTCATGTTGTTCTATGTTTACATGACAAAAAAATTGAAAGCAATATGAGGTAGCGGATATCGTTTCGTCCCCAAAGGTGGGACGTTCCCTACCGAAACCATGGTGCTTGTTGTGGGAAGCTGTGGTTTGTGAGAAGCATATCCCCAAACACGCCCCAAATGGGACAAATTTTTTACCATGTCATGTTGATGCCGCTCCATGATGGCATGCCAAGTTTCATGAATTTCGGACGAGCTTTGGATTTACTAGAATTTAAAAACCAGGTATCTCAATGTTTGCGGCCGAGTGACGGTGGCAGGGTGTTTGACATTCATTCTCATTTCTTGCATGGGACCTAAGCATGCAACCAAGGACACATATTTGAATTTTCAACCAATTTATATGCATTAGAGCATGTGCATGTAGTTCGAATTTGAATTATGCACATAAATGCATTGAAAACTCAATTAATGCAGAAAAATGACAAAACAAATTCCGAAAAATCCCAAAAATTGAAAGAACACTCATGTTGTTCTATGTTGACACGAGAAATTTTTTGAAAGCAATAAGATGCAATGGATATCGTTTCGTCCCCAAAGGTGGGACGTTCCCTACCGAAACCATCACGCTTGTTGTGAGAAGCTCTGGTTTGTGAGAAGCATATCCCCAAACCTACCCCAAATGGGACAAAAAAATTACCACGGCATGTTGATGTCGCTCCATGATAGCATGCCAAGTTTCATGAATTTCAGACGAGCTTTGGATTTACTATAATTGAAAAACCAGGTATCTCGATGTTTGCGGCAGAGTGACGGTGGCAGGGTGTTTGACATTCATTCCCATTTCTTGCATGGGACCTAAGCATGCAACCAAGGACACATATTTGAATTTTCAACTAATTTATATGCATGTAGTTCAAATCTGAATTATGCACATGAATGCATAGAAAACAGATATCGTTTCATCCCCCAAGGTGGCACGTGCCCTACCAAAACCATCAGGCTTGTTGTGAGAGAAGCTCTGCTTTGCGAGAAGCATATACCCACACCTGCCCCAAATGGGACAATATTTTTACCACGGCATGTCGCTGCCGTTCCATCATATCATGTCAATTTTCATGAATTTCAGACGAGTTTTCGATTTACTAGAATCTTAAAACCATGTATCTCAATGTTAGCGGCCGAGCGACAGTGTCAAGGAAGAAGAGGCGACGAATATCATTTTGTCCACAAAGGTGACACATTTTCCTAACGGGACCATGAGGCTTTCTAGTGAGAAGCTCTCGTTTTTGAGAAGCTTATACCACAACCTGCCCCAAATAGGACAATACTTTTCACCCTGCATGTTGATGCCATTCCATGATAGCATGCGAAGGTTCATGAATTTCAGACGGGTTTTGGATTTACTAGAATTACAAAAGCAAGTACCTCAACATTTGCCGGAGAGCCACGGTATCGTGGTGTTCAAAATTCATCCCCATTTCTTGCATGGGACATAAGCATAAACCCATGGACACATATATGATTTTACAACCCATGTTGGTTCACCGGAGCATGTGCATGCGCTTTAATTTTGAATTGTGCACTTGAAATGGCTAGAAAACCAATTTAATGTTAAAATTTCCAAATGAACCCTGAATAATTCCAATTTTTTTACGACACACATATAGTTGCATGTTCACTGTAGATAAACGGTCTAGTAATTCAAACACCGTCCATTGCCGCTTTGACCCTGTTATGTAATTCAAATCAAGATGAAAAATCAAGTAGATCGCACATAGTTTATTATCACCAACCGTGTGAGATGCAACACAAAATATCTTGGAGCACCGTCGGAGTGTCAAGCACACTAGCCCGCTCCTCAAATATCATTTCATTGTTCAATCGTCGCCCGTGAAAGATGGGGATGTTGAAAGTGCAACTAATCCCCGGGTGGTTTTGGCAATTAATAACAACATATATATCATTGAACTAATAGTTACTTGAGAATCATTTCAGAGAAGTTCAGTGATACGGGTATGGCAATGACTGAAGAAGTGGACCCCTCAAAATGCTAAGGCAAGCATTGGCAAAAGCTCAAGACTTCATTTTTGGTTTAGTGATCCAAGATCACATTGAGTCCATAGGAAAAGCCAATACTATTAAAAGGCGATGAGGTTGTGTTGATGATCTGGTTGCTCAAGTGCTTAGTGATATATCTCCTTCAACTATCAGCAACTTTCACTACAATACACACTCATAAGTAATCTCGGACCAACCGATTTTCCAAACTCAGCCCCACCGAGATGAACCACCTCAGCCATAAGCCAAACCCTAGAAAAATCGGTCAATCCGAGTTTGAGATCGGTCTCACCGAAATACGGGCTGCCAACCTTCTGTAACCGTTTGACATCATTTCGGAATAACCGAGTTGATGATTTTGGTCTCACCGAAATTGGCAAGTTCCTGTCTTGACTCAAATCGGACAAACCGAGATGGTATTTTCGGTCCCACCGAAAACCCCAACGTTCACTATATTTGAACTTTCGGTCTGACCGAGTTTCCACTTCGGTCTCACCGAGATTGCTCAATTATGTGTGTAACGGTTGGATTTTGTGTGGAGGCTATATATACCCCTCCACCCCCTCTTCATTCGTGGAGAGAGCCATCAGAAAGAACTACCACTCCTACCTTACACTTTCTGAGAAGAGAACTACCTACCCTTGTGTTGAGATCAAGTTGCTCCATTCCTACCATATGAAACTTGATTTCTAACCTTCCCAAGTTGCTTTCCACTCAATCCTTTCTTCCACCACAGCCATATCAGTGAGGAGAGTTGAGTGTTGGGGAGATTATCATTTGAAGCACAAGAGCAAGGAGTTCATCATCATCTACAACATCTATTACCTTTTGGAGGGTGGTGCCTCCTAGATTGGTTAGGTGTCGCTTGGGAGCCTCCGTCATCGAGATGTGGAGTTGAACCAAGAAGTTTGTAAGGGCAAGGAGATCGCCTACTTCGTGAAGATCTACCCCGAGTAAGGCTAGCCCTCCGTGGGCGTAGGCCATGATGGAATAGACAAGGTTGCTTCTTCGTGGACCCTTCGTGGGTGGAGCCCTCCGTGGACTCGCGCAGCCGTTACCCTCCGTGGGTTGAAGTCTCCATCAACGTGGATGTACGATAGCACTACCTATCGGAACCACGGGAAAAATCATTGCGTCTCCAAATTGCGTTTGATCTTCTCCACCTCTCTTTACTACATGTGCAATTTACTTTCCGTTGCTTATACTCTAGAATTGCATGTGTAGGGTGATGCTTGACTTGATCATAATTGTGAATCTGCCAAAAACTGTTATTGATCAAAAGGCAGAATTTTTATATTTACAAGTAGTCTAATCACCCCCCCCCCTAGACATACTTTCGATCCTACAAGTGGTATCAGAGCTTTGGTCTCCATTGTTTTGGTTTCCATTGCATTGGACTCCATAAGCTTGGTTTCACAACCTAGGAGAGTATGGCGTCTAGTGAGGGTAATTATCGTAGAGGTCCTTACTTTGATGGTACAAATTTTGCTAGTTGGAAGCATAAAATGAAAATGCATATTCTTGGTCATAACCCAGCCGCATGGGACATTATTTGTGTTGGTATGCAAGGTGAATTCTTCGAGGAAGGAAAAGTTCCGGATCGCGAAGCTACACCGGAAGAGTTGCGGATGTTGCAAAACAATGCTCAAGCTTGTGACATTCTCTTCAATGCCTTGTGTCCCGAGGAGTTCAACAAAATCAGCCGTCTTGAGAATGCTAAAGAGATTTGGGATACTTTGGTTGAAATGCACGAAGGTACTGAGTCTGTGAAGGAATCAAAGCTAGATATTCTTCAAGGTCAACTTGACAAGTTCAAGATGAAGGATGGTGAAGGAGTCGCTGAAATGTACTCTAGGCTTGCTCTCATCACAAATGAGATTGCCGGCTTAGGAAGCGAAGAAATGACCGACCGATTCATCATTAAGAAGATTCTCAGAGCTTTGGATGGAAAATATGACACCGTGTGCACTTTGATCCAAATGATGCCAAACTACAAGACTCTCAAGCCAACTAAAGTCATTGGAAGAATTGTTGCTCATGAGATGACACTTAAGGATAAGGAAGAGCTTCACAACAAGTCAAGTGGTGCTTACAAAGCTACAAGTGATGCTCCCACAACCTCAAGTGACAAGGCAATTTCCAATGAAGAGATAAGCCTAATGGTTAAGAACTTCAACAAATTCTACAAGAATAGAGGCAAAGAGAGAAGCTCAAAGTCTAGATCATATGATGAAAAGAGATCTTCTAGTCGTGATCGAAACTGCTACAATTGTGGAAGACCCGGACACTACTCAAATGAGTGTACGGCTCCCCACAAGAGAAGAGAAGAATCTCCAAGAAGAAGATCAAGAGATGAGTCACCTCGGAGAGAGAGAAGGAGTAGAGATGATCGTTATGAACGAAGACCCTCTCGGAGAAGCAAGGATTTGGAGAGGAAAGACAAGTCATCAAGGAGCTACACAAGAAGAAGGCATCAAGCTCATGTAGGTGAATGGGTCTCCGGCTCCGACTCCGACAATCAATCCGATGGAAGCTATCACTCCGACTCCGACTACAGTCAAGATGAAGGTGTTGCCGGACTTGCTCTCGTATCCTCCAACTCCAACTCCTACGACTTATTTGATTCACCAAATGAGGGAATTGGAAGATGCTTCATGGCTAAAGGCCCCAAGGTAACACACCCTGAATTCATTGACTTTGATAGTGATGAGGATGACTTGCTTGGTGAAGATGAGCTCTTGCATGATAAATCTAGTAACGATGAAAATGCTAGTAGTCTTTATAGTCGAGAAGAGTCGAATGACAATGCTATGAAGGAGATTGAGCGTATAACTAAAGAACTAAACACTCTTAAGTTAGCTCATGAAACAACTCAAGAAGATCATAGAGAGCTCCTAAGATCTCATGAGAAGCTACGCTTCGAGAAGCTCACTCTAGAGTAAGAACATGAGTTTCTAAAAGCGATCAATGACGATCTTCGAAAGAAGAGTTCTTCATATCTTGCCAAACGACTTCTCTTGTCTAATTTCTTGCCACCTATTAAGACTAAGCATGACAAGCATAAGAAAAATTCTTCCTCTAGTAGTAACAATAACCATGTTAAATCTAATATTGTTTCTTCTAGTAGTTCTCTTGATTCCACTAACAATGTTTCAAGCCAAGTTACACTTGAGCAAGAAAATAGCTTATTGAAGGAAATCATAGAGAAAGGTGTCTACAAGAGTCTTGCCGGAAGCAAGAACTTTGAGGAAATTGTTCGCAAACAAGGAAGGCACCGGAAGAATCAAGGGAGTGGTTTTGAGCGAAAGTTCAACGCCGAAGGTGTTGAGTGGGAAGAAGGTCAATATCCTACTCCACAGTTTGTTTCTCAAAAGGAGAAGTATGATCCTACTTCTTCCAATGTGGAACAAGCTCAAGATGACCTTCCACCACAAGACCACAAGCTAAAAGCCAAGGACAAGCTTCAAGAGGAGATTGATGCATTCATTGAAGCACCTCAAGCCATGGTCAAGTGGGTTCCCAAGGACACATCAAGTTCTACTTCGTCAAGCTCAACTACAACCCTAAGGATTCCCATCAAGATGATGTGAATCCCGAAGAAGAAGAACTAGAAGGTTCTTGAGGGTGACTCCGCCAACATACTTCACTCACATTCATTTTGGCAACTTGTGCAATCAACTTCCACATCATGCACTAGTTCATGGAGTCACAAACCCTCTTGTTGGTAAGTCAAGGGACAAGGTAATCATTGCTTTCATGGACATCATCTATTGTGAACTTCAATCTATGTCCATGGATATCCTTGTTTGTTCCTTGTTGGACTAACCCATGTAGGTATTGAAAGTGCCCTAATCCAAAGGATAGCTCCCAACTCTTGATGATCTACATCAACATTGAGCATCCACATCTTCAACATCTACATGAAGTCTTCTACGACAACCCAAGGTTAGTTTGACCCTTTAAAAGGGGTTCTCACATCTAGGGGGAGCTTTGCTCTAAAAATTGAGCTAAAGCATCTCCAAATGATGTGAACACATCAATGCTTTATGTAAAAGTGGTAACCCCACTTGTGCTTAAACGATGAGTATGACCTATGATCAAATGTTCTCATTTGGCTCCTAAGTCAAAATACTCATATAAAGATGACCTAGTCATCGACAAATTGTGTGCTAGTAGCTAGAGTTTTGGTTGTGCATGTTTGACACATATTTCATTTGCTATCCTATTGTGTGAGCATGTTGAATGCATGATTTTATCCATTCGAGGACATCCATTTGTTGTTTTGGTTGTTTTGATTTTTCCGACCAAATGGATGGACAAGAATGCCTAAGCACCTCCCCTAGCTATCTATGCTTTCTTGTCTCAAATTCTATTCATGCTTATATCACAAACTTTGAACAAGTCATTTTCGGACCCTCCGAGTGAGGAGCACTCGGAGCCACCGATCCGTCTAAGGCTGACTTCCAAAACCTTCTAAGTACATTTCGGTCAGACCAACTTCTCCCACTCGGTCCAACCGAAACACTTAGACTGATCTAGGTTTCATCTCAGTGAAACTGAGTTCTAAATCTCGGCGTGACCGATATGCGTAACTGCATAGCAGTTATCCATCTCGGTGTCACCGAGTTTTTCAACTCGGTCCCACCGACGGCAAGGGGATATAAATACTGAGGGCAGCGCGCGATTATTCCTTCAAACGTTTTTCGCCCCCAAGTCCCCTGCTGCCGTCGCCCTGATCTCCGGATCGTCGCCGTCGTCGCCTGTGCGCCCTCGCCGCAGGTCTCCGCCGCCGCCAACGGTTTTCTCCTCCGCGCCGTTGCCGCCGTAGAGGGACTCCACCAAGTTAGGGTGAGTCTCGATCCCTCTCGTGCTCCCCATCTGATTCATTGCACGTCTGGTTTGCCCTACATCTGTCCACGATTGAAAAACTTCCTTTTCCACCAGATCGGTTCTAGTTTCGAGTAAAATTCTTAGGTTTAGGTTTCCACGGAACAAATCTCGGTGAAACCGGTTTTAAATTTTCGGTGTGACCGATTCGGCCTCTGGCCATTGCACTGCACTTTCGGTCTAACCGAGTTGTGCAAATCGGTGTGACCGAAGTATGGTTTTAGTGAAACCCTAGAGTATCGGCAGGACCGAAACCCATTTCGGTCCAACCGAAAGTGGTGTGTAAGTTTCTGTTATACACTTCGGATTCACCGAAACTGAAAATCGGTTTGACCGAAATGCATTCTGTGAAAACTTAAAACTAAGATTTGAACTTATTTTTTTTGCAAAAACCTCTGCAGTTTGTGATAACTCTTCTACTCTGCCTATACCTTATGTATTCACATGTTGTCAGCCATGTCAGATGCCAGTGACAGCCAGAACAGGTCAGAGTCACCTTTTGCAGAGATTCCTGAGGCAGATACTAGTCCTGAGGCTAGTAGCCCTATTGATGATGGTGAGAGGAGTACACCTAGTGGCTTGCCTCCTGCAGCCACCAGAACCAGAAAGGAGAGGAACTCAGATGATGAGGATTCTGATTTTGTCGCTGAAGAAGAAGTCTCCTCCAAGCCCAAGAGAAAGGTTGTTGCCAAAGAGCAACAAGGGCAGCAGTCAAAGAAAGGCACCAGCAAGGTCAAGCAATCAGCTGTTGCCAAGAAGCTAAACTTGGGAGAGCCAGCCCCAAGCAAAGTAAAGAAAACTTCCAAGAGGAAGAGGGTAGTGTATGCTGAACCTCATGCAGATGCAGCAGAAGAAGAAGAAGAAGCACCTCAGCCTGCTCCTCAGAAGCAGAAACTCATGGGTGATGCTATTAGGGCTGGAGCCACTTCAAAGCCCAAGAAGCCTGCTCAAGCTAAGGCAGCTCCAACAAAGCCTTCTGCCAAGCCCAAGAGGACAACCAGGAACATTCCAGCCTCTGAGAAGAACAAAGGTGATGTGCCACCAGCAGATTCTGATGAAGAAGAACATGTGTTGCTGAAGCTCCGTCCAAAACTGCCACTCCACAACGATGCTCATCCTCAAGCCGAGGATATGAAGGCAAGGAAAGATAGAGGTCTCAGGCTATGGAGACAGTCTGATCCATATGCCGTGAGGAGAAGGACTGCTGTGGACACCAGATTCCACACCAGAGAGCAGCAGGACTTCTATGAGACTGTGTTGATGGACAAGAAGCCTATTGTTGCAGATACCAGATACGTTGACTGGAAGTACATTGACAGTGAAGAGCACCGAGACTTCTTTCCCCATGTGCATGAGAGCTTCACTGCATGTGGAGTTGATGAGTTTGTGGGTCAGAAACTGACAGATTGGAACGATGAGATGATTATGCAGTTCTACGCCACAGCCCACTTTTATCCTGATGGGAAGATCACCCGGATGACTGAAGGTCAAAGGTTTTCTTCGTCTGTTGAAGAATGGGCAGAACTTCTGAATGCTCCAGTGCAAAGAGAGGACGACATTGATGTCTATGGGATTCCTAAGAAGAACCATGATTCCATGAAGAACATGTACAAGGAGATCCCCGCAGCAGATTTGGAAGTGTGGAAGCTTGGCTCAGTGTACTATCTCCAGGCAGGTCTACCTACCACTAACACTATTCTGAGGCATACCTTGATGCCCAAGTCTGGAGACCATCGCATGATCAGAGGGTATTCTATCAACATGCTGCACATACTTGATGAGAAGGCACCTTTCAAGGTGATGGACTTAATGGTAGAGACCATTAAGAGGACTGCAGCTGACCAGAAGAGGTCGTGTGGATTTGCCCCGCAGATTCAGATGCTTATCAATGCCAAGTTTGGCACGGGAAAATTCTTGTTGGATAGGAAGCACTTACCACTGCAGCCAGAGCATGAAGATAACGTTGTTGTGATGGATGAGGAGGATCCAACTTCAGTTGAAGGTCAAGCCAAGATTGAAGCTGCTAGGAAAGCCAAAGCTGACAAAGAGGCAGCAGCAGCAGCAGCTAAACCAAAGAGCTTCGGAGAGCAGATTCTTGAAGCTATCCAGAGGATTGAACAACGCCTGGCCAGCATTGAACAATCTCAGGAGAGCCTAGAGAGGATTGTTGACGAGAAGGTCCACGCTCTGGACGTGAAGCTGACTGAACTTCAGGTGACCGTCAACAAGCTTGAGGCAGACATGGAGGAAGCTAGGCAGGACAGGGCAGAGCTCATGCAGGATGACCTAGTCCAGGACTCTCATCACCAGACTGCTCCGGTTCCCAGAGGATCCCGATCAGCTGCTATCCCAGTGACTGACTCCAGGACTACCACTTCAGCACCTCCTACAGCTCCAGCAGTCACTCCAGCCACAGCTCTAGTATCCACTCCTCCAGCGCAGACATCAGCTGAAGTCTTCGCCGATGCCGTCATATCTACTCCGACATCTACCCAGACGGGAGCCACCAGCAGAGCCCACAGTGACGTTTAGCTCTATACTTTTTCGAACTTTTTGGTAACTTGTTGCCGAAGGGGGAGAAATTGTATATATCATAGGGCTTCGAGAGAGAGAGTGCTCTTTCGTTCTTTTGCCGATTTTCTTCGAGATACATTTGGTTCTTTTGGTTCTTGAAACTTTCAGTGTGCTTGATACTACGTTTGATGCTACCTTAATGAGTGCTTGGTCGTACTATGCTTTAATGTGTGCTTAATGCTTATCATATGCTATTTCTATCTTGTATGGCTATTTACGCATGTCTTGGTGATTGGGTGCATGCTTTTCATTCTTATCATTTTGTGCGCTCCACCAAGATGTATGTGACATGGAAGAGTGACCCATAATCCTAATCGATTGTGCATTTGCATTCAAACGCAAATTTTAAATAATGCACAAATTTAGGGGGAGCTCTTGCTTATCACATACTTCTCAAAGCGACGATATCATTCATTGATTATATCCTTTGTCGAAGCTTTGATCTATATGTTGTCATCAATTACCAAAAAGGGGGAGACTGAAAGTGCAACTAATCCCCGGGTGGTTTTGGCAATTAATAACAACATATATATCATTGAACTAATAGTTACTTGAGAATCATTTCAGAGAAGTTCAGTGATACGGGTATGGCAATGACTGAAGAAGTGGACCCCTCAAAATGCTAAGGCAAGCATTGGCAAAAGCTCAAGACTTCATTTTTGGTTTAGTGATCCAAGATCACATTGAGTCCATAGGAAAAGCCAATACTATTAAAAGGGGATGAGGTTGTGTTGATGATCTGGTTGCTCAAGTGCTTAGTGATATATCTCCTTCAACTATCAGCAACTTTCACTAGAATACACACTCATAAGTAATCTCGGACCAACCGATTTTCCAAACTCAGTCCCACCGAGATGAACCACCTCAGCCATAAGCCAAACCCTAGAAAAATCGGTCAATCCGAGTTTGAGATCGGTCTCACCGAAATACGGGCTGCCAACCTTCTGTAACCGTTTGACATCATTTCGGAATAACCGAGTTGATGATTTCGGTCTCACCGAAATTGGCAAGTTCCTGTCTTGACTCAAATCGGACAAACCGAGATGGTATTTTCGGTCCCACCGAAAACCCCAACGTTCACTATATTTGAACTTTCGGTCTGACCGAGTTTCCACTTCGGTCTCACCGAGATTGCTCAATTATGTGTGTAACGGTTGGATTTTGTGTGGAGGCTATATATACCCCTCCACCCCCTCTTCATTCGTGGAGAGAGCCATCAGAAAGAACTACCACTCCTACCTTACACTTTCTGAGAAGAGAACTACCTACCCTTGTGTTGAGATCAAGTTGCTCCATTCCTACCATATGAAACTTGATTTCTAACCTTCCCAAGTTGCTTTCCACTCAATCCTTTCTTCCACCACAGCCATATCAGTGAGGAGAGTTGAGTGTTGGGGAGATTATCATTTGAAGCACAAGAGCAAGGAGTTCATCATCATCTACAACATCTATTACCTTTTGGAGGTTGGTGCCTCCTAGATTGGTTAGGTGTCGCTTGGGAGCCTCCGTCATCGAGATGTGGAGTTGAACCAAGAAGTTTGTAAGGGCAAGGAGATCGCCTACTTCGTGAAGATCTACCCCGAGTAAGGCTAGCCCTCCGTGGGCGTAGGCCATGATGGAATAGACAAGGTTGCTTCTTCGTGGACCCTTCGTGGGTGGAGCCCTCCGTGGACTCGCGCAGCCGTTACCCTCCGTGGGTTGAAGTCTCCATCAACGTGGATGTACGATAGCACTACCTATCGGAACCACGGGAAAAATCATTGCGTCTCCAAATTGCGTTTGATCTTCTCCACCTCTCTTTACTACATGTGCAATTTACTTTCCGCTGCTTATACTCTAGAATTGCATGTGTAGGGTGATGCTTGACTTGATCATAATTGTGAATCTGCCAAAAACTGTTATTGATCAAAAGGCAGAATTTTTATATTTACAAGTAGTCTAATCACCCCCCCTCTAGACATACTTTCAATCCTACAGATGTGGACCAAAATTTTGACGTTCAAACTCATCACACACGGGTTAAGCTATCTGAATCGTTTGTGATGTTCACATATCGTAGATAGCTCTGAATAAGGGACCGTGTGTCACAACACTTTGCGCGCCAGTTTTTTCGCTGAAGCGATTCCAAATTTTCGGCTTCCGTAGAAATATCTACCTACCCGCCCCTCCCCCTTACCAAAAGCCACATTTCCCCTTTTTCCGCCTTCCTTTCCAAGTTGAAACCATCAATCCTTGCTTGCAGTGCTGCTACTTCTCGAGCTTGCGTTGTATTCCCTCGAAGAGGAAAGGGTGATGCAGCACAGTAGCGTAAGTATTTCCCTCAGTTTTTGAGAACCAAGGTATCAATCCAGTAGGAGACCACGCGCTATTCCCTCGCACCTGCATAAACAAATAAGAACTTCGCAGCCAACGTGATAAGGGGTTGTCAATCCCTTTACGGTCACTTGCAAAAGTGAGATCTGATAGATAGGATAGTTTGATATTTTTGGTATTTTTGGATATAAGAACATAAAGTAAAAACAACAAATTAAGTAGATTGTAGATTGATGTGTTGAGAATAGACCCGGGGGCCATAGGTTTCACTAGTGGCTTCTCTCATGATAGCAGAATTCTACGGTGGGTGAACAAATTACTGTGGAGCAATTGATAGAAAAGCGAATAATTATGAGAATATCTAGGCATGATCATTATATATAGGCATCACGTCCGAGACAAGTAGACCGAAAGTATTCTACATCTACTACTATTACTCCACACATCGACCGCTATCTAGCATGCATCTAGAGTATTAAGTTCATAAGAACAGATTAATGCTTTAAGCAAGATGACATGATGTAGAGGGATAAACTCAAGCAATATGATATAAATCCCATCTTTTTATCCTCGATGGCAACAATACAATACGTGCCTTGCTGCCCCTACTGTCACTGGGAAAGGACACCACAAGATTGAACCCAAAGCCAAGCACTTCTCCCATTGCAAGAACTATAGATCTAGTAGGCCAAACCAAACCGATAATTCGAAGAGACTTGCAAGGATATTATAATCATACATAATTTTTTTTAGAAAAGAACCAAATATTTCTCATATATAATCTTGATCATAAACCCACAATTCATCGGATCTCGACAAACACACCGCAAAAAGATTACATCGAATAGATCTCCTCGAAGACCGAGGAGAACTCGGTATTGAGATCCAAAAAGAGAAAATAAGCCATCTAGGTACTAACTATGGACCCCGAAGGTCTGTGTTAAACTACTCACAACTCATGGTGAGGCGATGGTGTTGATGTAGAAGTACTCCGTTGAAGATCCACCCTCCGACGGAGCTCCGGAACAGGCCCCAAGATGGGATCTCACGGGAACAGAAGGTTGCGGCGGTGGAATTAGGGTTTTCTTTGTTGCTTCGATGTTTTCAGGGTACATGGGTATATATAGGAGGAAGGAGTACGTCGGTGGAGCAACGTGGGGCCCACGAGGGTGGGGGCGCGCCCTGGACCCTCGTGGGCACCACGTGTCCCCTCTGCCTTGGTTCTCAAGTCTCTCGTCAAGATATCGTTCCAAAAATAACTCTCCCGAAGGTTTCATTCCGTTTGGACTCCGTTTCATATTCCTTTTCTGTGAAACCCTTAAATAGGCAAAAAAATATAGCAATCTGGACTGGGCCTTTGGGTTAATAGGTTAGTCCCAAAAATAATATAAAAGTGTATAATAAATCCCATTAAACATCCAACACATCATATATAATAGCATGGAACAATAAAAAATTATAGATACGTTGGAGACGTATCAAGCATCCCCAAGCTTAATTCCTGCTCGTCCTCGAGTAGGTAAATGATAAAAACAGAATTTTTGATGTGGAATGCTAAGCAACATAATTTTCGATGTAATTTCTTTATTGTGGCATGAATGTTCAGATGCGAAAGATTCAAGACAAAAGTTTATATTGACATAAGAAATAATAATACTTCAAGCATACTAACAAAGCAATCATGTCTTCTCAAAATAACATGGCCAAAGAAAGTTATCCCTACAAAATCATATAGTCTGGCTATGCTCCCTCTTCATCACACAAAATATTCATATCATGCACAACCCCGGTTTCAGCTAAGCAATTGTTTTCATACTCAATTTTTTCAAACCTTTCAACTTTCACGCAATACATGAGCGTGAGCCATGGATATAGCACTATGGGTGGAATAGAGTAGTGGTTGTGGAGAAGACAAAAGGAGGAAGATAGTTTCACATCGACTAGGCGTATCAACGGGCTATGGAGATGCCCATCAATAGATATCAATGTGAGTGAGTAGGGATTGCCATGCAACTAATGCACTAGAGCTATAAATGTATGAAAGCTCAACAAAAGAAACTAAGTGGGTGTGCATCCAACTTGCTTGCTCACGAAGACCTAGGGCATTTGAGGAAGCCCCTCGTTGGAATATACAAGCCATGTTCTATAATGAAAATTCCCACTAGTATATGAAAGTGACTAAACATGAGACTCTCTATCATGAAGAACATGGTGCTACTTTGAAGCACAAGTGTGGAAAAAAGATAGTAGCATTGTCCCTTTTTTTGGAGTGTACCGGGATGTGCAATGAATCAAGAGTGACATGTATGAAAAATTATGCATGGTGGCTTTGCCACAAATACGATGTCAACCACATGATCATGCATGGCAATATGACAATATGAAGCGTGTCATATGAACGGAACGGTGGAAAGTTGCATGGCAATATATCTCGAAATGGCTATGGAAATGCCATGATAGGTAGGTACGGTGGCTGTTTTGAGGAAGGTATATGGTGGCTGTTTTGAGGAAGGTATATAGTGGGTGTATGGTACCGGCGAAAGTTGCGCGGTACAAGAGAGGCTAGCAATGGTGGAAGGGTGAGAGTGCGTATAATCCATGGACTCAACATTAGTCATACAGAACTCATATACTTATTGCAAAAATTTACGAGTCATCAAAACAAAGCAATCAATGCATTCTCCTAGGGGGGTTGGTAGGAGTTAACCATCGTGCGCCCCCGACCTCCACACAAAGGTTGACACTCTACAAATACCTCATGCTCTAACTTCGTCACATAGCGGTTCACCATACATGCATGCTACGGGAATCACAAACTTTAACACAAGTATTTCTCAAATTCGTAATAACTCCACTAGCATGACTCTAATATCACTATCCCCATATCTCAAAACAATCATCAAGTATCAAACTTCTCATCATATTCAATGCACTTTGTATGAAAGTTTTTACTAAATTCATCTTGGATGCCTATCATATTAGGACTAGTTTTATAACCAAAGCACATTACCATTCTGTTCTAAAAGACTCTCAGAAGGATATAAGTGAAGCATGAGAGATCAACAATTTCTACAAATAAAATCACCACCGTGCTCTACAAGATATAAGTGAAGAACTAGAGCAAAACTATTTAGCTCAAAAGATATAAGTGAAGCACATAGAGTGTTCTAACAAATTCTAGACCATAATTATCTCTCTCAAAAAGGTGTGTACAGCAAGGATGATTGTGGCAAACTAACAAGCAAAGACTCAAATCATACATGACGCTCCAAGCAAAACACATATCATGTGGTGAATAAAAATATAGTCCCGAGTATAGTTACCGATAGATGAAGACGAAAGAGGGGATGCCTTCCCGGGGCATCCCCAAGCTTAGGCTTTTGGTTGTCCTTGAATTTTACCTTGGGGTGCCTTGGGCATCCCCAAGCTTAGGCTCTTTCCACTCTTTGTTCCATAGTCCATCAAAGCCATACTCAAAACTTGAAAACTTCACAACACAAAACTTAGCCAAAAATCTCGTGAGCTCCGTTAGTATAAGAAAACAAACCACCACTCAAAGGTACTATAATGAACTCATTCTTTGTTTATTTTGGTGTTAAATCTACTTTATTACAACTTCTCTATGATTCATATCCTCCAATACTACTCATAGATTCATCAAAATAAGCAAGCATCACACAAAAAAACAAATTTGTCAAAAACAGAACAGTCTGTAGTAATCTGTAACTTTCGCATACTTCTGTAACTCCAAAAAATGAAATAAATTGGCAGATGTGAGGAAATTGTCTATTAATCATCTGCAAAAAGAGTCAACAAAATAGCACTCTCCAGTAAAATCTGGTGACTATTCTAGTGTGCGCTAACGTTTCTGTTTTTTACAGCAAGATCATATAAACTTCACACAAGTCTTCCCAAAGTTTCTACTTGGCACAAACACTAATTAAAACAAAAAACCACATCTCAATAGAATATAGATGCAATAGTTATTCCTAAATAGAAGAAAAAACAAATAAAATAAAATTGGGTTGCCTCCCAACAAGCGCTATCGTTTAACGCCCCTAGCTAGGCACGATACAAGGATAGATCTAGGTATTGCCATCTTTGGAAGGCAATCCATACGTGGCTCTCATAATGGATTCATATGGTAATTTAATTTTCTTTCTAGGAAAGTGTTCCATGCCTTTCCTTAATGGAAATTGGAATCTAATATTTCCTTCCTTCATATCAATAATTGCACCAATTGTTCTAAGGAAAGGTCTACCAAGAATAATAGGACATGAAGGATTGCAATCTATATCAAGAACAATGAAATCTACGGGCACATAATTCCTATTGGCAACAATAAGAACATCATTAATCCTTCCCATAGGTTTCTTAATAGTAGAATCCACAAGCTGCAAATTTAAAGAACAATCATCAAGCACATGGAAACCTGACAAATCACACAAAGTTTTTGGGATAGTGGAAACACTTGCACCCAAATCACACAAATCAAAGCACTCATGATCCTTAATTTTAATATTAATAGTAGGTTCCCATTCATCATAAAGCTTTCTAGGGATAGAAACTTCTAGTTCAAGTTTTTCTTCATAAGACTACATCAAAGCATCAACTATGTGTTTGGTAAAAGCTTTATTTTGACTATAAGCATGCGGAGAATTTAGTACGGATTGCAACAAGGAAATACAATCAATCAAAGAGCAATTATCATAATTGAATCCCTTGAAATCCAAATTAGTGGGTTCATCACTATGCAAAGTTTTAATATCTTCAATCCCACTTCTAACAGTTTTAGCATTAAGATCTAAAAACTCTGAATCATTGGGATGCCTTTTAATTAAAGTAGACTCATCTCTAGTCCCATCTTTATCAAGATTCATACTAGAAAACAAGGATCTAATAGGAGATACATCAATAACTTTCAAATCTTCATCTTTATTTATATGATAACTAGAAGAACACGCTTTTATAAAGCACTCTTTTTTAGCATGCATCCTACCGGTTCTTTCTTTGCATTCATCAATGGAAATTCTCATGGCTTTGAGAGACTCATTGATATCATGCTTAGGTGGAATAGATCTAAGTTTCAAGGAATCAACATCAAGGGTAATTCTATCCACGCTTCTAGCCAATTCATCAATCTTAAGCAATTTTTCTTCAAGCAAAGCATTGAAATTCTTTTGCGAATTCATAAACTCTTTAACACTAGTTTCAAATTCAGAAGGCATCTTTCCATAAGAGTTATTGTAGGAATTACCATAATTATTAGACGAATTACTAGGAAAAGGCCTAGGATTAAAGTTTCCTCTATAAGCATTGTTACCAAAATTATTAATACCCACAAAATTCACATCCAAAGATTCATTATTATTCTCAATCAACGTGGATAAAGGCCTGTCATTAGGATCAGAAGAAGCACTCTTAGTAGCAAATAATTTCATAAGTTCATCCATCTTTCCACTCAAAACACTAATCTCTTCGATGGCATGCACTTTTTTACCAGTAGATCTTTCGGTGTGCCATTGAGAATAATTAACCATAATATTATCTAGGAGTTTGGTAGATTCTCCTAAGGTAGTTTCCATAAAAGTGCCTCCTGTGGCCGAATCTAAAAGATTTCTAGAAGCAAAATTCAAGCCAGCATAAAAGTTTTGTATAATCATCCATAAGTTCAAACCATGTGTAGGGAAATTACGTATCATTAATTTCATTCTCTCCCAAGCTTGTGCAACATGCTCATGATCTAGTTGCTTAAAATTCATAATATCGTTTCTAAGAGAGATAATCTGTGACGCCCGAAGACCGACGTCCCAGAAGATTCCAGAAGATTCCAGATGTTCCGGGTTGCCCGTGTGTTTCTTTTGTGCTTGTGTTTTTATTTTTGCATTGCATCATGTCATCATGCCATCATGTCATATTTTTTTTTTTGCATCTCAACCTAAATAAATCGTGTGGGCCTTCGGTCCATTTAAATCGAGGAAAGAATGTCTTCTCTTTATAACATATTCCCCAAATATTATGGAGCTATTATAAATAAATATTCCATTCTTTGGAATTAACCGCAACACACTTGCATTTTTTCCCATGTCTTTTCACTTCGAGTTTCATCGTCAAAAACCTTGCCAATAATTCCTTTCCGTTGTTCCGAGGTTCTTCCAAAAACCCCTCCAACAATTTTATTAAATTCCTTACATTTTTGCGAGGCCGGGAAAATTAACCTCATGTGCTATTTTTCCCTAACCTCCCTCTTCTTTCTTTTTCTTCTCTCTTTTGTTTTCTGCCAAATCAGTTAAAATAAGAAGACCAGCCTCCCCTTTTCCTCCTGGTTTTTCCCTCTCTCTAGGCCTCCACAGGCCCAAGCCGAAGATGGCCCAGCCGCCCTTCTCTCCTCCCCTAGGCCTCCCTGGCCCAAACCTCAGCCTCCTGGCCCATCCCTTCGGCCCAACTCCACCAGGCCAGCCCGCACCTACCCCGTAACCCTAGGCTCGCAGCATCGCTCCTCGTTCCCTCGAGCCGCCGTCAGTCCTTCTCGCTCGCCCCGAGCCCTCTCTCTTTTCCCCCAGTCTCCCTCTTCTTCCTCTCCCCTCGCGCCGATCTCCCCGATTCCCTCCGTGCCTCGTCCCGCACCCCTCGTTTCCCTCTCTCCCTCGCCCTTTCTTCCCCAGCGCCTCGACCGGAGCCCCTCGGTGGCCTCGTCAGCGCCATGGCAGCCGACCGCCACGGCCTCTCGCCTTCTGGCCCCGGCGCCCGCTCCCTCGAGGCCGCAACGCAGCTGCCTCGCGGCGCCCCCCCTCGCGTGGTCGTCCTCAGCCAGCAGCGGCCCGAACGCTTCCTCTTCGCCTTCATCTCCTGCGCCAGTCCAGGTCGCCGGAGCCAGCAGCCGCGCCCCTCCGTCGCCGTCCAACCGTGGTTCTCCACCGCAGCACCTCCCTTCGCCAGACTCCGCCCCGTGCTCTCGTCATTGTGTTGCTGTTGTTGTTCACCTAGAGCTGTGCTGCTTTTGTTTTTTTTTTGCTGCCATGTTATGCAGCGCCTCTTTTGCTTGCTGCCGGACGCCAAGAGCTTCGAACGAGGGACCCCGAGACCCTCGAGTACAACTACATGAACGAGTTCGACTACACGAGGAATCACCAAGTACCCCTTTGTCGCCAAGTCTGGACCGACGCCAAGTACCCCGACGACCGCGCTCTTCGGAATCGTCAAGTACCCCTTCGGAGAGATGGACGACTACGAATGGGAACAACTACATGGCGATGCGACAAGTACCCCTACGGAACGTGTACCACTACCGTCGCCGGAAGCGCCAAGTACCACGACGACCGAACGGCTACAACGGCGAGTACATCTACGAACATGAACAACTACCCTCGCCGTGTACCCCTACCGCCACGTGAACGACAAGTCCCTCTCCGAAACGAGCGTGTACCCCTACGTCGACGACGATCCCGACAAGTTCCACTACCGTCGACATGTACATCTACGAGATCGTCTACTTCCACTACCGTCGCCCGAGTACTACTACCGCCTCGAGAACGTCTCCTTCGACTTCTTCCACTACGTCCCTCGACGACTCGAACCGCCCCGAGAACGTTTGTCCCGAAGGTATAACCCCGAGGCGATGACCCGTGAGATGCATGCTTGTTGTGTTGTATGAAATGTTTCACTTGTGCTCCGTGTCCGTTTCGTCCGTTGTCATGTTCCTCGGTTGCCTCGTCACCGACTCGTGGGAACCCGGTAACGGGATCGCCCCACCTTTCATCTCGTTTGACTCGTTCACTCCACCTTTTGTTTTGCACCGGACTCTCAACGAGTTGCCGGAACCGAATTGTTGCGTTGCATCATTTTCGGGTCGTTGCCGTGGCACCCTTTTTCCTTCCACCACGGTGACGATGCTTCATATCCTCTTATGTCAACCTTTTAATAAAATTGCATAAACTTGATCTTGTCATCCGCATCATGTTAACAACACTAAAATGTGCGAATTGTTGTTTGCTAATAATTATTAAACATGCTCATGGGGATTTTCCGGATATTGTTGTTGTTATTCTCCGGCCTCATTTAAATTGCTAGTTAGTGTAGTTTTATTATGCTTCACCTCTTGCCATGTTAAAAACATTTAATCTTGTCTTGTAAATAAACGAGAGTTAACTAAATAAATAACATGTGGTGTTTCGTCAATATGCAACTCGTTGCATATTGAGCTCCACTTAACTTGTAGTTTTGTTTGTGCACTTTGCCATGCCATGCATATTAAACCGGACATGCATCATACTTGGATGTGCATCGTATGCCATGTTTATGATTTGTGTGTTTACCGTGTTGTTTCCTTCTTTCCGGTTGCTTCTCTTGTTACCTTCGGTTTCGTTCCGGAGTTGTGAGGATTCGCTCGACTGTTGCTCCTTCTGCTTCTTGGATCCGTTCTTCTCCCTTGTGGAATCCCAGGCAAGATGACCGAACCCGGATACCATTACTATCTTTGCCTATTGCTAGTAGTTTCGCTCTATAGTTTTGCCTCGATGCCCATGTCTTTCTTGTCAGCCTCCTACTTGTAACCATGAACCTGTTTAACCACCCTACCTATGCAAACCATTGCTTGGCTAAGTACGCTTCGCTCAGCCCCTCTTATAGCATTGTTAGTTGCAGGTGAAGATTGAAGATGCTTGCTTCATGTTGAAGTTTGGTTGGGTTATATCACACTATATATATGCTTAAAAATGAAATCATCTATATATTGGCAAGGGTGGAAGGCTAAGCCTTTTGCTTGGTGTTTTGTTCCACTCATGCCGTTAGGAACCGTATAAACCGGTGTTATGTTCCTTGATTATGCGTTCCTAACACGGTTGGGGTGTATGGGACCCCCTTGATAAACCGCTAAGTGCTAAGTCTTTTCCAGCAAGTCCCAACATTTGGTACTATTTGCCTCATAATAACAACTTAATTAATTAATTAAATTTGCATAGGGGGTCGCGTCCCCGAGGATTTCTTAATTCTACATAGCAGGGGGGGCCAGTGCTGATGGTGTTGGTCCCAAACAGGGGTCCTGCGGGAACCACCACGGGGAAACTCGAGGATTGGGTCCTGTAGCATCGCCCATCCGGTCGTGTCCTGAGACTTAGATACGCGCGGCTACTATCAGGGTGTCGACACGCCGGGAGGATTTGCTGGATTAGCCTTACCTTAGTTCGGTTTAACTTGAGCACGGGATTCCGAGAATACTCGGGTCTTCCCACCTATGGAGTTGCGACTCCGCGGATCGTGGGCTTGTAATGGGTCAAGTTGGAACACCCCTGCAGGGTTATGAACTTTCGAAAGCCGTGCCTGCGGTTATGTGGCAGATGGGAGCTTGTTAATATCCGGTTGTAGAAAACTTGACACAATGATGCAATACACTACCAGCGTGTGTACCGTGACTGTCAATTTCCGAATAGGGATTCGGGAGTTGAACACGGTGGGGTTATGTTTGACCGGCTTTAGCTAGGATCACTTCGTGATCATCTCTCGACCGAGGCACCTTCTCTTCTCGCTCTCTATTACGTAAGATAGTGCTAGTTGCTGCTGCAGACTCTTGTTGATTCCTTCACCTCTCGTTCTTTCTTCAGCCTTGTCCTCACCCAAGACTTAAATAGTCTTGTTACCCGGGAACGGGATTGCTGAGTCCTCTGTGGCTCACAGTTACTTCACCACACCAGATGCAGGTTCAGCCGTGTATGATGCAGGAGCTGGTTCAAGTTCTTCACTGGGAGCTCGTTGAAGAGTTTGGCGGTATGCTTGTGACGTTTCGACGATCAGTAGTGGTTTCTACTAGGATTCGATCCTGACCTGTGGCTTTATGTTGTTTTGGTATCTTTCTGTTGGATCTTCACCCGTAGTCGGGTTGTGATGTTTTGAATGATGTATTGCTTATGTATTGTATTGTGTGAAGTGGCGAGTGTAAGCCAACTATCTCTTTTTGCAATTTAATCCCTCTTTTACATGAGTCGTGCAAAGATACCAAACTTGAGATCATTCTAGGATGGGCTTATATCTTTAAGTCGTGCCTCGACACGTAGGAGATATAGTCCCATCCTGGGCATTACAAGTTGGTATTCAAAGCCTTCTCCGACCTAGAAGCCCCCACTGATTGATCGAATCGTTGACGGTTGAGTCTAGGCACACACTTGAAAAATGTTTTGAGTCCTATACTTATATCGGAGAGTAGGATTTCTTTTCTCCTCATCCCTTTTCATTCTGGTGAGGACTCCTGACGACTACTCTTGTCTCTCCTATCTTCAAAAATTGCACCAATTTTTTTTAGGAATCCCGCGAGTATTCTGGGATTGTTTCGATGTTCTTGTGACAAGGATATTGTTCTCGATGCCTCCTGTTCCCGAGGAGTTGAGCTTCGGGGTATTGTTGTCACAAGCATATCGCGGCAGTACTAAATATTTAAGACGGCCGACATCGAAAACTCTCCTATACGGCCAGTGGCAAGATAACCCCGACATCACCCAGTACTGGGGAGGTAGTTCGAGAGTATTGCCATAGCTTGTTATAGTGGATGCTTTTCGAAGGTCCGAGGTAAACAGTTTCCGAGAAAGACTGGTTATGTGTTGAAGGATGGATACACCTGGATGTAGGTTTAGAGTTGATTGCGCGGTGCTTCCCGTGTATCCCCAACACCTGATTGCATAACTGGAAACTTTCGGAAATCTATAGGTGGGTTCATCTAGTAGTTCTAGGTATTCTTCCAACAGATGCACGATATGAAGTTCGGGGTTCTACATTGAGTGAAGTGGTTTTATGGACTTGTTCTGATCGGGAGTTGCATCTTAAAGGGTCCTTGGCTATGCTGATCCGAGGATTGATAAACCCTTTTGTAACACGTTCCATGAGCTTTCAGCACGAAGATGTCGAACGAAGCTTCTATCTTGTATTTGTTCTATCTGATCCTTGTTCCTTTTTATTTATCTTTTTGTTCTCCAAGTGGCCTCTCGTCTAGTTGATGTACCTACGGAATTCATTCGTTCAATTCTCTGTTCGGATGATATTGTGAAGATCATGTTGCATATCTATCCTTTGTTCTTGTCTTGATTCTGGTATTCGAGTTGCTTCGTTGTCAAATGTTGATTCCATACCTTTCCTAATCGGTATTCTCATATCTCTATGGGAGTGCTAATTCTTCTTGACCATCGAAATTGTCATGTTAAATCCTTTTTCAACCGGTGTGCCTTCTCTTCAAGTTTTTCCATACAAACACCGTTGAGAAATCTGACGAATTGTCTGTTTCATTCATCCCAAGTTGTCCTTGTTTCCCCACCCTCCCACCCTTTTTCTTCTCGGAGCAAGAATTCTCAGTTCAAATATTCAGTTTATTCGTGGGATGTTTCTTCATTCATTTTCCTTCAATGTTCTTATCCGGTGCTTTATCGTGAAGATGCTCAAGAGCTTCAAGTTCATCATTCTTTTGTTCTCTAATTCTGTCGGTGGATGTAATTCAAGATTTCGGTGTTGATCTTATCCTTTTCCTCATTTCATAATGCTTTCTTATTCTGTTCAAGCTATTTTTGAGGCTTATCATCTTATTCAAGCCATTTAATTCAACCGGTGCAATATCTCTTAAGCAATCTTTTCCAACGGTGATTTCTTTGAGTGGGTCCTAACCCACAGGTCTCTTCCCAGGATCTTACCTGACTCTTCTAATTTTTCCGGAGTTGTACTCAAATTCTTTTCAAAGTGTGACGTAAGTATGATTTCCATCAGTCACAGTCCTTCTCCAAGACCGCCTTCAATTCTTTTCATCGTTGTTTCAACCTTTTTAATTCTTCATTCCGGAGTGCTCAACAATTCTTCATGGCATTTCTCGTCTTCATTCTCAGCATTTGTAGACCGGAGAAGTGTTTCTCTTAAATCTTGGCCCGTTCTCTTGAAGATTCGTGATTCTAGCTTCTTGCCTTCCTCATTATTGTTCCGATTGTGAGGAATCATTTTCATACCCACCCGAAGCATTTCATGAATTCTTTTTCTTTGTGATCCTCCGAAGGCCATCATCTCAGAATATTTCTTCGTTCTCAGTTTTCAACTTCGTCCTCCAAATATTCTTCATTGATGCCTCTTCGTTCGTCTCTATATTCTTACGGTGGCTCGTTCAAGATTTCTCTTCCTTGTTATCGTTTTAATTCATTTGTTCTTTTCATAATCCTACTGGTGGTTCGTTGAAGATTTATCCAAGGTTGTGCTAGATCCCTCTTTAATTCTTTGCAACGAGAATAAGTAGTATGCCAAATCCTTTGGTTGTCATCAATTTAAATTGGTGAAGGAGATGCATGACATAATTCTTATTCGTATTCCTTCAAGGTGATTTAATTCTTTTGTCTGGAGCTTGTTCATCATATCATATTCTCGGTTCTAAGTTGTTCATCTTGTTTCCGGAGCTCCAAGTTATTTCAATTACATCATTTCAAAGCTTCATCTAATTCATCACAGGCCTTGAATCTTATTATTTTCATCTTTCACTTCTCATGCTTTCATTACCGGAGTTCTTCATGGTGGTTCATCATGTTTTAATTCATCCTCGAAGTCTTCATCACGATTCTTGTGGTTGGAGCTCAAACATTCTTCATCATGCTTTCCAATTGCAATCCTTTCTACCTTATCTTTCAGATGGTGTTATGTCATTCTTGACAATTCCTTCATGTTTCATGATTCACGAGTTATCAAGAATGGGATATTTAAAACCATCATTTTCTTTGTTCAGGAGATCTTTCCAACCTTTCAATTTATTTGTTGGAGTAATCTTGGGTTGTATTTCACCTAAAGTTTTCCCTAAGGATTGTTGTTATTATGGTGCTTATTAATGACCCAAGTTCTTCATTTATCATTCCGGTGAAATAAGTTCTTCGTCTCCTTGTTGATCTCAATCCAATCAAATGTTTCTGTCAGTGGCTGGTTGTCACCTCATAATTTTGAGATGTTTTCCATAAGACCACATCAAGCTTATTCTTTCGTTGTTGAATTTCCAACAACTCTGTGCAACCCTTCTTTGTAAGGAGGACTTCCTAATTCATTCGTGGTAGAAGTTGTCTTTTTCTCTCCGTTCAATTCTTTCATTGATTTGCATGCTATTCTTTCATTCCGGAGGCATTGTGATATTGCTCTCTTTAACCATCTTATCGTTTTATCGAGATCATGTTCTTTCCCTTGCTTATCATTTAACCGGAGTGTTGTATTCTTCATTCAAGTTCCGTCTTTTATCTAGCTTTTCCTCTCTTTTTAACCGGAGTGTTGTCTGAATCTTTCTTACCCTTGTGCCATTCTTTCAATTGTTTCAGAGGCAATGTGTTGTTGATTTCATCAACCATCATCCATCTTCTCTAGTTCTTGTTCAATTCCTTCCATTTTCAGACGGAGTGCTGTCCAAATTCTGTCATTCTTATTCCTTGACTATACCGTTGCAGTTTCATTTTCTTTTGGTCCGTGAGCTCTTGTTTCATGTCTTTCAACCTTCAAGGTTCTCATAATGTTCCTTGTTCCTCCTTTTACCGGAGTGCTCTTAACTTCGTTCATCTCCGTTGCATTCTTTCTTTCATCTTGTTCAACCTCTCAAGGTTCTTTGGTTTCACTCGTCTGTCAAAGAAGCAACTTTGTTTTACCTCCTCCTTTTCGTTTTTACCCGGTGATATCTCTAGGATCTCGGGTCGAGATCCTCTGTTAGTGTGGGAGAGTTGTGACGCCCGAAGACCGACGTCCCAGAAGATTCCAGATGTTCCGGGTTGCCCGTGTGTTTCTTTTGTGCTTGTGTTTTTATTTTTGCATTGCATCATGTCATCATGCCATCATGTCATTTTTTTTTGCATCTCAACCTAAATAAATCGTGTGGGCCTTCGGTCCATTTAAATCGAGGGAAGAATGTCTTCTCTTTATAACATATTCCCCAAATATTATGGAGCTATTATAAATAAATATTCCATTCTTTGGAATTAACCGCAACACACTTGCATTTTTTCCCATGTCTTTTCACTTCGAGTTTCATCGTCAAAAACCTTGCCAATAATTCCTTTCCGTTGTTCCGAGGTTCTTCCAAAAACCCCTCCAACAATTTTATTAAATTCCTTACATTTTTGCGAGGCCGGGAAAATTAACCTCATGTGCTATTTTTCCCTAACCTCCCTCTTCTTTCTTTTTCTTCTCTCTTTTGTTTTCTGCCAAATCAGTTAAAATAAGAAGACCAGCCTCCCCTTTTCCTCCTGGTTTTTCCCTCTCTCTAGGCCTCCACAGGCCCAAGCCGAAGATGGCCCAGCCGCCCTTCTCTCCTCCCCTAGGCCTCCCTGGCCCAAACCTCAGCCTCCTGGCCCATCCCTTCGGCCCAACTCCACCAGGCCAGCCCGCACCTACCCCGTAACCCTAGGCTCGCAGCATCGCTCCTCGTTCCCTCGAGCCGCCGCCAGTCCTTCTCGCTCGCCCCGAGCCCTCTCTCTTTTCCCCCGGTCTCCCTCTTCTTCCTCTCCCCTCGCGCCGATCTCCCCGATTCCCTCCGTGCCTCGTCCCGCACCCCTCGTTTCCCTCTCTCCCTCGCCCTTTCTTCCCCAGCGCCTCGACCGGAGCCCCTCGGTGGCCTCGTCAGCGCCATGGCAGCCGACCGCCCCGGCCTCTCGCCTTCTGGCCCCGGCGCCCGCTCCCTCGAGGCCGCAACGCAGCTGCCTCGCGGCGCCCCCCCTCGCGTGGTCGTCCTCAGCCAGCAGCGGCCCGAACGCCTCCTCTTCGCCTTCATCTCCTGCGCCAGTCCAGGTCGCCGGAGCCAGCAGCCGCGCCCCTCCGTCGCCGTCCGGCCGTGGTTCTCCACCGCAGCACCTCCCTTCGCCAGACTCCGCCCCGTGCTCTCGTCGTTGTGTTGCTGTTGTTGTTCGCCTAGAGCCGTGCTGCTTTTCTTTTTTTTTGCTGCCATGTTATGCAGCGCCTCTTTTGCTTGCTGCCGGACGCCAAGAGCTTCGAACGAGGGACCCCGAGACCCTCGAGTACAACTACATGAACGAGTTCGACTACACGAGGAATCACCAAGTACCCCTTCGTCGCCAAGTCCGGACCGACGCCAAGTACCCCGACGACCGCGCTCTTCGGAATCGTCAAGTACCCCTTCGGAGAGATGGACGACTACGAACGGGAACAACTACATGGCGATGCGACAAGTACCCCTACGGAACGTGTACCACTACCGTCGCCGGAAGCGCCAAGTACCACGACGACCGAACGGCTACAACGGCGAGTACATCTACGAACGTGAACAACTACCCTCGCCGTGTACCCCTACCGCCACGTGAACGACAAGTCCCTCTCCGAAACGAGCGTGTACCCCTACGTCGACGACGATCCCGACAAGTTCCACTACCGTCGACATGTACATCTACGAGATCGTCTACTTCCACTACCGTCGCCCGAGTACTACTACCGCCTCGAGAACGTCTCCTTCGACTTCTTCCACTACGTCCCTCGACGACTCGAACCGCCCCGAGAACGTTTGTCCCGAAGGTATAACCCCGAGGCGATGACCCGTGAGATGCATGCTTGTTGTGTTGTATGAAATGTTTCACTTGTGTTCCGTGTCCGTTTCGTCCATTGTCATGTTCCTCGGTTGCCTCGTCACCGACTCGTGGGAACCCGGTAACGGGATCGCCCCACCTTTCATCTCATTTGACTCGTTCACTCCACCTTTTGTTTTGCACCGGACTCTCAACGAGTTGCCGGAACCGAATTGTTGCGTTGCATCATTTTCGGGTCGTTGCCGTGGCACCCTTTTTCCTTCCACCACGGTGACGATGCTTCATATCCTCTTATGTCAACCTTTTAATAAAATTGCATAAACTTGATCTTGTCATCCGCATCATGTTAACAACACTAAAATGTGTGAATTGTTGTTTGCTTATAATTATTAAACATGCTCATGGGGATTTTCCGGATATTGTTGTTGTTATTCTCCGGCCTCATTTAAATTGCTAGTTAGTGTAGTTTTATTATGCTTCACCTCTTGCCATGTTAAAAACATTTAATCTTGTCTTGTAAATAAACGAGAGTTAACTAAATAAATAACATGTGGTGTTTCGTCAATATGCAACTCGTTGCATATTGAGCTCCACTTAACTTGTAGTTTTGTTTGTGCACTTTGCCATGCCACGCATATTAAACCGGACATGCATCATACTTGGATGTGCATCGTATGCCATGTTTATGATTTGTGTGTTTACCGTGTTGTTTCCTTCTTTCCGGTTGCTTCTCTTGTTAGCTTCGGTTTCGTTCCGGAGTTGTGAGGATTCGCTCGACTGTTGCTCCTTCTGCTTCTTGGATCCGTTCTTCTCCCTTGTGGAATCCCAGGCAAGATGACCGAACCCGGATACCATTACTATCTTTGCCTATTGCTAGTAGTTTCGCTCTATAGTTTTGCCTCGATGCCCATGTCTTTCTTGTCAGCCTCCTACTTGTAACCATGAACCTGTTTAACCACCCTACCTATGCAAACCATTGCTTGGCTAAGTACGCTTCGCTCAGCCCCTCTTATAGCATTGTTAGTTGCAGGTGAAGATTGAAGATGCTTGCTTCATGTTGAAGTTTGGTTGGGTTATATCACACTATATATATGCTTAAAAATGAAATCATCTATATATTGGCAAGGGTGGAAGGCTAAGCCTTTTGCTTGGTGTTTTGTTCCACTCATGCCGTTAGGAACCGTATAAACCGGTGTTATGTTCCTTGATTATGCGTTCCTAACACGGTTGGGTGTATGGGACCCCCTTGATAAACCGCTAAGTGCTAAGTCTTTTCCAGCAAGTCCCAACATTTGGTACTATTTGCCTCATAATAACAACTTAATTAATTAATTAAATTTGCATAGGGGGTCGCGTCCCTGAGGATTTCTTAATTCTACATAGCAGGGGGGGCCAGTGCTGATGGTGTTGGTCCCAAACGGGGGTCCTGCGGGAAGCACCACGGGGAAACTCGAGGATTGGGTCCTGTAGCATCGCCCATCCGGTCGTGTCCTGAGACTTAGATACGCGCGTCTACTATCAGGGTGTCGACACGCCGGGAGGATTTGCTGGATTAGCCTTACCTTAGTTCGGTTTAACTTGAGCACGGGATTCCGAGAATACTCGGGTCTTCCCACCTATGGAGTTGCGACTCCGCGGATCGTGGGCTTGTAATGGGTCAAGTTGGAACACCCCTGCAGGGTTATGAACTTTCGAAAGCCGTGCCTGCGGTTATGTGGCAGATGGGAGCTTGTTAATATCCGGTTGTAGAAAACTTGACACAATGATGCAATACACTACCAGCGTGTGTACCGTGACTGTCAATTTCCGAATAGGGATTCGGGAGTTGAACACGGTGGGGTTATGTTTGACCGGCTTTAGCTAGGATCACTTCGTGATCATCTCTCGACCGAGGCACCTTCTCTTCTCGCTCTCTATTACGTAAGATAGTGCTAGTTGCTGCTGCAGACTCTTGTTGATTCCTTCACCTCTCGTTCTTTCTTCAGCCTTGTCCTCACCCAAGACTTAAATAGTCTTGTTACCCGGGAACGGGATTGCTGAGTCCTCTGTGGCTCACAGTTACTTCACCACACCAGATGCAGGTTCAGCCGTGTATGATGCAGGAGCTGGTTCAAGTTCTTCACTGGGAGCTCGTTGAAGAGTTTGGCCGTATGCTTGTGACGTTTCGACGATCAGTAGTGGTTTCTACTAGGATTCGATCCTGACCTGTGGCTTTATGTTGTTTTGGTATCTTTCTGTTGGATCTTCACCCGTAGTCGGGTTGTGATGTTTTGAATGATGTATTGCTTATGTATTGTATTGTGTGAAGTGGCGAGTGTAAGCCAACTATCTCTTTTTGCAATTTAATCCCTCTTTTACATGAGTCGTGCAAAGATACCAAACTTGAGATCATTCTAGGATGGGCTTATATCTTTAAGTCGTGCCTCGACACGTAGGAGATATAGTCCCATCCTGGGCATTACAAGTTGGTATTCAAAGCCTTCTCCGACCTAGAAGCCCCCACTGATTGATCGAATCGTTGGCGGTTGAGTCTAGGCACACACTTGAAAAATGTTTTGAGTCCTATACTTATATCGGAGAGTAGGATTTCTTTTCTCCTCATCCCTTTTCATTCTGGTGAGGACTCCTGACGACTACTCTTGTCTCTCCTATCTTCAAAAATTGCACCAATTTTTTTTAGGAATCCCGCGAGTATTCTGGGATTGTTTCGATGTTCTTGTGACAAGGATATTGTTCTCGATGCCTCCTGTTCCCGAGGAGTTGAGCTTCGGGGTATTGTTGTCACAAGCATATCGCGGCAGTACTAAATATTTAAGACGGCCGACATCGAAAACTCTCCTATACGGCCAGTGGCAAGATAACCCCGACATCACCCAGTACTGGGGAGGTAGTTCGAGAGTATTGCCATAGCTTGTTATAGTGGATGCTTTTCGAAGGTCCGAGGTAAACAGTTTCCGAGAAAGACTGGTTATGTGTTGAAGGATGGATACACCTGGATGTAGGTTTAGAGTTGATTGCGCGGTGCTTCCCGTGTATCCCCAACACCTGATTGCATAACTGGAAACTTTCGGAAATCTATAGGTGGGTTCATCTAGTAGTTCTAGGTATTCTTCCAACAGATGCACGATATGAAGTTCGGGGTTCTACATTGAGTGAAGTGGTTTTATGGACTTGTTCTGATCGGGAGTTGCATCTTAAAGGGTCCTTGGCTATGCTGATCCGAGGATTGATAAACCCTTTTGTAACACGTTCCATGAGCTTTCAGCACGAAGATGTCGAACGAAGCTTCTATCTTGTATTTGTTCTATCTGATCCTTGTTCCTTTTTATTTATCTTTTTGTTCTCCAAGTGGCCTCTCGTCTAGTTGATGTACCTACGGAATTCATTCGTTCAATTCTCTGTTCGGATGATATTGTGAAGATCATGTTGCATATCTATCCTTTGTTCTTGTCTTGATTCTGGTATTCGAGTTGCTTCGTTGTCAAATGTTGATTCCATACCTTTCCTAATCGGTATTCTCATATCTCTATGGGAGTGCTAATTCTTCTTGACCATCGAAATTGTCATGTTAAATCCTTTTTCAACCGGTGTGCCTTCTCTTCAAGTTTTTCCATACAAACACCGTTGAGAAATCTGACGAATTGTCTGTTTCATTCATCCCAAGTTGTCCTTGTTTCCCCACCCTCCCACCCTTTTTCTTCTCGGAGCAAGAATTCTCAGTTCAAATATTCAGTTTATTCGTGGGATGTTTCTTCATTCATTTTCCTTCAATGTTCTTATCCGGTGCTTTATCGTGAAGATGCTCAAGAGCTTCAAGTTCATCATTCTTTTGTTCTCTAATTCTGTCGGTGGATGTAATTCAAGATTTCGGTGTTGATCTTATCCTTTTCCTCATTTCATAATGCTTTCTTATTCTGTTCAAGCTATTTTTGAGGCTTATCATCTTATTCAAGCCATTTAATTCAACCGGTGCAATATCTCTTAAGCAATCTTTTCCAACGGTGATTTCTTTGAGTGGGTCCTAACCCACAGGTCTCTTCCCAGGATCTTACCTGACTCTTCTAATTTTTCCGGAGTTGTACTCAAATTCTTTTCAAAGTGTGACGTAAGTATGATTTCCATCAGTCACAGTCCTTCTCCAAGACCGCCTTCAATTCTTTTCATCGTTGTTTCAACCTTTTTAATTCTTCATTCCGGAGTGCTCAACAATTCTTCATGGCATTTCTCGTCTTCATTCTCAGCATTTGTAGACCGGAGAAGTGTTTCTCTTAAATCTTGGCCCGTTCTCTTGAAGATTCGTGATTCTAGCTTCTTGCCTTCCTCATTATTGTTCCGATTGTGAGGAATCATTTTCATACCCACCCGAAGCATTTCATGAATTCTTTTTCTTTGTGATCCTCCGAAGGCCATCATCTCAGAATATTTCTTCGTTCTCAGTTTTCAACTTCGTCCTCCAAATATTCTTCATTGATGCCTCTTCGTTCGTCTCTATATTCTTACGGTGGCTCGTTCAAGATTTCTCTTCCTTGTTATCGTTTTAATTCATTTGTTCTTTTCATAATCCTACTGGTGGTTCGTTGAAGATTTATCCAAGGTTGTGCTAGATCCCTCTTTAATTCTTTGCAACGAGAATAAGTAGTATGCCAAATCCTTTGGTTGTCATCAATTTAAATTGGTGAAGGAGATGCATGACATAATTCTTATTCGTATTCCTTCAAGGTGATTTAATTCTTTTGTCTGGAGCTTGTTCATCATATCATATTCTCGGTTCTAAGTTGTTCATCTTGTTTCCGGAGCTCCAAGTTATTTCAATTACATCATTTCAAAGCTTCATCTAATTCATCACAGGCCTTGAATCTTATTATTTTCATCTTTCACTTCTCATGCTTTCATTACCGGAGTTCTTCATGGTGGTTCATCATGTTTTAATTCATCCTCGAAGTCTTCATCACGATTCTTGTGGTTGGAGCTCAAACATTCTTCATCATGCTTTCCAATTGCAATCCTTTCTACCTTATCTTTCAGATGGTGTTATGTCATTCTTGACAATTCCTTCATGTTTCATGATTCACGAGTTATCAAGAATGGGATATTTAAAACCATCATTTTCTTTGTTCAGGAGATCTTTCCAACCTTTCAATTTATTTGTTGGAGTAATCTTGGGTTGTATTTCACCTAAAGTTTTCCCTAAGGATTGTTGTTATTATGGTGCTTATTAATGACCCAAGTTCTTCATTTATCATTCCGGTGAAATAAGTTCTTCGTCTCCTTGTTGATCTCAATCCAATCAAATGTTTCTGTCAGTGGCTGGTTGTCACCTCATAATTTTGAGATGTTTTCCATAAGACCACATCAAGCTTATTCTTTCGTTGTTGAATTTCCAACAACTCTGTGCAACCCTTCTTTGTAAGGAGGACTTCCTAATTCATTCGTGGGAGAAGTTGTCTTTTTCTCTCCGTTCAATTCTTTCATTGATTTGCATGCTATTCTTTCATTCCGGAGGCATTGTGATATTGCTCTCTTTAACCATCTTATCGTTTTATCGAGATCATGTTCTTTCCCTTGCTTATCATTTAACCGGAGTGTTGTATTCTTCATTCAAGTTCCGTCTTTTATCTAGCTTTTCCTCTCTTTTTAACCGGAGTGTTGTCTGAATCTTTCTTACCCTTGTGCCATTCTTTCAATTGTTTCAGAGGCAATGTGTTGTTGATTTCATCAACCATCATCCATCTTCTCTAGTTCTTGTTCAATTCCTTCCATTTTCAGACGGAGTGGTGTCCAAATTCTGTCATTCTTATTCCTTGACTATACCGTTGCAGTTTCATTTTCTTTTGGTCCGTGAGCTCTTGTTTCATGTCTTTCAACCTTCAAGGTTCTCATAATGTTCCTTGTTCCTCCTTTTACCGGAGTGCTCTTAACTTCGTTCATCTCCGTTGCATTCTTTCTTTCATCTTGTTCAACCTCTCAAGGTTCTTTGGTTTCACTCGTCTGTCAAAGAAGCAACTTTGTTTTACCTCCTCCTTTTCGTTTTTACCCGGTGATATCTCTAGGATCTCGGGTCGAGATCCTCTGTTAGTGTGGGAGAGTTGTGACGCCCGAAGACCGACGTCCGAGAAGATTCCAGATGTTCCGGGTTGCCCGTGTGTTTCTTTTGTGCTTGTGTTTTTATTTTTGCATTGCATCATGTCATCATGCCATCATGTCATTTTTTTTTTGCATCTCAACCTAAATAAATCATGTGGGCCTTCGGTCCATTTAAATCGAGGGAAGAATGTCTTCTCTTTATAACATATTCCCCAAATATTATGGAGCTATTATAAATAAATATTCCATTCTTTGGAATTAACCGCAACACACTTGCATTTTTTCCCATGTCTTTTCACTTCGAGTTTCATCGTCAAAAACCTTGCCAATAATTCCTTTCCGTTGTTCCGAGGTTCTTCCAAAAACCCCTCCAACAATTTTATTAAATTCCTTACATTTTTGCGAGGCCGGGAAAATTAACCTCATGTGCTATTTTTCCCTAACCTCCCTCTTCTTTCTTTTTCTTCTCTCTTTTGTTTTCTGCCAAATCAGTTAAAATAAGAAGACCAGCCTCCCCTTTTCCTCCTGGTTTTTCCCTCTCTCTAGGCCTCCACAGGCCCAAGCCGAAGATGGCCCAGCCGCCCTTCTCTCCTCCCCTAGGCCTCCCTGGCCCAAACCTCAGCCTCCTGGCCCATCCCTTCGGCCCAACTCCACCAGGCCAGCCCGCACCTACCCCGTAACCCTAGGCTCGCAGCATCGCTCCTCGTTCCCTCGAGCCGCCGCCAGTCCTTCTCGCTCGCCCCGAGCCCTCTCTCTTTTCCCCCGGTATCCCTCTTCTTCCTCTCCCCTCGCGCCGATCTCCCCGATTCCCTCCGTGCCTCGTCCCGCACCCCTCGTTTCCCTCTCTCCCTCGCCCTTTCTTCCCCAGCGCCTCGACCGGAGCCCCTCGGTGGCCTCGTCAGCGCCATGGCAGCCGACCGCCCCGGCCTCTCGCCTTCTGGCCCCGGCGCCCGCTCCCTCGAGGCCGCAACGCAGCTGCCTCGCGGCGCCCCCCCTCGCGTGGTCGTCCTCAGCCAGCAGCGGCCCGAACGCCTCCTCTTCGCCTTCATCTCCTGCGCCAGTCCAGGTCGCCGGAGCCAGCAGTCGCGCCCCTCCGTCGCCGTCCGGCCGTGGTTCTCCACCGCAGCACCTCCCTTCGCCAGACTCCGCCCCGTGCTCTCGTCGTTGTGTTGCTGTTGTTGTTCGCCTAGAGCCGTGCTGCTTTTTTTTTTGCTGCCATGTTATGCAGCGCCTCTTTTGCTTGCTGCCGGACGCCAAGAGCTTCGAACGAGGGACCCCGAGATCCTCGAGTACAACTACATGAACGAGTTCGAGTACACGAGGAATCACCAAGTACCCCTTCGTCGCCAAGTCCGGACCGACGCCAAGTACCCCGACGACCGCGCTCTTCGGAATCGTCAAGTACCCCTTCGGAGAGATGGACGACTACGAACGGGAACAACTACATGGCGATGCGACAAGTACCCCTACGGAACGTGTACCACTACCGTCGCCGGAAGCGCCAAGTACCACGACGACCGAACGGCTACAACGACGAGTACATCTACGAACGTGAACAACTACCCTCGCCGTGTACCCCTACCGCCACGTGAACGACAAGTCCCTCTCCGAAACGAGCGTGTACCCCTACGTCGACGACGATCCCGACAAGTTCCACTACCGTCGACATGTACATCTACGAGATCGTCTACTTCCACTACCGTCGCCCGAGTACTACTACCGCCTCGAGAACGTCTCCTTCGACTTCTTCCACTACGTCCCTCGACGACTCGAACCGCCCCGAGAACGTTTGTCCCGAAGGTATAACCCCGAGGCGATGACCCGTGAGATGCATGCTTGTTGTGTTGTATGAAATGTTTCACTTGTGCTCCGTGTCCGTTTCGTCCGTTGTCATGTTCCTCGGTTGCCTCGTCACCGACTCGTGGGAACCCGGTAACGGGATCGCCCCACCTTTCATCTCGTTTGACTCGTTCACTCCACCTTTTGTTTTGCACCGGACTCTCAACGAGTTGCCGGAACCGAATTGTTGTGTTTCATCATTTTCGGGTCGTTGCCGTGGCACCCTTTTTCCTTCCACCACGGTGACGATGCTTCATATCCTCTTATGTCAACCTTTTAATAAAATTGCATAAACTTGATCTTGTCATCCGCATCATGTTAACAACACTAAAATGTGTGAATTGTTGTTTGCTTATAATTATTAAACATGCTCATGGGGATTTTCCGGATATTGTTGTTGTTATTCTCCGGCCTCTTTTAAATTGCTAGTTAGTGTAGTTTTATTATGCTTCACCTCCTGCCATGTTAAAAACATTTAATCTTGTCTTGTAAATAAACGAGAGTTAACTAAATAAATAACATGTGGTGTTTCGTCAATATGCAACTCGTTGCATATTGAGCTCCACTTAACTTGTAGTTTTGTTTGTGCACTTTGCCATGCCATGCATATTAAACCGGACATGCATCATACTTGGATGTGCATCGTATGCCATGTTTATGATTTGTGTGTTTACCGTGTTGTTTCCTTCTTTCCGGTTGCTTCTCTTGTTAGCTTCGGTTTCGTTCCGGAGTTGTGAGGATTCGCTCGACTGTTGCTCCTTCTGCTTCTTGGATCCGTTCTTCTCCCTTGTGGAATCCCAGGCAAGATGATCGAACCCGGATACCATTACTATCTTTGCCTATTGCTAGTAGTTTCGCTCTATAGTTTTGCCTCGATGCCCATGTCTTTCTTGTCAGCCTCCTACTTGTAACCATGAACCTGTTTAACCACCCTACCTATGCAAACCGTTGCTTGGCTAAGTACGCTGCGCTCAGCCCCTCTTATAGCATTGTTAGTTGCAGGTGAAGATTGAAGATGCTTGCTTCATGTTGAAGTTTGGTTGGGTTATATCACACTATATATATGCTTAAAAATGAAATCATCTATATATTGGCAAGGGTGGAAGGCTAAGCCTTTTGCTTGGTGTTTTGTTCCACTCATGCCGTTAGGAACCGTATAAACCGGTGTTATGTTCCTTGATTATGCGTTCCTAACACGGTTGGGGTGTATGGGACCCCCTTGATAAACCGCTAAGTGCTAAGTCTTTTCCAGCAAGTCCCAACATTTGGTACTATTTGCCTCATAATAACAACTTAATTAATTAATTAAATTTGCATAGGGGGTCGCGTCCCCGAGGATTTCTTAATTCTACATAGCAGGGGGGGCCAGTGCTGATGGTGTTGGTCCCAAACAGGGGTCCTGCGGGAACCACCACGGGGAAACTCGAGGATTGGGTCCTGTAGCATCGCCCATCCGGTCGTGTCCTGAGACTTAGATACGCGCGGCTACTATCAGGGTGTCGACACGCCGGGAGGATTTGCTGGATTAGCCTTACCTTAGTTCGGTTTAACTTGAGCACGGGATTCCGAGAATACTCGGGTCTTCCCACCTATGGAGTTGCGACTCCGCGGATCGTGGGCTTGTAATGGGTCAAGTTGGAACACCCCTGCAGGGTTATGAACTTTCGAAAGCCGTGCCCGCGGTTATGTGGCAGATGGGAGCTTGTTAATATCCGGTTGTAGAAAACTTGACACAATGATGCAATACACTACCAGCTTGTGTACCGTGACTGTCAATTTCCGTATAGGGATTCGGGAGTTGAACACGGTGGGGTTATGTTTGACCGGCTTTAGCTAGGATCACTTCGTGATCATCTCTCGACCGAGGCACCTTCTCTTCTCGCTCTCTATTACGTAAGATAGTGCTAGTTGCTGCTGCAGACTCTTGTTGATTCCTTCACCTCTCGTTCTTTCTTCAGCCTTGTCCTCACCCAAGACTTAAATAGTCTTGTTACCCGGGAACGGGATTGCTGAGTCCTCTGTGGCTCACAGTTACTTCACCACACCAGATGCAGGTTCAGCCGTGTATGATGCAGGAGCTGGTTCAAGTTCTTCACTGGGAGCTCGTTGAAGAGTTTGGCCGTATGCTTGTGACGTTTCGACGATCAGTAGTGGTTTCTACTAGGATTCGATCCTGACCTGTGGCTTTATGTTGTTTTGGTATCTTTCTGTTGGATCTTCACCCGTAGTCGGGTTGTGATGTTTTGAATGATGTATTGCTTATGTATTGTATTGTGTGAAGTGGCGAGTGTAAGCCAACTATCTCTTTTTGCAATTTAATCCCTCTTTTACATGAGTCGTGCAAAGATACCAAACTTGAGATCATTCTAGGATGGGCTTATATCTTTAAGTCGTGCCTCGACACGTAGGAGATATAGTCCCATCCTGGGCATTACATAATCTTACCAGGAGGAAAATACTTAGAGATAAACGCATCTTTGCACTTATTCCACGAATCAATACTATTTCTAGGCAAAGAGGAAAACCAAGTTTTAGCACGATCTCTAAGTGAAAACGGAAATAACTTCAATTTAACAATAATGTTATCCGTATCCCTCTTCTTTTGCATATCACACAAATGAACAAAGTTGTTTAGATGGGTAGCGACATCTTCACTAGGAAGGCCGGAAAATTGATATTTCATAACAAGATTCAACAGAGCAGCATTGATCTCACAAGATTCAGCATCGGTAATAGGAGCAATCGGAGTGCTAATAAAATCATTATTGTTGGTATTGGAGAAGTCACACAATTTTGTATTGTTCTGAGCCATAGTGACAAGCAAGCAATCCAACACACAAGCAAACAAGAAGCAAGCGAACGATAAACACATGGCAAAAGAAGGGCAAATAAAAAGTCAAGGGTGAAGTGGGGGAGAGGAAAACGAGAGGCAAATAAATGTAATGCGAAGGATAAGAGTTTTTGATAGGTACTTAGTATATGACTTTTGCGTAAGCCTCCCCGGCAACGGCGCCAAATATTCTTCTTGCTACTTCTCGAGCTTGCGTTATATTCCCTCGAAGAGGAAAGGGTGATGCAGCACAGTAGCGTAAGTATTTCCCTCAGTTTTTGAGAATCAAGGTATTAATCCAGTAGGAGACCACGCGCGAGTCCCTCGCACCTGCACAAACAAATAAGAACTTCACAGCCAACACGATAAGGGGTTGTCAATCCCTTTACAGTCACTTATGAAAGTGAGATCTGATAGATAGGATAGTTTAATATTTTTGGTATTTTTGGATATAAGAACATAAAGTAAAAAATAGCAAAGTAAAGTAGATTGTAGATTGATATGTTGAGAATAGACCCGGGGGGCATAGGTTTCACTAGTGGCTTCTCTCATGATAACAGAATTCTACGGTGGGTGAACAAATTACTGTCGAGCAATTGATAGAAAAGTGAATAATTATGAGAATATCTAGGCATGATCATTATATATAGGCATCACGTCCGAGACAAGTAGACCGAAAGGATTCTGCATCTACTACTATTACTCCACACATCGACCGCTATCCAACATGCATCTAGAGTATTAACTTCATAAGAACAGAGTAATGCTTTAAGCAAGATGACATGATGTAGAGGGATAAACTCAAGCAATATGATATAAAAGCCATCTTTTTATCCTCGATGACAACAATACAATACGTGCCTTGCTGCCCCTGCTGTCACTGGGAAAGAACACCGCAAGATTGAACCCAAAGCCAAGCACTTCTCCCATTGCAAGAACTACAGATCTAGTAGGCCAAACCAAACCGATAATTCGAAGAGACTTGCAAGGATATTATAATCATAAATAAAAGAATTCATAAAAGAACCAAATATTTCTCATAGATAATCTTGATCATAAACCCACAATTCATCGGATCTTGATAAACACACCGCAAAAATATTACATCGAATAGATCTCCTAGAAGACCGAGGAGAACTTGGTATTGAGATCCAAAAAGGTAATATAAAAGTGTATAATAGGTTAGTCCCAAAAATAATATAAAAGTGTATAATAAAGCCCATTAAACATCTAAAACATCATATATATAATAGCATGGAACAATAAAAAATTATAGATACGTTGGAGACGTATCAAGCGCCGCCTCCTCGCCAGCGACCCTCCTTCACGTTGCTCGGCCTCGCCTATCCAGGCAGGTAATCCACACCCGACCCCCATCCTCCTACTCCTTCCACATCCCACATGCCCCGACCGCTGACGCAACACCTTCCACCCAAATCACCGACCCCTCCACCAAATAAGCGCCGGCCTAAGCCATGGTGCACGCAGTATAGCCAGGATCTCAAGGAGCATTTGGCAACGGAGAAGCAATCGCAGCCGCACGCGCGGATGAGGTCGCGGTGGCTGCCACTCATACCGACCCCCAGATCTTGGAGGAGCACCTCGCCGTCGAGGCCACCGTCGACGGCTCGCGCACCGATGCCGCGACATGGTTGGCTACTTCAAACGACAGTTCATGGCATTTTTTCAAGGCCACCCTCGGTGCCTTCGATGGAGACTATGAGGTGTTTTCTCAGCGTGCACCTAATTACCTCATCTCGAGAGTCAACAGGTTGGTGCCCGGAGCTGCTTAGGCAACTCACCACTATGACGAGGGCACCCACAATGCGAAGGCCTCGCCCTCTTCCATGTCCGAGGAGCCAATCATCATCGATATCTCTGACAATGAGGAGTAGCTTGTCTTATTAGCTCACTATAAGGACCCATGTTCAGTTTGCTAGCTACTACCTTTCCTTATCAAATTCTAGTGAATTGTGCTATCTACTTTTACCATGCAATCTTCTGCTTTAGTGTATATGTTCTATATATCGTGCAATGCGGTGTTCAGTTAACTGCTTGGTTCAATTCTGCAAATGTGATGTTCCATTCTTCAGGGTGTATTTTTCCAAGTTTCAAGCATGCTTGGTTTGGTTAACTGTCTGATCTTCTACCAGTAGTATGTTATTGATACGTCTCCAACGTATCTATTTTTCCAAACACTTTTGCCCTTGTTTTGGACTCTAACTTGCATGATTTGAATGGAACTAACCCGGACTGACGCTGTTTTCAGCAGAATTGCCATGGTGTTGTTTTTGTGCAGAACTAAAAAGTTCTCGGAATGACCAGAAAATCCACGGAGAATTATTTCGGAAAATATAAAAATACCTGCAAGAAGATCCAGACCAGGGGGCCCACACCCTGTCCACGGGGGTGGGGGGCGCCCCCCTAGAGCGCGCCCCCTACCTCGTGGGCCCCCTGGTGCTCCACCGACGTATCCCCAGATCCTATATATTCACTTTCGGGGAGAGAAAAATCAAAGAGAAAGAATTATCGCATTTTACGATACGGAGCCGCCGCCAAGCCCTAATCTCTCTCGGGAGGGCTGATCTGGAGTCCGTTCGGGGCTCCGGAGAGTGGAGATCGTCGCTATCGTCATCATCAACCTTCCTCCATCACCAATTCCATGATGCTCACCGACGTGTGTGAGTAATTCCATCATAGGCTTGCTGGACGGTGATGGGTTGGATGGGATGTATCATGTAATCGAGTTAGTTTTGTTAGGGTTTGATCCCTAGTATCCACTATGTTATGAGATTAATGTTGCTATGACTTTGCTATGCTTAATGCTTGTCACTAGGGCCCGAGTGCCATGATTTCAGATCTGAACCTATTATATTTTCATGAATATATGTGTGTTCTTGATCCTATCTTGCAAGTCTATAGTCACCTACTATTTGTTATGATCCGGCAACCCTGAAGTGACAATAATCAGGACCACTCCCGGTGATGACCATAGTTTGAGGAGTTCATGTATTCACTATGTGTTAATGCTTTGGTTCGGTACTCTATTAAAAGGAGGCCTTAATATCCCTTAGTTTCAAATAGGACCCCGCTGCCACAGGAGGGTAGGAGAAAAGATGTCATACAAGTTATTTTCCATAAGCACGTATGACTATATTCGGAATACATGCCTACATTACATTGATGAACTGGAGCTAGTTCTGTGTCACCCTAGGTTATAACTTCTACATGATGCATCTGACATAATTCCCCATCACCGATCCAATGCCTACGAGCTTTTCACATATTGCTTGTTGATTATTTACTTTTCCGCTTCTACTATTACAAAAACTACAAAAACATTATCGTTACTTTTATTATCGCTACCGCCACTATCATATTACTTTGCTACTAAACTATCTTGCTGCAGATACTAAGTTTCCAGGTGTGGTTGAATTGACAACTCATCTGCTAATACTTAAGAGTATTCTTTGGCTCCCCTTGTATCGAATCAATAAATTTGGGTTGAATACTTTACCCTCAAAAACTGTTGCGATCCCCTACACTTGTTGGTTATCAAGACTATTTTTTGGCGCCGTTGCCGGGGAGCATAGCTTTATTCTTTAAGTCACTTGGGATTTATATCTGTTGATCACTATGAAGAACTTGAAGGACTCAAAAACCAAGATCTTACCCTCAACTACGAGGGGAGGTAAGGAGCTGCCATCTAGTTCTGCACTTGATTCACCATCTGTTATGGGTAAATTTGTGACACCTACTCATGCTATTGAATGTGATATGTCGTATGTTCTGGATATCACCACTTCTGCTATGTATGATGAAACTACCTCTATGCTAGATAATACTGTGCCACTAGGTGAATTTCTAGATGAACAACTTGCTAAGGTTAGGGAGAATGCAAATATTGAAACTGATGATATTTATGAAAGTGATGATGAAGCTTCTCCCAATAGATATGAATTGCATGTTGTTCCTGAGGGTTACGTTATGGATGAAGAAACTGCTAGAGACTTTCTTGCTTGCAATGATAGATATGATCTTAAGAAATTATTAGCTAAGCTAAAAGAAAAGTCCTTGAATGCTAGAATGAAACATGACCCTGCTTTTGCTACTTCACCTATCTGTGTTACTAATAAGGATTATGAATTCTCTGTTGATCCTGAGTTAATTACTTTGGTTGAATCTGATCCTTTCCATGGATATGAATCTGAAACTGTTATGGCACATCTTACTAGGTTGAATGATATAGCCACCCTGTTTACCAATGATGAAAAGATTTGTTATTACTATATCCTTAAGTTGTTTCCTTTCTCGTTAAAGGGTGATGCTAAGACTTGGTTTAATTCTCTTGATCCTGGTTGTGTGTGTAGTCCCCAGGATATGATGTATTACTTTTCTGCTAAATATATTCCCGCTCATAAGAAACAAGCCGCCTTACGGGAAATATATAACTTTGTGCAAATTGAAGAAGAGAGTCTCCCACAAGCTTTGGGGAGGCTTCTCCAATTACTTAATGTTTTGCCTGATCATCCTCTTGAGATGCATGATATACTTGATGTCTTTTATAATGGACTAACCAATGCTTCTAGAGACCACCTGGATAGTTGTGCTGGTTGTGTTTTCAGGGAAAGAATAGTTGATCAAGCTGAATTACTATTGAATAATATGCTGGCCAATGAAAATAATTGGACACTTCTTGAACCAGCCCCTAAGCCAACTCCGAAGAAAAGAGGTGTTCTATTTCTCAGTCCTGAAGATATGCAAGAGGCAAATAAATCTATGAAAGAAAAAGGTATTAAAGCTGAAGATGTTAAGAATTTACCACCTATTGAAGAAATACATGGTCTTGATAACCCGACACGGGTACTAAAGGTAAATTCTCTTTAGAGATTTGTTGAAGGTGATATTCCTCGTTATAAGTCTGCTAGCCAATGCTTAGATGAGTTTCACAATTTTATTGTGAAACAAGAAAACTTCAATGCTTATGTTGGTAGACAATTGCAACACAATGCTTATATGATTGAACGCTTGAGTGATTATCTGTCTAGAACTAAAGGTGAACTGAAACTCATTAGTAAACATGCTTTCATGGTCACCACTCAAGTAGAACAAGTACTTAAGGCTCAGATTGATTTGCTCAATGAATTAAATAGTAAGAATAATGACTATGTTGTTAGAGTTGCTACTAGAGGTGGTAAGATGACTCAGGAACCTTTGTATCCTGAAGGCCACCCTAAGAGAATTGAGAAAGATTCTCAGAGAGCTAATTTAGATGCACCTAGTACTTCTAAAAGGAAGAAAAAGGAAAATGGTAGAACTTTGCATGCTTCTAGTGAACATGTAGCTGACACACCTGAGAATCCCGATATATCTGTTTCTGATGCTGAGAAACAATCTGGTAATGAACATGAACCTAGTGATAATATTAATAATGATGCTCAACCTAGCAATGATAATGATGTAGAGATTGAACCTGCTATTGATCTTGATAACCCACAATCAAATAATCGACGTTATGACAAGAGAGACTTTGTTGCTAGGAAGCATGGTAGGGAAAGAGAACCATGGGTTCAGAAACCCATGCCTTTTCCTCCGAAAACATCCAAGAAAAAGGATGATGAGGATTTTGAGCGCTTTGCTGAAATCATTAGACCTATCTTTTTGCGTATGTGTTTGACTGATGTGCTTAAAACAAATCCTTATGCTAAGTATATGAAGGATATAATTACCAAAAAAGGAAGATACCTGAAGTAGAAATTTCCACCATGCTTGCCAATTACACTTTTAAGGGTGGAATACCTAAGAAATTAGGAGATCCAGGAGTACCTACTATACCTTGCTCCGTTAAACGAAACTATGTTAAAACTGCTTTATGTGATCTTGGAGCCGGTGTTAGTGCTATGCCTCTCTCTTTATATCGTAGATTTGACTTGAGTAAGTTGACACCTACTGAAATATCTTTGCAAATGGCTGATAAATCAACTGCTATACCTGTCGGTATTTGTGAGGATGTGCCTGTTGTAGTTGCAAATGTTGCTATTCTAACAGACTTTGTTATACTTGATATTCCCGAGGACAATAGTATGTCTATTATTCTAGGAAGACCCTTTTTGAATACTGCAGGGGCTGTTATTAATTGCAACAAAGGCAATGTCACTTTTCATGTCAATGGTAATGAGCATACGGTACACTTTCCGAGGAAACAACCTCAGGTCCACATTATCAATTATATTGGAAAAATTTCAACTATTACTATTGGAGGTTTTGAATTTCCTCTTCCTACTATCAAGAAGACATATGACATTCTTATTGTTGGGGACATACATATCCCCATTGAGGTAACCTAGTGTTATTCGAAAATTCTACGGTTTCATGCTATTCGGAAAGAGTTTATTAACAAGACCTGATTAACCTTGTTAATGGATTCCTTTTGATGAGCATGGGATAGGTGAATCTAGATAGCACAGCCTTCTGTACCCTCCTTTTATGTAACATCCCAAATTTTCAATTTGGAATGTTATACATAGATCATATTGCATTGCATGTGTATTTGCATTTTTGTTCGTGGCGATCCTCGAAATTCTAAGCAACTCAAGGACCTACGGAGAGAGTTGGGAATTCTACCGTTTTTGTATTTGAGTTCACTCGAATACCGGTACGAGGACAGTGTTGGTTTTAATTATTTTTCTCTCCTAAAAATATTTTTAAATAAAATATATGAGCGGAGATAATATGACTTCTCCAAAATAACAGAAATATTGGAGGAAAAATGTTAAAATCACTTTTGGTATTTTTCTGGATTTATTTGCGATTTTATTTGCATAGGAAAATGCGCGTTTTTCAAAATTGCATTTAGGTCCGGGAAAAATGTTCACTTTGTCCTAAATATTATTAGAGGACGATGAAAATTTATTTCGGGAATTTGGAGTCCGTTTAGTATTTCTTTTGTTAGTTTTACTACGTCAGGACTCTTTAAAAAAACCGACTCCGGGCCGTACTACGCCAGGACTCCCTCGCCTAGGCCTTTATAAGCCGCCGCCCTCGGCCCGTGAGGCCAGCCCGCTCGCCCCACCTATGCCCTAGCCGCCACCGCGCCGCCGCCAATCGCCGCCGCGTCGTCGCCCCGCGCCGCCACCACTCGCCGGACCGCCGCCGCCGTAGCCGCCGGATCCGCCGTCGGTGTTGACTTTTCCGAGGTAGCCGTCGGTTTTTTTCTTTTTAAACCGATCGATTTTTTTCTAGAAACCCTAGATCCGTTTTTTAGGTTAGATCGGTTTTTTTTCCGGTTTAGTTATTTAGCGGGCGTTCGTCCGTACGTTCGTTTTAACGAACGCTGTTAGTCCGTTACCCGCAGACAGCGAACGTTCGTTCGTTAACGTGTTCATCAGTTTTCTTTTTCAGGGTTTTTATCCGCGATTATTTCGATCGCTATTTCTGCCCTGATCTTGTTTTTCGTTTTTCTTTTCGCTCGAGAGTCGGAATCAGGTGATACAAAATCCCAGATCTTCATCTCGACGCCCTCTTTCCGTTTAACCAACTTGAACAAAGTTTTGGCTACTGTAAAATTTGACTATAGATCAATTAGTAACCGGAGCTCGTTTCCTTCGCAGTTTGAGTTTCGTTGCTTCTTTCGATTTGATTCTTTTTGCAAACCGGAGTTCTTAAGTTGAACTTTCTGGTTAGATCTTATCTTTTGGAGTTTTTTTTGTGCATCTTTGCTTGTTTGCTTATGTATGCTATTGTTTGCTTGCGATAGAATACCCGGACTGTGAAGCGTGCTACTACGAGTCTCTAGGTTTTGCGAATCGTCAGCAAGGCAAGTAACACTTTGATCATACCCTTTTATTACCCAGTTTTATGCATTAGATCAAACCCTCACACATTGCATGAGTAGGATCTCTTAACTTGTGGGACTCGGAAGTAGATTGAGGTAGAACCTATTACCTGCATTATTTTCAAACCCTTGGGAGTTACTTCTACGTTTGCTTAGGTTGCTATGCTATGCTCGTAGACGTGGTTTGGGTTTGAGTGAAATCCATGATAGATGTGAGTTGTTAATTAAGGATTCAACTTAAGGTGGCTACTTGAATACACATCTGGGTGGATTGGTTGCAGGGCACCTGGAGAATCCAGTGTTGTCCTAGGAAACCCTAGGGTTCCGTGTGATTTTTCCTATGGAATGCCACCTAGGCTCAAAGGGATCATAAAACTATTCATGCTAGAAACTTCCGTGTGCAGCCACAATGCCATTATGGGCTCTGGCATAGTTGAGTAAGTTGTGGGAAACCTTTCCATGATGGGCTAGCAGATGTAGAGGGATTGTAGGTGTACCGGCCTATCTATCTGGTTAAGGGGACCTCTTCGGAAAGCCTGTGTCTCGGTCATCCGTTTCTCAAACACCATGCAGTGCGAGAAACCAAACGGAGGCGATCGAGTCTTGTGGGAAAAGTGCACAAACCTCTGCAGAGTGTACAAACTGATCATGATTAGCCGTGTCCCCGGTTATGGACATATTGATTATCTGGTACTTGAATTATTGGTTGATCTCATCACTCTATAATTTAATTTGTTGGGTTAATGATAATTTTAATTTGGGATTGAGTTGGAGGTACCTTCTCAATGATGTTTCAACTACCATGATTGTTAAAATAAAATTTATTCCTTTGTTGTAGGGAAAAATTGGCTTTATGCAAAAACTTTAACCTTAGAGCCTCCACCAGCCAAATATGCATATAGTATAGTCTTTATTCAGTTACTTGCATCTTCTGTGTTATCTTGCCAGCATATTCCATGTGCTGACCCGTTTTTGGGCTGCAACATATTACGTTGCAGACTTTTCAGACGAGGAATAAGATGTTCTAGGTCGTTTGTCGTGCACTCAGCTATGCCGTTGGAGTTGATGGACTCACATATCTTCCAAGCCTTCCGATGTTATTTTGTTAGATGGCCTTAAGCCATAGACTTTTGTAATAAGTTCTCATTGGAGACAGTCAATGTAATAAGTGTGTGATTGCCACTCTCTTATAAATCCTTCAAGTAATGTGTGTGTCAGCATGACCGATCCAGGGATGACACTGAAACATAGAGACTTCGGTCCATTCGAATCGTGGTCGCTACAAGATGGTATCAGAGCACACGCTGAATGTAGGACACGACCACTAAGATAAACCCTAGGTCACTCTTCTCTACTCATTTCTGACTTCTCTCCATTTTCTACTTCTTTAGGATGGTAGACCCAAGAAACAAGTTCACTCAACCAGATGAAGACACACCTTTTGGACGACACTTGAAGGAAGTCACTAGGTACCTGAACATAGGAATACCAAGCTTTACCAGGACCTACACCACCACTTTACCAGAAGAGGAGCGATGGAGCATTCAAGTTCAAATTCTCGGAAGAACCTTCGCACCATCCACTGAGCCAATAGAGTTTTCTTTTGATGCACCAACCTGGAGCCTAGGCAAGAGTATGGCAGCCCACATCACGATGGGAAGGATCGGAGAAGTCTACAAGCAGGAGCTGAAGGACACTATCTACCAGATTTGTGGACGCCGAGATGAGCGTTGGGACATGATCAGCACCCGGAAGGATAGGTCCATTGCAGCGTTCATCCAGGAGTTGAACCAGCACATTCGACGACAGGAGCACCAGATGTGCGCTGGGATGATAGAATTGAAGAAGGCACTAAACAGGAATTTGGAGCTAGAAGAAGAACTTAAGTCTACTCGTGACGGATACGAGGAGGAGAAGTTGATACTAGTGGAGAAGAATGATGATTTGACAGGGAAGCTAGGAGTATTCATGGGAGATCCAGCACCCGGAGATGAAGAAGAGTAAGAAGAACCCAAGGAGATTTGTCCTGAAGATTACATTATCATTGACGACACGGATTCAGACCCCGATGACAGTGAAGATGAAGACTATGAAGATGAAGCTGGAGCAGACATCATGGAATCTTCCGCCGATCAATATTTTTAGATGACCACCCTATGACTAGTAGTCCCCCCCCCCACATAGTAGTAATTAGAGCACTTTTGTAACGGTAGTTAGATTTGTAAGACCTTGATTGAAATTGATTGGTGTGATATGATTGTGTTTGTCTCATGTGCATATGGGTAGTGATTTCCCTTAGACTTCAATTCTATTATAATCTCTTCCCTCTACACCCATCAGATGCCTCCAAGACGTGAGCCCAGATTTGAGTTTCCCCCTGAGCTCACTCAGTTGATCCAGCAGCAGAACACCTTGATGCAACAACTTGTCCAGAACACTCAGAACAACCACAACAACAACAACAACCCTCCACCACCACCACCCGTGGACAACCTGACACGTTTCTTAAGGTTGCAACCACCAGTGTTTGCTAGCAGCATCGAACCAATAGTGGCTGATGACTGGCTGCGCAAGATTGGAAGGGATTTGACCACCGCCAATTGCTCGGATGCTGAGAAGGTGCGATTTGCCGCACACCAGTTGTCTGGACCAGCCGCAGCATGGTGGGAGAATTACACAACCACTTTCCCCATAGCCAATGTCACTTGGGATCAGTTTCAGCAAGCTTTCCGTATTGCACATGTCTCAACTGGAGTTATGAGCATGAAGAAGTGGGAGTTTTGCAACTTGCGCCAAGGAAATCGTACTGTGTCTCAGTACGTGGATGAGTTTAGTACCCTATCCCGTTATGCCCCAGATGATGTGGCCACAGATGCCGCTAAGCAGGAGAGATTTATGGAAGGGCTGAATGATGAGATGAGCGTACAGTTGATGGTGGAAACTTTCAACAACTACCGGGAGTTCGTAGATAAAGCTCTTATGATTGAAGGGAAGCAGCAGCAGATTGAAAGCAGCAAGAGGAAGTATGGACAAGGAAGGAATAATTCTGGAGCCCAACAGAAGCCCCGATTCACTCCGAATTCGGGAGGATATACCCATAACCATGGGAGTTCCCACAACCACAATGGCCCTAAGAATGGAAATGGAAATGGGAATGGAGCAAGTAGTAACCAGAGCCGCTCTACCCCGTCCACACCCGCTAAGAAGGATTTCAGCCATATCACCTGTTTCAAGTGCGGGGAAGAATGGACATTATGCCACGGACTGCCCTGAAGCTAAGAATGGGAACAGTAATGGAAGCGCCAGGAAGAAGCCCAACCCGTTCAACAAAGGACAAGTGAATCACATGACCGTGGAGGAGGTAGAAGAGCAACCAGATGTTGTTGTCGGTAAGTTTTTGGTTAAGACATTTACCACAATAGTTCTTTTCGATACTGGTGCATCACATTCATAAATTTCTAGGGGATTCGTCAATAGACATAGGATGTCCACCCGAGTCCTTAAGACCCCCATGTTAGTAAGTTCACCAGGAGCAGAGTATATGGCACACCAAGGATGTTTTCAGACACCATTAATCATACGACACCATACTTTCCCCTCCGACCTAATCATTCTGGAGTCACAAGGATTGGATGTGATATTAGGTATGGATTGGCTATCGAAGTATGGAGGTAACATCGATTGTGCCAGCAAGTCTATTTTGCTTACCACCCCGGAGGGAAAAAGGATTAAGTATGTATCTAGGCATTCGCCTATAAGGACACAAGTACATTCTCTCACGGGAGTTGTTCAGGAGGAAGTGCCTGTAGTAAAGGATTATCTGGATGTGTTTCTAGAGGAGCTACCTGGCATGCCACCGGATAGAGATATTGAGTTCTTGATAGAGTTGTTGCCTGGCACCGGACCAATATCTAAGAGACCGTATCAGATGCCAGCGAATGATCTGGAGGAGATCAAGAAGCAGATTAAGGAGTTGTTGGAGAAAGGATTTATTCGCCGAAGTTCATCACCTTGGGGAGCCCCAGTGCTTTTGGTCGAGAAGAATGATGGATCTTTAAGAATGGTCGTTGATTATTGGGCATTGAATGAAGTGACTATTAAGAATAAGTACCCGCTGCCAATGATCAATGATTTGTTCGACCAACTCCAGGGAGCGAAAGTATTCTCCAAGATAGATCTACGATCTGGATACCACCAATTGAAGATCCGAGAGAAGGATATACCTAAGACAGCCTTCACCACCAGGTACGGGCTATATGAGTATACGGTTATGTCATTTGGATTGACTAACGCGCCCGCCTATTTCATGAGTATGATGAACAAGGTGTTCATGGAGTTCTTGGATAAATTCGTCGTGGTATTCATTGATGATATTCTGGTGTACTCGAAGGATGAAGAGGAACATGCAGAGCATTTGCGTTTGGTATTGGAGAAGCTCAGAGAACATTAGTTGTATGCCAAGTTTAGCAAATGCGAGTTTTGGTTAAAGGAAGTTGGATTCCTAGGGCATGTTATATCGGGAGAAGGTATAGCAGTGGACCCCGTCAAGGTGCAGGCAGTCACTGAGTGGTTGGCACCCACTTTAGTTGGAGAGATCCGCAGTTTTCTTGGACTCGTGGGATACTACCGGAGATTCATAGAAAATTTCTCCAAGATTGCAAAGCCAATGACGACATTGTTGAAGAAGGAGACAAAGTTCGATTGGACTGAAGAGTGAGAAGAAAGTTTCCAGGAGTTGAAGGAACGATTGATGACAGCCCCAGTGCTGATATTGCCAGATATACGTAAGGATTTCCATGTGTACTGTGACGCTTCACGCTTAGGACTTGGAGGAGTACTTATGCAGGACGAAAGAGTTGTTTCCTATGCATCCCGTCAACTGCGACCACACTAGTTGAATTACACGACGCACGATCTGGAGTTAGCAGCCGTAGTGCACGCACTGGAAACCTGGAGACATTTCCTTATTGGAAATCGTTGTGATGTATACACGGATCACAAGAGTTTGAAGTACATTTTCACACAGAAGAAGCTGAACCTCAGACAAAGGAGATGGTTGGAGCTTATAAAGGATTATGATATGAAGCTGCACTATCACCCCGGAAAAGCCAACGTCGTGGCAGACGCTTTGATCCGAAAGAGTTATGCAAATACCCTAGTAAAAGGGGGATTGCCACAGGAGTTAGCAGAACATCTCAGGGAGCTTCGTTTGGAGATAGTTCCTAGAGGTTTCGTCGCAAATTTGGAGGTTCAGTCGACATTGCTGGGAAAGATAAGCGAAGCCCAGAAGGATGACAAGGAAATTGCAGAGATAAGGAAAAGGATGAGTGAAGGAAAAGCCAAGGGATTTTGTGAGGACGAACACGACACCTTGTGGTTTGAGGATTGAATCTATGTGCCCAACGACCCGGAGATCAGGAAGTTGATACTGCAGGAAGCACATGATTCGCCATACTCGATACACCCCGGAAACACCAAGATGTATTTGGATTTGAAAGAACGTTTCTGGTGGACGGGAATGAAGAAGGATATTGCTGAGTATGTAGCCGTATGTGATGTATGCCAGAGAGTAAAGGCATAACATCAGAAACCAGCGGGATTGCGTCAGCCTATGCCGATACCCGAATGGAAGTGGGAGAAGCTTGGCATGGATTTTATCACCGGATTGCCTAGAACCAAATCAGGATATGACTCAATCTGGGTAGTAGTGGAACGTTTGACCAAGGTAGCCCCCTTTATCCCTGCGAAAACCACATACACCAGTGCGAAGTTGGCCAAGATATACATGACCAGGATCGTATGTCTGCACGGAGTTCTGAGGACCATTGTATCAGATAGAGGAACACAGTTCACCGCAAATTTCTGGCATCAGCTACACCAAACATTGGGAACGAGGCTGGAATTCAGCACTGCTTTTTATCCGCAGACTGATGGACAGACCGAGAGAGTCAACCAGATCCTGGAGGACATGTTGAGAGCCTGTGCGCTAGATTATGGATCTAGTTGGGATGATAATTTGCCCTACGCGGAGTTCTCGTACAACAATAGTTACCATGCCAGTTTGAAGATGGCACCGTTCGAGGCATTGTATGGAAGGAGATGCCGAACACCGTTAATGTGGGATGAAGTTGGAGACCGATAGTTGTTTGGACCAGACTTCATCAAAGAGTCTGAGGAGAAGGTTAAGTTGATTCGAGATAGATTGAAGGTAGCTCAGTCTAGGCAGAAGAGTTATGCAGACTCGGAACGCAAGGAGATAGCCTATGAGATCGGAGACAGAGCGTACTTGAGAGTATCGCCTCTACGAGGAGTTAAACATTTCAGAGTTAAGGTAAAGCTAGCCCCGAGATTTGTGGGACCTTACCGTGTTTTGGAACGCATGGGAGAGGTTGCCTACAAGTTGGAGTTGCCCGAAGGATTGTCAGGAGTGCACAACGAGTTTCACGTTTCGCAGCTTAAGAAGTGTCATGCGGAGATGGCCGATATCCCGCTTAGAGACACAGTACCCCTGGAAGCAATTCAGTTGGATAGTGATCTGACTTACGAGGAGAAGCATGTTAAGATTCTTGAATTTTCGAGCAGAGTCACCCGCAGTAAGGTTATCAAGTTTTGCAAAGTTCAGTGGAGTCACCACACTGAGGAAGAAGCCACCTGGGAACGAGAAGATGAACTACGCAAGGACCACCCACACCTGGTCTCTAGCCAAGTCGAATCTCGAGGGCGAGATTCATTCTAAGGGGGATAGGTTTGTAACATCCCAAATTTTCAATTTGGAATGTTATACATAGATCATATTGCATTGCATGTGTATTTGCATTTTTGTTCGTGGCGATCCTCAAAATTCTAAGCAACTCAAGGACCTACGGAGAGAGTCGGGAACTCTACCGTTTTTGTATTTGAGTTCACTCGAATACCGGTACGAGGACAGTGTTGGTTTTAATTATTTTTCTCTCCTAAAAATATTTCTAAATAAAATATATGAGCGGAGATAATATGACTTCTCCAAAATAACAGGAATATTGGAGGAAAAATGTTAAAATCACTTTTGGTAATTTTCTGGATTTATTTGCGATTTTATTTGCATAGGAAAAATGCGCGTTTTTCAAAATTGCATTTAGGTCCGGGACAAATGTTCACTTTGTCCTAAATATTATTAGAGGACGATGAAAATTTATTTCGGGATTTTTGGAGTCCGTTTAGTATTTCTTTTGTTACTTTTGCTGCGTCAGGACTCTTTAGAAAACAAAAAACCGACTCCGGGCCGAACTACGCCAGGACTCCCTGGCCTAGGCATTTATAAGCCGCCGCCCCCGGCCCGTGAGGCCAGCCCGCTCGCCCCGCCTCTGCCCTAGCAGCCGCCGCCACTCGCCGCCGCGACGCCGCCCCGCGCCACCGGATCCGCCGCCGGTGTTGACTTTTCCGAGGTAGCCGTCGGTTTTTTCTTTTTAAACCGATCGGTTTTTTTTTCTAGAAACCCTAGATCCGTTTTTTAGGTTCGATCGGTTTTTTTTGGTTTAGTTATTTAGTGGACGTTCGTCCGTATGTTCGTTTTAATGAATGATGTTCGTCCGTTAGCCGCAGACAGCGAACGTTCGTTCGTTAGCCTGTTCGTCAGTTTTCTTTTTTAGGGTTTTTATCCGTGATTATTTCGATCGCGATTTCTGCCCTGATCTTGTTTTTCGTTTTTCTTTTCGCTCGAGAGTCAGAATCAGTTGATTCAAAATCCCAGATCTTCGTCTCGACGCCCTCTTTTCGTTTAACCAACTTGAACAAAGTTTTGGCTACTATAAAATTTGACTATAGATCTATTAGTAACCGGAGCTCGTTTCTTTCGCAGTTTGAGTTTCGTTGCTTCTTTCGATTTGATTCTTTTTGCAAACCGAAGTTCTTAAGTTGAACTTTCTGGTTAGATCTTATCTTTTGGAGTTTTGTTTGTGCATCTTTGCTTGTTTGCTTATGTATGCTATTGTTTGCTTGCGATAGAATACCCGGACTGTGAAGTGTGCTACTACGAGTGTCTAGGTTTTGCGAATCGTCAGCAAGGCAAGTAACACTTTGGTCATACCCTTTTATTACCCAGTTTTATGCATTAGATCAAACCCTCACACATTGCATGAGTAGGATCTCTTAACTTGTGGGACTCGGAAGTAGATTGAGGTAGAACCTATTACCTGCATTATTTTCAAACCCTTGTGAGTTACTTCTACGTTTGCTTAGGTTGCTATGCTATGCTCGTAGACGTGGTTTGGGTTTGAGTGAAATCCATGGCAAATGTGAGTTGTTAATTAAGGATTCACTTAAGGTGGCTACTCGAATACGCATCTGGGTGGATTGGTTGCAGGGCACCTGGAGAATCCAGTGTTGTCCTAGGAAATCCCGAGGTTCCGTGTGATTTTTCCTATGGAATGCCACCCAGGCTCAAAGGGATCATAAAACTATTCATGCTAGAAACTTCCGTGTGCAGCCACAATGCCATTATGGGCTCTGGCATAGTTGAGTAAGTTGTGGGAAACCTTTCCATGATGGGCTAGCAGATGTAGAAGGATTGTAGGTGTAACGGCCTATCTATCAGGTTAAGGGGACCTCTTCGGAAAGACTGTGTCTCGGTCATCCGTTTCTCAAACACCATGTAGTGCGAGAAACCAAACGGAGGCGATCGAGTCTTGTGGGAAAAGTGCACAAACCTCTGCAGAGTGTATAAACTGAACATGATTAGCCGTGTCCCCGGTTATGGACATCTTGAGTATCTGGTACTTGAATTATTGGTTGATCTCATCACTCTATAATTTAATTTGTGTGGTTAATGATAACTTTAATTTGGGATTGAGTTGGAGGTACCTTCTCAATGATGTTTCAACTACCATGATAGTTAAAATAAAATTTATTCCTTTGTTGTAGGGAAAAATTGGCTTTACGCAAAAACTTTAACCTTAGAGCCTCCACCAGCCAAATATGCATATAGTATAGTCTTTATTCAGTTACTTGCATCTTCTGTGTTATCTTGCCAGCATATTCCATGAGCTGACCCATTTTCAGGTTGCAACATATTACGTTGCAGACTTTTCAGACGAGGAATAAGACGTTCTAGGTCGTTTGTCCTGCACTCAGCTATGCCGTTGGAGTTGATGGACTCACTTATCTTCCAAGCCTTCCGATGTTATTTTGTTAGATGGCCTTAAGCCATAGACTTTTGTAATAAGTTCTCATTGGAGACATTCGATGTAATAAGTGTGTGATTGCCACTCTGTTATAAATCCTTCAAGTACTGTGTGTGTCAGCATTGCCGATCCAGGGATGACACTGAAACACAGAGACTTCGGTCCATTCGGATCGTGGTCGCTACATTTTACTTTCTGTTAATTAGGATAAATAAAGCACAAATAGTATTTTCTGTCTATTTTCAGACTTATCCGTGCAATAAAAAAATACCCCAAAAATAAAAGCTCCAAATGCCCTGAAAATGAAATATGATTTTTCTGGAATATTTGAGGATATATGGCATAGAACACACAACGAGGGGAGCCAGCACCTGGCCACGAGGGTCCAGGGCGCGCCCCCCTGCCTCGTGGGCCCCACGTGGCCCCCTCCACTTATTCCTGCACCCACACTCTTCTTCTTCCTTCCAAGAAAATCACCAACCAGCTCAAACCCGAGTTCTAGCTCATCTTGCTGCCATTTTCGATCTCCTTGCTCAAAGCACCATTCATCAAACTATTTGGGGAGATTGTTCCTTGGTATGTGACTCCTCCATTGGTCCAATTAGTTTTTGTTGTAGTGCTTTATTTATTGCAAATTTTTGCTGCTGTGGTGACCTTGTTCTTGAGCTTGCATGTCAAATTTTCTTGCTCCCAAGTAGTTCTAATGCATGATATAGTCTCTAGGCACTAGTAGGAGTTGTTGCTATCAATCTTGTTGAGTTTGGTTAACTTTTATTTTGAGTTACTAAAAATTTCAGAAATTTTCAGAAAAGTAAAATGATAAAGAGATTGTTGAGGGGCTCCTCCAGTAAGAGCTCAGAGGAGAAGAAGACAGAAGAAAATAAGAAGCCCAAATATAATCTTCCTCGCATGGCGGAAGTTCGACTGTGCGAATGGCCTTGTAATGATTTCATGATGTCCGCCGGTATTTACGAAGACTTTTATTGGTTGGAAAATAATGCAGGAACAATATCTCTTACTCACCAATATTTTCACGCAAAGTTAAGCTTCTACATGGACACAAAGGGGGGCTACCAGCAATTTTTTTAATAAATTGCGAAAGCCAGGACTTGAACTCAAGACCTTAGCTCTGATACCATGTTAAGCTTCATGCACTAGCCAACGCAACCAAAAGTCCGAACTGATGGAAAGGGCTAGTGCAATTCACATATACTGTAACAGCGGGAACAGTGGGAATCTTAGTGCCCCTGATATTGTCATTTTACGCCATGCTTTGTTTCAAGACACAACTTTTAGCCTGGGTGCCGTCATTGTTAAACGACTGAGTCTAAACCGCTCAAAGGGGCCCGTCTTTGGAGGCATCTTTGCTTCTCGCCTTGCTGAATATTTTAGAATACCTATTAGGCATCATGAGAAGGAAGAAAAATTGATTGCCCCTATTTATCTAGACTACAAGAGCATGGTAGCACACGATTTATTGTTAAAAACAAGGATGGGTTGCTTAATTATAAATTAAAGTTTGATGAAATATATTGTGAAATTGTTACCTTGTCTGCACCATCTTTGTTTGATCTGTCCACAGGCATATACCTCATTACATCAGATGCCTTCTACATGTACCAAGGCCAGGCACAAGCTTCAGAACCTGAGCCAGAGCCACCACTTGATCCTTATCGTCAGTCTGTTTATGGGTGGGAGCTGGATGAGCTCGCCAACCAGTGGCACCCAGAGGATACATCTCAGTACACTGGAGGGAGTAGCTTCGATCCCTGGCCATAGACCAACTTAGGCCAAAAGCCTAAGCTTGGGGGAGTACGTATTTCTCACCGACTTTACATTCATGTTCACACACTTATTCTAGTTGTCGGTGCTCACACTCTTTCATTGTACCATCCATGCTTAGTTTCAATTCTTTTTCTTAGTCTTTTTCTCGTGTGTTAGAAAAACCTTAAGAAAAACAAAAAATATTAGTTGTAGCTTCTAGCCAGTTTACTTTCCTTGCTTGTAGTAGTAATTAAAAATGAAAACCCAAAAAGATTTCCCGTTCTTCTTTTGCTTGTTGAGAGCTTTCCCATGTAAATAGTTTATTTTCTTTTCTTTGGGGGTTAAGAGTAGAAGACCATGAATGAAATTGCTTAGTGGCTCTCATATGCTTTATTGTTGATTTAACCTTGAGCCATATTACCTTGTCTTCTCTCTTGTATTAAATGCTCGTAGATTCCAGCTTAGTCCAATGCACGTGCACTATTATTATTATTCACACCGTTTGGTCGTGCGAGTGAAAGGCAATAAGGATGATATATGATGAACTAATTGAGATTAGAAAAGCTGGTATGAACTCGACCTCTCTTGTTTTTGTAAATATGATAGTTCATCGTTCCTGATTCAGCTTATTATGAATGAAACATGTTTGCAATGACAATTAGAGATCATAGCTGCTTATGCCATGCTTAATTAGCTGAGAGTTTATAATGGTCTATCTTGCGTGCCAACATGATATTAAATGGTTGTGATGTGGTATGATAGGGTGATATCCTCCTTTGAATGATTCAAGTGGTCTGACTTGGCACATGTTCACGCATGTAGTTGAAACAAATCAACATAGCCTCCATGATATTTATGTTCATGGTGATTTATATCCTACTCATGCTTGCATTCATTGTTGATTAATTTTAATGCATGTTCATGACCGTTGTTGCTCTCTAGCTGGTCGCTTACCAATCTCTTTCTAGCCTTCACCTGTACTAAGCGAGAATACTGCTTGTGCATCCACTTCCATAAACCCCAAAGTTATTCCACATGAGTCCACCATACCTTCCTATATGCGGTATTTACCTGCCGTTCCAAGTAAATTTGTATGTGCCAAACTCTAAACCTTCAAATGAAATTCTGTTTTGTATGCTCGAACAGCTCATGTATCAACTAGGGCTGTCTATATCTTCCATGCTAGGTGGGTTATTCTCACGATGAGTGGACTCCGCTCATCATTCATGAGAAAATGGCTGGTAACCGGGATGCCCAGTCCCATGCTCAAAATCATAATAATTAAACAAAACTCCCCTAGGGATGTTGCTGGTTTGGACGGTACCCGTTGTTTCGGGCTAGCCGTGGAGTGTGCTTGTTGGTGGTTGGGGAGTATAAACTTTACCATTCTGTTTGGGAACCACCTATAATGTGCGTAGCATGGGAGATATCGAGATTCTTGGTTGTTATGTTGACAATGAAAGTATACCGCTCAAAATGTTATTCAATCTCTATTTAAAAGTCGAGCTCTGGCACCCTACAAATCCCTACTGCCCTCTGCGAAGGGCCTATCTATTTATTTTTATGTCGATTCATCATCCTCTTATCAAAGAGCACCAGTAGGAGAGCACCTCTGTCATTTGCATGTATTACTATTAATTTGCATTGAGTATGAACATGACTGGATCTCTTTTACCATGAATTACAAAGTCTAGTCAGCCCTTGATCATTAAAGGTGCTCTGCATTTATGTTTTGCGGTCTCAGAAAGGGCTAGCGAGATACCATCTTGTTATATCATATCATGATTGTTTTGAGGAAGTGTTGTCATCCGAGGTTTATTATTATTGCTCGCTAGTTGATTATGCCATTGATATGAGTAGACTTGAGACCTGAAAGTTATTGTGAATGTGGTTAGTTCATGATCTTGCTGAAAACCTGAATGCTGGCTTACATATTTACAACAACAAGAGCAAACAGAATTTGTCAAAGTTTTTTCTTTATCACTTTCACTTTATCAACTAAATTGCTTGAGGACAAGCAAAGGTTTAAGCTTGGGGGAGTTAATACGTCTCCAACATATCTACTTTTCCAAACACGTTTGCCCTTGTTTTGGACTCTAACTTGCATGATTTGAATGGAACTAACCCGGACTGACGCTGTTTTCAGCAGAATTGCCATGGTGTTGTTTTTGTGCAGAAATAAAAAGTTCTCGGAATGACCTGAAAATCCACGGAGAATTATTTCGGAAAATATAAAAAAACCTGCAAGAAGATCCAGACCAGGGGGCCCACACCCTGTCCACGAGGGTGGGGGACGCCCCCCCTAGGGCGCGCCCCCTGCCTCGTGGGCCCCCTGGTGCTCCACCGACATATCCCCAGATCCTATATATTCACTTTCGGGGAGAAAAAATTCAGAGAGGAATAATTATCGCGTTTTACGATACGGAGCCGCCGCCAAGCCCTAATCTCTCTCGGGAGGGCTGATCTGGAGTCCGTTCGGGGCTCCCGAGAGTGGAGATCGTCGCTATCGTCATCATCAACCTTCCTCCATCACCAATTCCATGATGCTCACCGCCGTGCGTGAGTAATTCCATCGTAGGCTTGCTGGAGGGTGATAGGTAGGATGAGATCTATCATGTAATCGAGTTAGTTTTGTTAGGGTTTGATCCCTAGTATCCACTATGTTCTGAGATTGATGTTGCTATGACTTTGATACGCTTAATGCTTGTCACTAGGGCCCGAGTGCCATAATTTCAGATCTGAACCTATTATGTTTTCATGAATATATGTGTGTTCTTGATCCTAACTTGCAAGTCTATAGTCACCTACTATGTGTTATGATCCGGCAACCCCGAAGTGACAATAATCGGGACCACTCCCAGTGATGACCATAGTTTGAGGAGTTCATGTATTCACTATGTGTTAATGCTTTGGTTCGGTACTCTATTAAAAGGAGGCCTTAATATCCCTTAGTTTCCAATAGGACCCCGCTGCCACGGGAGGGTAGGACAAAAGATGTCATACAAGTTCTCTTCCATAAGCACGTATGACTATATTCGGAATACATGCCTACATTACATTGATGAACTGGAGCTAGTTCTGTGTCACCCTAGGTTATAACTTCTACATGATGAATTGCACCCGACATAATTCCCCATCACCGATCCAATGCCTACGAGCTTTTCACATATTGCTTGTTGCTTATTTACTTTTTCGCTGCTACTATTACAAAAACTACGAAAACACTATCGTTACTTTTATTGCCGCTACCGCCACTATCATATTACTTTGCTACTAAACTATTTGCTGTAGATACTAAGTTTCCAGGTGTGGTTGAATTGACAACTCAGCCGCTAATACTTAATAGTATTCTTTGGCTCCCCTTGTGTCGAATCAATAAATTTGGGTTGAATACTTTAGCCTCGAAAACTGTTGTGATCCCCTACACTTGTGGGTTATTAGTTATATCTTGCAATGTGGTGCTCAGTTAACGTTTGGTTCATTTCTTATGGTGTTTAGTTAACTGTTTGGTTCAATTTTGCAATGCGATGTTCAATTATTGTGGGTGCATTCCGTTATTGTATACCATGTGAGAAATAAATCGAATTTGGTTGTACTAAATACATGAGAAACAAATAAAATTGCTATATTTCCAAGTTGTTAAGCATGCTTGTTTTTTTAACTCTCTGACCTTCTATTAGGAGTATGTTATATTGTGCAATGTGGTGCTCAGTTAACGTTTGGTTCACTTGTTGTGGTGTTTAGTTAACTGCTTGGTTCAATTCTGTGATGCAATGTTCAATTGTTGTGGGTGCATTCTGTTATTGCATACCATGTGAGAAATAAATCAGATTTGGTTGTACTAAGTACATGAGAAACAAATACAATTGCTATATTTCCAAGTTGTTAAGCGTGCTTGGTTTGTTTTACTCTGTGATATTCTATTAGGAGTATGTTATATTGTGCAATATGGTGCTCAGTTAACGTTTTAGTTCATTTGTTATGGTGTTTAGTTAACTGCTTGGTTCAATTCTGCAATGCGATGTCCAATTGTTGTGGGTGCAATCTCTTATTGTATACCATGTGAGAAATAAATAGAATTTGGATGTACTAAATACATGAGAAACAAATACAATTGCTATATTTCCAAGTTGTTATGCATGCTTGGTTTGGTTAATTGTCTGATCTTCTATTATGAGTATGTTATATTGTGCAATGTGGTGCTCAGTTAACGTTTGGTTCAATTATTGTGGTGTTTAGTTAACTGCACATGCATGGTCCATTGTCTAATAGCACATTATTTTGCAATTGCAGGAACCATTCTAATATTTAGGTTTTTTAACAATTTGGTCTTGCACATGTAGGTCCTGCTGCCAGAGCTTTTGACCCACTGTTTGACCCTTTTGCATATGGGGAAATGAGTTGTCCATGAATATCAATCAAGTCAAGAAACTCGGAAAGATTATTAGGATAAAGAAATTAGCGGCAAAAAACAATAAAATCTTTGTCTTCACAATGAAGAAGACATCAGTTCACTACAAGATGGTACTAACTATTATACCTTGCCCTTTTTTATTCATTTGCCCCATTTCCAATATAGAGAAGATATTTATGCACATCCTTGTTTTCAGGACTTTCCAAAGCAGTTCACTGATGATTACCTCTCAAAGCACCTATATGGTCAGGAGGCAAGGAAAGTTTTCATACAACACCCACGGTTCAATATTGAAGTGTTCCTGAAGAGGACCAAGGATGGACGGTCAAACATCCACAGGCACTGGCCTAAAGTTGGAAAGACCTTCAACATGAATGAAGGCTCAATATTTGCCTTCCGCTTCAGTAGTTTTCTAGATGAGATGCATATGTCTATGATGCTAATTTCGAAAGGTTCTACATGGTGCATGTGAAACTTGGTGTTGGTGCAGTTGTGTAATGGGGTAGGTGTGACGCCCGAAGACCGACGTCCCAGAAGATTCCAGAAGATTCCAGATGTTCCGGATTCTCCCGTGTGTTTCATTTGTGCTTGTGTTATTTATTTTTTGCATTGCATCATGTCATCATGCCATCTTGTCATATTTCTTTTGCATCTCAACTTAAATAAACCGTGTGGACCTTCGGTCCATTTAAATCGAGGGAAGTGTGATTTCTCTTTATAACATATCCTCCTAATATTATGGAGCTATTATAAATAATTATTCTAGTCGTTTGGAATTAACCCAACACACTTGCATATTCCCCATGCCTCTTAATTCAAGTTTCACCGTCAAAGCCCTCCCTATATTTCTTTTCTCGTTTATCGAGGTTCCTCCAAAAACCCTCCAACAATTTTAATTAATTCCTTACATTTTTGTGAGTCCAGGGAATTTTACCCTATGCCTTAATCCTATTCAGAACACCTCCTTCCTTTTCTTTCCCCTTTGTTGTTTTCTGTTTTTGGGGAAAACAGTAGCAGTTAAAAAAAAGAGGAACAGCCAGGCTCCCAGCCACTGGCCTCCTTTTGGCCCAAGGCGTCCCAGCCGCCTGGCCCATCTCCTCCCTGGCCATCTCAGCCGCACCTGCCAATTCCTCATGGCCCAAGGCCCAGCCACGCCTCTCCGTAACCCTAGCGACGACCGCAGCCTTCTCCCTCTCGATCCCTCGCTTCTCTCCTCGCTTCTCCCTCAGCGCCACACTCTCCCTCGAGCAGCATCCCCCCGAGCCCGATCCTTTCGTCCCCTTCGCCGCACCCTTCTTCCCCCCAGCACCTCAGCGCCGCACCCCCTTCTCCCATCGCTCGATCCCGACCCCAGCGCCCGATTCCCCCCGTGCGGCCCTCCTCTCCAACGCCCCGCACCACCGTCGCGCCCGCCTCGCGCCGGCCAGCGCCTCGCCTCCGGCCCTCAAGCCTCCTCGCACGCCCGCGCCAGAGGAGCTCCCCAGGGCGCCGGCCGCCCGTCCTGCTGCCTCCATCGTCCCGCAGCGCCGCGCCCCTCCTCGTCCAGTGGGCCGCGGAGTCGCGTCGTCCGGCGTGCCAAGGCCACCGCAGCTCCCTCCAGGCCTCTACCTCGTCTCCCTGCGCGCCCCGATGAGGAGCCGCAGCTCCAGCACCTCGTCGGCTGCCTCGTCACCACGCCCGGTCGACCTCCCCGAGCACCTCCTCCTACCCGTCGGTCGGGGGCCTCTTCCTCACCGGCCCGAGCGCTGCTGCCCTTGCCTCCTTGCTGCCGCTTTTGTTGCCTTGTTGCTGCTGTTTTTCTTTTCGCTAAGTGCCAGGTTGAACATGTACATCTACAAACGAGTAACGATGGCAGCCCGACGCACCAAGTACCACTACATAAAACGTGTACCCCGACGTCAACTACGACCCACCAAGTACCACTTCGACCGCGAGTACCACTACCGTCGCCCCGTGTACGACTACCTTCGGTGAAGAAACGAGTACGACTACACAAGACGAACGCGACAAGTACCACTACGCTCGGCATTGCGACAAGTACCACGACACAATAACGTGAACGCCTACTTCCTCTACGACCCGTGAACGTCTACTTCCACTACGTCCCTCGACGAACTCGAACCGCCCCGAAACGAACGCTTCGAAGGTATAACCCCGAGACGATGCCCGTCGAATGCTATGTGATGTATGAGATGTTTTTCCTTGTGTGCACCGTGCCCGTTTAGTCTTTTGTCATGCTCCTCGGTTGCCTCGTCGCCGACTCGTGGGAACCCGGTGACGGGATCACCCCACCTTTCTTCTTGTTCGAATCGTTCACGCCACCTTTCTTTTGCACCGGTCTCTCAACGGTTTACCGGAACCGAGATGTTGCGTTGCATCATTTTCGGATCGTTGCCGTGGCACCCTTTCCTTTCACCACGGTGACAATACTTCATATCTTCTTCATGTCAACTTTTAATAAAATTGCATAAACTTGATCATTTCATCCGCATCATGTTAACAACAATAATCGTGTGAATTGTTGTTTTCTTAAAAATTGCTAAACATGCTCATGGGGATTTTCCGGAATTGTTGTTGTTATTTTCCGGCCTCATTTAAAATGCCTAAATAGGTAGTTGTTTTTGCTTCACCTCTTGCCTTGTTAACAAACATTTAATCTTGTCTGTAAATAAACGAGAGTCAACTAAATAAATAAAATGTGGTGTTTCGTCAATATGCAACTCGTTGCATATTGAGCTCCACTTAACTTATTGTTTTATTTGTGCACTTTGTCATGCCATGCTTATTTAAACCGGACATGCATCATACTTGGATGTGCATCGTATGCCATGTTTATGCTTGTGTGTTTACCGTGTTGTTTGCTTCTTTCCGGCTGCTTCTCCTATTAGCTTCGGTTTCGTTCCTGAGTTGTGAGGATTCGCTCGACTATGTTGCTCCATCTACTTCATGGACCCGTTCTTCTCCCTTGCGGAATCCCAGGCAAGAGGATCATACCCTTGGATACCTTTACTACCATTGCCATGCTTAGTTGTCTCGATGCTATCGTTACATGTCGCGCTACCCATCTTTTATGTCAGCCTCTCCTTATTGCCATGAAACCTCTAACCTTTGACACCTTCCTAGCAAAACCACTGTTTGGCTATGTTACCCGCTTGCTCAGCCCCTCTTATAGCGTTGTTAGTTGTAGGTGAAGATGAAGTTCGTTCCAGGAGGGAACTTGTTGTTGGATATATCACAATATCTTTTTGTTATTATTAACACACCTATATACTGGGCATGGGTGGAAGGCTTGGCCTTTGGCTCGGTGTTTTGTTCCACTCATGCCACCTTAGGCGCCGATAAACCGGCATTATGTTCCTTGATTTTGCGTTCCTTACACGATGGGTGGATGGGGACCCCTTGACAGTTCGACTTTGAATAAAACTCCTCCAGCAAGGCCCAACATTGGTTTAATTTGCCTCATAATAACAACTTAATTAAATTAATTAATTGCATAGGGGGTCATGTCCCCGGGTTCTTAATTCTACATAACAGGGGGGCAGCGCTGATGGTGTTGGTCCCAAACGGGCGGACTGCGGGAACCACCATGGGGAAACTCGAGGTTTGGGTCCTGTAGGATGTCCCATCCGGTCGTGGCCTGAGACGAGATACACGAGGCTACTATCAGGGTGTCGGCACGCCGGGAGGTCTTGCTGGACTTGTTTTACCATTGTCGAAATGTCTTGTGCACCGGGATGCCGAGCCTGATCGGTTTTCCCTAAGATAAGGGGTGATGATATTATATTTATCACTTCAGCTAATCGTGAGAGCTTGTGATGGGCTAAGTTGGGACACCCCTGCAGGGTTATAATCTTTCGAAAGCCGTGCCCGCGGTTATGTGGCAGATTGGAATTTGTTAATGTCCGGTTGTAGAAAACTTGACAGAGGATCCGAAGTAAAACACACAACCGTGTGAGTAACCGTGACTGTCTCTTTTCACTTTGAGAAGAGAACACGATGGGGTTATGTTTGATTCGTATGTAGTTCAGGATCTTTAGCGATCACTACTAGTTGCGACCGTTTGCGTAGATGCTCATCTTACTCTTGTACTCGTAAGCTAGCCACCATATTATGCTTAGCCGCTGCTGCAACCTCACCACTTTACCTCTTCCTACCCATAAAGCTTTGCTAGTCTTGATACCCATGGTTATGGGATTGCTGAGTCCTCGTGGCTCACAGATACTACAACACCAGATGCAGGTTCAGCCGACTATGATGCAGGAGCTGGTTCAAGTACTTCACTGGAAGCTCGATGAAGAGAGTGACCGTTTGCTTGTGACGTTTTCGACGATCAGTAGAGGTTTCTACTAGGATTCGATCTAGACCTGTGGCTTTATGTTTTGGTATCTTTCTTTTGGATCTTCGCCCGTAGTCGGGTTGTGATGTTTTTGAATGATGTTTTGCTTATGTAATGTATTGTGTGAAGTGGCGAGTGTAAGCCAACTATCTCCTTTTGCAATTTAATCCCTCTTTTACATGAGTCGTGCAAAGATACCAAACTTGAGATCATTTCAGAATGGGCTTATACCTTTAAGTCATGCCTCTTGAATCCTTATCCGTTCTTCCAAGATTCGTGGTTCTAGCTTCTTGCCATCCTCATTATTGTTCCGATTGTGAGGAATTCTTTTATACCCTTCCGAAGCTTTTCATGGATTCTTTCCATTGTGATCCTCCGAAGGCCATCATTTCAGAAGAGTTCTCCGTTCTCAGTTTTCAACTTCGTCCTCCAAATATTATTCATTGATGTCTCTTCGTTCGTCTCCATATTCTTACGGTGGTTCTTTCAAGATTACCCTTCCATTTTTATCATTTTAATTCATTTGTTCTTTTCACAATCCTATCGGTGGTTCGTTGAAGATTTACCCAGGGTTGTACTAGATCTCTCTTTAATTCTTTGCAACGAGAATAAGTAGTATGCCAAATCCTTTGGTTGTCATCAATTTAAATTGGTGAAGGATATGCATGACATAATTCTTATTCTTATTCCTTCAAGGTGATTAATCCCTTCCTTCGGAGCTTGTTCATCATACCATATTCTCGGTTCTAAGATTTTCATCTTGTTGCCTTGAACCTTATTCTTTTCATCTTTCACTTCTCATGCTTTCATTACCGGAGTTTTCATGGTGGTTCATTATGATTTAATACATCCTCGAAGTTTTCATCAAGATTCTTGTTGGAGCTCAAGCATTCTTCTTCTTGCATTTCGAATTGCATTCTTTCTACCTTATCTTTTCAGATGGTGTTATGCCATTTTTGATAATTCTCCTTCATGTTTCATGATTCACAAGTTGTTAGGAATGAGATATTTAAAACCATCATTTTTTCTTGTTCAGGAGATCTTTTCAACCCTTCAATTATTCGTTGGAGTTATCTTGGGTTGTATTTCACCTAAAATCTTTCCCTGAGAATTGTTGCTAAGTATGGTGCTCATAAATGACCCAAGTTCTTCATTTATCATTCCGGTGAAATAAGTTTATCGTCTTCTTGTTGATCTCAATCCAAGCAATTCGTTTCTGTTAGTGGCTGGTTGTCACCTCATAACTTTGAGATGTTTTCCATAAGCCCACATCAAGCTTATTCGTTTCGTTGTTGATTTTCCATCAACCCCATTCAACCCTTCTTTGTAAGGAGGATTTCCTAATTCATTTGTGGAAGAAGTTGTCATTTTTCTTCTCCATTCATTTCTTTCGTTGTTTTATATGCTATTCTTTCATTCCGAAGGATTTGTGATATTGCTCTCTTTAACCATCATATCGTTTTATCGAGATCATGTTCTTTCTCTTTTATCATTAACCGGAGTGTTGTATTCTTCATTCAAGTTCCGTCATCTTATCAAGTTTGCATATCTTTTAACCGGAGTGTTGTCTGAATCCTTCTTACCTCTTGTGCCATTCTTTCAATTGTTTCGGAGGCAATGTGCTGTTGATTTCATCAAGTATCATTCCATCTCCTCAAGTTCTTGTTAATTCCTTCCATTTTTAGACGGAGTGCTGTCCCAATTCTGTCATTCTTATTCCTTGGTTATACCATTGCAGTTTCTTATTCTTTTGGTTCGTAAGCTCTTGTTTCATGTCTTTCAAACTACAAGGTTCTCGTAATGTTCCTTGTTCCTCTTTTCTAACGAAGTTTTCATGTTCGTTCATCTCTGTTGTATTCTTATTTCAAGTTGTTCAACCTCTCAAGGTTCATTGCTTTCACTCGTTTTTCAAAGAAGCAACTTTGTTTTACCTCTTCCTCTTCCGTTTTTACCGGTGCTATCTCTAGGATCTCGGGTCGAGATCCTCTATTAGTGTGGGAGAGTTGTGACGCCCGAAGACTGACGTCCCAGAAGATTCCAGAAGATTCCAGAAGATTCCAGAAGATTCCAGATGTTCCGGGTTCTCCCGTGTGTTTCATTTGTGCTTGTGTTATTTATTTTTTGCATTGCATCATGTCATCATGCCATCTTGTCATATTTCTTTTGCATCTCAACTTAAATAAACCGTGTGGACCTTCGGTCCATTTAAATCGAGGGAAGTGTGATTTCTCTTTATAACATATCCTCCTAATATTATGGAGCTATTATAAATAATTATTCCAATCGTTTGGAATTAACCCAACACACTTGCATATTCCCCATGCCTCTTAATTCAAGTTTCACCGTCAAAACCCTCCCTATATTTCTTTTCTCGTTTATCGAGGTTCCTCCAAAAACCCTCCAACAATTTAATTTAATTCCTTACATTTTTGTGAGTCCAGGGAATTTTACCCTATGCCTTAATCCTATTGAGAACACCTCCTTCCTTTTCATTCTCCTTTGTTGTTTTCTATTTTTTGGGAAAACAGTAGCAGTTAAAAAAAAAGAGGAACAGCCAGGCTCCCAGCCACTGGCCTCCTTTTGGCCCAAGGCGTCCCAGCCGCCTGGCCCATCTCCTCCCTGGCCATCTCAGCCGCACCTGCCAATTCCTCATGGCCCAAGGCCCAGCCGCGCCTCTCCGTAACCCTAGCGACGACCGCAGCCTTCTCCCTCTCAATCCCTCGCTTCTCCCCTCGCTTCTCCCTCAGCGCCGCACTCTCCCTCGAGCAGCATCCCCCCGAGCCCGATCCTTTCGTCCCCTTCACCGCACCCTTCTTCCCCCCAGCACCTCAGCGCCGCATCCCCTTCTCCCATCGCTCGATCCCGACCCCAGCGCCCGATTCCCCCCGTGCGGCCCTCCTCTCCAGCGCCCAGCACCACCGTCGCGCCCGCCTCGCGCTGGCCAGCGCCTCGCCTACGGCCCTCAAGCCTCCTCGCACGCCCGCGCCAGAGGAGCTCTCCAAGGCGCCGGCCGCCCGTCCTGCTGCCTCCATCGTCCCGTAGCACCGCGCCCCCTCCTCGTCCAGTGGGCCGTGGAGCCGCGCCGTCCGGCGTGCCAAGGCCACCGCAGCTCCCTCCAGGCCTCTGCCTCGTCTCCCTACGCGCCCCGATGAGGAGCCGCAGCTCCAGCACCTCGCCGGCTGCCTCATCACCGCGCCCGGTCGACCTCCCCGAGCACCTCCTCCTACCCGTCGGTCGGGGGCCTCTTCCTCATCGGCCCGAGCGCTGCTGCCCTTGCCTCCTTGCTGCCGCTTTTGTTGCCTTGTTGCTGCTGTTTTTCTTTTCGCTAAGTGCCAGGTTGAACATGTACATCTACAAACGAGTAACGATGGCGGCCCGACGCACCAAGTACCACTACATAAAACGTGTACCCCGACGTCAACTACGACCCACCAAGTACCACGACGACTGCGAGTACCACTACCGTCGCCCCGTGTACGACTACCTTCGGTGAAGAAACGAGTACGACTACACAAGACGAACGCGACAAGTACCACTACGCTCTGCGTTGCGACAAGTACCACGACATGATAACGTGAACGCCTACTTCCTCTACGACCCGTGAACGTCTACTTCCACTACGTCCCTCGACGAACTCGAACCGCCCCGAAACGAACGCTTCGAAGGTATAACCCCGAGACGATGCCCGTCGAATGCTATGTGATGCATGAGATGTTTTTCCTTGTGTGCATCGTGCCCGTTTAGTCTTTTGTCATGCTCCTCGGTTGCCTCGTCGCCGTCTCGTGGGAACCCGGTGACGGGATCACCCCACCTTTCTTCTTTTTCGAATCGTTCACGCCACCTTTCTTTTGCACCGGTCTCTCAACGGGTTACCGGAACCGAGATGTTGTGTTGCATCATTTTCGGATCGTTGCCGTGGCACCCTTTCCTTTCACCACGGTGACAATACTTCATATCTTCTTCATGTCAACTTTTAATAAAATTGCATAAACTTGATCATTTAATCCGCATCATGTTAACAACATTAATTGTGTGAATTGTTGTTTGCTTAAAAATTGCTAAACATGCTCATGGGGATTTTCCGGAATTGTTGTTGTTATTTTCCGGCCTCATTTAAAATGCCTAAATAGGTAGTTGTTTTTGCTTCACCTCTTGCCATGTTAACAAACATTTAATCTTGTCTGTAAATAAACGAGAGTCAACTAAATAAATAAAATGTGGTGTTTCGTCAATATGCAACTCGTTGCATATTGAGCTCCACTTAACTTGTAGTTTTGTTTGTGCACTTTGTCATGCCATGCTTATTTAAACCGGACATGCATCATACTTGGATGTGCATCGTATGCCATGTTTATGCTTGTGTGTTTACCGTGTTGTTTGCTTCTTTCCGGATGCTTCTCCTGTTAGCTTCGGTTTCGTTCCGGAGTTGTGAGGATTCGCTCGACTATCTTGCTCCGTCTACTTCATGGACCCGTTCTTCTCCCTTGCGGAATCCCAGGCAAGATGATCATACCCTTGGATACCTTTACTACCATTGCCATGATTAGTTGTCTCGATGCCATCGTTACATGTCGTGCTACCCATCTTTTATGTCAGCCTCTCCTTGTTGCCATGAAACCTCTAACCTTTGACACCTTCCTAGCAAAACCACTGTTTGGCTATGTTACCCGCTTGCTCAGCCCCTCTTATAGCGTTGTTAGTTGCAGGTGAAGATGAAGTTCGTTCCAGGAGGGAACTTGTTGTTGGATATATCATAATATCTTTTATTATTATTAACACACCTATATACTGGGCATGGGTGGAAGGCTTGGCCTTTTGCTCGGTGTTTTGTTCCACTCATGCCACCTTAGGCGCCGATAAACCGGCATTATGTTCCTTGATTTTGCGTTCCTTACACGATGGGTGGATGGGGACCCCTTGACAGTTCGACTTTGAATAAAACTCCTCCAGCAAGGCCCAACATTGGTTTAAATTTGCCTCATAATAACAACTTAATTAAATTAATTAATTGCATAGGGGGTCATGTCCCCGGGTTCTTAATTCTACATAACAGGGGGGGCCAGTGCTGATGGTGTTGGTCCCAAACGGGCGGACTGCGGGAACCACCATGGGGAAACTCGAGGTTTGGGTCCTGTAGGATGTCCCATCCGGTCGTGGCCTGAGACGAGATACGCGCGGCTACTATCAGGGTGTCGGCACGCCGGGAGGTCTTGCTGGACTTGTTTTACCATTGTCGAAATGTCTTGTGCACCGGGATGCCGAGCCTGATCGGTTTTCCCTAAGATAAGGGGTGATGATATTATATTTATCACTTCAGCTAATCGTGAGAGCTTGTGATGGGCTAAGTTGGGACACCCCTGCAGGGTTATAATCTTTCGAAAGCCGTGCCCGCGGTTATGTGGCAGATTGGAATTTGTTAATGTCCGGTTGTAGAAAACTTGACAGAGGATCCGAAGTAAAACACACAACTGTGTGAGTAACCGTGACTGTCTCTTTTCACTTTGAGAAGAGAACACGGTGGGGTTATGTTTGATTTGTATGTAGTTCAGGATCTTTAGTGATCACTACTAGTTGCGACCGTTTGCGTAGATGCTCATCTTACTCTTGTACTCGTAAGCTAGCCACCATATTATGCTTAGCCGCTGCTGAAACCTCACCACTTTACCTCTTCCTGCCCATAAAGCTTTGCTAGTCTTGATACCCATGGTTATGGGATTGCTGAGTCCTCCTGGCTCACAGATACTACAACACCAGATGCAGGTTCAGCCGAGTATGATGCAGGAGCTGGTTCAAGTACTTCACTGGAAGCTCGATGAAGAGAGTGACCGTTTGCTTGTGACGTTTTCGACGATCAGTAGTGGTTTCTACTAGGATTCGATCTAGACCTGTGGCTTTATGTTTTGTAATTTTTCTTTTGGATCTTCGCCCGTAGTCGGGTTGTGATGTTTTTGAATGATGTTTTGCTTATGTAATGTATTGTGTGAAGTGGCGAGTGTAAGCCAACTATCTCCTTTTGCAATTTAATCCCTCTTTTACATGAGTCGTGCAAAGATACCAAACTTGAGATCATTCCAGAATGGGCTTATACCTTTAAGTCATGCCTCGACAGGTAGGAGGTATAGTCCCATCCTGGGCATTACAGTAGGTGAGTGTTGGAGCTATATCATGTTGTACTCTGATGTATTTCAATTATGAAATCCTGCTTCCTTAATATGGAAATGAAATATATTGTGTGCTTAATATGAATGTTAATTAGATTAATAAATGGATTATTAATAATAGGGCAATTAGCCTGCTAACTGGGTTTTGCTATTGCAAATGGTTACTAAGAAAATACCGTGGGCGATGACCTCAAGCAACACACATAGTTTCTAGGAATAAACCGTGTTGGATCAATGAACAATCACACACGACATCCTCTTGAAAATTGTTTGCGTTAGGCCACCTTGCGCAAACGTTTACCACAAAAAAACTATGTGTGTTGGATAGCCTTTGCCACACAGTTTTTTCTACGCACCATGTGTGATGCATTCATTAACGCAAACGATAAAATTGTTAATATTGTGTGCAATGGCAACGGTATCACAAATGGTTTAATGGGGAAAATTGTTTGATGTACTTATGAACGGAAACGTTTTCCTTGGAGAGACTGCGTGGGATGTACATACGAACATAAATGTTTAGTGGGGACTGACTGTGTGGGATGTACTTGCGACCGGAAATAATTTCGCCTGTATAATTGTATTTTTTTAGCTCTACTGTGCGTATTACCGTATTTGAGCGCTCGCCGGTCGCACACGACCTCATTTTGCCGAGCGTGTGTGCTAGGAGGGCATATCCCCCACGGTTTCTGGGTCGTGTGGGAAGGACCCCCCTATCGCCCACACTCACTTGGCGACGGTTCCAAATGCCGTCGCGGAAAGGGGTTAAAAACCGTTTGTATAGCACCGACGCGTACCAGTGAGATGATACGTGGCCACTCCATCAACTTTCTCCATTTGTTTGACACCTCACAGAAATTCCAAGTCATGAGTTTGATAGTAGAGACAATCAAGAGGACGATTGCTGATCAGAAGAGATCTTTTGGCCATGCTCCACATATTCAGATGCTCATCAACTCCAAAGTTTGAATGAGCACCTATCTACTTGATCACGAGCATCTCCCTCTTTGGCCTGAGTTTTAGGATAATGTGGTGGTGATGGATCCTTCACACCCTACATCTGTTAAGGCTCAAGAGAAGATCCAGGCAGCAGCAACAAAAGCAGATCAAGATGCCACAACACCCAATGCTCCAATAGCCAACCTCAAGTCCAAGAATGACCAGATGAAATATCTGTTAGAGGCAACCCTAGGGATTGAGAGGAGTCTGGCCAACATCTCTAAGAACTAGTTGAGCCTAGAGCGGATTACCGAGACAAAAGTTCATGATTTTGATGTAAAGATCACAGAGGTTTAGACTATTGTAGAGAAGCTCCGAGATGATGTTGAGGCGAGAAGAATCGCTGCAAAGGACAGTGGAGATGATCTACTTACTACTGAGAGGTTTCAGATAGTTCTCAGGGCACCCCAGATCTTCAGCTATGCCAGTTGTAGACACGAGGACCACTCACTATGCACGTGTTGCCACTACTCAAGTGCCACCTCCAGTTCCAACTCCACTAACCCAATAGACACCAGCAAAAGCCTTTGCCGATGCACTTATTTCAACACCATCTACGCACACCGGAGCCACCAGCCAGAAGTCACCTTCATGAGCTCTCGAGGATCGTGCCTAGGGAGACGCATAGCTATATACCTTTTTCGAACTTTTTCGTACTTTTTCCAAAGGGGGGGAAATTGTAGATCATTAGGCTTCGAGAGAGAGTGTCTCGCTTTTGCTCGTTGGTTTTTCTCTGGTTTTTGCTACTATGTTGCTACTATTTCCATTTGATTCGTGCTGCTTTGATTGTTATGCTTGTGGGATACTACGTTTTGATGTGTGTTGATCATACTATTCACTTATATTGTTGGTCATGCGTGCTTCGAAGGAAATATGCCCTAGAGGCAATAATAAAGTTGTTATTTATATTTCCTTATATCATGATAAATGTTTATTATTCATGCTAGAATTGCATTAATCAGAAACTTGATACATGTGTGGATACATAGACGAAACAGAGTGTCCCTAGTATGCCTCTACTTGACTAGCTCGTTAATCAAAGATGGTTATGTTTCCTGACCATAGACATGTGTTGTCATTTGATGAACGAGATCACATCATTAGGAGAATGATGTGATGGACATGACCCATCTATTAGCTTAGCATAACGATCGTTTAGTTTTATTGTTATTGCTTTCTTCATGACTTATACATGTTCCTCTAACTATGAGATTATGCAACTCCCGAATACTGGAGGAACACCTTGTGTGCTATTAAACGTCACAACGTAACTGGGTGATTATAAAGATGCTCTACACATATCTCCGAAGGTGTTTGTGGTGCTGGCATAGATCAAGAATAGGATTTGTCACTCCGAGTGTCGGAGAGGTATCTCTAGGCCCTCTCGGTAATACACATCATAATAAGCCTTGCAAGCAAATGACTAATGAGTTAGTCACGAGATGATGTATTACGGAACGAGTAAAGAGACTTGCCGGTAACAAGATTGAACTAGGTATGATGATACCGACCATCGAATCTCGGGCAAGTAACATACCGATGACAAAGTGAACAACGTATGTTGTTATGCGGTTGGACCGATAAAGATCTTCGTAGAATATGTAGGAGCCAATATGAGCATCCAGGTTCCGCTATTGGTTATTGACCAGAGATGTGTCTCGGCCATGTCAACATAGTTCTCGAACCCGTAGGGTCCGCACGCTTAACGTTCAATGACGATTAGTATTATGAGTTATGTGATTTTGATGACCGAGGTTTGTTCAGAGTCCCGTATGAGATCACGGACATGACGAGGAGTCTCGAAATGGTCAAGACATAAAGATTCATATATTTGAAGGTTATATTCGGACACCGGAATGGTTCGGGTCGTATCGGATAAATTATGGAGTACTGGGGGTTACCGGACCCCCCCCCCCTCCCCGGAAGCTATTGGGCCTCATGGGCGTTAGTGGAGATGAGAGAGGGTTGGCCAGGAGGTGGCGCGCGCCCCCTTGCCCCAATCCGAATTGGACAAGGGGAGGGGGCGGCGCCCCCCTCCTTACTTCTCTCCTTCTCCTCCTTCCCCCTTTTTCCTACTTGGACTAGGAAAGGAGGAAACCTACTCCTACAAGGAGTAGGAATCCTCCCCCCTTGGCGCGCCCCTCCTAGGTTGGCCTCCTCCTCCCTCCCTCCTTTATATACGTGGGGAGGGGGTACCCCATAGACACACAAGATGATTTCTTAGCCATGTGCGATGCCCCCCTCCAAAGTTACACACCTCGGTCATATTATCGTAGTGCTTAGGTGAAGCCCTGCATCGGTAATTTCATCATTACCGTCACCACGCCGTCGTGCTGACGAAACTCTCCCTCGGCCTCAACTAGATCAAGAGTATGAGGGACGTCACCGAGCTGAACGTGTGCAAATCATGGAGGTGCCGTGCGTTCGGTACTTGATCGGTTGGATCGCGAAGACGTTCGACTACATCAACCGTGTTACTAAACGCTTCCGTTTTCGTTCTACGAGGGTACGTGGACACACTCTCTCCGCTCGTTGCTATGCTTCTCCTAGATAGATCTTGCGTGATCATTGGATTTTTTTAAAATACTACGTTCCCCAACAGTGGCATCATGAGCCAGGTCTATGCGTAGATGATATGCATGAGTAGAACACAATGAGCTGTGGGCGATAATAGTCATACTGCTTACCAGCATGTCATACTTTGATTCAGCGGTATTGTTGGATGAAGCAGCCCGGACCGACATTACATGACCGCGTTCATGAGACTGGTTCTACCGATGTGCTTTGCACATAGGTGGCTGGTGGGTGTCAGTTTCTCCCACTTTAGTTGAATCCAGTGTGACTATGCCCGGTTCTTGTTGAAGGTTAAAACAGCACACTTGACGAAAAATCGTTGTGGTTTTGATGTGTAGGTAAGAACGGTTCTTGGTAAGCCCGTAGCAGCCACGTAAAACTTGCAACAACAAAGTAGAAGACGTCTAACTTGTTTTTGCAGGGCATGTTGTGATGTGATATGGTCAAGACGTGATGAGTTATACGACATTGTATAAGATGATCATGTTTTGTAAATTAACGGCAACCGGCAGGAGCCTTATGGTTGTCTCTTTATTGTATGAATTGCGAAAGCCATGTAATTGCTTTACTTTATCACTATGAGTTAGCGATAGTAGTAGTAGGAATAGTTGGCGAGACGACCACGACGCTATGATGAAGATCATGGTGTCAAGCCGGTGATGATGGAGATCATGACGATGCTTTAGAGATGGAGATCAAAAGCACAAGATGATGATGGCCATATCATGTCACATATTTTGATTGCATGTGATGTTTATCTTATTATGCTTCTTATTTTGCTTAGTACGGCGGTAGCATTATAAGATGATCCCTTACAAAATTTCAAGGTACAAGTGTTCTCCGTCGGTATGCACCGTTGCGACAGTTCGTCGTGCCGAGACACCACATGATGATCGGGTGTGATAAGCTCTACGTTCACATACAACGGGTGCAAGACAGTTTTGCACATGCAGAATACTCGAGTTAAACTTGACGATCCTAGCATGTACAGACATGGCCTCGGAACACTGGAGACCGAAAGGTCGAGCGTGAATCATATAGTAGATATGATCAACATAAGATGTTCACCATTGAAAACTACTCCATCTCACATGATGATAGGACATGGTTTAATTGATTTGGATCACGTGATCATTTAGATGACTAGAGGGATATCCATCTAAGTAGGAGTTCTTAAGTAATATGATTAATTGAACTTTAATTTATCATGAACTTAGTCCTGATAGTATTTACAAATTGTGTTGTAGATCAATAGCTCGCGATGTTGCTCCCCGTTTATTTTTTGATATGTTCCTAGAGAAAAATAAGTTGAACTATGATAGTAGCAATGATACGTACTAGGTCCGTGATCTGAGGATTATCATCATTGCTGCACAGAAGAATTATGTCCTTGATGCACCGCTAGGTGACAGACCTATTGCAAGAGTAGATGCAGACATTATGAACGTTTGAACAATGCTAGGTATGATGACTACTTGATAGTTTAGTGCACCATGCTTTACTGCTTAGAACCGGGACTTCAAAAACGTTTTGAATGCCACGGAATATATGAGATGTTCCAAGAGTTGAAATTAGTATTTGAGACTCATGCCCGTGTTAAGAGGTATGAGACCTCTAACAAAGTACTTTGCCTACAAGATGGAGGAGAATAGCTCAGCTGGTGAGCATGTGCTCAGAATATCTGAGTACTACAATCGCTTGAATCAATTGGGAGTTAATATTCCAGATAAGATAGTGATTGACAGAGTTCTTTAGTCTCTATAACCAAGTTACTAGAACTTCGTGATGAACTATAATGTGCGAGGGATGACGAAAACGATTCCCGAGCTCTTCACGATGCTGAAATCGGTGAAGGTAGAAATCAAGAAAAAGCATCAATTGTTGATGGTTAACAAGATCACTAGTTTCAAGAAAAAGGGCAAAGGAAAAGAAAGGGAACCTCAAGAAGAATGGCAAGCAAGTTGTCACTCCCATGAAGAAGCCCAAAGCTAGACCTAAGCCTAAAACTGAGTGCTTCTACTGCAAAGAGAATGGTCATTAGAAGCAGAACTACCACAAATATTTGGCGGAAAAGAAGGATGGCAAAATTGAACAAAGGTATATTTGATATACAGATTATTGATGTGTACTTTACTAGTGTTCATAGCAACCCTTGGGTATTTGATACTGGTTCAGTTGCTAAAACTAGTAACTCGAAACGGGAGTTGCAGAATGAACAGAGACTAGTTAAGGGTGAAGTGAGTCAAGTGACGATGTGTGTTGGAAGTGGTTCCAAGATTGATATGATCATCATTGCACACTCCCTATACTTTCGGGATCAATGTAGAATCTAAATAAATGTTATTTGGCATTTGCGTTGAGCATGAATATGATTTTATCATGTTTATTGCAATACGGTTATACATTTAAAGTCATAGAATAATTGTTGTTCTGTTTACATGAATAAAACCTTCGATGGTCATACACCCAACGAAAATAGTTTGTTGGATCTCGATCGTAGTGATATACATATTCATAATATTGAAGCCAAAAGATGCAAAGTTAATAGTGATAGTGCAACTTATTTGTGGCACTGCCGTTTAAGTCATATTGGTGTAAAGCGCATGAAGAAACTTCATGATGATGGGCTTTTGGAATCACCTGATTATGAATCATTTGATGCTTGCGAACCATGCCTCATGGACAAGATGACTAAAACTCCGTTCTCCGGAACAATGGAGCGAGCTACTGACTTATTGGAAGTAATACATACCGATGTATGTGGTCCAATGAGTATTATGGCTCGCGGCAGGTATCGTTATTTTCTGACCTTCACAGATGATTTGAGCAGATATGGGTATATCTACTTGATGAAACATAAGTCTAAAACATTTGAAAAGTTCAAAAGAATTTCAGAGTGAAGTGGATAATCATCGTGACAAGAAAATAAAGTTTCTATGATCTGATCGCGGAGGTGAATATTTGAGTTACGAGTTTGGTCCTCAATTGAAACAATGTGGATTAGTTTCGCAACTCACGCCACCTAGAACACCACAGCGTAATGGTGTGTTCGAACGTCGTAACCGTACTTTATGGTGCGATCTATGATGTCTCTTACCGATTTACCACTAACATTTTGGGGTTATGCATTAGAGATAACTGCATTCGCGTTAAATAGGACACCATCTAAATCCGTTGAGACGACACCCTATAAATTGTGGTTTGGCAAGAAACCTAAGCTGTTGTTTCTTAAAGTTTGGGGTTACGATGCTTATGTGAAAAAGCTTCAGCCTGATAAGCTCGAATCCAAATCGGAGAAATGCGTCTTCATAGGATACCCAAAGGAGAGTGTTGGGTACACCTTCTATCACAGATCCGAAGGCAAGATATTCGTTGCTAAGAATGGATCCTTTCTAGACAAGGAGTTTCTCTTGAAAGAAGTGAGTGGGAGGAAAGTAGAACTTGATGAGGTAACTGTACCTTCTCCCGAATTGGAAAGTAGTTCATCACAGAAATTAGTTCCAGTGATTCCTACACCAATTAGTGAGGAAGCTAATGATGATGATCATGAAACTTCAGATCAAGTTACTACTGAACCTCGTAGGTCGACCAGAGTACGTTCCGCACCAGAGTGGTACGGTAACCCTGTTCTGGAAGTCATGTTACTAGACCATGACGAACCTACGAACTATGAGGAAGCGATGATGAGCCCATATTCCGAAAAATGGCTAGAGGCCATGAAATCTGAGATGGGATCCATGTATGAGAACAAAGTGTGGACTTTGGTTGACTTGCCCAATGATCGGCAAGCCATTGAAAATAAATGGATTTTTAAGAGGAAGACTGACACTGATGGTAATGTTACTGTCTACAAATCTCAACTTGTTGCGAAAGGTTTTCGACAAGTTCAAGGATTTGACTACGATGAGACTTTCTCACCCATAGCGATGCTTAAGTCTGTCTGAATCATGTTAGCAATTGCCACATTTTATGATTATGAAATCTGGCGAATGGATGTCAAAACTGCATTCCTTAATGGATATCTCAAAAAAGAGTTGTATATGATGCAACCAGAAGGTTTTGTCGATCCTAAAGGTGCTAACAAAGTGTGCAAGCTCCAGCGATCCATCTATGGACTGGTGCAAGCATCTCAGAGTTGGAATATACGCTTTGATGAAGTGATCAAAGCATATGGTTTTATACAGACTTTTGGAGAAGCCTGTATTTACAAGAAAGTGAGTGGGAGCTCTGTAGCATTTCTGATATTATATGTGGATGACATATTGTTGATTGGAAATGATGTGGAATTTCTGGATAGCATAAAAGGGTACTTGAATAAGAATTTTTCAATGAAAGACCTCGGTGAAGCTGCTTATATATTGGGCATCAAGATCTATAGAGATAGATCAAGACGCTTAATTGGACTTTCACAAAGCACATACCTTGATAAAGTTTTGAAGAAGTTCAAAATGGGCCAGTCAAAAAGGGAGTTCTTACCTGAGTTGTAAGGTATGAAGTTGAGTAAGACTCAAAACCCGACCACGGCAGAAGATAGAGAGAAAATGAATGTCATTCCCTATGCCTCGGCCATAGGTTCTATAAAGTATGCCATGCTATGTACCAGACCTATTGTGTACCTTGCCATGAGTTTGGCAAGGGGGTACGATAGTGATCCAGGAATGGATCACTGGACAACGATCAAAAAGTATCCTTAGTAACTGGAGGACTAAGGAAATGTTTCTCGATTATGGAGGTGATAAAGAGTTTGTCGTAAAGAGTTACGCCGATGCAAGCTTTAACACTAATCCAGATGACTTTAAGTATCAACCTGGATGCGTATTGAAAGTGGGAGCAATTGGCTAGAGTAGCTCCATGCAAAGCATTGTAGACATAGAAATTTGCGAAATACATACGGATCTGAATGTGACAGACCCGTTGACTAAACTTCTCTCACAAAGCAAAACATGATCACACCTTAGTACTCTTTGGGTGTTAATCACATGACGATGTGAACTAGTTTATTGACTCTAGTAAACCCTTTGGATGTTGGTCACATGGTGATGTGAACTATGGGTGTTAATCACATGACGATGTGAACTATCGGTGTTAAATCACATGGCGATGTGAACTAGATTATTGACTCTAGTGCAAGTGGGAGACTGAAGGAAATATGCCCTAGAGGCAATAATAAAGTTGTTATTTATATTTACTTATATCATGATAAATGTTTATTATTCATGCTAGAATTTTATTAATTGGAAACTTAATACATGGGTGGATACATAGACAAAGCAGAGTGTCCCTAGTATGCCTCTACTTGACTAGCTCGTTGATCAAAGATGGTTATGTTTCCTGACCATAGACGTGTGTTGTCATTTGATGAACGAGATCACATCATTAGGAGAATGATGTGATGGACATGACCCATCCGTTAGTTTTATTGCTATTGCTTTCTTCATGACTTATACATGTTCCTCTAACTATGAGATTATGCAACTCCCGAATACCGGAGGAACACCTTGTGTGTTATCAAACGTCACAACGTAACTGGGTGATTATAAACATGTTCTACAGGTGTCTTCGAAGGTGTTTGTGGTGTTGGCATAGATCAAGAATAGGATTTGTCACTCCGAGTGTCGGAGAGGTATCTCTGGGCCCTCTCGGTAATACACATCATAATAAGCCCTGCAAGCAAATGACTAATGAGTTAGTCACGAGATGATGTATTACGGACCGAGTAAAGAGACTTGCCAGTAATGAGATTGAACTAGGTATGATGATACCGATGATCGAATATCGAGCAAGTAACATACCATGACAAAGGGAACAACGTATGTTGTTATGCGGTTTGACCGATAAAGATCTTCGTAGAATATGTAGGAGCCAATATGAGCATCCAGGTTCTGCTATTGCTTATTGACCGGAGATGTGTCTCGGTCATGTCTACATAGTTCTCGAACCCGTAGAGTCCGCACGCTTAACGTTCGATGACGATTAGTATTATGAGTTATGTGATTTTGATGATCGAAGTTTGTCCGGAGTCCCGTATGAGATCACGGACATGACGAGGAGTCTTGAAATGGTCGAGACATAAAGATTCATATATTGGAAGGTTATATTCGGACACCGAATGGTTCGGGTCGTATCGGATAAATTACGGAGTACCGGGGGTTGGCCTTTGTGGAGATGAGAGAGGGCTGGCCAGGAGGTGGCGCGCGCCCCCCTTGCCCCAATCCGAATTGGACAAGGGGAGGGGGAGGCGCCTCCCTCCTTCCTTCTCTCTTTTTTCTCCTTCCCCCTTTCTCCTACTTGTAGGCCGACCTCCTCCTCCCTCCCTCCTTTATATATGTGGGGAGGGGGCACCCCATAGACACACAAGTTGATTTCTTAGCCGTGTGTGTGCCCCCCTCCACAGTTACACACCTCGGTCATATTGTCGTAGTGCTTAGGCGAAGCCCTGCATCGGTAATTTCATCATCACCGTCACCACGCCGTCATGCTGACAAAACTCGCCCTCGGCCTCAACTGGATCAAGAGTACGAGGGACGTCATGGAGCTGAACGTGTGCAGATCGCGGAGGTGACATGCGTTCGGTACTTGATCGGTTGGATCGCGAAGATGTTCGACTACATCAACCGCGTTACTAAACGCTTCCGCTTTCCGTCTACGAGGGTACGTGGACACACTCTCCCCGCTCATTGCTATGCTTCTCCTAGATAGATCTTGCGTGATCGTTGGATTTTTTTAAATACTACATTCCCCAACATGCTTACTATTCCACTCATATCATTTTGTGCGCTCCACCAAGTTGAATGTGACATGGAAGAGTGACCCATGATCCTAATCGATTGTGCATTGGCATCAAATACAAATTTCAAATAATGCACAAATTTAGGGGGAGCTCTTGCTTATCACATACTTCTCAAAGCGACGATGTATTTCATTCATTTAATCATTTGTCGAAGCTTTGATCTATATGTTGTCATCAATTACCAAAAAGGGGGAGATTGAAAGTGCAACCAATCCCAGGGTGGCTTTGGTAATTCATAACAACATATATCTCATCGAACTAATATCTACTCAAGATATATATTTCAGGATGTTCAATTATTGGCATGACATGGACTAGAGAAGTGGACCCCTCAAAGTGATAAGGACATAGATGGGCAAAACCTCAAGACTCTACATTTTCATTTAGTGATCCAAGATCACATTGAGTCCATAGGAAAGCCAATACTATTAAAAGGGGATGAGGTGTTGCTTAGTGATCTGGTTGCTTAAGTGCTTAGTGATATTGCTTCAAAAACCCCAGCCACTTTCTCCATCCAAATATGTCCAAACCCTATTTCCAAACTCGACCCCATCGATAGTTCCTACCCGGAGCCACCGAGTTCATCTTGACATAGCCACTGCCAAAACCCTAAGAATTCGGTCACACCGATACGGGTCTCGGTCTCATCGAGATGGCCTTACCAATTCTCTGTGACTTAGTGCGTTCACTTCGGTCCCACCGAGATGTTGCAATCGATCCCACCGAGATGGCTTGACTGATTCTCTGTTGCTCATTGCATTCACTTCGGTCCCACCGAGATGATGCAATCGGTGCCACCGAGATGAAGTTTTCCCTAAGCCCTAGTACATCGGTCCCACTGAGTTGTTCCCAGCTGGTCCCATTGAGATTCCTAAAGTTCATATTTGTGCACATATCGGTGCCACCGAGTTCACAAATCGGTGCCACCGAGATTGGTCAAAAGTGTGTAACGGTTGGATTTTGTGTGGAGACTATATATACCCCTCCACCCCATCTCACTCATAGAGGAGAGCCACCAGAACGTGCCTACACATCCACCATTCATTTTCCGGTAGAGAACCACCTACTCATATGTTGAGATCAAGAGATTCCAATCCTACCATTTGAACCTTGATTTCAAGCCTTCCCCAAGTTGCTTTCCACTCAAATCTTTCTTGCACCATAGCCAAATATGTGTGAGAGAGTTGAATGTTGGGGAGACTATCATTTGAAGCACAAGAGCAATAATCAACACACCGTCTATTACCTTTTGGAGAGTGGTGTCTCCAAGATTGGTTAGGTGTCACTTGGGAGCCTCCGTCAAGATAGTGGAGTTGAACCATGAAGTTTGTAAGGGCAAGGAGATCGCCTACTTCGTGAAGATCTACCCGAGTGAGGCAAGTCCTTCGTGAGCGATGCCATGGTGGGATAGATAAGGTTGCTTCTTCGTGGAACCTTCGTGGGCGGAGCCCTCCGTGGACTCGCGCAGCCATTACCCTTCGCGGGTTGAAGTCTCCATTAATGTGGACGTACGATAGCACCACCTATCGGAACCACGCCAAAAATCTCTGTGACTCGATTGCGTTTGCCTTCTCCAAACCCTTCCCTTTACCTTCATATGCAATGTTTTACATTCTGCTGCTATACTAGAATTGCATATGCAGGTTGATTGCTTGACTTGTGCTAATTGCTAAAATGTGCCAACAACTAAAATTGGGAGAAGGAAATATTTTTATTTGGTCTAGTAGTCTAATCACCCCCTCTATACATACTTTCGATCCTACACTTTCCCTCCCCTATCCCTTGGCGCCTAGGGCAACTCTCCCCTCCTGGCTTTGTCGACGAGCCCGTGGATTCGCTCCCCTCTACCTGCCGCTCCAGCAGCCGATGGTGGGGTGGGGAATTCCGGTGCCTCCACTCCGGTTAGTAGTTTAGGTTTGGGCTTTTAGTCCTCAGAGGTGCAGTGCTCAGGCGGATGGCAGTACTTCTTATTTGAGTTTGCCTTCCAGGCTCCGATCCTCCTTGAGTTCGTTCATCTGGATGTAGTCAACAGAACTCCGGCGAAGATTCATATTGTCTTCTAAGGGCGGTGAGGATACATTTCTTGTCACGTGGCGAGATTTGGTGCGAGGTGTTTAGATCTATTCAAGAGTTCAATGACGATGACTGCGGCTCCAGGACACTGGTCCTTAGGGTCACGTGCATGAAGACTTACCGGTTGTAATCTACATAGTCAAGCCGGCTCCGGTAAGGAAACGACGACAACGGCTCATTATGGCGGCGGTAGTGGTCGTTTAGTGGTATGTTTGAGGTGCTTTGTACTGCAGTGAACTTTGATAATAGATCTGGATCATTTTTGCAACAAAAAAAGACACATACGCCTTCTTTCGTTTACAAAGAAATTAGGGAAATGATTCTAAATAGACGGCGGATTGCAGCTCTCGCGTCCGCCGTCTTCCCTGGGCGTCATGTGCCCATGGGCCACCACCACATAGATTTGTAATTCGCCCGTTGATACAATCTTATCACCGCAATAACTGGTGTGTTGCGATCCAATGAAGGCGAAGGCAAGGTGGTGCATCCAGACTGTGTAATGCCGAACGAGAGATGCACGTCACCCGATGCTTCGACACGGCACAGGCAGCCCCTACCTCGTCGGAGAGGAGGATGGCGATGAGCTTGCAGCTGGGGTCAGGCGCGGTGGCCGCCGTTGCCGCCCACCTCCACCGTGACCGTCGGCAATGCGCGGTGCGCACGCCTCGCCGGAGAGGAGGATGGCGGCGAGGCGACTTGATCGGAGGTCCAACGCTTGTCGGCGGCGCCACTCCTCCCTTACCACCGTTCGATAGGAGCTCGCTGCGAACGACTAACAATTTTTTTCTTGCAACATCCCCCCTGTTACAAAAAAGATTTCTGCAAACATCACTGATGTTGCAAAACTTTCTTCCATGTAAAAATTATGCAACAATATCTTTGTTGCAAAAGCTCTGCAACATGAACTCTGTTGCAACGTTTGAGCGCGACATCACCCTTGTTGCAAAGCGGACAACTGAATCTGACAGTATCCCATGTTAAATCCGATGGATAGCCAGGCGGCGGATCTTTTAAAAAAGTCAACCGACCAAACGCGTAGTTTTGCCCAAAAAATTATATAGAATTCTTATAGAATTTTTTTCTCAGAGCCCTGTAGTTTACGTGAATTGGTTTATATTTCTGCGTAGGATTGGTTCCTATACTTAATATCTCAAAGGAAAACCTATACTTAATATCTCAAAGGAAAACATCAGCTCAAGACTTAATGGGAAAAAAATCTACCATACGAACAAAATGGCATTACTTTTACTGTAGAATTTGAGACACATGTCATCTCATTTCATAGAGCTGTCCTACCTTATGAACCGAAGGAAAGTATTCCATTTCTTTTAGTTATGGGCAACGAAATGCGTAAAATGGTATTCCTTTTTTTCGAGGGTACGCAAATTGCGTACCTTAGCTTTATAGAAGAAGAGAAGAACAAGCATACAACAATATCTACCACTTGCTGCGAACAACGAGCGTAGCGACACCGCACAACACACACACGCACACACACACAACTACGACCCCAATGAGCCTACCCAAAACCGCGAACCTCGCCGCGTCTCGACCAACACCGGTCATCTCCGAAGAACACCAACTCCAGCTCCCTTGGATAAACCAGCGACGACCGTACATAGCGCCTTAGAAGAGCGATTCGGGCAGCCGCGAACACCGGAAGAGCGCAACAAAGGGCCTCTTGTCTCCCAGCACAATGCTCTCAATAGAGGAACGATGTCAAAGACACCGCCATCATGCCGATCCTGCGAATCAAGGCTTTCGCCCCGGAGACAATTGCCGCCACCGGGCAACGAGGCAAATGGCAACACACACGGCGACGCCTCCAGGAAGGGAAATGACATCCACAGATGCCATCGACGCCGGTCCAACCCAAGCCGAATAGGATTTCCATCTGTAACGCTGCACATCTCCACGCCGCCAAGATCATGGCCAGCCCTGACCGTTGCCTCATCACAGATCATTTCCATCTGTAGCGAATGGTAGCATCATCACAGATCAGAAAGGCAAGGAGGAAGCCTTCTACAAGGCATACAAAGGGCTGCTAGGCAAGGATGGCGCCAGAGACTTCACACTTAATTTGGAGGGTCTTGGGGTCACGAGTGTGGACCTCTCGGAGCAGGATCGTGTGTTCTCTGAAGAGGAGATTTGGGCGGTAATCAAGGATTTGCCATCTGATAAGGCACCTGGGCCGGACGGGTTCATATGCCTTTTCTTCCAAAAAGCTTGGGAGATAATCAAGCTGGACCTTGTAGCGGCGGTCCACAAGCTATTCCTGGATAATGGAAGGGGGTTTGGAAGACTTAACCAAGCTCTTATCACGCTTATACCAAAGTCTCCGGAAGCATGCTCTGTGTTTGATTTCCGGCCTATATGCCTTGTGCACAGTATGCCCAAGATAACATCCAAGCTCCTGACTGCCAGGCTTAGACCACGCATGGGAGAGCTTGTTCAGACGAACCAGTCCGCATTCATAAAGGGCAGATGCTTGCATGATAACTTCCTCTTGGTTCGGCAAATGGCGCGCACGATAACTTCCTCTTGGTTCGGCAAATGGCGCGCACGTTACATAGGAGGAAAGCTAAGGGAGTGTTGCTCAAGCTTGACATATCCAAAGCTTTTGACTCTCTGGCATGGCCGTTTCTGTTTGATGTGTTGAGGGCGAAAGGCTTCTCGGAGCGCTGGATTTCTTGGATTGTGATCTTTCTCACCACTGTCAGCTCGAGAGTTCTTGTGAATGGTTGCGCTGGTGACAAGTTCATGCTCCATACCCCCCCCCTTGCTTTTTGTTATTGCCATGGACGTTCTTATGGCTATCATCATCAAGGCGCATGAGGCCCGAGTGCTCAGTGTTAGAATGACGAGAGACAACGATCGAGAGAGAGGGAAAAAGTGAATCGACCCTTCTCATTGATGATGGTTACACATATATATAGCCCCCCGAAGGGGTGTCTCCGAATGGACACGAGGCAACTGCCTCCTTTAGGAAAAGTAGGGATTAATAGGATTAATTAAATCCTAACACTCCCCCTAATCCATACTTGTCAGCGTAAGTATCATCATCTTGAGAAGCTCCTCCAAAATCCTCCAAAAACCCTGTGGGAAAAATATGAGGAGATAGGTGTTCCATATGTTGCTAAAACTCCTTCAAACCCAGTGGGAAAATAAGGAGAAAATGATGCAACATATAATGGTTATTGTCACTTTTAACTCAATACGAGAAAACCCATAGAGTTTAGAAGACAATAAATATGTCATGTATAGTTTCGTAAAAATCCCAGTGGGGAAAACAGAAAGTATGACATATGATCTCATGTTGATATTACCTCATTAAAAACCTTTATGAGAACCTGTAAAGTAAACTCGTGAAGGGAAAAAGAGTATAATATGATGCATTGAACAGGAACAATTCAGGAAGATACTCCCCTTGATTCTTGCAAAAATTTGAAGCTGTCACATACCAAAACATAGAAGTTGGTAGAGACCCGCTGAACAAATCAGTCGCATGATTTGTCTTGCAAGATATGCAATATAGTGATATTGCTTATTATGTAACATGTTTGCATTCGGGCAACACAAGAAACATTATCGTTGAGATAATGGTTGGTGAATATAGCCATGAGGTCTGATTTAAAGACTCTTTATGAGAGGGCTACCACACCTAGTAGGAACACTAAACTTGTCTACGATCTGATAGTGGGATCTGATCGATGTATCCAATGATATTGGTGTTCAGATTTCTCCGAAACTGAAAAACCAAGACAAGATGTTTCATGCCTTGGAGATATCGAAAGATATTCTTGAGTACCAACCAATTGTGTTTGGTGGATCCAATGGCATTATGGAACTTTGAGTCCCAATATCCCATTTCCATCATCTCTTGGTCTATATAGATCTTTCTCTACGTCTAGAGAATGAACTACCATGAGAGTTATGGATGGATACGATTTGTCCACAATGAATTTCTCCAATATATCATGAATATAGACAACATAGTATACCATAATGCATGAATGAAGGTGCTCAAGTTGTACTAATGAGCGATGTTTTGGTCTACCCAAGTCCTTCATTTAAACTCCGTCATTAGATGATTACATGTGTTGTCATTGCAGACATACAAACATGGATAATCATCTTTGCAGGAGTAATCCTTTTGTATAAGGAACTCACTTCGTCGGTTGTACCATAAGTACCGACAACAATAAGTCTTATGGTGACTTATTGATTTTACACAATGTATGTTGCGCATTGCATTTCGATTCAAAAGTGGGATTCCATAGGGAATCAACCATATATGTCTGAATCTAGTGATCCACATGGATATGTGATCACTACATCTATCAACTGCAGAAATAGATGACTTTGTACTGCCAATGAAATAAGTTATCGGAAAGAGATTCCACCTCCGGAGAATAATTGGGTATCTGCGTGAACCCTTGTGCTACAGTACTTGCTCTTCGTTTCACCACCTCGTTGTTCTCAATTCCGTTTCCAGAAGAAAACCGGTGTAGGTATTGCTTATGAATACCTTCCCATTATTGAGCAAGATTATTTCTACCTAGATCCCTTTGCTTGAGTTCAGTCCGAGTGTTGATCACACTTTGCCATGGCCATGGTCTTTGGATCTGAATCATTTGTAAGGTTTTGCAATCTAGTTGAGAAATATATGTCGACTGTTGTAGACTTCCGGTTATATGATTCTCCAGAATCTATATATCAATATATAGTTGATGGAAATATCGTTACCCATGATGACTGCTCGCGATTTCCCAATGCGATTGAGTCGGGTATTCCGATGTCCCGGTCATTGTGTGCACTATGACCTAGGTTGGTGGAGGTTTCCCTTCCACTGGGTGTATACTACCCATTAGGTGTCTATCAACGTAAAGTTGACATGCATTTACTGATTCAGAGGCCTTGATATCCTTGCTTGAAAGAAGCTGAATCCTGATGCACTATTGTCGTAATTCTCCCCCTGTTGCTTTGAACGGGGAGTTGAGTGGTTTTATTTGGTACCTCCACTCTTTCCGACATATTTTTGCAGGATTGTAGGATTGCGTGACACCTTTATAGTCAGTAAATGAATCTGGCAGGTTATTTTCTATGTGTTGCAAATCTTCTGAACGCATGGTTCAGATCTTTGAGTACGTGGATTTGAGGCGGAAATGTATTGAACATTCCACTAATTTCCTGGCATTCTTTATGGTACTTGAAATCTCCCCCTAATGCCTGGAAATGTTCCTCATTGAATCTGCATACTGGCCTTGAATAACTCCCCATGTGAGGGGCTTGAGGTATTGACGGTAATACAGTTATTCCTCACATAGATCCCAACTATATGTTGAGGGGCCAATGATGTATGCCGGGTGGTGATATCGGTATGCAACCGAAGTACTGCAGATGGGAAATACTTGGTAGATTTCCACGTATCAATGATAGAGAGGAATAATATATGTAGTTTGGTCATGAGTGTGTAAGACTACATGACTCCAACGTAAAGTTGGTAAGTTGCAATTCAAAGTAAAGATCATGCAATGAGCTCAATTCTTTGGATGGGATTCTACCAAACCATTTTGAGTCTAGACATTAAGACAAATTGCTAAACTTCAATCCGAGAGTCATAGAGGAAGCACTCAAGGAGAATTCTGCAATGTTGTCCATCCGATTTGCTTGAAATCGATGTCAGGATAAAGCCAATGGTTTCGTGTGAATAAATCACACACTTAAGACCATCATGTAGATATGTCTTTTAGGACCATGGAGTACCTGAATAGTCTAGTCAATGGATGGGAAGAGCCACTTACCTCAACTTGATGCATTCAAGGAGTCTGAGTGGTTCAGCATAGACTTTAAGGTGTGCGGGCCTTAAAATTAGCTTCCCTGTGTCACTTGTAGTGCACATAAAATCCAAATGTTGTTAGAATTTAGCATCATAATAATCATAAACTATTGGAATTGTTGATAGTTTTAGTTTCAACCCAATGTCTCGATGACCAAGGCGAGTATGCCAAGTTTGTCATGTACAAGACACTCTAGAAAACTATATCGTACGCAACATGTGCTACGGGTTGTGTTGTATGTGTAGTACAATCCAGATGATACACAGAGAATGTGCTTGCCATATCCGTTGCATATGGTAAAGAGAAGTTTATTTCTCTTTGTTGTCATCATAAGTTTCGATATGGAAACTATTTTGACGGATACCTCCATAGTCTAGTAGGGTACGAGTTAAACCTGGGAAGCAAGGAAGCATCCCGACGTTACTCGAGTACCCACAGGGATAGTAAATATGACTCGAGTTGAGCCAAAAAATACCTCATCGCGTCTAGCGATTTTAAAATATCTCCTTTCTCTAAATGAGGGTGGAAACATTTCACTTCCCTGAGTATAGAGATTGTGGTGCATATGTCCACATGGCACAGATCTTCTTTCATCAGATTGACCCCCGTAGAAATCTATATATAGACATGAACATTTTCAAGAAAATCATTGTCAAATATACAGAATACATACAAATGAATTTGTACCAAAGTGTTGATACAGTATATTGTGATATACAATATATGATGACAACAAGATTTATGTTATTGTGACAACATCATGAATGGACATAAATTATATTGATCACTCAGGAGATTGGGAGATTATTCATAGTCTCCAAACATGTTGGTTGAGGCATATCCAACCACACATTCTCCATGCCCATAGGATCCCATCATCGCTGGTGATGTCTGGTTGTAGGTTGAAGTGAGCTTCAAACCTTTGCCCTTGAGTTCATTGTATCCCAGGAATTGCTATTACAGAAAACCAGATGATGAGATCCGAATCTAATGCCTTATAATATATAAGACACCATTTTCTGTTAGCAGTGTGATCTTAACCAGAGGTGAATCCTGGATTGCACACTTTATCCCATGAGATACAAGAGCGATCATGATGTCCATGGTCCAGAGAGGACAGTGGTGGCCATTGAGGGCGAGTGCCTCAAGTTCTATAGCCATATGTTACCGCTATGGGTAAACTAGCGATAATCAATTTACGGTCAGTAAATTAAAGAACATCATGGTTGATGTTGTAATGAACTTTAGCAAAATCAATGGGTATTTCAAGAAGTTATCTTGAAACCATTAGTGTGAATCTCAAATTGCTAAATATGATCTACATGCAGTAGATCTACACACTACCTTGTGATCCCAAGCATCAATTTGGAGAAAATCACTTTGAATTTTGCATCAATATTTGCAAGAAATTGAAAATTCTCAATTGCAAATAGACGTATTAATCTCGACATGTAGCAACATGGAGATACATACATTCTGGAATACACCATACTCTACAGAAATACACTACTATTGTAATGAATAGTAATGATGTTGCAAACTTGATGTTCAAGTGAAAACTTAAATTGTATAGATCTCAAATTAAATGAGATGATGTGGTATCAAGTTGCTAGATAATTCAGCAAAGTGAATTAATATTTTGCGAGAGAAAATTTGATCTCAACCGCTATGAGATTGTTTTGCGAGAGAAAAAAAAATTCTCAATCGCAAGTCGATATTGTTGTGCGAGAAAACTTAATCTCAATCACAAAACAATGTCTACAACATGTTATAAGGATTGCTAAAAAGCAAACACATTAAACATGCCTCATATAATAACCACATATTTTCTGGAATGTTACACTCAACAGAAAATGTAGTAATTAACAGGGGAAATACTAGTAGATAGTATACTGTTAATAAAAACAGAGACAGAAAAAAAAAGAAAATGAATGGCCCATGGCCATCCGGCCCACGACCGAGCGAGGGAAAAAGAACAGCCGGAGGGCGCCCCAGGCGCCTGGGCCTGGGCCTCCACGGCCTTTGGCCGGCCCAGCTGCTGCCGCACCGCATCAGGGGGGAGGAGCGGTTACGGGTAAGGGTGCGAATTTCCGAAACCCGAACCGCCCGATCCCCTCCTCGCGGCTGTTCGAGCCGGCGGTTCCCCCAGCGGCGGCGGTGATGTGGCCGGGGCATGCCGGAGCCCACGCCCCAGATCAGCGGCCCGAGCGGCGATCGATGGCGGAGGATGGGCGCGGGGCGCGGCCGACGGCGCGGAGCCGGGGGCGCGGAGGCCAGGCGAGGGGCGCGAAGGCCGGCCATGCGGCGACGGCGCGAAGCCGGCGGCGCGGAGGCCGGGGAGCAGCGACGTCGCGCAGGCGCGCGGGTGCGGAGGCCAGGCGAGGGGCGCGAAGGCCGGGCGCCGCCAGCGCGGCCATGCGGCGACGGCGCGAAGCCGGTGGCGCGGAGGCCGGGGAGCGGTGACGACGCCCGGGCGCGCGGAGGCCGGGGAGCGGCGACGTCGCGCAGGCGCGCGGGTGCGGAGGCCGGACGGCCTGTGCATGGCCGTGCTCAGCGCCGATGCAGAGGCAAATCATCTCGCGTGGCCATGCCGCCGTCGCACTGCCGCTGCAGCCCGCGTTGTTGTCGACTTCTTAAACGGCGGCGAGAAAGGCTCCCGCCGGGCTCGTCCTCGTATGAGGATCTTCCAGGGAGTAGAGTGCCCGGCGCTGCACCGTTGGAGGCGCCGCTCGCGAGGCCGATCGCCGCGGGGCTCCGTGTGCCCTTCTTCTCGATCTTGAAATCGCTCTCGGTAGAGCGTGCTGATAACGTGTTAGAATGACGAGAGACAACGATCGAGAGAGAGGAAAAAAGTGAATCGGCCCTTCTCATTGATGATGGTTACACATATATATAGCCCCCCGTAGGGGTGTCTCCGAATGGACACGAGGCAACTGCCTCCTTTAGGAAAAATAGGGATTAATAGGATTAATTAAATCCTAACACTCAGCACCATTAATGGATGTAGCCCCATGCATCGCTTGTCCTTATACGCTGATGATGTGGTACTCTTCATAAAACCAACATGGCCAGATCTCATGTTCGTTAAGGAAATTCTCACCATTCTCGGTGTGGCATTTGGGCTCAAAGTAAACTATTTCACCAAAGTAAACTATTTCAAATCAACGGCAATCTTGATCAGGGCCGAGAGTGAGGATGAAGAGCTTGTCAAGTCTGTCCTGCCATGAAAGATTGACACCTTTCCGTGCAAATACCTTGGGCTACAGCTAAGCATAAGACAGCTCAAAAGATCCGAGTGGCAGCCGATAGTTGATACTGCTCTTTGAAGCTTTGCATCTAACAGAACCTTCCTCGTACAAAAGCAACAATGAGATGGGTGATGAGGGAAAGTATCAGGTGATACCAACACTAACATGCTCCCATGCTCACACTAAAAAATAAATCAAATTAAGTGGGTCAAAAAAAATCTAATTTTTCACACTTAATGGAATTCAACAAGTCATCAAGGCGATGAGCTCACGGAGTAATGGAATCGGTACACCGAATTCATTAATTCACCTCACATAATAATTTAGACACTTCCAGTCTATCTGAGAATATGGAACTTGTTTCCACTTACAAAATGAAGGACATGATAGAGCTATATACACAACGGGCTCTCACAGGTTATAGGCCTCCAAAGAGGCGAAGGCCGTCATTCATACTCTGTAAAGCAGCAGCTGGACCGAAGCAAAAGCATGCTGCACCACCAGCCGGATCACGCATCCTCTTCCATCTTCTTATTGGCTAGCTGTGGTCCACCTTCATCACAGTTCTTTCTGGAGCGCCCCTGCTCTGGCCATGATGTAAGGTTCATCTACGCAATTTACCTACACATACAGAGTAACACAGCAGCAACTAAATTTGCTAGGTTTTTCGACGTCAACTCATTTTAATATGCTCAGCCCTGACTGAGTTGGTGTGACTGCAAGTCTCACGACACTGTCCGTCCATAGCATATAGAGGCAATGTAAAGATTCTTGGCCCATTTCTCCTACAAAAGGACAACCGTATGACCATATTAGACTGGTGACTGAGTTAGTGTTTGAGCGAGAAAAATAGCTCTGTAGCAACAACAGTACGGAATAATAAATCCTGGTTGAAGTGAATTGTGAAGAGAGAACGGGGTATCATAACAGTGGGATTAATGGCCCAGTTATGGTTTATATATTACCCTGTCCTCAAACATGCAATTGCAAATGCAGATCAAAACAGAACCAGATGACAGCTATTAACTTCTTATAGTTCAGAACTTATCATACTACTTATGAAAATGCACTAAAGAACAAATGATATGGTCCTACCTTCACGTGGTTGCTTGGGAAAGTGGATGTTCTAAGAGTTTCTTGTGTCTCGTCCGACAATTTTCTTTTGGGAATGCTCAATATAAAAGCAGCTTGATCACCAGTGGCTGCTGTAGAAGTTATTCTATATCCATTCTCCCATCGCCGGTGAATACCTTCACTAGGATAAAGAAAATCCAATTCTACTACCTGCATTACATAGAGGAATGAAGTGGCAATAATATTATTTTGAACAACGGGATTGTATAATTCACATTTAACTAATGGACAATTTTTAATCAATTGCCAATTACCTGTTCAGAATATCCAGAGTTCCTTGACATAACTACACCCCAGCGGGTCCCTGCTGTAGTCATTGATGTAACATGAAATCCTTCTTTCCATTTCTTGTTGATCCACTTGAAGGGGAATGATTCACTGACTTTGTAAGACTGTTGAGTGTAAGGGGTTCCTAGAAAGAGTAAATGACCAGTCTCGATTAACCCCATTAATAGCTAATATCAACAAGGAACACTTTAACTGGAAAACAGGGCATTCAATATATGGACAAAACAGTCAGCTCTCTACCATTAGATGGAAACGCTCGCAAAAGTTTAGGAAGCAGAAGCAGGACAAACACTTGAATATGGATTGACCTTCCCAAATAAATATAATAAATGATAACCACTCAGCAAAACAATAAATTCAACAAACCTTTTGACATGACCACCAAGGAACTTCCATTTGTTGCTCCAGCTATGGCACTGATGTAGTAGTTATTTTCCCACTGCTCCATAATCCAGTCCTAGAGTACATCAAATTGGCAACTTAGGAACCCGAAATAAGAAAGCAGAATGCTCAAGAGTCATTAATATACCTTATGAAGGAATATTGGCGAAAGTTCGTAAACTTGGGATGTGAACCCAGTTCCAGCGTCCATAATGAGGGCCCAAAGATTTGCTGAAGATGCTACCGAACTAATAAACAATCCATCTTCATTCCCTTTATCGATGTGTTGATGAAGTCGGGCTTCTGCTACATTGTAATGGTATCTGAGAGGGAGAATAACAAGGACGTTACTGGAAGGGGGCAGTTTGAAAACCATGGCTTATGACTAAATAAGTAGCTGGAAACAATATAATGTGCTTGACTGCTATTTCTTAGTAGCGCAACTGTGCAAATGTATTATCCACCAAACCTTTTTTTTTTTTGAGAAAACGCAAGGGATCTTGACATGAAGAACATAAAAAACTTGCAAAAATCTTGACTGAAATAAGTACAAGCTTGCCAAGTTGAGTATAATCATGTGATGTGCATCACGTGCCTACTATGAAGTTGGAACTATTTACAAACAAATTTCAGGTTATCCATCACACACAAAATGCTAAAAGGTATAACAGATTGTGGCAACTGGCGAGTGAAGACTCATACATTTGCAACCTATAAACCCATGATATACTGTGTTACCTCTGTTTCATGGGCTTCCGAGCATTATATACTGAAATCCACTGATTTGCTGGGCTTCCCAGTCGAACTTTCTTCCTCGGTTGTTCGTCTTCTTCATGACTTCCTCTTCCTCGTTTTTGTCCAGCCTACATATGAAAAATAACCAAAGGTCAAACTAAACAAGCTCCTTCAATGAGTAATGCATCAACTAAGATTGTAGGACGAGTATGAAATCAGATCTATAAAAAACAAACCTTTAGAGCACCATCGATTCTAATAGGCCTCAAATGCTGGGGCTCAATCAATTCATCAAAGAGGGAAATCAGCTTTGGGTAGTTTGGTTCTTCATCAAATTTCATGTTTGTCACGGTTTCCAGAAAAAGTTTAAAAGGAGGTGCGCAGTAACAGCACATCAGATCTGGAGAGATGGACATTTTCTTCTTGCAAACAAGAAAGCTCTTGTTCTCCCCCTGCACATCATTTAGCAGAGGTCAAATACATATGTTCACATTACACACACACACACACAGAGAGTCATAATGAATGTGTGTGTACGCCATCCATAATCTCAATTAGTCCCTCCGTTTCAAATAATTGAAGTTTTGGGTTTGTCTTGAGTCAAACTTCGTTAACTTTGACCAAGTTTATAGAAAAATATATCAACATCTACAACATCAAATTTGCGTCATTAGATTCATTATAAAAATTATTTTTATATTATATATATTTAATGTTGTAGATCTTAGCGTATTTTTTCAGACTTGTTCAAACTTAAAAAATGTTTGACTTTGGACAATCCTAGAACTTCAATCATTTCAGAACGGAGGGAGTAGGTAATAACAAATTAATTTCACTTCACCCAACATGCATGTAAGTGGGCAGAATACATAGTCCAGGAGGTATGATGCAAACTCATCTATCAAAGAAAAAGAAACAAACCTGATAGCCTTGCCACGGTAATCTTCCTCTGAGTAGAAATATCAATGTATATGCTAGTGATTCCAGATCATCCCTTCTGCTACCAGTACGGCCCAAATGGGCATGCACACTAGCATATCTAATTGTACCCCTGTCCAAAAGAAGGAAACAACTGGTCAATCACAAAAGTGATTGGAAATGAAAAATGATTGATCCTTAGATAAAAACAAACCTAAAAATATCAGGCCTCTGATCGTAGTCAACATGTCCAGATGATTCCTTCCATCTCGATGCTGGCAGTTCAAATGGTAGGAGTGGGTACTTGCTTATATTAGGTATATTATACAGTTAAGGCAGAGAATGCTATGCAGAATCCTTATGTGTTTTGTGTGAAAATTTACTCAACTACTGGCAAAGAATAATGAATTATCTATCACAAGAAATTTGCCATGACATACCTAACCCAAGGTCAATCAAAAAAAGCTTCTTCTCATCAGGTGATCCAGGTTGTCCGAGTAGAAAATTCTCTGGCTTAACGTCTCCATGAACAAACCTGCAAAATATTTCAATAGAAAATATATAAATCTGGAAAGCTGCATCTCAAAGCCAATTCAGTAGGACATTGGTTACCCCTTTGCATGAAGTTTTTCAAGGATAGATATAGCCTCTACAGCGATGCAAGCAACCATACTTGGAGTCATCCTGATCCAAACATTAGTTATCACTCAGCTGTTCTAAATTAGAAACAGATATGACAGAAACACAAAGCAAATACGTGTATCCATCTTACGTTTGCCCTAGAGAATTCCAAACATCCCAAAGGCTAGGGCCTAGTATATCCATTACCTGAAACAGCAATATAATTCAGCTTGTGGTAACAATAGAACTTTCTCAAACGAATTAGATAACGTTTATATTGCTAACCAGCACATAATAGTCCCCTTGACGGCCTTTGTAGTGAACCCACGGTATACCATAACATCCGTTCAGAGAGCTTAAAAATGCACACAAAAACATCAGAATTAGTGGGGAAGTAGTTTGGTGGGGCAAATAATAAGATTGGTTCTTCTAAGTGGTGAGCAGCGACGATAAGAAAGCCTTCTTTATATTTCAATAGATCAGAATACTGCCAAATCAATTTTAAAAACTACAAATGAAAGCAAGTTAGCAGTGTACTAATAAGCATTCACTCTTTGGTACCCTGGGTTATATACAAAATTTAGTGCCATTACATGATGACAAAAGAAAATCTTGGATCCAAAAGATAACTGAGAATCTTATAATATGCAAAAGAGAAAAAACGTTTCATGGTACAGTTATGTATATAACTCTCATTATTTCCAATATTCTTTTGTAAGAAGATAAGACACACTTAGCTTATTATAATGTAATTACCTATAAACCTGCCACTCATATGGAGGGCCATAATTGCAACCCTTACTGTTGCGGTGCTCAAATTTCAAAGCAACCTGCAATGAGAAAAGACAACACTCTTACCATCATTACATTCAAATAGCAATTTTTTAAGACAAAAGGAAATGCAGTAAAGATAAACCTCGTAAGCATCTGGTCCAGTGCGCTCTGTTCCACCAGAAACTCTTCTGCCAACATAAACCTGGCCAAAACCACCCTTGCCCAATTTCCTCTCTACCTTGTATTGTGGAGAATGGCCTACTTGAACCTGCAAATGGTATTTTTTTTTTACATATTTTACTGGATGAATTGCATTTCAAATTTGCCATTACCCATTAAAAATACATTATACTGTCCTATTAATGCATCCAACCAAATAAATTTTGTCCTGTTGCAAGCAGTCCACCTAAATTTCTTCCTTTAGTTACATTCGCCCAGTTGGGCCAACACTTTAAAATAGCAGATTCACTTGCATCTAAACAAAACTTGGGTTATATTAAACTATGTCTGGGTTCAAATTAGTACTGTTTTACTTCAATTCATGTGAACCTACGGTGTTAGAGGAAGAGCAGCGTGCATGATATAAAGCCAATGTTGAAGTTCAAAGGAGCTACTTGTTGTACTGACATACTAGGTGATAGTTGAGGAAAATGTCACCTCCATGTAAGCATCTTGGGTTATCTACTGAGAAATTCAATGATATATCATTCAAAAGAAACCCCAGACAGAACATAATTGCAGGCTGATGAACCTGCCCTGACAGCAGGGCACTTAGTTGCCACAATTAATTACTCCCACCATCCGTTTATTTAGGGCCCAACCCCAAATTTCATTTTATGGAATTTTTAGGTCTAATTTCCCACTATCACTGCTCCCTTTTTCATGGCGCACATTCCCTCCCATCCCCTCTTCATATGGAATGTGTAATTAATGTTTTGCATGCAGACTTTAGCAATCCTTGATTTTGATTGGGCGTGCAGGGTAGAAAAGGAAGGAGAGGAAAATCTCATGCAAGGCATGCCCAACATGCACCACGGTGTTAGTGCAAAGAATTAACACAGTGGGAGGCGAGCATTAATCAGATGCTTCGCACGAGGTTTTCATAGTACCCAAAACAAAGCTGCCGAGGGGAATTGAGGTAATCAGTTGGCCAAATTATAATCCCTATATAATTGCTCCAACTTTCTTGCTATACATTGGTATGCAAGATTTGAAAAGTTGGCCCTAAATAAACGGATGGAGGAGCAGAACATGTGTCCCTGATGGATCCGATTAACTACTACTATTTCCTACTACTAAGGTACCAGATATTAAGGGAGAGAACTCTTTTCACATGAAAAAAGATACCCGTCATTTCTAATGGTGTTCACAACGAAAATAATAATTCATATGTGATTTTCTCTTCCTCCACATGGATCAGCACGCTTTCGTTACAATTTAGAAACAGATATAACCAGAGCTAAGAAATGCAAGTATCAATATCAGCATACAATTGGCTGGTTCTCATGGAGCAATAGAAAAATTACAAGTAATGCCCAAATAAGTGTGAGGACAGGGAAACTGTCGTTGATTTTTTTTTCAATTACATCTTATTTTACGGTCTTCACTACCTTATAAATAGGAGTGGGCAAGGCACAGTTCATCCACGCATCCCACCTCCCTTTCCACCTTACTTTAAAAATCTCTAAGGTAAATAAATGAAACACCATGAAGTATGACACGGAGCACGGAGGTGTACACCAACATAGGCAGAAGTTGCATGAGTGCGGCGGGCGGGCGTACGTAAAGTGAGAGGCGAGCGATTATATAATTTTGTAGGTAGCAAAGCAAGTGCATTACCTAGTTATTCTACATACTTTAGTTCAAAATTCCAACACAAATAGCTCCATATGAACTACCATTTACAGACATAACTCTTCTTTTAGGGAACCATTTATAGACATAACTGATAAAGCTGTATTATGATATAATAGGCCATGTGAAACCATGACAAAATATAAGATTTGTCGTTATCTTCTGAACCCTGACACCACAAAGAGAGCAGCAAATCAAAACGCACAAAATAGTATGAGCCATAGTGCATTCGAACAAATACCTTCTCTGGAACTGGAGATGCATCATCTTCACCACCACCGATCTTGTCAGGACTCACGCCATCCATCTTGACAGCCTTATCAGCAAATTCCTCAATGCGCTGTGGACCACCCACAACACCTCCACCAACAGCAGCTCCAGGAAGAACCTCAAAAGGCTGGTCTGGATCCAAGTCAATCACAGGAACACCTCTCCCTCTTCCTCCCGCCCTTCCCCTTCCTCGCCCTCCACCTCTCCCACCCCTTCCTCTGCCACGCCTTCCTGCCACCGTAGGCGCTGCCACTGGCAAGTTCTCTGCTGGGTCCTGTACGTCGAGATCCTCAACCTTCCTCGCCTTCAACCGGGATTGTCGGACTCCACTACGCAACTCTGGCATCCTTTCTCCCCATGCACTTCCTACCACATACTAATCTGCCACACGAAATCAACAACAGCATGGGTTAGCACAAACATACTACATTCTACCAGCGAGCAATCAAACATAAATTACTGCTCAAAACATGAAATCCCACATCCATGATAAAAAATAATATTTATCTAGCCTGCAGAAAAACAGTTCTCCTTTCTACTACCCCATAACAATCCAGAACACCTGCACAAGGTCGCAAATCTAGCACCGCGAACTACGACATGAGATTGGGCAACTGAGGTTTCCCAAACAGTCCTCATCCCCAAATCCTATCCCGATCTCCTCGACGCAGATTTCCCTCACCAGAACCGATCAGAACCTGGGCCTAACACCCACATACGCGTCGCTGCGTCATCTAGACGCCCTCGATCGTCCCCAAAAACCGTGGCCCAAACCAGCCGCCGCCACAGGAACACGCGCAGCAATCCAAACTTCCACCGCCGAAACGGGGAGATCGGCGGGCGCCGGAACGACCGCCTCGCGATCGGACGCGACGGACTGGAAGATCGGTCTACCAGGAGGCGATCGCCCGCGGCCGCAGCCGCCGCCGCCGACTCGGGAGGCAATCGGCGACGCGCGCGGCACCCGGCGATCGGGGCGAGGGGGAGAAGACGGGGACGGGAAGGGTACGGAGTGCGGGACTCGGCGCTCACCTTGGGGGCGGAGACCGTGCGGCGGTGGCGGCGGCGAGGAGGAGGCGGCGGCAGGGAGAGAGGGGGTGTGGGGAGTTTGGTGTTTGGTGCCCCGCAGAGGCGCACACACATACACGCACGCCGCTGTGGCTGTCTGGACTGGAAGGGAGAGGAGGAGGCTTCGGCTTTTTGAAGCCTTCGCGTTTTGCGTGTTTTCTTCTTCTTTTTTTTTTCTCGTTCCAAATGTTTTCCCTCTGTCAGTCAGTCGCTTGGGTGGGAGGCAGGGGCCGAGTGCTCACGCGTGCGTGCTCCGGCTGGATTTAAGGGACAGGATTAGCCTCGGGGGAGTCATGGATAACGTGGTTTGCGCGGTGGGCCCCGAAGGCGTATACTACTAGCATCATCAGCGAGATTTTTCGCTTCTGAGCTCGAACTCGAAGTGTCGTGGAACGTGTTGCTGCCGCCTCTGGTTTTGAAGAGGAGTTTGTTCAGTGTTTGGGAGCGAAATGGTGGCTCCTTTGTTTGCTCTTTCTTTTTCTCGCACATAAATGATTTTTCAGTTAACCTTGTTCATACCATATCTGGTTTGTCTTAGCCAAAATAATTTATTTTTTTATGTATATAAGTTGGATGCAAACATTTGTTAGGGCATGCCCGACTCGGGGCGCTAGTATAGTGCTCCGATTTTCTGGTAGATGGCCGGCTGGGCCATTGAATCGTGCGGGGAAATATGTCGAGCACTTGAGCTTTTTTGTTCGCATGAAATAAGACGTTATGTGCAAAGGTCGGCTGGTTTTGTTAGCACAAGTGATTAGTGTCTGCCGTTGCAATAGAGGGTGCTTAGATGATTTCTGTTTTTATGATGTTTATTCTTTTTCATTCGCGTTTAGCATTGAACATGTCATTAATTTGCAAGTTTATGTCATTTTGCACAAAACTTTGAAATATGCCACAAGATTTGGTTCAATCTTGCAAGCGGTTTTAGGTGCACGACGGCATTTAGACATTTAAATCATCAAGAAGACCAAGTCATTGCGCAATACCAAGAGCAAGAACAAGTCCATGATCAAAATCAAACACAATAGCAAACAAAACGATCAAGCTCAAAATGGAGCAAGTACATCAAGTGTTGAATCCTAAGCTCCAACAGTGGATAAAGGAGATGAGATGAAGAACAAAGTGATGATGAATATATTCAAGTTCCACATTCCTCCATGCCTTTGGCTGCCGAGGTTCAAGTTGACAGTCTTTGAAGCAGATTGTCACGAGGGGTAGTCACTTGTAAACAATCGGCTAACATTTGTCCATGCTTCTTGTTTGTTTTTAGTTTTGAACCACTTATTGTCCATAAAGCTTTGATGTGATCGAATTGGGTTGTTGCCATGCAAGAAGAGTAGAAACACTTCACCCACGACAAAGTATGGACTCTTGTGAAGAGGCCAACCGGAGAGGGTCATAACATCATTGGAATCAACCGAGACTTCAAGAACAAGCAAGATGAGCATGGAGTGGTCATTATCCCAAGTTTTTTTAACACACTACAAACACATCTGCTCACATAAACACACAAACACTCACCCTCTATGAACACACACACA
>LR738711.1:750727541-750920722 GCA_902687465.1 Secale cereale | reverse complement strand
CACACATGCCCTACATGTTGAGATTGATGAAGTCACCACAACGCATTCATAGTCGACGGGAATGTCTCCACCCATTGAACAAACATCGTTGAGTCTGAAATAAATCCAGGAAAACAAGAGCAACGAGTGTCAAGTCTAGGACTTGAACTCTCGTGGGTTGGTTCCACCACAAGGAACCTAACCATCTAAGCCATGACCAGTTCACAGTTTTCTCCAATGTTTAAGGCTTGGATTTTGATGAAACATCTGCCCCCGTTGCCCATCTTGAATCCATTCGTATGTTGATTGCATATGTCGCATTTAATTGATTCACTTTATATCAAATGGATGTGAAAAGTTCATTCTTAATGGTCCTATACATGATGAAGTATATGTTGCACAACTACCCACTTTCAAAGGTCCTCACCACATTGGCCACGTCTATAAAATCCACAAGGCATTGTACCATCTCAAGCAAGCTCCACGTGCTTGGTATGATCATCTTAAAGAGTTCATAATCGAGGAAGGATTTGCGATGGGGTAATTGGTATGTCTCTGACATATCTATGATTTTGTATATTTCACACCATTATAGCATCATTTATACATTCTTTGGGCACATTTTTTTATCATTGCACTAGCCTGTTAATTAAGTGTGTAGTGTGAGTTCTGTTTTATGGTGTTTTAAATTACAGAGAAAATTGGTATTTAACCTTGGGAAAAAAATCCAAAAAAGTATGATGACATATTTTGCACCAAGGAGCACCCAGGGGTCTGGGCCCTACACCTCGAGAGGCCCAGGGGCCTACGGGCCCCCTATAGGTGCCCTACTTACAAGGGCGCCTAGGCCAAGTGTGTGGGCAATCCAGGAATCTTCTTGAACCCTCCTTTGGCTGCAAACCTGTCCCCCCAAGCCGCCCTATTTTTTCAGATTTTTCCAGAGTTAAGGATCTTTGGGAATTAATAAAATGGTGAAGGGAAGCAGATTTTAGATCTAGAAAACAACCCCTGTGACGGAGCGAATTCCCTCCAGATCCCTCGGTAGGGTTCATGACGGGGCCGGAAGTACCGAACGGGGTCCACACACACACAGTTTACCCAGGTTCGGGCCTCCAAAGAGTAATACCCTACGTGTTGGGGAACATTGCATGGGAAACAAAAAAATTCCTATGCTCACCAAGATCAATCTAGAAGATGAACATCTATGAGAGGAGAGATTGGATCGACATACCCTTGTAGATCGCTAAGAGGAAGCATTAGGAAACGCGGATGATGTAGTCGAACGTCTTCACGATCCAATCATGATCGTCCCATGAACTCCCGGTCAAGTGTCGAATGGACGGCACCTCAGCGTTCAGCACACGTGCGGCTCGATGACGTCTCCTTCTTGATCCAGCAAGATAGGGAGGAGAAGTAGATGGGACCTCAACTAGCACAACGGCGTGGTGGAGATGGTGGTGGAGCAATCCCAGCAGGACTTCGCCAAGCGTTGTCGTATATGCGATTCGAGGAGAAAATAGAGTAATGGGAGAGGTAGGGCTGCCTCTAGGGCATGGGAAATGGTGTGCCCAGCCCCCCACGCCCCTCCCCACTATATATAGGGGTGTGGGAGGCTTTGGGGCGCAGCCCTAGCCCCTCCTCCAAGGAGAGGAGGCGTCAAGGGGGGGGGGGCCTTCAAGTCAAGTGGAGGGCCCTCAACCTTAGGGTTTCCCTTCCCCTAGGCGCATGGGCCTCTTTGGGGCTGGTGCCCCTGGCTCAATAAGGCTAGGATGCCCCCTACATCCCATGCACGCTCTAGATGCTGCAAGGTCCCTTCTAGACTCCTTTGGAACCCTCCGGAACCTTCTTGAACCTTCTGGAAGCTTCCCGGTACAATACCGATAAAACCTGGAACTTTTCCAGTAGCCAAAATATAACTTCTCATATATAAATCTTTACCTCCGGACCATTTTGGAGCTCCTCGTGACGTTCGGGATCTTATCCGGGACTCCGAACAACATTTGGTCACCAACGTGAATATCCCATTACTACTCTAGCATCACCGAACGTTAAGCGTGCGGACCCTACAAGTTCGAGAATTATGTGGACATGACCGAGACACTCTCTGGTTAATTACCAATAGCGGGACCTGTATGCCCATATTGCTTCCCACACGTTCCACAAAGATCTTTATCAGTCGAACCACGATGCCAAGGATTCAATCAATCATGTATGCAGTTTCCTTTATTCAGCGGTATGTTACTTGCCCGAGATTCGATCGTCGGTGTCTCCATACCTAGTTCAATCTCGTTACCGGCAAGTCTCTTTACTCGTTTTGTAATACAAGATCCCGTGACCAACTCCTTAGTCACATTGCTGGCAAGCTCATTGTGATGTTGTATTATCGGGTGGGCCCTGAGATACCTCTCTGTATACGGAGTGACAAATCCCAGTCTCGATCCATGCCAACTCAACGGACACCCTCGAAGATACATGTAGAGCATCTTTATAGTCACCCAGTTACGTTGCGACGTTTGATACACACATGGTACTCCTCCGGTGTCAGTGATTTGCATGATCTCATGGTCATAGGAACATATATTTGACTTGCAGAAAATGATAGCAATAAACTTGATACGATCATATGCTACATTTATGGGTCTTGTCCATCACATCATTATCCTAATGAGATGTGATCCTGTTATCAAATGAAAACTCATATTTATGGCTACGAAACCATAGCCATCTTTGATCAACGAGCTAGTCCTGTATAGGCTCACTAGGGACATGTTGTTGTCTATGTATCCACACATGTATTTGAGTTTCCAATCAATACAATTATAGCATGGATAATCACTACTGCGGGATGCTGCTAACGCGACACTACAATCAGAGACCCTTCGACGAAACTGTGTGGGATGCATTGATCGCAAACGGTGATTAAATTGCGATGGTGGATACATCAAACACGGTTCAGATTTTAGTTGCGTGTGCGAGCGGCGCATACGGTTCAGTTGAGCAAACTATTTGCGATGAGGCAAAAGAACAAAAATGGGCAGTCAAATGAAGGCATGTGCGATATACGACATACAGTTCAGTCGGATTAACTATTTGTGATGAGGCGGAACAACAAAAACGGGCATCCAGATGAAGGTGTGTGTGATTGAGGGCATACACTTCAGACGGATGAACTGTTTGCGATTAGGCAACACAACAGAAACAGTCAACCAGATCAAGGTGTCTACGATTGACGGCATACACTTCACACAGATGAACTATTTGTGATTAGCCACAACAAACGGAAACAGGCAGACTAAGGCATAGCCTAGTGGTGGGAAGGGGCTGATGCCTCTCCACCCACCCAGTTTCAAGGCACGGTACTTGTAATCTGGGTTTGTTGCGCCAATTATACTGTAGGGGGTCCATTACAGTCTTTCTATAAAAAAACGAAATAGGTAGACATATCAACGTGTGTGCGCTAGACGGGCACACATTCTAATTAAAAGAAGCGTGCACGATGGTAATAACGAGCACGCACAGTTGATGGAACAAGACGTGTGCTGACATCGCCTATTGCGGTCCACCATATGGTGCAGATGCCACATACGCGGCCGAGAACGCGTGCCCATGTTACGCCTTCCGAGAATAGTGTCGCACTTAGAAATTATAGAACCGTTGATAAATTTTGAGTCCGCGTCTCATCACATTCCAAATTGCAAACCTGTTCACACCGATCAAAACCTAAATTGTTTCCCACTTAGGAGCGTATCAGTACTCGGTTATAAATACTACCTACTCCAAGATGATTGTACATTCCTCCTCAACTCCTCATCTACAAAAACAAACAAGTCATTCATCGTCGTTCCCTTGCGTCTGCCATTGCCCGCATGAGTTCTGGGTCGAGAGATTACTACCAGGAAGAGGCAAACATGGAAGCGGAAGCACGAGAGATGTCCCGCATCGCCGCGAAAGCATCCGACATGTCCCGTCGCGTGGCCATAGCAGCACATAGGCCTCGCCGCTCCGCCGAAGCAGCACAGAAGTCCCGTCATGCCGTCGATGCAGCAGACTGGTCCGGCTGCGCCGTGGAAGCAGCGGAGATGTGTCATCGCGCCGCGAATGCATCATAGATGTCCTCCCGTGTCGTGACGGTGTGGGAAAATGTCTCGCGGGCGGGCGAGGACTCTCACATGCGCATGCGCTATTGCTAGGTGGCTTCTCACCCCTCGTTGGTTACCCCAAGTGGAAGGTTTGAGATGCAGTGTAGCAGAAGTTTTCCCTTGGCAATACCAAGGATCGTTTTCCCTGAGACTCCCAGTTTCAACAAGAAGGTGTCAAATGCTAACGACGCCAGATATTAGCAATCAACGTGGACCTGCACACAGATACAAATAACTTTGCTCCCAACGAGTACAGAGAGGTTGTCAATCCCTCCGGCCTTGTAGTTTACAAAGGATCAAACGCAAGTGATAATAGTGATAGGTATAATTGCAATAGTAAGTAAAATGCGGAAAGTAAATAGCGGATGTGATCAATGATGGTAATATGGACCGGAGTCTCATGATGTTCACTAGTGATGTCTCTCTCCCAAAAGACGATAAAACTGATATGTGAGGTAAACGAATTACAGCTGGGCAATTGACAAGACCAATGCTGACTAAGTTGCAAGAAAGGTAGAGGTTCAAAGCATGGGCGGTACGCCGAGGTAAGTAGACCGAAATCCATCTGCATCTACTACTAATCATCCACCTTGAGATATCTATCCAGAACATCTCGCTGGTATTAAGTTGCGAGTCCCACCCATAGTGTAAACTCAAAGCAACAGACAACTGCATTAAAAGAACTTTGCGTAAAGTAAACAATCCTTGCACCCGCGGGCACAAGCACCGTTGTTTTCCCCCTTGTGGCAACATCACATCCCCTAGACTCATGTTTCTGTCACTCAAACTAGTCATCGAGGGGCATGAACCCACAATCAAGCATAACGTTCCCTCTTGGAGTCACTACCTACTACTTGGCCAAAGCAATAAATAACAACGGAGAATATGCAAGAATTACTTACGAACATAAATATAAAAGAGGTGAATCAAATATATTACTCAAACACAATCTGAACATAATCTCATAATCCATCGGATCCCAGCAAACTCATCATAGCAACAGCATAAGGATTACATATGTGCCTCGATCATGTAGGGCAGCTCACGAGGACTAATTAGTGAAGCACAAGAGCGGGAGGAGAACATCACATAGCTACTGGTCATGGACCCATGGTCCAAGGGAGACTACTCACAACTCATCCGGGAGGCATCCATGGTGGTGGAGAAGCTCCCGGTGGTGATCCTCCCCTCCGGCAGGGTGCCGGAAAGAGTTCTCCTGGTGCTCCCGATCTTGGAAGCGGCGGCGGCGGCGGAACAGAGATGAGATCGCGAAAAAGAGTTCCCGTCTCGAGGGTTTCGGGAGACCCTTTAAATATATGCCAAAGGGGGGCATCAGCGGAGCCTCGGGGGGTCTGTCTATACTATAATAAGACCACACGCCAAGTTTCATCCCATTTCGAGAACATTTTCCGGCCAATCATAAAATAAATATTCGGAGGTGCCGCGGGCGCGTGCAAGTGTGTCTGGCTCATAACGGACAACGGAAAGGACGTGCGGACTCGGACGGATGCAAGTTTTGAAAACATGATGATGACATGCACATGACGACATGGCAAAATGCAACATGCAAGCAGATGACATGGAAACGACGACGAATAACTGACTGACACCTGGCGCATCGGTATCGGGGCGTCACATGAACGAAGTCGGATAAAGATTTTATCTTCCAACTCCCCAAGTTGTTGTTTAGCTTAACCAACTAGCCTAGGGTTATCCATCACAGATTCTTGGTGAAGGGGTGGTTTAGAGGGATAAACCAACTTGATCACGAGCTCCACATAACGGTCAGGGGTTAACCTGGTGATACTTCTGATTAGATATTCGGAACATCACGGACCACCGATATGTTACTAAGCTCGAGAACAATCTTGCTTTTCAGGGCAAGACGATATGATTAAAAGAGCGAGAGATTGACACAATCCTAACTCATTGATCGAAGAGTGCACCAGCAAAATGGACTAGGTAGCACGATCAATCTTAGAATGATGATTCAGTAACCAGCACACTAAGAATGAGATTTTTTTCCATTAACTACCAAGCAACAGAGTTGCTAGGAGTATTGATTTCACACATCACAATTCACTTGTCGGTATTCAGGTTACAATAACACAGAAAACCAAGGAATGAATAATGACGGAGAGAAGTATCACTGTATCAAGAGTTCATAGGAGGTGGTGCAATTCCCATGATAGTCTTGAGATAAAGATGGTAACACACCAAGGTAGAACAGATTAGAAGCTGGAGTGGCATTCTTCATCTGCGGAGTACAACTACTTTGACCCAATCCTGGATATGGATAAGGTACTGGAATTTGTTTCACCTAGTCATTCCAAATAGAATGGCTCGACAGACCACAAGAGTAAAAGGCATCGATGAACACGAGTGCACAACTACTCCCAACTATCAATTGATAGACGAAGACCATAAAACAACTATAGAGGGGCAACTCATGGGAACTTACAACTTTCTGAGTTGTGGATGCATAGTTTAGCATGTCGAACTAGTTCAACATATTTCTTCCAGATAACCCATGCAGAAAGGAAGAATTGGCAGAGTCACAATGTGGAGTGGAGAACTCATCAACAGCACTCTGGTTGTGATCTTTTGGTTCAAAAGAACTTTTGCCATAACGGTTCATGGTATTAGAAGAATGGCATACCACGGACCTCAAGGGCTATCACAAGGTTACTAATATCCTAAAGGAATGAGCAAACACTATCAACATGAAGTAAGTAGAATGAATCTTGGGTTCAAGAACCCAGAAATAGAATGCCTACTAACTAAATGGCATCACGGGATGCTTTCGAGAATGATGGCCAGAATCATCACACTGGGAACACAAAACAAGGCGAGATTACTAGGTGGTTCTCCAAGACGCCTAGGGTCATAATAATAGCTCCAACATAGATGTCGAGGCAACGGAGTACCTCAACACGCCGACTAGTGTGGTTAGTCTGGCCTAAAAGGACATCAGAAACAGGGAGGAAAGGTCTGCAAATGCATCAGATTATGTAGAGACCTTGGGTAACTCGGACAGCATAACGGTTGTAAATGCTCAATAAAGATTTGAGACACCTGCAAAAGGTAGCATAATAGCTCAACACCATGATGTCAAGGTTCTGAGACCAACTATTTAACACAGGGAAGTACTAGAAATTGAACTAAGAGTTGAATCCACCATTAATGTGATCCTGATAAATAGAATGAGAATCCTAGTTCTTAATCCCCGCGAAAAGAAGAAGGTGACTCATATCAGAAGGACATAAGGTAAAGGAGTAAAAAGAGCCTTACGTTCCCTTCCACAATCAATTCCCTTATATAACTAAAGAATTTCTAGACACGACTTCGACCAGTTTGGCTTGCTAATCCTGCAGGCAACCAGGCTCTGATACCAAAGCTGTCGGGACCCCAATCCTAAGTTACACCGATCTAGCACGTAACAAATCATATCACTTTGCGACCTCACGCACGATATCCCCACGGGTGCCACCTTACCTGGCCCGGGACCGTTTGCGCATTTTGGCTCACGTATATGATAATGTCGCTAGCATCCATATGACATAGAACTCGGGCCTACATGACTAGTTATAAACCAAAAGTGGCACTAAAGTACAAGGACAGGGATACATGACCCAACAATGCACGTGTCGGTCAGCAGTGAGTGTTGCCAGGCTGTAGCAAGCTAACAGGACTCCGGTATACACCGTGTGACATTTCCCCGGAGGCGACAGACACAGGAGCAAAGAAGCACACATGCCGGTCAATCCATGTGTTCCGGAGCAGTAGCAAGCTTCCAAGGCTCAGTGGAGGCACTAGGAGGCATTTCCCCATAAGATAGGCTACCAAAGGTAAACAACTAGGTGTCGGATCCCACACATACCAAGCATTTCAATAACATACATGCAATATGCTCGATGTGTGCAAATACAACATGGCATCACAACAAAACTCTATGAATCAAAGTATTTATTCATTAGGCTCAGAGGAGCCAGATATTACAAGCATGGGTCTCATGACCCAACATACAGAGCATACAAGCAACGGAAGCATAACATGTCCGAGTACAGACAACTACAAGTGAAAAAGGCTGAGAGGCCTAACTATCTACAAGACCCTCCCAAGGGTACAAGATTGTAGCTGAGGTAACAAGCTAAACATCGAAGTCCACGCGGAACCACTAGTGAGACTGAAGTCTCTCTGCAAAAACATAAATTAAGCAAACGTGAGTACAAATGTACTCATCAAGACTTACATCAGAACTAGCTACATATGCATCAGTATCAACAAAGGGGTGGTGGAGTTTAACTGCAACAAGCCAACTTTGACTCAATGGCTATCCTGTACTACGACTGCTGGTAACTCTTTTGAGGTGGTGCACACGAGTCCACATATTCACCAAATCAATATACACTATGGATCCGCTCCCGTCTCCCTACGAGAAGGCCATCCATAGCACTCATGCTTATCTTACGCATTTTAGAGTATCCACTTTCACTTGTCTATGAACTGTACATGCAACACAGAAGTCCTTTACCGCGGACACGACTATTCGAATAGATGATGTTAAGCCTGCAGGGGTGTACTTCTTCACACACGCTGTCGCCACTTACCACCATGTACACATCATGTATCTCGGCAACCTTCAAGCGGAAGCCTGGTGAGGGAATCGGCCACGACCTGACTAACCACGCAAGTCTCTAGTTCATGTTTATCGCCTATTCGGGTTCCATCCGCAAGGAGATCCGGCCGGGGTGTCGCTCACGGCCCCAAACAATGTGTATAGGGTTCCTAAGCCCACCAAACGGGCGACGCTTGGTATACCCGGCCACAGTGCCTAGTCTGTTCCAAGCCCACCTGTACCGGGTGCCACTTGGTAGACTACTAACACTACCTACAAACACCAGAAACTAGTTGCAACTCCTGGACAGAGATCAGGTTGATTAATAAGTCGAGAGGGGTCGAGTTACCGGAACCAAATGTGTGGTAGTAACTGTTCATGGATCACAAACACAGAACTCAGTTCCTAAGGACGGTTTCAATGAGACAACCCACTATGTACTCCTACATGGCCTCTCGCCGCTACCTTTATGTAGCGACCACGATCCGAATGGACCGAAGTCTCTATGCTTAGTGTCATCCCTGGATTGGTATGCTGACACACACAATACTCGAGGATTTAAAACAGAGGTTCAATCACACTGTATTACATTGAAGATCCTCGAAGAGGCAATCTCCATTACACAATAATGGTTGAAGGCCATCTAAAACAATAAACTGCGGAAGTTATGAAGAGTAGTTGAGTCCATCCAACTCCACGTCAAAAATTGAGTGCATGACAACGACCTATCGCACCTTAATCCTCTTCTGAAAACTCTGCAACATGATACATTGCAGCCATGTAGGTTACCTGTAATGCCCCAGATGTAACATTTTCCCAATATGGCAATATATAAACTTTGGCCTCATCAATTCCTTTCCGGGCTCTCTTTCTTTTCGGGTTTCGTCATTTTGTCGTGTGCGTGTGTGCATTTCATCCATGTCATGTTGTCATGTGCATTGCATTGCATTTGTGTTGCCACTTGCATCCGGTCCCACTCGTCTCTTCCCGTTGTCCGTTTCGAGTTCCGACGCTCTCACACGTGCCCGTGGCATCCCCGAGTCCTTCTTTTGTGTTTGGCCGTGTAACGTTTCCGGAATGGCGTGAGACTTGTCGTGCGATGTTGTTTTGGTAGGTGTAGGCCGCCTGTCAAGTTTCGTCGCGTTTGGAGTTCGTTTGGTACTCCAATGGTTATCCTAGTGGGCTAAAAGAACCTCTTCTTTGAGGCCCAAGACCCCCTCCACAACAGCCCACCAACCCATCACAACCCTTTCCATCATCTCGGTCGTCGAATTGTGATCGCGTGGCCGAAAACCGCTCCCCATTTGGAGTCTCCTAGCTCCTTGTGCCTATAAAAACGTCCCCCCCATGTCATTTTTCGTCCAAAAAACCCTAGCTCCACTCCTCCTTCGCCGCGCCGGACACGTCCGTACGTCACCGGACGTGTCCAGTCGACCTCCGCTCCAATCGTAACGCGCCACGTGTCCAACGCCGCTGCCCCACCGCGCCAGCCCGCGAGGCCCGACGCGGGCCCGCCGCCGCCGAACGGGCCTCTCCGCCCGCGCCTCGTCCCTCCCACCGCCGGGCTCGCGCCGCCGCCGCGCGCTCCCGCCTCTCCGCCGCCGGCGCAAGATCCACCGCCGCCGGGCCTCAGCCACCCCGCCACCGAGCTTCAAGAACTCCGCCGCCCCGAGCTTCAAGAACTCCGGCCGCCGCCGCATCGGGTCGCCGCTCCGGGCCCGACCCCCCGCCGCTGCCTCCGGACGGCCTCCTCGCCGCCGGGCCGTGCGCCGCTGTCGGCCGAAGCCGCCCTCGCCGCCGGGCCCCTCGCCGGCCTCCTCCGGCGCCGCCGCGCTCCCTCGTCGGAGTCGCCGAGCCGCCAGCCTCCGCTCCCGATCGCGATCCAGCCCGGCTGCCCGAACCCTAACGGGTCCCGGCGCCCGTTCGACCGCGACCCGCAACCCGCTCCGCCCGCGTTGACCCGCGTTGACCAGATCTGAGGTGATTTTTTGCTCTAAGTCCTTTTTTTGTTGTCTGATGGCTTATTGTGATGTCGATAACTTTTTGTGTGTATGTCTGATTTGTGCATATGATATGTCAAAATGACCGTGGTGATGTGTACTACGTTTTGTTCCCTTGTGTCATGCTTGTTTGAGTCCATCTAGATGTCCTAATCATCATGACAAGAGTGCTACTTGATATAAACTGCTGCTACTTGTTATTTTCATGCCATGTTTGAGATGTGATAACTTGGTGCATGTTTATCCAAATGAAGCAAATGATATGTCAAAATGTTCATCATGAGATGCTTTACATGTTGATTGCTATAGCATGCATGTTAGAGTTCATATTGCCATGTTTATCCCTGTTGCAAAAGTGCATGTGGCTGTTAGGTTTTGTAACTTGTTACGAGATGCCTAGTTGAGGAGCTCGTTGCTATTGATGTGTTTGTCCCCATGTCACATGCCCATATGTTTTAGATTCCCCATCATGTGTTCTTTGCTGTGGTGCAAACCATTTGCCATGTTATGCTTTAAGATGACTTAAACGTGCTCGCAAACATGCCATGCTAATGTTACTGTTTTAACACTTAGTGAAATTTCACTAAGTCTGGAATCTGTAATATCCTGATGCTATGTTTGCTTGATGCCCTAGGCAAATCCATGATAGTTTTGGGTTCACCATTGATCATTCCTTGCTGTATATGTTGTTGTCTATCCATCAATGCCCTCACTTGCTCATATGGGTTGCTGTAGCTTATTCAATTCTTGCTCGCAAGTTGCTATAAAATATTACTGTCAGGTTTTTAGTGTCATGATCAAAATGTTGTAGCTTGTTGCTATTGATCCATGCCTCCTATGGAGATGCTCCAATCGAGTTGTTTGCTGTAGGATATGTCTACTTCATGTCCATGCTTCTTGTCACCATGTTTGAGTGCTGTAGAGTATATATTTCTTGCTCCAAAGTTGCTATGTGGCTGTTATTTTCAGCTTTGCTTTGTTTCTTGTTTCGGGTGTATCTTTTAGTCCGTTGCTCCGTTTTGAGCGTGGCCTACATGAAACTTGTGTGTTTTTGCACGTAGAATCTTAATATCATCTTGTTAACATGTTTGGAGTATGTTTGCTTGATGTTTGGGTGTATCTTGCACCGTTGCCATGCTTATCTTGTTTTGATCATATCTTCTAGACCGTAGCTCCGTTTTAAACAAACTTTATATGAAACTTGACTAGAATTTCGTGTAGATTATCTTGGTGCATGTTAACTTGCTGTTTAACAACTTTAACTTAAGGTTTGTTCAGATCTGGACTAATTTCAAACTATGCATATGAGGACTTACCGGTTTTGTCTTAAGTAGTTTCCGGCCTCATTTAAACTTGTTGTTCTTATGTTGTTTCTCTGTGCTTCCTACCTTGCCATGTTTTGCATCCTATATAGATCTGTCTTGCATCCTACTTGCTTGAGAATATTGTCTTGTTCTTGTGTTGTTCTGGTGTGCTTCCTATGTTGTCATGTAATGCATCCTAAGTGCATCTGCAGTGCATCCTAAGTGCATCATACGTGCATCCTATAGATTGTGCATTGCACCTTGTTTGATTACGTGCCTCGTGTGTTCTTGTGTTGAGTAGAGCCGGAAGCCGAGACCGAGTACGAGAACGAGGTTACTACCGAGGTTGAGAACGAGGAGCCGTCTTACGATCCCATCGACGACTCGACATGCAAGATGACCTGACCCAAATATCATTACTATCTTTGCCTATTGCCAGAAGTCTCGCTCTTTAGCTTATTGCCTCGATGCCCATGTTTGTCTGTCAGCCTCCTATTGTAACCATGAATCTGTCTAACCACCCAACCTATGCAAACCTTTGTTTGGCTAAGTAAGCTTCGCTCAGCCCCTCTTATAGCATTGCTAGTTGCAGGAGAAGATTTGAAGATTCTTGCTTCATGTTGAAGTTATTGTTGGGATATCACACTATATAAACTCTTAAACTAAATCATCTATATATTGGTAATGGGTGGAAGGCTAAGCCTCTTGCTTGGTGATTTGTTCCACTCATGCCGCCCTAGGAACCGTATAAACCGGTGTTATGTTCCTTGATTTTGCGTTCCTCACATGGTTGGGGTTATGGGACCCCCTCAATAAACCGCTTAGCGTTAAGGTTTTTCCAGCAAGGCCCAACATTGGTACTCCATTTGCCTAACAACTAAAACTTGCATAGGGCTTTGCGAACCCGAGTTCTTAATCAACAACCCCGGGCCAGTGCTCCACATGAGTGTTGGTCCAAACTGGGCAGACTGCGGGGCCACCACGAGGAAACTCAAGGATTGGTATATACCTGTAGGCTGACCTATCCGGTCGTGGCCCGAGACTAGATACGCGCGACTACTGTCAGGGTGTCGGCACGCCGGGAGGTCTTGCTGGATTAGTCTTACCTTAGTCGGAGTATCTTGAGCACGGGATTCCGAGAATACTCGGGCCTTCCCACCATGGAGTTGCGACTCCACGGATCGTGGGCTTGTAATGGGCCAAGTTGGAACACCCCTGCAGGGTTTTGAACTTTCGAAAGCCGTGCCCGCTGTTATGTGGCAGATGGGAATTTGTTAATATCCGGTTGTAGAAAACTCGACACCATGTTCAGAACACACTACCAGCGTGAGTAACCGTGACAGTCATTTTCCGAAAGGGGTTCGGAAAGTGAACACGGTGGGGTTATGTTTGACGTGCTTAGATAGGATCACTTTGTGATCACTTTGTCGCTCGTGGCACTTCTCTTCTCGCTCTTAACACGTAAGCTAGTGCTAGTGCAGCTGCCCCCTTTTATCTTTCTTCAGCCTTGTTCCACACCCAAGGCTTAGATAGTTTTGCTACCCGGGAACGGGATTGCTGAGTCCTCCGTGGCTCACAGATTCTACACCACACCAGATGCAGGTACCATAGTGAACTACTCAGGTGACAGCACAGAGCTATACTGGGAGTACGATGAAGAACATAGTCGATACTATGTGCACTATCCCGATGATCAGTAGTGGTTTCTACTAGGGGCGATTCAGACCTGTGGCTTTATGTATTTGGTATCTTTCATTTGGATCTTCACCCGTAGTCGGGTTGTGATGTTATTTGAATGATGATTTGCTTATGTAATGAATTGTGTGATGTGGCGAGTGTAAGCCAACTATCCTTTTCAATTTCATCCCTATTTTTACATGAGTCGTGCAAAGATACCAAACTTGAGATCATTCCAGAATGGGCTTATACCTTTAAGTCGTGCCTCGACACGTAGGAGGTATAGTCCCATCCTAGGCATTACATTAGCACATTGAATATGCTGTTAAGAACACACTGTAATGAAAAAGAGCAAAATCTACAACTACATGCATATTTGGCTGGTAGAGGCTGTAAGGTACATTTTTGCATAAAGCCAGTTTTTTCCTACAACAAAGGAATGCATTTATTTAACTACTTTGTTAAATTTAAATCATGGACGATTGAGAATGGTACCCCCATCTCAATCCCCAAAACCAAGTCATCATTAACTCATCAAGTTAAATCAAGTGTTGAGACCAGTCCATAATTCAAATACCAGGATACTCAAAGATGCCCATAACCGGGGACACGGCTACTCATGAATAGTTTGTACACTCTGCAGAGGTTTGTGCACGTTTCCCCACATGACTCGTTCTCCTCCGTTTGATTTCTCGCACTACATGGTGTTTGAGAAACGGATGACCGAGACACCGTATTTCAGAAGCATTAACTCTTTACCGTGGGTAGACCGTACCACCTACATCTGCTAGTCTACCACTGAAAGAGGTCACACAACTTACTCCACTATGCCAGAGCCCATAATAGCATTGTGGCCGCACACGGAAGTTTGTAGGCATGAATGATATATGATCCCTTTGAGCCTGGGTGGCATTCCTTGGACAACACTAGTATATCCCCAGGTGCCCTGACATCCACTGGTACATCCTCACGGTGCCACAACCAATCCACCCAGATGTGTATTAAATTTCCACCTTAAAGAAACCCTTAGTTGTAATTACACTCACAACTTTCATGAAATCACTCATACCAATCCATGTCTACAAGCATGGCTAAGCAATAAGTAACAAAGGGTATATTCCCTTGGGTTGATCTCAAGTCATTGGGTTCCTGCCTCATGAACTACAAAGCATCATCTTATGTAACCAGTCCTACTCATGCAAGTATTTGAGGATATAACTAATGCAATGAAAACTGGGTATTGGAAAGTATGATCAAACTATGAACTTGCCTTGCTGACGATCGCTGAAACCTAAGGACTCGTAGTAGCACGCTTCGCACTCCGGGAATTCTATCGCAATCAAACAATAGCATACATAAGCAATCAACGAAGATGCACGGGTAAAACTCAAATAAGAAATCCTAACCAGAAAGTTCAACTGAAGAACTCTGGCTTGCAAAAAAATCAAATCGAACGGAGCAACGAAACTCAAACTACGAAAGAAACAAGATCCGTTTACAAAGCTGAACTAAAGTCAAAATTTTAAAGTTTTCAAAATCTTGTTCAAGTTGGTTAAGCAGAAAGAGGGCTTCGAGACGAAGATCTAGGCACTTGTTTCACCTGATTCCGACTAACGAGCGAAAATATAAACTAAAACGAAGATCAGGGCAGAAATCGCGATCGAAAATAATTGTGGAAAAAACGAGACGAACAGGACAACGAACAAACGTTCGCTGTCTACGGCTAACTGACGAATAGCGTTCGTTAAAACGAACGAACGGACGAGCGTCCGCTAAAAAAACTAAACTGAGAAAAACCAAACCGATAAAAAAAACCGAACCTAGGGTCTTGTAAAAAAAACGGCGGTTCTATCTCGCGGGTCGGTTGACTCGCGGGTCGGGTCGAGTCGGGTCGCGGGCGGCGACGGGTCGGCGGCGGACAGCGGCAACGGCGATATTTAAGAGGGGGTGCCTTGGAGAAGGGGCCGGGAGGAGGAGTCCTCCTCGGACACGGCAATGGCGGCGATGTGCGCCGGCTGAACTCCCGATCGAAGTCGGACGGGGCGAGGCGGTGGGCTGGCGGCCTGGCTCGGCTGGGCCGTTGGCCCTGTCGGGCGCGCGAACTTTTTTTTTTAAATTCGCCTGAACAGAAAAGAAATCCTAAATAAATAAATAAAAATCTAAAAATGCCAAAAACAAGTTTCACCGTCCAAATGAAATATTTAGAACAAGGTGAAGATTTCTTGGCCTAAAAATGCAGTTTTGGAAAATGCATATTTTTCTAATGCAAATAAAATAGCAATAAAATCAAAATAAAATTGTTTATTCAATTTTAATATTTTTCCTCTAATATTCCTTTTATTTAGGAGAAGTCATATTATCTCCTCTAATATATTTCAATATTGAAATGTTTTAGAGTGAAAAATAATTAAAATCAAAGGATCCTCTTTTCAATATTTGAGAAAATTCAAATATGAAAATAATGAAATCCCCAACTCTCTCCGAGGGTCCTTCAGTTGCTTAGGATTTTAGGATCAAAACCAACAATGCAAGCAAAACATGATATGCATATGATGATCTATGTATAACATTCCAAATTGAAAATTTGGGACAGTACAAACCTACCCCCCTTAAGATGAATCTCGCTCTCGAGATTCGGGTTGGCTAGAGAATAGGTGTGGGTGGTCCTGGCGTAGGTCATCCTCTCGTTACCAGGTGGATTCATCTTCTGTGTCGTGACTCCACTGTACTTTGCAGAACTTGATGACTTTGCTGCGGGTAACTCTGTCGGCAAACTCGAGAATCTTAACGGGCTTCTCCTCGTAGGCAGGTCGCTTTCTAACTGAATTGCTTCCAGAGGCACTGTATCGCGTAATGGAATCTCGGTCATCTCTGCGTGATATTTCTTCAACTGGGATACGTGAAACACGTCGTGAACCCCAAACAAAGTCTCGGGCAACTGTAGTTGATAAGCTACTTCTCCTTTGCGTTCCAAAACTTTCTACAGTCCCACAAATCTAGGTGCCAATTTACCTTTAACTCCGAAACGCTTAACTCCTCGCAGCGGTGATACACGAAGATACGCTCTATCTCCAACTTCATAGGTCACCTCTTTGCGTTTCGTATTTGCATAGCTCTTCTGCCTGGACTGGGCTACCTTAAGTCTGTCGCGGATCAATTTGACCTTCTCTTCTGACTCTTTGATTAAATCGGGTCCAAACAACTGAGGGTCTCCAACTTCATCCCACATCAACGGTGTCCTGCATCTTCTTCCGTACAAAGCTTCGAAAGGGGCCATTTGTAAGCTGGTTTGATAACTGTTGTTGTAAGAAAACTCTGCATATGGCAAATTATCATCCCAGCTGGATCCATAATCTAGTGCACAAGATCTCAACATGTCTTCCAGGATCTGATTGGCTCTCTCGGTCTGTCCATCTGTCTATGGATGGAAGGTTGTGCTGAATTCTAGCCTAGTACCTAAAGTCTCGTGCAACTGCTTTCAAAACTTTGAGGTAAACTGTGTTCCTTTATCGGATACAATGGACCTCGGAACTCCATCCAGAAATATGATCCTAGTCATGTATACCTTGGTCAACTTAGCACTTGTATAAGTGGTCTTCACGGGGATAAAGTGAGCTACTTTCATCAATCGATCTACTATTACCCAAATGGAATCATACCCTGAGCGTGTCCTGGGTAGTCCTGTGATGAAATCCATTCCAAGTTTATCCCACTTCCATTCAGGTATGGGTAACGGCTGTAATAACCCAGCTGGTTTCTGATGTTCAGCCTTGACTCTCTCACAAACATTACATACTGCCACATACTCAGCAATGTCCTTCTTCATTCCGGTCCACCAGAAATTTTGCTTCAAGTCCAAATACATCTTAGTGTTGCGTGGGTGAATCGAATACGGTGAGTCATGTGCCTCCTGGAGTATCAACTTCCTAATCTCGGGGTCGTTGGGCACGTAGATACGCTTTTCAAACCAAAGTGTCTCGTATTCATCCTCACGAAATCCTTCTGTCTTTCCTTTGTCCATCCTTTCCTTTATTCCTGCAATCTCCTTGTCCAACTTCTAGGCTTCTCGAATCGTTCCCAACAATGTGGATTGTATTTCCAATGTGGAAACAAAACCTCTAGGGACTATTTCCATCTACAAATCCCTAAGATCATCGACTATCTCCTGGGGTAAACCTCCGAAAATGATTGTATTAACGTAACTCTTGTGACTTAGAGCATGTGCCACGACATTGGCTTTTCCCGGATGGTAATGCAACCTCATGCCGTAATCCTTTATGAGCTCAAGCCATCTCCTTTGCCTGAGATTCAACTCTTTTTGTGTGAAGATATACTTCAAGCTCTTATGGTCTGTATACACATCACACTGGTTTCCAATAAGAAAATGTCTCCAGGTTTTGAGTGCGTGCACCATGGCTACTAGCTCCAAATCATGTGTAGCATAATTCAACTCATGTGGTCGAAGCTGACGTGGAGCGTATGACACAACTCTTCCGTCTTGCATGAGAACACCTCCAAGTCCTTGACGAGAAGTGTCACAATATACTTGGAAATCTTTGCGTATATCCGGTAGTATCAGCGCTGGGGTTGTAACCAAACGCTTCTTCAACTCCTGAAAACTGGCCTCACACTCTTCGGTCCACTTGTACTTAGTCTCTTTCTTCAACAACTCCATCATGGGTTTCACAATCTTTGAGAAATTCTCAATAAATCTTCGGCAATATCCTGCGAGTCCAAGAAAGCTGCGAATTTCGCCAACTGAGGTGGGTGCCTTCCATTCTGAAACTGCCTCAACCTTGGCGGGGTCTACGGATATACCGTCTCCTGATATGACATGCCCAAGGAATCCAACTTCCTTCAGCCAAAACTCACATTTACTGAACTTGGCGTATAACTGATGTTCTCGGAGCTTTTCGAGAACTAAACGCAAATGTTCTTTGTGCTCCTCTTCATTCTTCGAGTATATCAATATGTCATCAATGAGTACTACCACAAACTTATCCAAGAATTCCATGAATACCTTGTTCATCATACTCATGAAATAGGCAGGAGCGTTAGTCAAACCAAATGACATAACTATATACTCATAAAGCCCGTACCTTGTGGTAAAAGCTGTCTTGGGTATATCATGTTCTCGAATCTTCAGCTGATGATATCCCAATCGCAAATCGATCTTAGAGAATACCTTGGCTCCTTGCAGCTAGTCAAACAGATCGTTGATCATCGGTAGTGGGTACTTATTCTTGATTGTAACCTCGTTCAGTGCACGATAGTCAACAACCATTCTCAATGATCCATCCTTCTTCTCAACTAAGAGCACTCGGGCTCCCCACGGTGATGAACTTGGTCGTATGTAACCATTATCCATTAACTCCTTGATTTGCTTCTTGATCACCTCTAGATCATTGGTGGGCATCCGGTATGGTCTCTTAGATATGGGTCCGGTGCCGGGTAATAGCTCAATTAATAACTCTATGTCCCTATCCGGTGGCATGCCAGGTAACTCCTCCGGAAATACGTCCGGGTAATCCTTAACAACTGACACTTCCTCCTGGACAACTCCTGTGAGTGCATTCACATGCACTTTCCTGGGCGTGTGCTTTGACACATACTTGATCCTTTTCCCTTCCGGTGTGGTGAGAAGAATTGATCTACTGGCGCAATCGATGTTTCCTCCAAACTTGGATAGCCATTCCGTTCCTATGATCACATCCAAACCTTGGGATTCCAAAAGAATGAGATCTGTGGGAAATACATGTCTTCCAATGGTCAATGGCACTTGGTAGCATCCATGGCTTGCCATATACTCTGCTCCAGGGGAACTGACTAACATGGGCGTCCTAAGGGCTACAGTGGGCAACTTATATTTTTCCACAAAACCCCTTGATATGTATGAATGCGATGCACCAGTGTAAAAAAGAACAAGGGCGGTAAATGCATTAATCAAAAACTTACCGACTACTGCGTCGGGCTGATCGTCAATCTCCTCCACATTGATGTGGTTCACTTGTCCTCTAGTGAAAGGGTTGGGCTTCTTTCCAGAGCTCTTGTTTCCATTCCCATTCTTCGACTCAGGACATTCATTGGCGTAATTCCCGGTCTTCCCACACTTGAAACAAGTAACGTGGCTCAAATCCTTCTTGGCAGGTGTTGAGGGAGTGGAACGATTCTGATTGTTGTTTCCTCCATTCCCATTGCCATTCCTAGCACCACTGTGGTTTTGTGCATTCCCTCCATTGTTAGAATGGCCTCCATGGTTATGGGTGGGATGGTTGTTGTCGGCGTCCTGGGAACCAGGGTACCCAGACTTGCCTGTCTGCGGGCCGAGACAAGCTCCAACTATGGCCTGGTACGGCCCAACTGATCGACCAGCTGCCCAACACCCTCGCAAGGGGGCTAGGCCTCGCGAGGAGAACAACGTCAAGACCTCTTCAGGAGTGGCCTCAGCAAGGCGCTCTGGAGGGGCGGAGAATCCAAGGCCAAGCCCGCCTCAGGAGGCGGCAATGACGTAAGCAGTGACGCACCGCATTAGCGGGCGCCAGCGCCCGACAGCGGCACAGTTGCCGTTTCGGTGCAAAGGAGGCAGCGCAGGCGCAGGTTCCCGAGGAGCGGGACAAAGGTTTCCCCTTTGGTGCAACAAGACCGAAGACCGCAAGGACGACAGGGAGGATGTCACCACCGAGCCCACCACCGCGTCACCGCCTGATCCTTTTGTAGGCGAAGACTGCTTTTGTCAGGGTAGGAACGTCCTTGTGTTCCCGCTCAAAAATGGCCATTGTGGGATCCCTTTCCGCCTAAACATTTCGGGGGAAGAGGACTGTGGCCGCCTATATAAGTAGCTAGGATCCCCACTATGAAGGGGGGGGGGGGAGAGAGAAGCAGATCCATAAACTCTGCCACCATGCAAAGGAGCAAGAACACTTGCCTCCTGACCCTCTTGAGCTCACCTCCTGAGCTCAGGAATCCCTATAATAGTTCATATTCCAGCCCTCCTGAGGCCAATCCACCAAAGGAGGAAGTAGGGTTTTACACCACAAGGTGGCCTGAACCTGGGTAAACTCTTGCGTGTTTCACTTGTTGTTTGCTTGAATCTCTTCACTGGGCGAGGGTGAGACGCTAGGTAGACGCGAGTGGGAGAGATCTTTTTTCATGCCCCTGTGTTCGAACTTCTTGGGTTTTGCGGAGCCTGTAATCCGACATTTGGCGTGCCAAGTAGGGGGCGTGTCAAGATCTCGCCTCTCCGACGACCTCGTCCTGTTCTCGTCGTCGACTTCGCTCCACAGCCATGGTGGACACACGCCGAGATCGCGCCGCCCGCCGCGCCGCGAGCGTCGCTTAGACGGCGCCCGCAGGCAACGGCGCGCCGCTCCGCCCCAACTCGCTGGTCGCCAACGCCGCCACCGACCCGGCCGTCGACGAGCAGCAGGACTCGTCGCTGCCGCCGTCCATGCGGCGCGATGGACGCACGGCGACGCCTTCACCCTCACCGGCCGCGGCGTCGTCCTCGCTGGTCCTTCGCGGGCCGGTCTACCAGCAGCCTGCGCTGCTGATGGCGCGAGAGCTCTTGCGCTACCGCCCGACAGATGACCTCTACAACGAGTGGCTCCATCGCATCACCGAGCTCGTTAACGTCGCTGGAGAAGCACGTGCACCAACGCACTCCCCCCGTCGCCCCCGGCGGGGAACGAAGGCCACGGAGTCCCGGCTCCACCTCCACTCTACAATGCCGGCCAGGAGGTCCGGCACGAGGCTCCGCGGTATGAGCCGCCCCGCAGAGCCGATGCGCGCAACGAGGAGAGCTGCCAGGTGATTCCTCATCCCCAGGCACGGGCTCGCGGCCCCCCTGGCCTGCAGCGCTAGGACCGCGCGCCACAGGAGGTGGTGGCATCAGCGCCCCAAGAACCAGCACCGCGGGCGCAGGGGGCACCCGTGATCATGAGTGTGGCTGGATGTCGTGCCTTAGCTCCTGAGCTACGACGCCTCGCCTGGCCCGGCAAGTTCAAGCCGGACCTGCCTCCGCGCTACAACGGCACCACCGACCCCACGGAGTTCCTCCAACTCTACGAGCTGAGCATCGAGGCGTCCAACGGCACTGAGCAGGTCATGGGGAACTGGTTCCCCATGGCTCTCAAAGATGGCGCACGCTCCTGGCTCCTAAACCTCCCCGTGGGATCCATCTCCTCCCGGGAAGAGCTTTGTGAGCGTTTCGTTGCCAACTTCCAAGGCACCCGCGACCGAGCCCCGGAAGCTGCGGATCTGCGCCGCGTGAGGCAGCAGCCGGGAGAGACCCTGCAAAAGTACATCCAACGCTTGAACACCATGCGCCTCCGGATCCCTAGGGTCTCGGATGAGGCCATCATCTCGGTGTTCTCCGACGGCGTCCGCGACGTCAGGATGAGGGAGGAGCTCGCCATCCACGAGGACCTATGCACAGCCCTCGAGATGTTCCACAATGTCCACAGCCACAACACCAACAACTATCAGGAGCTCAGGGCGATGCACGGCGGGCGCGTCGGGCAGCGCCCTGAGCGCGACAACCGCGGGTACGGCCGCGAAGGAGGCCGAGGTGGAGGACGTTGGGACGGCAGGAACTCGTGCCAAGGGTGGCGTGAATAGCCTTGTGAAGACCACTGGCATGAGCAGCCTCGTGACGGCCCTGGAGCGACCAGCCTCGTGAGGGTCGCCCTCAGGGCAAGGGAGGTTTGCCTCCACTGCCACCACTGCCAAGAAGGAACGATGAAGACCGCCAGGGAGATGGAGCAGGGGGCTTTCAGGAGCCGCGTGGGGTTGCATGCATCTTGGGAGGAGCCCATGCTCCAGCTTCCCATCGCATCTTCAAGCAATTTGCCCGTGAGGTGAACGCGGCGCTTCCCAGGCCTAACACCGCACGCAACCATAGGTGGACCAAGCAGGTCATCACCTTCGACCCCAAGGACCAGCTCAAGTGCACCGCAGCCCCAGGCGCTCTCCCGATGCTCTGCACCCCTCCACCCTCGCATAGGGAGGCGCGCCCGACAACGCTCTCAGGATGGGCTCAGGGGCTCTCCTCTGGAGTGTCTCCGGCCTGACCAGCATCACGAGGGAGGTGTTCAGGAACCACCTGCATGCGTGTCTCGACGCACGTTTTTGTGAGCCCAACATGAGCCATACATCACTGGGGGCACAGGACTTCATCGACCAAGCTACCGAGGAACTTCAGTACGCAAGGCTCATACGTGGTGGGCGCAACCGCACGGCACCAATCTCACCTACCCGCAACCCAAGCAAACAATTCCGCGTCTGCGTCGACATCGTAGGCCTCAATTGAGCCGCTTCTCTGGGGCCCTTCTAGCCGACGGCTGTCGGCTGGAGGAGGACTCTCCCCTACAGTTACATTCGCACGCTCTTCGGCTTCCGCAACGTAGCTGTCACGTTCCAGTACCTCACGCGACAGGCTTTGGGGGCTCAGGAGGCTCAGTGGCAGGCGGTCCTGACGGAGCAGGAGCCGGACCCCCATGACCACTGAGGGCCTCCGGAGCCCCTGGGCCTCAGGAGACCGGCGATCCTTAGGAGCGACCCGCGCAACTCGCGTCTTCAACTACCCCAACTCTTCTTCGACGACAAGTGTTAGGTGATGTCTCAGGTATTCAATCGAGGGCTCCCCCCGGGCAACATCATCCTCGAGCTATCGGGGGCTCACCCCCGTAGCTGTCTCTTTTGCGCATAAATCAAGGCTAGTTGTTTCTCCCTACTTGCATTATCTATATGCTTGGCGTCCTCACCGCCACTAAGGTCATGATGCCGCATCAAGACAGAAAGGGAGGGGAGGCCCGGGTCAGGCCCTCGTCCCCTCACGCATGACCCGTCGCGCATGAGCCCGCCCTGGATTTCACCAGGGGCTCGCCGACGGCGGGTATGATGCGCGTGGGGAGGGGCCTCCTCTCCCTCCGCTCAAGCTCAAGATGCCGCGCCTCCCGACGTACCATCCCCCGGGCTGCGTAGGGTATGTCTGGAGGCGGTACGGCAGCCCGTCCTACGCACGCCAGGAGGGCCCAAGACCGCGGCTCCGTCCCCCCGCTCGCGTAATCCCGTACCCTCTGGGCCCGGCCCTGATCAGGAGGGCTCATGGGTCATTAGGAGCGTGAGTGGGGCGGGGTCCCCCTCGCACCTCAGGACGCCGTGCCTCCGGACGACATTAGCCCCCCGGGGGTGAAGCGCGCCCGAAGGTCGCGTAAGCGGTGTCCCTAATGCCGGGCAGGGGGGCCTATAGCCAAGGTCCCATCCCCCACTATGCGCAGTGTCCCACCTCATGAACGCCGCCTTCTGGTGAGCTCACGGTGGGAGCAGACTAGCGCGGGGCGGGGCCCTCAAAGTGAAGGGGCGGACACGTCAGAAGATCTCCGCTCGTTACACTGCCGCAGCGTCCGCTCAAGAACACTTGAAGTTAGAGACTTGGTCCTGAGGCGGGTCCTCTCCAGGGAGGGATTACACAAGCTCTTGCCCATGTGGGAGGGCCCGTTCAGAATCGCCCGTGTCTCTAGGCCCGGTGCTGATACGTCCAAAACGTATCTATAATTTCTGCTTGCTCCATGCTTCTTTTGTGTGATATTGCTATGATATTTATGCACTTCCATACACTTTTGATCATATTTGGACTAACCTATTAACTCAGTGCACCACACAGTGACAGTTCCTGTTTTCTGCTGTTTTTCTATTTCAGGTTCCCCCCATATTAAAAGTGCTCTAAAAATTCCGGGAAAAATACAGGAAAAATCAGCGTACAGGAAGCTTCACGAAGAACCAAAGCGGGGCCAGAGGGGAGCCAGGGGTGGCCCAGGCGGCCACCTGGCGCGGCCCCACCCCTGGCCGCGCCAGGGGGGCGCCTGGGGCCCCGGCTCCGCCTCTGGTGACCCCCCTTCGCATATATATTCCTCTCGTCCCGAAACCCTCGAGGACAGAACCCTTTTCTCTAGAAGCAATTCCGATCTCCGCCGCCATCGCCACCAAGTTTTGGGGGACCAGAATTCCTGTGCCGGCATCCTGCCGGGACGGGGAAGTGCCCCCGGATTCATCTCCATCAACGTTGCTTCCTCCCTCCATGATGCGGGAGTAGTTCCTCCTCGGGGCTGAGGTTTCTACCAGTAGCTATGTGGTCAATTCTCTCTCCCATGATGTGATCTTCGTTGTGATCATAGGCTATGTTAATCTAGGATGATCCCATGATATTTCCCCTTCCTCTATGTATTGAATTGATGTACTCACTTGTCTTTATCTAGTATAATCCCCGAGACCAAGGTGACAGCGGTCTATTGGACATGGATTAGAAGAATATTTTCATGAGTGATTTCCTCTTTTGTGTGTTGATTGAAGATTGAGAGTCTCTTGGTGCTTGTCTTTGACTATCCTGGAGATATGTTGTGGTGATTGTGGTACTCTCTTTGGATGGCTGCGGTGACATTGGGAAATCCATAGATTGAGAACTACGAACTTTGAGGTGTGCTTTTGTAGCCCTACATAATTCTCATCCTCTCTTGACCACAAAGGAATGACCTCCGAGTGCGTCTCCATTGCATGTTTTATGGGAAACATCATGTGATTAGACTATGTTAATGTTGTTGGGAGTTGCCACTAGTGAAAGTATGAAGTCTAGGCCTTGTCTCCACCATTGCAATACCATTTGTGCTCACATTTACCACTTGTTTGCTTGCTGCACTTTTTATTACAGATTTATATTACTTTGCTTTGCCACTCCTATCATCCATATTTTACCATCTCTTCGCCGAACTAGTGCACCTATACAACTCCTAGTTGTATTAGGAGTGTTGGGGACACAAGAGACTTCTTGTATCTTAGTTGCAGGGTTGCTTGAGAGAGACCATCTTCAACCTCTACTTCCCTGAGTTCGATAAACCTTAGGTCATCCACTTGAGGGAAATTGTTGCTGTCCTACAAACCTCTGCGCTTGGAGGCCCAACATAGTCTACAAGAATAGAAGCGTGTGTAGACATCAAGCTATTTCTGGCGCCGTTGCCGGGGAAGTAAGTGTTTGAAGGTATATCTTTAGATCTTGCAATTAAATCTTTTCGTTTCTTATTTTTAGTTTCACTAGTTATGTTTATGGAAAACCGCACTCTTAGTTCGTTGCTTGGGGAAGGCCGCTTTACCACACCCGTGGTAGAGAAGTTTCCTCCACCTACTGAATGTATCCCGTTTACCACTTGGGATAATTGAAATAATTAGGAATAATTGTTATGATGGGACAGTCAATCCTAGTATTCATTTGTTGAAACTTACATAACTTTGTGAGTTGTTTAAGATTTCAGGTTTGACAAGAGATGGAGTCATGAGGAAATTATTTGCCTTGTCACTGAAAGGAAAAGCATTGGAATGGTATAGGCTACTAGATGACTCTCACCTACTGGATTGGGAAGAGATCCAGTCTCTCTTTTACTCCAAGTTTTATCCTCTTCATGAAGTCCATGAGAATAGGAATTATGTTTATAATTTCTATCCTCATGACGGAGAGAGCATAGCTCAAGCTTGGGGGAGACTGAAAACGTTAATGCTAAAATGTCCTAACCATGGGCTCCCCAAAGATATGATTATTACTAATTTCTATGCGAGGCTCTCTCGACAGGATAAAGATTTGCTCGATGCTTCCTCTATGGGTTCTTTCACAAACAGAAAGATTGATGCTAAATGGGAACTCCTTGAAAGAATTCAACGCAACACTGAAGATTGGGAGATCGACAAAGGTAAAGAGTCAGGTATAATTTATGAGTATGATTGCATTAAGTCCTTTGTTGAAACTACAAGTTTTAATAAGTTTAGTGCTAAGTTTGGGCTTGATTCTCAACTGCTTGATTCTCAACTCGTTGTTGATTTCCTCAAATCTTTTGCTTCACATCTTAATATGCCTAAGGAGGATTGGATCAAGCATCATGAACCTTTTAAAGAGATTTGCAAAGAAAATGAAATTGTTCATGATGATTGCAACATGCATGTTCGAATTCCTAAAAATGAAGTTTTATATAAGCATGTTAATTTTTGTGGAGTGGATAGACCTTGTGAAAGGCCTATGATTGAAGAAGAGAAGTATTGTAAGCAACATAAGCATGAAAGAACAATCACTTGGGTCAAAGATTTAAATGAAATTGCTAGAGAATTGTGTGACCTTTATCCTTTTACTTGTGAACTTTGCTGTATAGAGGGTCACTTTAATTTTCAATGCATGCACTTTCAAAACATAACTGTTAACCAGTTGTGTGATAACATGATCACCCCTGATCTTTATGATGAGCTTATGTTATTTTTGATGTGTGAAGAGTTATCAGAAAAGACTTCTTGGCTAGATGTTAATGCCATAGGAATAAAAAACACTTTGCAAAATTGCCATCTCTATTGTGTTGTTAATTGCCATAAAAATGATTACATAAGTAAGATTAGAAAGGAGGGAACTTTACCAAAGTATAAAAATGTCTCTTATATTTCTGCTAATAAAAAGGAGAGTTTCTCCCAAGTTTCCCCTATTGTTTCTAATGATAAACCAGGATATGTGGAGAAGCTTCATCTCCAACCACTCCCTCCTAAGGTGAAGAAGAAGAAAAAGAAGAGGAGGAGGAAGAGGAGCAAGAAGGAAGAAGAATGGGTATCAACCTGGCCTGAGCATATTCCTCCCATCAACTTTTATCCTAACGGTTGTAAGTTTAAAGAAGAAGGTGAAGTTTGCCTTAATTATCATCTTGATGATACGTCCGTAGGTACTATTGAAGATGATTTTGATTATGATATGCATGTTACTTATTGTGATTGGGAAAATGATGATAATGCTACTTATGATCTTGAAAATCTTTTTGGTACCAACTCTGAAAGTGATGGGAAAGCTCTAAGCTTGGGGATGATAGGATTGCAAATCCTTTACCCACTAGTGATGTGATAATTGACAATTCTTTTGCTAGTAAGAATAAAGACAACATGTTTACAAATATAGTTGCTAGCAATGATAATGCTCTTCTCTACTATGATGATGTTGTAACTCCAATCTATAGTGATTACAAAGGTACCTATGACATAAGGAGAAATTATCCTTATGAAACTTGTCATAATCATGGAGGGAATTACTCCCTTGTTGAACACCATCTTCCTAATACACAATTAATCTATAGTGTTCAAGTTGTTTATGATAGTCCTACTCCCACTATTACCAATGAGAAAGATTATGCTTATGTGGAGAGTAAGAGTACCTTTTTGCATGTGGATCATGGTAACAATGCTTTATGTGATGCTTATATTGTTGAGTTTATTCGTGATCCCACTGAAAATTATTATGAGAAGGGAACATATGCTTATAGATATTTCAATAATATCAAGTTCCCTCTCTTTATGTTGAAGGTTTTGAAGCTGCACTTGTTTTGTCTTCCTATGCTTATTGCTTTGTGCTTCAATGAATTATTCTATTGCAATATTCCTATGCATAAGAAGCATGTTAGGCTTAAATGTGTTTAGTATTTGCTTCTTGATGCTCTCTTTTGTTCTTCAACTCTTATTCCTATGAGAGCATCATTAAAGTCTTAAGCCTATATTTATGGCTATAAAGAAAGAGCTATAGGGAGACAACCCTTGTTATCTTTGCTTTCAGTTTGTTCTTTCAGTTTTTAGTGGTCTTGATGTTTGTTACTACTGTAGAAACATCATTGTATCTTTATTTTTCAGCTTTGTGCCAATTTTAGCCTCTGATTGCAAGAAAGTTCAAAAGTTGTGACATGCTGTCCAGAAAACAGATTCTGTCCTTGGAAAGAAAAATTCGAATAAAATCACCAGATCATCTTTTTGATCTGAATTTTTTGACAGCATGCTCTATACAATTGGCTTTCAAGCGTCCGTTCTGAGTTTTTTGATTTGAGTTGCATAAGTACCCCAAAAAAATTATTTACTACCTGCTGGTCTGTTTTTCACAGATTCTGTCCTGTTTTGCCTTTTCTTCGTTTTGCAAACCTTGAGCTTGCTTTTTCTTTGCAAAAACCTTTTGGCAATCTTGAGAAACAGTAGCTCTTCAAGATTATCTTTACTTCCAGTAGGGAAAAATTATTTTATTGTGGGTACTAACCTCGCTAATCAGATTATGATGAGTTATGTATGAAGGGAGTTTTCAAGTGTGCGAGGGAAGATGATAAAAGAAGATTCAGGAGGGTCAAACGCTCATGCTTGGGGATGCCCCCATGCACCCCCAAGAAATATTCAAGAAGACTCAAGCATCTAAGCTTGGGGATGCCCCCATGCATCCTCTTCTCCATCAACAATTATCAGTTCGTCTTTCGTTCCACTATATTTTAATCACTTCATGCGTTATGTGCTATGCTTGGAGCGTCTTGCTTTTAGTTTCCTTTTTAGTTTTCTTTAGCTTTGCTTGCTGTTCATAACAAGTTAGAACCCAGCTTTCTTTGTGTGGGAGAGAAACACGCTCCTATTCAACCTAGAACACAACATAGGATTTTCATGCTTATCTTTGCTGTGTGTTCTTTGTCTTTTCTTAGCTGCTGTCATGTTTAGCTCTTAGTTTTCATGCTTTTCTTTTTAAAGAGCTTTTGTTTAGTTGGTTGCTGAACTCTCTTGAGTTTTCATGTTTATCTTGTTAAGAGAGCTTGCCTGTTGCACTGAGTTGTGTGTCTTAACTTAAAGTAGGTAACTGAGGTTGCTATTTAATTTTAGTAGTAACTTGCAATAGTTTTGAGGTATTGCCATGAGTAATGTCTGAACTTTTGGTGTCAAGAGCTTTAGCCTATTAGTGATAGATGTCATATTTTGGGCAATCCGTGTTTATTTTCGAAAACCTACAAAATAGTTGAGAACTTTAGCTACTAGATAGATCACTAATCTTTGGAGGGATCGAATATTAGAGTACACTCACGTACCATGAGTCGAGGATGCGCAAGGATAACCAAACCCCCATACACTCCTCCTCGGGGTACTTGTCTCTTTGTGAACCTCCTAATTAGATTGAGAGTTACCGATAATAAGTGCATGAGTTCTTCGGACTAATGTGAGTATTCGAAAGTTGACACTTCCACCTAGCCATATTTTTCTAGCCTCTTCGGTACCGTGCATTGCCCTTTCTCACCTCGAGAGTTGGCGCATACTTCGCCAGTGCATCCAAATCCTTGGCACGATACGCTCTGTCATCATAAGCCTCATTATATCCTTCCTCAAAACAGCCACCATACCTACCTATCAAGGCATTTCCATAGCCTTTCCGAGATACATTGCCATGCAACATCCATCTTCTCATGACTTGATCTTCATGTCATACATGCTTTTTGCTTGATCGATGAGTCGCATGCTAGTTGGGCCTTGCCCTAATCATTGCTACATGACGCGCTAGTATCATTGCATATCCTGCTACACTGGCAGAGGCATACATTTGCATACATCATGATAGTTTCATTTTCTTTATGTTGAGTACTTTTGTAAAGTGTGAAGGATCTTCTATACTTCTTGTAATATATAGAGTGTTGCCCCTAAAGTGAGGAAAAGATCCCAAAGAGGACAAAATCAAAAGATCCCAAAGAGGACAAATGAGAGTTAAATAGAAAGAGCCATTGAGGCCATAAAAAAAAGGAAAAAGAGAAAAAGAAATAAAAAGAGAGAAGGGGGCACACTACTATTCCTGTTGAGAGATCCACACTCGTACTCCGTCTTATACCTTGTACTCCATAGAGATTATCATTCATGCATATAGCTATGTGGGGACCTTCACACTATAGAACTTGGCTTGTATATTCCAATGATGAGCCTCCTCAAAAGAGCTCTAGGTCTTCTTGAGCAAGCAAGTTGGATGCACCCCCACTAGTTCCATTGGAGAGCTTACCTTAGCTCATATGTGCATCCGTTGCATGGCAATCCCTACTCCTCACATCATATCTATCATTTGGCTTTCTCTCGCCTATGATTGTCCTCATTGATGTGAGCCTTTCACGCCCTTTTTTTTGTCTTCCCCCTTCATCATTTTTCTCTCTTTGCCATCCTAAGTGTCAACTTTCTTGCTTACGCTCATCCATTGCATGAGTGCTCAAAATATCGAAAGGGAGTGGATCATTTTGACTTGTACCTGGCTGACGGTCTGGGGATGAGTCAAGATAAGATTCCAAAGAAGACCAAGTGTGAAACTTTAGTAGATTAAGTTCTCAACAATACAAAAACTATGTTTTACTCTCTCATATATCCCTATCCCCTTTCTTGCACGCAAACACCATTTGGAGACATTCGAGTCACGGACAGCGAGAGCTCTTGCACCTTTATGTTCTTATGTTGCTTGTTACAATGCTAATATAGACTCTTGCTAGTTATGACTTGAATTGAATTACATGCCTTGATTGCTTTACTTGAAAGTTCTTATATGGTTGGTAGCATGTCACCACAGAAATTATGCTTGTTATCATTTACCTACTCGAGGACGAGCAGGAATTAAGCTTGGGGATGTTGATACATCCAAAACGTATCTATAATTTCTGCTTGCTCCATGCTTCTTTTGTGTGATATTGCTATGATATTTATGCACTTCCATACACTTTTGATCATATTTGGACTAACCTATTAACTCAGTGCACCACAGTGCCAGTTCCTGTTTTCTGCTGTTTTTCTATTTCAGGTTTCCCCCATATTAAAAGTGCTCTAAAAATTCCAGGAAAAATACAGGAAAAATCAGCGTACAGGAAGCTTCATGAAGAACCAAAGCGGGGCCAGAGGGGAGCCAAGGGTGGACCAGGCGGCCACCTGGCGCGGCCCCACCCCTGGCCGCGCCAGGGGGGCGCCTGGGGCCCCGACTCCGCCTCTGGTGACCCCCCTTCGCATATATATTCCTCTCGTCCCAAAACCCTCGAGGACAGAACCCTTTTCTCTAGAAGCAATTCCGATCTCCGCCGCCATCGCCACCAAGTTTCGGGGGACCAGAATTCCTGTGCCGGCATCCTGCCGGGACGGGGAAGTGCCCCGGATTCATCTCCATCAACGTTGCTTCCTCCCTCCATGATGCGGGAGTAGTTCCTCCTCGGGGCTGAGGTTTCTACCAGTAGCTATGTGGTCAATTCTCTCTTCCATGATGTGATCTTCGTTGTGATCATAGGCTATGTTAATCTAGGGTGATCCCATGATATTTCCCCTTCCTCTATGTATTGAATTGATGTACTCACTTGTCTTTATCTAGTATAATCCCCGAGACCAAGGTGACAGCGGTCTATTGGACATGGATTAGAAGAATATTTTCATGAGTGATTTCCTCTTTTATGTGTTGATTGAAGATTGAGAGTCTCTTGGTGCTTGTCTTTGACTATCCTGGAGACATGTTGTGGTGATTGTGGTACTCTCTTTGGATGGTCGCGGTGACATTGGGAAATCCATAGATTGAGAACTATGAACTTTGAGGTGTGCTTTTGTAGCCCTACATAATTCTCGTCCTCTCTTGACCACAAAGGAATGACCTCCGAGTGCGTCTCCATTGCATGTTTTATGGGAAACATCATGTGATTAGACTATGTTAATGTTGTTGGGAGTTGCCACTAGTGAAAGTATGAAGTCTAGGCCTTGTCTCCACCATTGCAATACCATTTGTGCTCACGTTTACCACTTGTTTGCTTGCTGCACTTTTTATTACAGATTTATATTACTTTGCTTTGCCACTCATATCATCCATATTTTACCATCTCTTCGCCGAACTAGTGCACCTATACAACTCCTAGTTGTATTAGGTGTGTTGGGGACACAAGAGACTTCTTGTACCTTAGTTGCAGGGTTGCTTGAGAGAGACCATCTTCAACCTCTACTTCCCTGAGTTCGATAAACCTTAGGTCATCCACTTGAGGGAAATTGCTGCTGTCCTACAAACCTCTGCGCTTGGAGGCCCAACATAGTCTACAAGAATAGAAGCGTGTGTAGACATCAGGTGCTGTGCGCCTGGAGACGCAGGATGGGATACCTATCCAGAATTCTTGGAACATTGAACACCTTAGGAGGTTCTATCTGTAATCAAGGCTCCGTGCCCGTGAAGGTCTCCGCTCGTGACACTCTCACGTAATAATGAGTTGGGGCTGTACACGCCTCGGAGTCTCCTGTGCGTTGCCTACGGGCCCTCAGACGGGGCTCCCACCCACGTCCCAGTGGCAGTCCTTAGCTCCGCGCTGGGAAGAAGACATAGTGTAGGGGTCGGACGTGACCTTTTTTCCCTTTTGGCTTGGTGTTTGGCTGTCAGCCTTTTCTACTTCCTTGGCTATCAGCCCTTCCTCTACCCCGTGCTATGAAGTTCTCGTGTTTCTTGCGCTTCTTGCATTTGGTTGAAAGTCTTCTTTGGTATCTTTCTCGCCGGTTTTAAGTTCAGTTTGTTGAGCAGGGCTGCGCCACCCGCTTTTCTTCGCGTGCCTCGCGCGTGGGGGCTGGGGCACGGTCGGTCACTGGCCTTTGTCTGCCACGGCCCCGTGACCTCGCCTGACCAAGCCTGCTGAGGCTCTGGCATCGGGCTTCTCAGTCCGCGCAACCTATCCTACCGAGCCGGCTCAGGCTTTGGTGCTCTAACCCGCGCTCGGCGCTCTCAGCAGCTCTTAGCGGCTCACCCATGCTCGGGGGCTGCACGAGCTCTCTAGATTCGACCGTCCTCACGACCCGATGGGGCTCATGACGCCAAAGAGTCAGGAGGATTCCGCCTCAAGATGTCGCGACGCATAAAAGCGAAGTAATCTCACCAAGGCAAAGAAAAAACATGACAGCAAGTTCTCGCTTCATACATATATCATAGTCCATTACACGCCTTCTCGAGGCAACTTGAAATTTTGACACATAAAGGACAGGAAGGAAAAAGAAGGAGAAGAAGCAGAGGCCGCTCCCGCTCAGTCGGAGTCTTCCAGTCCCTCCGGCTTCACCGAGCCACAACGGCGCGGCAACCCCCTCCCCACGCCAGGCCGGGCTCCACGGCGTGGTGGCTCGTGATGGCCGCCACTGCTGGAGGAGCTGCTGCTGCCATAGAGGGGGGACCCGCGGCGTCCCCCAGGACTAAGATCATCTCCGGAGGAGGAGCTGCTCCTCCGGACGCCGTCCCCGTCGTCCTCTTTGTCATCGGCCTCAAGACAGCACCCAAGGCGTCTTCCTTCCTCCGAGAAGACCCTAACAAACAGTGTGGAGGTGCCATCGTACCTGAAGTGGAGGACACACCTCCCCTACCCGGCGTGCGCAAGCAAACGATTGCCAACCGCGCTCCAGGAACACATCGCCCGAGGGAGCCACATCAACCTCCACCCAGGACGCACCACTGCAGCAACCATCAGCATGTAGCCAGACGCCGTCGGGGCCTCCGGCAGGTAAGACATCGCCGAACAAGCGGGGAAGCTAGAGCCACGAGCCACCAGGCTTCTCCGCCCACACCATGAACTCCGACGACACATCGAAGGAGTGGAGCTGCGGGTGCGGAGGACGCGCGACCGCCATGTGCCATTGCGCGCCTCCTCTTCCACCACGGCCACGACCACCTTCACCACGGGAGGACGTACCGCGCCTCACACCAACGACTGCGACAGAACCCGGAAGGCCGCGCCCGCTTCCCCAAGGAGTCGCTGCGGGCGCAGCGGCATGCTTGCGGGGATGCCCGCGGCCCCTCTTCGGCGGCAGCGGGGCCAGACCCTTCGGGGCCTTCCCCGCGGCGGACGGCTTCCTCGGCGGCGCCAAGGAGATCTCACAGCAAGAGGGAGAGCGAGGAACAAGCAATGAGGAAGACGGTGCTGGCTTGAAAATGGCTTGGGGGCTCCCCCCTAGTCCCATTTATAGGACAGAGGAGTCCAACCGCCAGCCACTGGCGTCACAGCCATAATTGCCCCGTCGTCTACGAGGAGGAGTTGTCAAGTCACACGATTACCAAGACTCCATGGGGAGCGGAGTCGCCACGTCCCATCCAACCGTCGCACGCCAGCCTGGCCCGCAGCCTTTGGGGCCCGCGGCGCTTCGTCCTCGACTAAGGCTTCGCCTCGAAGCCAACTCCGCGCGCGCCTTGGGCCCGGGGGCTACTGTCGGCGTTCTGGGAACCAAGGTACCCAGACTTGCCTGTCTGCGGGCCGCGACACGCTCCAACTACGGCCTGGTATGGCCCAGCTGATTGACCAGCTGCCCAAGACCCTCGTGAGGGGGCTAGGCCTCGCGAGGAGAACAATGTCAAGACCTCTTCAGGAGCGGCCTCGGCAAGGCGCTCCGGAGGGGTGGAGAATCCAAGGCCAAGCCTGCCTCAGGAGGAGGCAGCGACATAGGCAGTGACGCACCGCATCAGCGGGTGCCAGCGCCCGCCAGCGGCGCAGTTGTCGTTTCGGTGCAAAGGAGGCCGCGCAGGCGCAGGTTTCCGAGGAGCAGGACAAAGGTTTCCCCTTTGGTGCAACAAGGCCGAAGACCACAAGGACGACAGGGAGGATGTCACCACCGAGCCCACCACCGCGTCACCGCCTGATCCTTTTGCAGGCGAAGACTGCTTTTGTCAGGGTAGGAACGTCCTTGTGTTCCCGCTTAAAAATGGCCACTGTGGGATCCCTTCCCGCCTAAACATTTTGGGGGAAGAGGACCCTGGCCGCCTATATAAGTAGCTAGGATCCCCACTATGAAGGGGGGGAGAGAGAAGCAAATCCCTAAACTCTACCACCACACAAAGGAGCAAGAACACTTGCCTCCTAACCATCCTGAGCTCACCTCCTGAGCTCAGGAATCCCTGTACTAGTTCATATTCCAGCCCTCCTGAGGCTAATCCACCAAAGCAGGAAGTAGGGTTTTACACCACAAGGTGGCCTGAACCTGGGTAAACTCTTGCGTGTTTCACTTGTTGTTTGCTTGAATCTCTTCACTGGGCGAGGGCGAGACGCTAGGTAGACGCGAGTGGGAGAGATCTTCGTTCACGCCCCTGTGTTCGAACTTCTTGGGTTTTGCGGAGCCCGTAATCCGACAGTTGTGTCCTCCTGAGTATGGGGTGTAGCGAGGCTTTTGCTGGGCTCCAGAGTAAAACTTGTTGGAAATATGCCCTAGAGGCAATAATAAAAGGGTTATTATTATATTTCCTTGTTCATGATAATTGTCTGTTATTCATGCTTGAATTGTATTGTACGGAAACAACGATACATGTGTGAATACATAGACCACAACGTGTCCCTGGTAAGCCTCTAGTTACTAGCTCGTTGATCAACAGATGGTCACGGTTTCCTGACCATGGACATTGGATGTCATTGATAACGGGAACACATCATTAGGAGAATGATGTGATGGACAAGACCCAATCCTAAGCCTAGCACAAGATCGTGTAGTTCGTAATGCTTAAGCATTTCCAGTGTCAAGTATTTGTTCCTTAGACCATGAGGTTATGCAACTCCCGGATACCGTAGGAATACTTTGGGTGTGCCAAACGTCACAACGTAACTGGGTGGCTATAAAGGTACGCAACGGGTATCTCCGAAAGTGTTTGTTGAGTTGGCACGAACCGAGACTGGGATTTGTCACTCCGTATGACGGAGAGGTATCTCTGGGCCCACTCGGTAAGACATCATCATAATGAGCTCAAAGTGACTAAGGAGTTAGTCACGAGATGATGGATTACGGAACGAGTAAAGAGACTTGCCATGACAAGATTGAACAAGGTATCGGTATACCGACGATCGAATCTCGGGCAAGTACTATGCCGATAGACAAAGGGAATTGCATACGGGATTAAGTGAATCCTTGACATCGTGGTTCATCCAATGAGATCATCGAGGAACACGTGGGAGCCAACATGGGTATCCAGATCCCGTTGTTGGTTATTGACCAGAGAGTCGTCTCGGTCATGTCTACGTGTCTCCCGAACCCGTAGGGTCTACGCACTTAAGGTTCAGTGATGCTAGGGTTGTAGAGATATATGCACACGATAACCCGAATGTTGTTCGGAGTCCCGGATGAGATCCCGAATGTCACGAGGAGTTCAGGAATGGTCCGGAGGTAAAGAATGATATATAGGAAGTCCAGTTTCGGCCATCGGGAGAGTTCCGGGGGTCACCGGTAGTGTACCGGGACCACCGGAAGGGTCCCGGGGGTCCATCGGGTGGGGACACTCATCCCGGAGGGCCCCGTGGGCCGTACGGGGAGGGGGACCAGCCCTTAGTGGGCTGGCGCACCCCCCATGGGCCTCCCCCCATGCGCCTAGGGTTGAAACCCTAGGGGTGGGGGCGCCCCCCTAGGCTTGGGGGGCAAGCCACCCCCTTGGCCGCCGCCCCCCTAGGAGATTGGATCTCCTAGGGCCGGCGCCCCTGGCCCCCTATATATAGTGGGGGGGGGGGAGAGAGGGCAGCCGCACCTTAGCCCCTGGCACCTCTCCCCCCCATTTCATCTCTCCCTCCTCCCACAGGGTCTCGGCGAAGCCCTGTAGCTTTTCACGTTGCATCCACCACCACGCCGTCGTGCTGCTGGATCTCCATCAACCTCTCCTCCCCCCTTGCTGGATCAAGAAGGAGGAGACGTCGCTGTACCGTACGTGTGTTTAACACGGAGGTGCCGTCTATTCGGTGCTGGGATCATCGGTGATAGGGATCACGACGAGTACGACTCCATCATCCACGTTCCTTCGAACGCTTCCGCTCGCGATCTACAAAGGGTATGTAGATGCACTCCTTTATGCTGGTTGCTAGATGGCTCCTTAGATTGGTCTTGGTGAAGCGTAGGAAATTTTTTGAATTCTGTTACGTTCGCCAACAGTGGCATATGAGCTTGGTCTTTGCGTAGCATCTTGCACGAGTAGAACACAAGCAAGTTGTGGGCGTTGATTTTGTTCAATTCTCTTGCCGCTACTAGTCCAATCTTGATTCGGCGGCATTGTGGGATGAAGCGGCCCGGACCGACCTTACACGTACACTTATGTGAGACTGGTTCCACCGACTGACAAGCACTAGTTGCATCAAGGTGGCTGGCGGGTGTCTGTCTCTCCCACTTTAGTCGGATCGGATTCGATGAAAAGGGTCCTTATGAAGGGTAAATAGAAATTGACATATCACGTTGTGGTTTTGGCGTAGGTAAGAAACGTTCTTGCTAGAAACCTATAGCAACCACGTAAAAACCTGCAACAACAATTAGAGGATGTCTAACTTGTTCTTGCAGCATGTGCTATGTGATGTGATATGGCCAAGAAGATGTGATGAATGATATATGTGATGTATGAGATTGATCATGTTCTTGTAATAGGGAATCACGACTTGCATGTCGATGAGAATGACAACCGGCAGGAGCCATAGGAGTTGTCTTATTTATTGTATGACCTGCGTGTCACTGAATAACGCCATGTAATTACTTTACTTTATTGCTAAACGTTAGCCGTAGTAGTAGAAGTAATGTTTGGCGAGACGACTTCATGAAGACACGATGATGGAGATCATGATGATGGAGATCATGGTGTCATGCCGGTGACAAAGATGATCATGGTGCCCCGAAGATGAAGATCAAAGGAGCAAAATGATATTGGCCATATCATGTCACTTTATTTGATTGCATGTGATGTTTATCATGTTTGTGCATCTTGTTTACTCAGAACAATGGTAGTAAATAAGTTGATCTCTCACTAAAAATTTCAAGAATTGTGTTCCCCCTAACTGTGCACCGTTGCTAAGGATCGTTGTTTCGAAGCACCACGTGATGATCAGGTGTGATAGGCTCTAACGTTCGCATACAATGGGTGTAAGTCAGATTTACACACGCAATACACTTAGGGTTTACTTGACGAGCCTAGCATGTACAGACATGGCTTCGGAACATGGAAGGCCGAAAGTTCGAACATGAGTCGTATAGAAGATACGATCAACATGAAGATGTTCACCGTTGATGACTAGTCCGTCTCACGTGATGATCGGACACGGTCTAGTCGATTCGGATCATGTATCACTTAGATGACTAGAGAGATGTCAATCTGAGTGGGAGTTCATTAAATTTGATTAGATGAACTTAACTGTCATGAACTTAGTCTAAATTCTTTACAATATGTCTTGTAGATCAAATGGCCCACACTCATGTTGCCCTCAACTTCAACGCGTTCCTAGAGAAAACCAAGCTGAAAGACAATGGTAGCAACTATACGGATTGGGTCCGTAACCTGAGGATTATCCTCATAGCTGCCAAGAGATCATATGTCCTTGAAGCACCGCTAGGTGATGCACCTGTTTTCCCGGCAGCCCAAGACGTTATGAATGCCTGGCAGTCACGTTGTGATGATTACTCCCTGGTTCAGTGCGGCATGCTTTACAGCTTAGAATCGGGGCTCCAAAAGTGTTTTGAGCACCACGGAGCATATGAGATGTTCCAAGAGCTGAAAATGGTTTTTCGAGCTCATGCCCGAGTCGAGAGATATGACGTCTCCGACGCATTCTATAGTTGTAAGATGGAGGAGAATAGTTCTGTCAGCGAGCACATACTCAAATTGTCTGGGTTGCACAATCGCTTGTCTCAGTTGGGAATTAATCTCCCAGACGAAGCGGTCGTTGACAGAATCCTTCAGTCGCTCCCACCTAGCTTCAAGAGCTTCGTGATGAACTTCAATATGCAAGGGATGGAGAAGTCCATTCCCGAGGTGTATTCAATGCTGAAATCAGCGGAGGTGGATATCAAGAAAGAACATCAAGTGTTGATGGCCAATAAAACCACTAAGTTCAAGAAAGGCAAGGGTAAGAAGAACTTCAAGAAGGACGGCAAAGGAGTTGTCGCGCCCGGTAAGCCAGTTGCCGAGAAGAAGCCAAAGAATGGACCCAAGCCTGAAACTAAGTGCTTTCATTGCAAGGGAACGGGTCACTTGAAGCAGAACTGCCCCAAATATTTAGCAGATAAGAAGGCCGGCAACGTCAACGGTATATATGATATACATGTTATTGATGTGTACCTTACCAGCGCTCGTAGTAGCTCCTGGGTATTTGATACCGGTGCAGTTGCTCATATTTGTAACTCAAAGCAGGAGCTACGGAATAAGCGGAGACTGGCGAAGGACGAGGTGACGATGCACGTCGGGAATGGTTCCAAGGTCGATGTGATCGCCGTCGGCACGCTACCTCTACATCTACCCTCGGGATTAGTTTTAAACCTTAATAATTGTTATTTAGTACCAGCTTTGAGCATGAACATTGTATCCGGATCTCGTTTGATGCGAGATGGCTACTCATTTAAATCCGAGAATAATGTTTGTTCTATTTATATGAGAGATATGTTTTATGGTCATGCCCCGCTGGTCAATGGTTTATTTTTGATGAATCTCGAACGTGATGATACACATATTCATAGTGTGAATGCCAAAAGATGTAAAGTTGACAATGATAGTCCCACATATTTGTGGCATTGCCGCCTTGGTCAAATTGGTGTCAAACGTATGAAGAAGCTCCATGCAGATGGACTTCTAGAGTCTCTTGATTATGAATCATTTGACACGTGCGAACCATGCCTTTTGGGCAAGATGGCCAAGACTCCGTTCTCCGGAACAATGGAGCGTGCAACCAACTTATTGGAAATCATACATACCGATGTGTGCGGTCCAATGAATGTTGAAGCTCGCGGAGGCTATCGTTATGTTCTCACCCTCACAAATGACTTGAGTAGATATGGGTATGTCTACTTGATGAAGCACAAGTGTGAGACCTTTGAAAAGTTCAAGGAATTTCAGAATGAGGTTGAGAATCAACGTGACAGAAAAATAAAGTTCTTACGATCAGATCGTGGGGGTGAATATTTAAGTCATGAATTTGGCACGCACCTAAGGAACTGTGGAATTGTTTCACAATTGACACCGCCCGGAACACCTCAGCGTAATGGTGTGTCCGAACGTCGAAATCGTACTTTGTTGGACATGGTGCGATCTATGATGTCTCTCACCGACTTACCGCTATCTTTTTGGGGTTATGCTTTAGAGACTGCCACATTCACTTTAAATAGGGCTCCGTCAAAATCCGTTGAGACGACACCGTATGAACTTTGGTTTGGCAAGAAACCTAAGCTGTCGTTTCTGAAAGTTTGGGGTTGCGATGCTTATGTCAAGAAACTTCAACCTGAAAAGCTCAAACCCAAATCAGAAAAATGCCTCTTCATAGAATACCCAAAGGAAACTATTGGGTACACCTTCTACCTCAGATCCGAAGGCAAGGTTTTCGTTGCCAAGAATGGATCCTTTCTGGAGAAAGAGTTTCTCTCGAAAGAAGTGAGTGGGAGGAAAGTAGAACTTGATGAGGTGACAGTCACCCCTCCCGTACCGAAAAGTAGCGCAGCGCGGGAAATTGTTCCTGAGGTGCCTGCACCGACAAGGGAGGAAGTTGATGATGATGATCATGAAGATATAGATCAAGTTAGTACTGAACTTCGAAGGTCCACAAGGACACGTTCCGCACCAGAGTGGTACGGCAACCCTGTCATGGAAATCATGTTGTTAGACAACGGTGAACATTCGAACTATGAAGAAGCAATGGTGGGACCGGATTCCAAGAAATGGCTTGAAGCCATGAAATCCGAGATAGGATCCATGTATGAAAACAAAGTATGGACTTTGGTGGACTTGCCTGATGATCGGCATGCCATAGAAAATAAATGGATATTCAAAAGGAAGACTGACACGGATGGTAATGTGACCATCTATAAGGCTTGGCTTGTCACTAAGGGTTATCGACAAGTTCAAGGGATTGACTACGACGAGACTTTCTCTCCCGTAGCAATGCTAAAGTCCGTCCGAATCATGTTAGCAATTGCCGCATTCTATGATTATGAGATATGGCAAATGGACGTCAAAACGGCATTCCTTAATGGCTTCCTCAAGGAAGAGCTGTATATGATGCAGCCGGAAGGTTTTGTCGATCCAGAGAATGCTAACAAGGTATGCAAGCTCCAGTGCTCGATCTACGGGCTGGTGCAAGCATCTCGGAGTTGGAATATTCGCTTTAATGATGTGATCAAAGCGTTTGGCTTTATACAGACTTGGGGAGAAGCCTGTATCTACAAGAAAGTGAGTGGGAGCTCTGTAGCATTTCTCATATTATATGTGGATGACATACTGCTGATGGGAAATGATATAGAATTCTTGGAGAGCATAAAGGCCTACTTGAATAAGAGTTTTTCAATGAAGGACCTTGGAGAAGCTGCTTATATATTAGGCATCAAGATCTATAGAGATAGATCGAGACGCCTCATTGGTCTTTCACAAAGCACATACCTTGACAAGATATTGAAGAAGTTCAATATGGATCAGTCCAAGAAAGGGTTCTTGCCTGTTTTGCAAGGTATGAGATTGAGCACGGCTCAGTCCCCGACCACGGCAGAAGATAGAGAAAAGATGAGTGTCATCCCCTATGCCTCAGCCATAGGTTCTATTATGTATGCCATGCTATGTACCAGACCTGATGTGAACCTTGCCATAAGTTTGGTAGGGAGGTACCAAAGTGATCCCGGTATGGAACACTGGACAGCGGTCAAGAACATCCTGAAGTACCTGAAAAGGACTAAGGACATGTTTCTCGTTTATGGAGGTGACGAAGAGCTCGTCGTAAAGGGTTACGTCGATGCTAGCTTTGACACAGATCTGGATGACTCCAAGTCACAAACCGGATACATGTATATTTTGAATGGTGGAGCAGTCAGCTGGTGCAGTTGCAAGCAGAGCGTCGTGGCGCATTCTACATGTGAAGCGGAGTACATAGCTGCTTGAGAAGCAGCGCAGGAAGGAGTCTGGATGAAGGAGTTCACCACCGACCTAGGAGTCATTCCAAGCGCGTCAAGCCGATGACTCTCTTCTCTGACAACACTGGAGCTATTGCCATTGCCAAGGAGCCCAGGTTTCACAAGAAGACCAAGCACATCAAGCGCCGTTTCAACTCCATCCGGAATTATGTTCAAGGTGGAGACATAGATATTTGTAAAGTGCATACGGATCTGAATGTCGCAGATCCGTTGGCTAAACCTCTTCCACGAGTAAAACATGATCAACACCAGAACTCTATGGGTGTTCGATTCATCACAATGTAACTAGATTATTGACTCTAGTGCAAGTGGGAGACTGTTGGAAATATGCCCTAGAGGCAATAATAAAAGGGTTATTATTATATTTCCTTGTTCATGATAATTGTCTGTTATTCATGCTTGAATTGTATTGTACGGAAACAGCGATACATGTGTGAATACATAGACCACAACGTGTCCCTGATAAGCCTCTAGTTACTAGCTCGTTGATCAACAGATGGTCACGGTTTCCTGACCATGGACATTGGATGTCATTGATAACGGGATCACATCATTAGGAGAATGATGTGATGGACAAGACCCAATCCTAAGCCTAGCACTAGATCGTGTAGTTCGTAATGCTTAAGCTTTTCCAGTGTCAAGTATCTGTTCCTTAGACCATGAGGTTGTGCAACTCCCGGATACCGTAGGAATACTTTGGGTGTGCCAAACGTCACAACGTAACTGGGTGGCTATAAAGGTACGCAACGGGTATCTCCGAAAGTGTCTGTTGAGTTGGCACAAACCGAGACTGGGATTTGTCACTCCGTATGACGGAGAGGTATCTCTGGGCCCACTCGGTAAGACATCATCATAATGAGCTCAAAGTGACTAAGGAGTTAGTCACGAGATGATGGATTACGGAATGAGTAAAGAGACTTGCCATCACGATATTGAACAAGGTATCGGTATACCGACGATCGAATCTCGGGCAAGTACTATACCGATAGACAAAGGGAATTGCATACAGGATTAAGTAAATCCTTGACATCGTGGTTCATCCGATGTGATCATCGAGGAACACGTGGGATCCAACATGGGTATCCAGATCCCGCTGTTGGTTATTGACCAGAGAGTCGTCTCGGTCATGTCTACGTGTCTCCCGAACCCGTAGGCTCTACACACTTAAGGTTCGGTGACGCTAGGGTTGTAGAGATATATGCACACGGTAACCCGAATGTTGTTCGGAGTCCCGGATGAGATCCCGGACGTCACGAGGAGTTCCGGAATGGTTCGGAGGTAAATAATGATATATAGGAAGTCCAGTTTCGACCATCGGGAGAGTTCCGAGGGTCACCGGTAGTGTACGGGGACCACCGGAAGGGTCCCGAGGGTCCACCGGGTGGGGCCACTCATCCCGGAGGGCCCCGTGGGCCGTAGGGGGAGGGGGACCAGCCCTTAGTGGGCTGGCGCACCCCCCATGGGCCTCCCCATGCGCCTAGGGTTGAAACCCTAGGGGTGGGGGCGCCCCCCTAGGCTTGGGGGGCAAGCCACCCCCTTGGCCGCCGCCCCCCCTAGGAGATTGGATCTCCTAGGGCCGGTGCCCCCTTGGCCCCCTATATATAGTGGGGGGGAGAGAGGGCAGCCGCACCTCAGCCCCTAGCGCCTCTCCCCCGTTACATTTCTTCCTCCTCCCACAGGGTCTCGGCGAAGCCCTGCAGCTTTTCCCGTTGCATCCACCACCACGCCGTCGTGCTGCTGGATCTCCATCAACCTCTCCTCCCCCCTTGCTGGATCAAGAAGGAGGAGACGCCGTGTAGGATCGAAAGTATGTCTAGAGGGGGGGGTGATTAGACTACTTGACAATATAAAAATTCTGCCTTTTGATCATGAACAGTTTTTGGCAGTTTTACAATTATGATCAATTCAAGTATCACCCTACACATGCAATTCTAGAGTATAAGCAGCGGAAAGTAAATTGCACATGTAGTAAAGAGAGGTGGAGAAGATCAAACGCAATTTGGAGACGCGGAGATTTTTCTCGTGGTTCCGATAGGTGGTGCTATCGTACATCCACGTTGATGGAGACTTCAACCCACGGAGGGTAACGGCTGCGCGAGTCCACGGAGGGCTCCACCCACGAAGGGTCCACGAAGAAGCAACCTTGTCTATTCCATCATGGCCTACGCCCACGGAGGACTAGCCTTACTCGGGGTAGATCTTCACGAAGTAGGCGATCTCCTTGCCCTTACAAAATTCTTGGTTCAACTCCACATCTCGAAGACGGAGGCTCCCAAGCGACACCTAACCAATCTAGGAGGCACCACCCTCCAAAAGGTAATAGATGTTGTAGATGATGATGAACTCCTTGCTCTTGTGCTTCAAATGATAATCTCCCCAACACTCAACTCTCCTCACTGATATGGCTGTGGTGGAAGAAAGGATTGAGTGGAAAGCAACTTGGGAAGGCTAGAAATCAAGTTTCATATGGTAGGAATGGAATAACTTGATCTCAACACAAGGGTAGGTGGTTCTCTTCTCAGAAAGTGTAAGGTAGGAGTGGTAGACTTTCTGATGGCTCTCTCCACGAATGAAGAGGGGGTGGAGGGGTATATATAGCCTCCACACAAAATCCAACCGTTACACACATAATTGAGCAATCTCGGTGAGACCGAAGTGAAAACTCGGTCAGACCGAAAGTTCAAATATAGTGAACGTTGGGGTTTTCGGTGGGACCGAAAATACCATCTCGGTGTGTCCGATATGAGTCAAAGGTAGGAACTTGCCAGAATCGGTAAGACCGAAATCAACAACTCGGATATTCCGAAATGATGACAAACGGTTACAGAAGGTTGGCAGTCCAGTTTCGGTGAGACCGAACTCAAAATCGGATGGACCGAAATTTCTAGGGTTTGGAAAATAGCTGAGGTGGTTCATCTCGGTGGGACTGAGTTGGAAGAATCGGTTTGTCCGAGATTACTTATGAGTGTGTTAAGTAGTGAAAATTGCTGATAGTTGAAGGAGCTAAATCACTAAGCACTTGAGCAACCAGATCATCAACACAACCTCATCCCCTTTTAATAGTATTGGCTTTTCCTATGGACTCAATGTGATCTTGGATCACTAAACCAAAAAAGGAGTCTTGAGCTTTTGCCAATGCTTGCCTTAGCATTTTGAGGGGTCCACTTCTTCAGACATTTCCATACCCTTATCACTGAACTTCTCTGAAATGATTCTCAAGTAACTATTAGTTCAATGATATATATGTTGTTATTAATTACCAAAACCACCCGGGGATTAGTTGCACTTTCAATCTCCCCCTTTTTGGTAATTGATGACAACATATAGATCAAAGCTTCGACAAAAGATATAATCAATGAATGATATCGTCGCTTTGAGAAGTATGTGATAAACAAGAGCTCCCCCTAAATTTGTGCATTATTTGAAATTTGCCTTTGAATGCAAATGCACAATCGATTAGGATTATGGGTCACTCTTCCATGTCACATACATCTTGGTGGAGCGCACAAAATGATAAGAATGAATAACATGCACTCAATCACCAAGACAAGAGTAAATAGCCATACAATAAGGAATAGCATATGATAAGCATTAAGCACACATTAAAGCATAGTATGACCAAGCACTCATTAAGGTAGCATCAAACGTAGTAGCAAGCACACTTAAAGTATCAAGAACCAAAAGAACCAAATGTATCTCAAAGAAAACTGGCAAAAGAACGAAAGAGCACTCTCTCTCTCCGAAGCCCTATGATCTATACAATTTCTCCCCCTTTGGCAACAAGTTACCAAAAAGTTCGAAAAAGCATAGAGCTAAACGTCACTGTGGGCTCTGCCGGCGGCTCCCGTCTGGGTAGATGTCGGAGTAGAAATGACGGCATCGGCGAAGACTTCTGCTGATGTCTGCGCTGGAGGAGTGGATGCTGGAGCTGGAGCTGGAGCTGTAGGAGGTGCTGAGGTGGTAGCCCTGGAGTCAGTCACTGGGATAGCTGCTGATCGGGATCCTCTGGGAACCTGAGCAGTCTGGCGATGAGAGTCCTGGACTAGATCATCCTGCATGAGCTCTGCTCTCTCCTGCCTTGCTTCCTCCATGTCTGCCTCAAGCTTGTTGACGGACACCTGAATCTCAGTCAGCTTCACGTCCAGAGCGTGGATCTTGTCTTCAACAATCCTCTCTAGGCTCTCCTGAGATTGTTCAATGCTGGCCAGGCGTTGTTCAATTCTCTGGGTAGCTTCAAGAATCTGCTCTCCGAAGCTCTTTGGTTTAGCTGTTGCTGCTGCTGCCTCTTTATCAGCTTTAGCTTTCTTAGCAGCCTCAATTTTGGCTTGACCTTCAACTGAGGTTGGATCCTCCTCATCCATCACAACAATGTTATCTTCATGCTCTGGCTGCAGTGGCAAGTGCTTCCTATCCAACATGAATTTGCCCGTGCCAAACTTGGCATTGATGAGCATCTGAATCTGCGGGGCAAATCCACACGACCTCTTTTGGTCAGCTGCAGTCCTCTTAATGGTTTCTACCATTAAGTCCATCACCTTGAAAGGTGCCTTCTCATCAAGAATGTGCAGCATGTTGATAGAATAGCCTCGAATCATGCGGTGGTCTCCAGACTTGGGCATCAAGGTATGCCTCAAAATAGTGTTTGTGGTGGTCAGACCTGCCTGGAGATAGTACACTGAGCCAAGCTTCCACCCTTCCAAATCAGCTGCGGGGATCTCCTTGTACATGTTCTTCATGGAATCATGGTTCTTCTTAGGAATCCCATAGACATCAATGTCGTCCTCTCTCTGCACTGGAGCATTCAGAAGTTCTGCCCATTCTTCAACAGACGAAGAAAACCTTTGACCTTCAGTCATCCAGGTGATCTTGCCATCAGGATAGAAGTGGGCTGTGGCGTAGAACTGCATGATCATCTCGTCATTCCAATCTGTCAGCTTCTGACCCACAAACTCAGCAACTCCACATGCAGTGAAGCTCTCATGCACATGGGGAAAGAAGTCTCGGTGCTCTTCACTGTCAATGTACTCCCAGTCAACATACCTGGTGTCTGCAACAATAGGCTTCTTATCCATCAACACGGTCTCATAGAAGTCCTGCTGCTCTCTGGTGTGGAATCTGGGGTCCACAGCAGTCCTTCTCCTCACGGCATATGGATCAGACTGTCTCCATAGCCTGAGACCTCTATCCTTCCTTGCCTTCATATCCTCGGCTTGAGGATGAGCATTGTTGTGAAGCGGCAACTTAGGACGGAGCTTAAGCAACACATGTTCTTCATCAGACTCAGACGGTGGCATCTCACCTTTGTTCTTCTCAGAGGCTGGAATGTTCCTGGTTGTCCTCTTGGGCTTGGCTGGAGCTGCCTTGGCTTGAGCAGGCTTCTTGGGCTTAGAAGAGGCTTGAGCCCTAATAGCATCACCCATGAACTTAGCCTTCTGAGGAGGAGGCTGGGGTGCATCTTCTTCTTCATCCACTGCTGCATCAACATGAGGTTCAGCATACACAACTCTCTTCCTCTTGGAAGTTTTCTACACCTTACTTGGAGCTGGCTCTTCCAAGTTCAGTTTCTTGGCAACAGCTGACTGCTTGACCTAGCTTGTGCCTTTCCTCGACTGAAGCCCTTGGTGCTCTTTGGCAACAACTTTTCTCTTGGGCTTGGAGGTTACTTCCTCAGCAACGAAGTCAGAGTCCTCATCATCAGAATTTCTCTGCTTTCTGGTCCTGGTGGCTGCAGGAGGCAAACCACTAGGGGTACTCCTCTCACCATCATCACTAGGACTACTAGCCTCAGGACTAGTATCTGCCTCAGGGATCTCTGCAAACGGTGACTCAGACCTGTTCTGGCTGTCACTGGCATCTGACATGGCTGACAACCTGTGAATAGATAAGGTATAGGCAGAGTAGAAGAGTTATCATAACTGCAGAGGTTTTTGCAAAAAAAAATGAGTTCAAATCTTAGTTTTGAGTTTTCACAGAATGCATTTCGGTCAAACCGATTTTTAGTTTCGGTGAATCCGAAGTGTATAACAGAAACCTACACACCACTTTCGGTCAGACCGAAATGGGTTTCGGTCCTGCCGATAAACTAGGGTTTCACTAAAACTGAGTTTCGGTCACACCGATTTGCACAACTCGGTTAGACCGAAAGTGCAGTGCAATGGCCAGAGGCCAAATCGGTCATTCCGAGTTTTCAAAATCGGTTTCACCGAGATGTGTTCCGTGGAAACCTAAACCTAAGAATTTCGCTCGAAACTAAGACGATCTGATCTGATGTTAAGGAAGATTTCAAACGTGGCTAGATGCAGGGCAAACCAATCGTGCAAGAATCAGATGGGGAGCACGAGAGGGATCGAGACTCACCCTAACTTGGTGGAGTCCCTCTACGGCGGCAACGGCGCGGAGAAGAATACCGTTGACGGCGGCGGAGACCTGCGGCGAGGGCGCACAGGCGACGACGGCGACGATCCGAAGACCAGGGCGACGGCAGCAGGGGACTTGGGGGCGAAACGGTTTGAAGAAGTAATCGCGCGCTGCCCTCAGTATTTATATCCCCATGCTGTCGGTGGGATCGAGTTGAAAAACTCGGTGACACCGAAATGGATAACTGCTGTGCAGTTACACATATCGGTCACGCCGAGATTTATAACTCGGTTTCACCGAGATGAAACCTAGATCAGTCTAAGCGTTTCGGTTGGACCGAGATGGAGAAGTTGGTCAGACCGAAATTGACTTAGAAGGTTTTGGAAGTCAGCCTTAGACGGATCGGTGGCTCCGAGTGCTCCTCACTCGGAGGGTCCGAAAATGACTTGTTCAAAGTTGTGATATGAGCATGAATAGAATTTGAGACAAGAAAGCATAGATAGCTAGGGGAGGTGCTTAGGCATTCTTGTCCATCCATTTGGCCAGAAAGAAAAATCAAAACAACCAAAACAACAAATGGATGTCCTTGAATGGATAAAATCATGCATTCAACATGTTCACACAATAAGATAGCAAATGAAATATGTGTCAAACATGCACAACCAAAACTCTAGCTACTAGCACACAATTTGTCGATGACTAGGTCATCTATATATGAGTATTTTGGCTTAGGAGTCAAATGAGAACATTTGATCATAGGTCATACTCATCGTTTAAGCACAAGTGGGGTTACCACTTTTACATAAAGCATTGATGTGTTCACATCATTTGGAGATGCTTTAGCTCAATTTTTAGAGCAAAGCTCCCCCTAGATGTGAGAACCCCTTTTAAAGGGTCAAACTAACCTTGGGTTGTCATAGAAGACTTCATGTAGATGTTGAAGATGTGGATGCTCAATGTTGATGTAGATCATCAAGAGTTGGGAGCTATCCTTTGGATTAGAGCACTTTCAATACCTACATGGGTTAGTCCCACAAGGAACAAACAAGGATATCCATAGACATAGATTGAAGTTCACAAAAGATGATGTCCATGAAAGCAATGATTACCTTGTCCCTTGACTTACCAACAAGAGGGTTTGTGACTCCATGAACTATTGCATGATGTGGAAGTTGTTTGCACAAGTTCTTGCCAAAATGAATGTGAGTGAAGTATGTTGGCGGAGTCACCCTCAAGAACCTTCTAGTTCTTCTTCTTCGGGATCCACATCATCTTGATGGGAATCCTTGGGGTTGTAGTTGAGCTTGAAGAAGTAGAACTTGACGTGTCCTTGGGAACCCACTTGACCATGGCTTGAGGTGCTTCAATGAATGCATCAATCTCCTCTTGAAGCTTGTCCTTGGCCTTTAGCTTGTGGTCTTGTGGTGGAAGGTCATCTTGAGCTTGTTCCACATTGGAAGAAGTAGGATCATACTTCTCCTTTTGAGAAACAAACTGTGGAGTAGGGTATTGACCTTCTTCCCACTCAACACCTTCGGCATTGAACTTTCGCTCAAAACCAATCCCTTGATTCTTCCGGTGCCTTCCTTGTTTGCGAACAATTTCCTCAAAGTTCTTGCTTCCGGCAAGACTCTTGTAGACACCTTTCTCTATGATTTCCTTCAATAAGCTATTTTCTTGCTCAAGTGTAACTTGGCTTGAAACATTGTTAGTGGAATCAAGAGAACTACTAGAAGCAACAATATTGGATTTGACATTGTTATTGTTACTACTAGGGGAAGAATTTTTCTTATGCTTGTCATGCTTAGTCTTAATAGGTGGCAAGAAATTAGACAAGAGAAGTCGTTTGGCAAGATATGAAGAACTCTTCTTTCGAAGATCGTCATTGATCGCTTTTAGAAACTCATGTTCTTGCTCTAGAGTGAGCTTCTCGAAGCGTAGCTTCTCATGAGATCTTAGGAGCTCTCTATGATCTTCTTGAGTTGTTTCATGAGCTAACTTAAGAGTGTTTAGTTCTTTAGTTAGACGCTCAATCTCCTTCATAGCATTGTCATTCGACTCTTCTCGACTATAAAGACTACTAGCATTTTCATCGTTACTAAGCTCACTAGATTTATCATGCAAGAGCTCATCTTCACCAAGCAAGTCATCCTCATCACTATCAAAGTCAATGAATTCAGGGTGTGTTACCTTGGGGCCTTTAGCCATGAAGCATCTTCCAATTCCCTCATTTGGTGAATCAAATAAGTCGTAGGAGTTGGAGTTGGAGGATACGAGTGCAAGACCGGCAACACCTTCATCTTGACTGTAGTCGGAGTCGGAGTGATAGCTTCCATCGGATTGATTGTCGGAGTCGGAGCCGGAGACCCATTCACCTACATGAGCTTGATGTCTTCTTCTTGTGTAGCTCCTTGATGACTTGTCCATCCTCTCCGAATCCTTGCTTCTCCGAGAGGGTCTTCGTTCATGACGATCATCTCTACTCCTTCTCTCTCTCCGAGGTGACTCATCTCTTGCTCTTCTTCTTGGAGATTCTTCTCTTCTCTTGTGGGGAGCCGTACACTCATTTGAGAAGTGTCCGGGTCTTCCACAATTGTAGCAGTTTCGATCACGACTAGAAGATCTCTTTTCATCATATGATCTAGACTTTGAGCTTCTTTCTTTGCCTCTATTCTTGTAGAACTTGTTGAAGTTCCTAACCATTAGGCTTATCTCTTCATTGGAAATGAACTTGTCACTTGAGGTTGTGGGAGCATCACTTGTAGCTTTGTAAGCACCACTTGACTTGTTGTGAAGCTCTTCCTTATCCTTAAGTGTCATCTCATGAGCAACAATTCTTCCAATGACTTCAGTTGGCTTGAGAGTCTAGTAGTTTGGCATCATTTGGATCAAAGTGCACACGGTGTCATACTTTCCATCCAAAGCTCTGAGAATCTTCTTAATGATGAATCGGTCGGTCATTTCTTCGCTTCCTAAGCCGGCAATCTCATTTGTGATGAGAGCAAGCCTAGAGTACATTTCAGCGACTCCTTCACCATCCTTCATCTTGAACTTGTCAAGTTGACCTTGAAGAATATCTAGCTTTGATTCCTTCACAGATTCAGTACCTTCGTGCATTTCAACCAAAGTATCCCAAATCTCTTTAGCATTCTCAAGACGGCTGATTTTGTTGAACTCCTCGGGACACAAAGCATTGAAGAGAATGTCACAAGCTTGAGCATTGTTTTGCAACATCCGCAACTCTTCCGGTGTAGCTTCGCGATCCGGAACTTTTCCTTCCTCGAAGAATTCACCTTGCATACCAACACAAATAATGCCCCATGCGGCTGGGTTATGACCAAGAATATGCATTTTCATTTTATGCTTCCAACTAGCAAAATTTGTACCATCAAAGTAAGGACCTCTACGATAATTACCCTCACTAGACGCCATACTCTCCTAGGTTGTGAAACCAAGCTTATGGAGTCCAATGCAATGGAAACCAAAACAATGGAGACCAAAGCTCTGATACCACTTGTAGGATCAAAAGTATGTCTGGAGGGGGGGGGGTGATTAGACTACTTGACAATATAAAAATTCTGCCTTTTGATCATGAACAGTTTTTGGCAGTTTTACAATTATGATCAATTCAAGTATCACCCTACACATGCAATTCTAGAGTATAAGCAGCGGAAAGTAAATTGCACATGTAGTAAAGAGAGGTGGAGAAGATCAAACGCAATTTGGAGACGCGGAGATTTTTCTCGTGGTTCCGATAGGTGGTGCTATCGTACATCCACGTTGATGGAGACTTCAACCCACGGAGGGTAACGGCTGCGCGAGTCCACGGAGGGCTCCACCCACGAAGGGTCCACGAAGAAGCAACCTTGTCTATTCCATCATGGCCTACGCCCACGAAGGACTAGCCTTACTCGGGGTAGATCTTCACGAAGTAGGCGATCTCCTTGCCCTTACAAACTTCTTGGTTCAACTCCACATCTCGAAGACGGAGGCTCCCAAGCGACACCTAACCAATCTAGGAGGCACCACCCTCCAAAAGGTAATAGATGTTGTTGATGATGATGAACTCCTTGCTCTTGTGCTTCAAATGATAATCTCCCCAACACTCAACTCTCCTCACTGATATGGCTGTGGTGGAAGAAAGGATTGAGTGGAAAGCAACTTGGGAAGGCTAGAAATCAAGTTTCATATGGTAGGAATGGAATGACTTGATCTCAACACAAGGGTAGGTGGTTCTCTTCTCAAAAAGTGTAAGGTAGGAGTGGTAGTACTTTCTGATGGCTCTCTCCACGAATGAAGAGGGGGTGGAGGGGTATATATAGCCTCCACACAAAATCCAACCGTTACACACATAATTGAGCAATCTCGGTGAGACCGAAGTGAAAACTCGGTCAGACCGAAAGTTCAAATATAGTGAACGTTGGGGTTTTCGGTGGGACCGAAAATACCATCTCGGTGTGTCCGATATGAGTCAAAGGTAGGAACTTGCCAGAATCGGTAAGACCGAAATCAACAACTCGGATATTCCGAAATGATGACAAACGGTTACAGAAGGTTGGCAGTCCAGTTTCGGTGAGACCGAACTCAAAATCGGATGGACCGAAATTTCTAGGGTTTGGAAAATAGCTGAGGTGGTTCATCTCGGTGGGACTGAGTTGGAAGAATCGGTTTGTCCGAGATTACTTATGAGTGTGTTAAGTAGTGAAAATTGCTGATAGTTGAAGGAGCTAAATCACTAAGCACTTGAGCAACCAGATCATCAACACAACCTCATCCCCTTTTAATAGTATTGGCTTTTCCTATGGACTCAATGTGATCTTGGAAACCAAAAAAGGAGTCTTGAGCTTTTGCCAATGCTTGCCTTAGCATTTTGAGGGGTCCACTTCTTCAGACATTTCCATACCCTTATCACTGAACTTCTCTGAAATGATTCTCAAGTAACTATTAGTTCAATGATATATATGTTGTTATTAATTACCAAAACCACCCGGGGATTAGTTGCATTTTCACGCCGATGTACCGTACGTGTGTTGAACGCGGAGGTGCCGTCCGTTCGGCACTAGGATCATCGGTGATAGGGATCACGACGAGTACGACTCCATCATCCACGTTCCTTCGAACGCTTCCGCTCGCGATCTACAAAGGGTATGTAGATGCACTCCTTTATGCTCGTTGCTAGATGGCTCCTTAGATTGGTCTTGGTGAAGCGTAGGAATTTTTTTGAATTCTGCTACGTTCGCCAACAAAACTTCCCAGCTCCATACTTCCTCTTGCGGTTGTCAATCTGTTGCTGCTTACCTTCCAGCATAATTGCCTTGTCCACAAGCTCTTGGTAGTTGTTGTAGGTGGCTAGCATCAGCTGCATACTCATCTCGTCATTGAGTCCTTCTAGGAACTTCTCCTGCTTCGCGACGTCAGTGGACACATCATCTGGCGCATTGCGAGCTAGCTGCCGAAAGTCATCCATGTACTGCCCTACAGTACGGTTTCCTTGGCACAAGTTGTGAGACTCATGCTTCTTCAGGCTCATGGCTCCTGCTGAGACATGTGCTGTGTGAAAAGTTTGCCGAAACTGATCCCAAGTAATCGCAGCAAGTGGGTAGGTGGCGGTGTAGTTCTCCCACCAAGCGACTGATGGTCCCTCAAGCTGATGTGCAGCAAAACATACTCTTTCTGCATGAGTGAATCCTACAGTGGCTAACTCTCTGTCCATCTTACGGAGCTAGTCATCTGCAACTATGGGCTCGGTGCTACTAGAGAACATCGGTGGTTGCAACCTTATGAACCGGGTCAAGTTGTCATGGGGTGGTGGAGGTGGGTTGTTGTTGTTGTTGTTGTTGTTCTGGTTCTGGACAAGAAGTTGCAGCAAAGTGTTCTGCTGCTGGATCAACTGGATGAGCTCAGGGGGAAACTCAAATCTGGGCTCACGTCTCGGAGGCATCTGAGGGGTTTGGAGGGGAGAGATTAGAATAGAATGAGGTCTAGGGGAAAATCACTACCCATATGCACATGAGACAAACAATTCATAACATATCACTCAATTCAAACAAGATCCTATTACAAAGCTAGCGAATGATTCTAACTACTCGACTTGATACTATTGATAACAGGGTGGTCATCTAATCACTGTCATCTGAAGACTCCATGATATCTGCTCCAGCTTCGTCTTCATAGTCACTTTCGTCACTGTCGGTGTCGTCTATCAGGATATAGTTCTCCATGGTAATTCCTATCTCTGGTTCTGGCTTTGCGGTGCCAATTCCAACCTTTTTCTTCAGTGCTTCATTCTGCACCAATAGTACGGCGATTTCTTCTTCATATCTGTCACGTACTGTCTTGAGTTCTTCTTCTAGCTCCACATTCCGAGTTATCACCATATTGGTTGTCACATCCCTAGTCAGTGCTTGCATTAGGACTAGCTAGAGTGTGCATCATGTTTACTTTTCACAGAAACTTGAAATGGGAATGACAGAAACCCTAGCACCCCTCTTCTAACAACTAGGGTTCAATACAATCTTTTCCAATGTACCCAAAATGCCCTTCAAAAATGTTCATCATCTTTCCCTTGGTCTTAAACCTCTGCCAAAAATGGTGCACAATTTTCTAGGACATCCAAAGGTCTCTGGATTAATTCATATTGTAATTGCATTTGGGCATTTAAATGCTATAAAATATTTTATGTGCCCAAATAATCCTAAACTGAAATGTTCCATGTTGGTTATATGCTAAACAGTGGGCATGAGCAGTTTGGTGATTTTTGAAAGTGCCTAAGCATTTTTAGAAAAGCCACAAAGTTACAAAAGAAATAGAAAACAGAAAACAAATAAAACAAAAGAGGAAGCAGAGACTTACCTGAGGCCCACTTACCAGCCTGGCCCAGTACGGCCCAGCCCACCAGGGGCACACTCGTCTTCTTCCCCGTGCCAGCGCACGAAGCAGCTCGGTGGCGAGCGCCGACGACGCGCCGGCCACCTCCTACATGCCTAGCTACTCCCCCCGACGCCCTGGACGGCTCTGGACGTCGCCACGCAGACCCCCTCGACCACTCTCCTCTCTCCCAGCCTCGTCTCTCTCGCTCCACGCCTCGTGGCCGAGCGCCACCGTCGCCACCAACGCCGTTCGCCGTAGCCACCGCGCTCCTTTTGCCCACCCATTTTGCCCAGGAGCTCCGCCTCGTCCTCCTCGTCCTCCGCACCAAACTACAGGACACCGGGAAGCCCCGCTTCATCTTCACCGTTGCCATCTTCAACCTACGGCCGCGGAGATCGCCGACGACCGTGCGCCCGCCCCGACGCGTCCCCGAGCCCGCTGAGCATCTCATCCCTCTCCCTGTGAGCTCCTGCGTCGAACCCCCCTCCTCCCCGCTTCGTTTGCTCGCTGTAGACGCCGCCCCCTTGCTCGTCGTAGCACGCCGCCGCACAAGCTCGTCGCCGACGAGGCTCCGGTGACCAATTGGCTCCGTGCACATGCCCGTCGTCTTCGTGAGCTCACGTAGCACCCGTAGGAACCAACCGTTGGTCCTCCTGTGCCCTGTGTTATAGTTTTCATCGGCGCCCGAGCTCCGGCCCCCGCCGTTGAGGTCGCCGCCGACGTTTCCGGCCACCCCAGCTTCTCCGACCTGTTCCGTTGGATGCACGACTTCTCCAGCTCTCCGTAGATGCCCTCCGCCGCTATTTTGGTTATCGGAACGTTGTTTCCAAGCCGCGCCGCCGTCCTAGCTCTCGCCGGCGGCGAGTCGCCGGTGGGGTTGACCCGCTTTGACCACGCCTGGACCCCCCTGTGTCCATGATATGTGGGGCCGGCCTTTGACTAGTTTTAGTTTAGGTTTTTAATTGAGTACTAATTGTTGTCATTAGTTTAATGAGTCACTGACACGTGGGGCCCAACCCCTCTTAAACTTTTAGCTTAGTGTTAAACTTTTTAGTTAGTACTGAGAGACTGACCAATGGGGCCCACTGGTCAGGTTTGACCTGGACGCCCTGTTGACTGGCTGACATCAGCATGATGTCATGCTGACGCAGTAAGTGATTTTCTGGGATTATTTGATTTAAAACAAATCAGGAAATTCTATAAAATGCTTTAAACTTCAAAAATTCATATAAATTCAACAGTAGCTCAGATGGAAAAGATTTATATATGAAAATTGATCAGAAAAATCCAATCTTTCCAATGGCACTGTTTTCATGCATGTTTGAGCAAGTTAACCTTGCTGTTCACTTTAAAACATGATAATGCACTCTAATAAATAATAGTTTGGGTTTCAATTTGAATCTTAGATTCAAATGGGCACAAACCCTTCTGTTCATAGATGCATTAGCCCAAAGCACATGCATCTTGCCATATCATGAGCATGCATCATATTGTTGCATTTGTTTGCTTATTGATTGTATCACCGGTGTTCTCCGTGTTAGGTCCTGCTCCCGAGGATACTTCTGCGTATCCAACTGAAGAGCAGTACCGGACAACCACTCTGTCAGGCAAGCAACCTTTGATCATTTCGATACAAACCCATCTTCTCGCTCCTGCTCTCTTTTACTGCATTAAGGCAACAGCGTGTGAACTGCTACTTGCTGCGGTAGTTGAACCCTATTCCCTTGCATGGCCTGTCTTTGCCACAGTAAATAGTTGAAACCCACTAGCATGTGTAGGAGTTGATTGAGCCATGTGATGTGTGATCCACCATGCTATTTGTTTATGTTGCCTGCTATGCTTAGAGTTGTGTCAGGTCTGGTTCATCTGGGTGATGGATCAGAGTGAAATGATCATACCGGTAAAGAGAGGGAAGTGTGGAACATGTTTGGTAAAGGTATCGATGAAAGGCCATGTAGGAGTATGTGGTGGGTTGTTTCATTGGAACCGTCCATAGGACCTGAGATCTGTATGTGTGGTTCAAGTTTCAGCTACTACCACACGTTGGGATCCTTAATTGACCCTCTCAACTTATTAACTACCCTTGACCTCTGTCCAGGAGTTGCAACTAGTTTCTAGTGTTTGTAGCTTACTGGTGGTCGTGCACAGCGCTGACCCTCGGGGTGGGCTGTGATGCGACAGGTACGTGGCACGGTGTACCGGTCGCCCGTTTGGTGACTCGGGAACCCTGTACACATCATTTGGGGCCGTGAGCGACACCCCGGCCGGATCTTCCCACGGATGGAACCCAAATAGGCGATAAACCTGGACGAGAGACTTGTGTGGTTAGTCAGGTCGAAGCCGACACCCTCGCTGGGCTTCCGCTCGAAGGTTGCCGAGTACATGTCGAGTAAACGGCGATAAGTGGTGGAAGCGTGTGTGAAGAAGTACACCCCTGCAGGGTTACCAATCTATTCGAATAGCCGTTGGTCGCGGTACGGACTACTTGGTTACTCTCACAGTTCATAGACAAGTTGATGGATACTACTAAAAACCTCAAGACAAGTGTGAGTGCCGTGGATGGCCCTTCCGTAGGATGATGGAAGAGGATCCACGGTGGTGTATTGTTGTGGTGAGTAGAGGACTCGTGTATGTATTCTTATGTTGCAATCCGCTGAGAGTCGTAGTATAGGTTAGCCAAGAGTCAAAGCTGGCTTGCTGCTATGAACTCCACTACCCTTGTTGACAATGTTGCATGTATGATAGGTTCTGTTGTAAGACTTGGTGAGTACCTTTGTACTCATGTTTGCTTAATAACTGTTGCAGAGGAGAACCCTGCCCCTTCTGATGGGTTCTACATAGACGTTGACATTGACGAGTATCTTGGTACCCAGACGGAGATCCTGACCTTGTGAAGGGCCTTGTATATAGTTAGGCTACACCAAGCCTGTTCTATTTTCCAAGTTGTCTGTACTCAGACATGTTAGCTTCCGCTTGTGCTTGTATGATTGTATGACTTGAGTGTTGGGTCATGTGACCCCTACCTATATGGATATGTTATATATGGCTCTTCGGAGCCTCTTAAATAAAGTACTTTGAGTCATAGAGTTCTGTTGTGATGCATTGTTGTATTTGCACATATTGAGCATATTGTGTGTATGATTGAAATGCTTGGTATGTGTGGGATCCGACACCTAGTTGTTTTCCTTTGGTAGCCTATCTTACAGGGAAATGCCTCCTAGTGCTTCCACTGAGCCTTGGTAGCTTGCTACTTCTCGGAACACGTAGGCTGGCCGGCATGTGTCCTTCTTCGTTCCTGTGTCTGTCCCTTAGGGGAAATGTCACGTGTTGTTCCTTTAAGTCCATGTAGCTTGCTACGACTTGGGTTCATACGTTGATGATCGACACGTTCGTTGCTGGGTCATGGATGCGTGTCTTTGTAATTTAGTGCCACTTTTGGTTTATAACTAGCCATGTCGGCCCGGGTTCTCTGTCATATGGATGCTAGCGACACTGACATATACGTGTGCCAAAATGCGCAAACGGTCCTGGGCCAGGTAAGGTGGCACTCGTGGGGATACCGTGCGTGAGGCGGCAAAGTGATATGACATGTTACAAGCTAGATCGGTGTGACTTAGGATCGGGGTCCTGACAGCGTTGGCATCAGAGCCGGACTGCCTGTAGGTTTCTCAAGCCAAACTGGTCGATGTTGAGTCTAGAAAATTCTTAGTTATATGTAGGGGAATTGAGTGGAAGGGAACGTAAGGCTCTTTTACTTCTTTACCTTATGCCCTTCTGATCTGAGTCAGCCTATTCTTTCTACGGGGGTTTAGGACTAGGCCTCTCATTCTTACTAGGTTCACGTGTTACTAATCCGTAGACTCTTAGGATTGTTGGTTTCAAGCCTCAGTTCAGTTTCTACCCTTCTGGTATGTTGTTTAGTTGGAACCGGAACCTTGATATGATATGGTTGAGTGGCTATGCTATCATTTGTATGATGTCTCGAAATCGATTTTGAGCATTTACAGTTGTTATGCTTCCCGATTTCTTCCAGAAATTCTAATGCCTTTGCATTATTTCGTGTTTCAGATGTCTGGTCGCACACCTCACCAAGTGGTTCGTTTGACTCGGTGCATTAATGTGCCCAGTCACACGGCCATGCTAGTCCGTGTGTTGACTGAGACCGGCTACCGTTGGTATCCTGAGTACACCGTGGAGGAACAGTACCGGGATTTCAACCAGAGTCAGTATTTCTGCACAGTCCAGATATACCCCTCATATCTCGGAGCTAACGACCCCATCCATTGGTCTTATGGACTCGGGGTTACCATCGAGATGGCAGTGCAGGATGCCGCTTACTCGATGATGACCATCATCCGGGCTAGGCATGCCCTGCTGCTGAACACTGAGTTCTGTTACCTGCCAGCCTCACTTCCTGGAGAGGAAGGCTACTACACTGGTCTGTATACTAATGCTGCTCATGAGGAGCCACTGCTTCAGACTACTATCCAGATGCTGGAGCATAGGGACCGTGAGGTCCGTGCCCTCCGGATGGAGCTGTATAACACCTGAGCCGCCCACTGGACTACTTTGACACGGCTTACACCTGCCATGAACGCCGAATATCTGGATATGCAGGATTTGTACCCCGTGCGGACTCGTCTGCCTGATCGTATGGATTGGCATGACGTTGGGGGTATTACACCTCCACGTGGGCGTCGTTTACCACCAGCATCGGGACCGAGGCCACATCCATGTCCCTATGGTCCATAGCCTTCGAGTGCTCGAGAGTTTCAAGATCCATCTGTTCCACTTCCAGGCCACAGTGGTAATATTTACGAAGATTACTACGGGAGTGTCTGAGCTAGACCGTGGATGTAGTAGTATCGTAGTAGTTGTATTTCCACAGTCCTGCGCGTCTTGTGGAATATGACTTAGCTAGTACCGAGTTCTGCAGGTGTAGTTAAATAATGCATAGGAGCTTGGAATGCCTCTGATGAGTTGTATCGTCTTTCACCGCAGTTGTACTTTAGCCTTGGCTTGTACTAAACTATGTATGGTGTGTATGACCACTGGTGTATATATGGTAGTTTCTATATTACCATGTCGTACGGATGAACATCTCTGCATTCCGTGTCATCCATTACATTCTGCACTCCTATGTCAAGTTTTTGCCATCCTTGTCTAAACTGTTGTTTTGTTTTCCTAGGATGGTCAACACTAGCAGCACTCCTGCTGCTCAAGAGCAGGGTGAGGCTTGTGGGGCTAGGGATGAGAATCTGCCCCAGCCACCCTCCTTGGCTGAAGTTATGCTCGAGGCAGAACGGAACAAGAGAGAGACCAGCCGTCTGCTAGAACGCATAGAGTAGAACATTGGGTTCCGTCAGAGAGACGACATGGTGTCAATTAATGACTTCATCAAGATGTGCCCACCGAAGTTCCATCACTCCGCTGAACCTCTGGATGCGGATGACTGGCTTCGCAGTATCACCCACAAGCTACACTCTGCCCGTGTGGCCGAAGCTGACAAGGTTACCTACGCCGCCTACCATCTTGAGGGCCCTGCCAGTCTCTGGTGGGAAAACTTTGAGGCTATGCGTCCCGCTGGCCAAATCACTACTTGGGCTGAGTTCAGTGAGGCATTCCGTGAACATCACATTCCGGAAGGACTCATGGATCGCAAGCGGGAGGAATTATGCAATTTCACCAAGGGCCGGTTAACCGTGGATGGCTATAGTCGCGAGTTTGGCAACTTGGCACGCTATGCACCCGAGGAAGTGTCCACCGACGCCAAGAAGCAGGCGAGGTTCCGCAAGGGACTCAGCCCCGAACTTCGCTGAGATCTACATCTGCACGAATGCACCTCCTTCCAGAAGTTGGTGAACAAAGCTATCAGTGCTGAGACGGGCCAGACTGATTTCGAAGCCACACGCAAGCATCCTCGTGATTTTGGTTCCTCATCCGGCTCTGGCTCTCACAAGCGCCTTGTGTGGGTCCCTAACACTGCTCTGCCACCTAAGTACACTCCGAGGCCATCCTATGAGGCGCCTCGCCCAACTCAACAGTATGCACCTGCCAAGACTTATGGAGGACCACCTACCAACTTTGCTCCATGCACTGGCACTGTGACATGCTTCAAGTGTGGAGAACTAGGGCACTACATGCGTGAGTGTCCTCAGAACCAGCCAGGAAAGTCTGTTGGCCGTGGTAAGCCAACATGCAAGGTGAACTATGTCAAGCCAATCCCCACTGCGCGTGGTCATGTCAACTATGTCTCTGCTGAGGAAGCTTATGAGGATCCTAACGTCGTCCTTGGTACGCTTCTCGTTAACTGCCATCCGGCATCTGTTCTTTTCGATAATGGAGCATCTCATTCGTTCATATCTGAGAGCTATGCTCGAATGCACAACATGACTTTTTGTGACATGCCCACTTCCATGGTTATTCAAACTCCTGGTTCAAAGTGGCAAACCTCTAGGGTAAGACATGGAAATGAAATTCTTGTCGATAGACTTGTTTTCCTTGCATCACTAATCGCTCTCAAGTCCTCGGACATAAACATCATTTTGGGTATGGACTGGATGACAGCTCATTACGCCAAGATTGATTCCTATACTAGGACCGTTCAACTTACACACCCATCCGGCAAGACAGTCAATGTTTTGGCCCGAATGACTGGGCGTCAGCTCTACTCCCTTAATGCCAGCCCTCTACCAGAACTCGAAGATATCTCGGTAGTCCGTGACTTTCCGGATGTCTTTCCAGAAGAACTGCCAGGTGTTCCACCTGACAGACATGTCGAGTTCGTGATAGATCTTATTCCAGGAACTGTCCCAATCTCTAGGAGACCCTATAAGATGGCACCCCTAGAATTAGATGAGCTTAAGAAACAACTCGATGAGTCCTTGAAAAAGGGTTTCATCCATCCTAGTTCTTCCCCTTGGGCTTGTCCCATCCTCTTCGTCAAGAAGGAGGATGGAACGGAACGGATGGTTGTAGATTATCGACCTGTCAATCTGGTCACCATAAAGAACAAGTATCCGCTCCCCAGGATCAACGACCTGTATGATCAGCTCACTGGATCCTCAGTCTTTTCCAAAATGGATTTGAGGTTGGGTTACCATCAAATCAAAATCAAGAACGGGGACATTCCTAAAAACGGCTTTTGTTACTCGATATGGCCAATACGAGTACACCGTCATGTCCTTCGGGTTAACCAATGCCCCAACCACTTTCTCCCGGCTAATGAATTCTATATTCATGGAGTATTTGGATAAATTCGTCGTGGTATGCCTCGATGATATACTCATTTACTCCAAGAACAAGGAAGATCATGCCGAGCATCTAAGGCTGGTATTGACGAAACTTCGAGAGCACCGTCTTTACGCCAAATTCTCCAAGTGTGAATTCTGGTTGCCAGAAGTGACCTATCTAGGCCATGTGATCTCTGGCAAGGGTATTGCCGTCAATCCCGAGCAAGTTCAAGCCGTCCTTGATTGGACTCCTCCTGAATCGGTCAAGCAAGTTGGGAGTTTCCTTGGCTTAGCGAGCTATTGCCGACGCTTCGTCGAGAATTTCTCCAAGGTTGCTAAACCTCTAACTGAACTCCTCAAGAAAGATAAAAAGTTTGAATGGACCCCACAGTGCGAGTCCAGTTTTGAGGAACTGAAAAGACGCCTGACATCTGCACCCGTAATGGTACCACCAGACTTTTCCAAGGATTTTATTATCTACTACGACGCCTCGCGACAAGGACTAGGTTGCATACTCATGCAAGATCGTCAAGTGATCGCATATGCATCTCGACAATTGCGCCCACATGAGGATAACAATCCTACACATGATCTATAGCTTGCAGCTGTAGTCCACACACTCAAAACATGGCGACATTACCTTCTTGGTAATCGCTGTGAAATCTTCACCGATCACCAAAGTCTGAAATACATCTTCACCCAACCAGATTTGAATCTTAGGCAAAGGCGTTGGGTTGAGTTGCTCATAGATTACGACTTAGGAATCACTTACACCCCTGGGAAGGCCAATGTCATGGCTGACGCACTGAGTCGTAAGTCTTATTGTAACAACCTGATGTTACAACAAGGGCAACCACTTCTCCACGAGGAATTTCGAAAGCTTAACCTTCACATTGTTCCTCGAGGATTCCTTTCCACCTTGGTGGCGAAACCTACCCTTATGGATCAAATCATAGCTGCCCAGCGGTATGATAGAGGTATATCTCGGATCAAGGAGAACATTGCTAGGGGTGTTGCTAAAAGTTTCTCTATGGATGATCGAGGTGTTGTGTACTTCGAGAACCGCTTGGTGGTACCAAAGAAACAACAATTACGGCAGTTGATCCTTAAGGAGGCTCATGAATCTCCTCTCACGATTCATCCCGGTAGTACCAAAATGTATCAGGACCTACGCCAGAGGTTCTGGTGGACTAGGATGAAGAGAGAAATCGCTCAGTTCATTGCTAATTGCGACATTTGTCGTCAAGTTAAAGCAGAGCATCAATGGCCTGCTGGCACCCTTCAACCTTTAGCTATTCCTGAGTGGAAATGGGACAAGATCGGTATGGATTTCATTACCGGATTTGCCAGGACTAGAAAAGGGAATAATGCTATCTTCGTTGTTATCGACCGCCTATCCAAAGTAGCCCATTTCCTACCTGTTCGAGAGAGTATAACCGCTAACCAGCTAGCAGACTTGTATATCTCTCGGATAGTATCACTTCATGGTGTGCCGTTGGAGATTAACTCAGACCGTGGAAGTCTTTTCACTTCACGATTTTGGGGATGTTTCCAGAATGCTATGGGGACTCATCTCTCTTTCAGCACCGCCTTTCATCCTCAGTCAAGTGGTCAAGTGGAACGAGTCAATCAAATTCTGGAAGATATGCTTCGAGCATCTGTCATCTCTTTCGGAATGAATTGGGAGAAGTGTCTTCCATTTGCCGAATTCGCTTATAACAATAGTTATCAAGCCAGCTTGGGCAAAGCTCCCTTCGAAGTTCTATATGGACGAAGATGTCGAACACCTCTTAACTGGTTAGAAACCGGGGAAAGACAATTCTTTGGTCCGGATATGATCCAGGAAGCAGAAGAGCAAGTTTGCATCGTTCGTGAGAAATTGAAAATAGCCCAGTCTCGCCAGAAGAGCCAATATGATAGTCATCATAAGGCTGTGACTTTTGAAGTCGGCGATAAGGCTTATCTTCGGGTTACTCCTCTTAAGGGAACCCATCGCTTCGGTATCAAAGGCAAATTGGCTCCTCGTTACATCTGTCCTTTTCGCATTCTTGCCAAACGAGGAGAAGTTGCCTACCAATTGGAACTACCTCCGCACCTTTCCAGAGTTCATGATGTCTTCCACGTTTCTCAACTCAGGCGTTGCTTCTCGGATCCTATCCGCGGAGTGGACCACGAAATGCTTGATCTCCAGGACAATCTCACATATCGAGAATACCCCGTTCGCATTCTTGATCAAACCGAGCGTACCACTCGATGTCGTAATATCAAGTTTCTCAAGGTTCGATGGTCACATCATTCTGAGAGTGAAGCTACTTGGGAAAGGGAGGATCGTCTTCGACTTGAGTACCCCACCCTCTTTCCAGAGGAACCCGAATCTCGGGACGCGATTCTTTTGAGTGGGGGTGAGTTGTCACATCCCTAGTCAGTGCTTGCATTAGGACTAGCTAGAGTGTGCATCATGTTTACTTTTCACAGAAACTTGAAATGGGAATGACTGAAACCCCAGCACCCCTCTTCTAACAACTAGGGTTCAATAAAATCTTTCCAATGTACCCAAAATGCCCTTCAAAAATGTTCATCATCTTTGCCTTGGTCTTAAACCTCTGCCAAAAATGGTGCACAATTTTCTAGGACATCCAAAGGTCTCTGGATTAATTCATATTGTAATTGCATTTGGGCATTTAAATGCTATAAAATATTTTATGTGCCCAAATAATCCTAAACTCAAATGTTCCATGTTGGTTATATGCTAAACAGTGGGCATGAGCAGTTTGGTGATTTTTGAAAGTGCCTAAGCATTTTTAGAAAAGCCACAAAGTTACAAAAGAAATAGAAAACAAAAAACAAATAAAACAAAAGAGGAAGCAGAGACTTACCTGAGGTCCACTTACCTGCCTGGCCTAGTACGGCCCAGCCCACCAGGGGCACACTCGTCTTCTTCCCCGTGCCAGCGCACGAAGCAGCTCGGTGGCGAGTGCCGACGACGCGCCGACCACCTCCTGCTTGCCTAGCTACTCCCCCCGATGCCATGGACGGCTCTGGATGTCGCCACGCAGACCCCCTCGACCGCTCCCCTCTCTCCCTGCCTCGTCTCTCTCGCTCCGCGCCTCGTGGCCGAGGGCCACCGTCGCCACCGACGCCGTTCGCCGTAGCCACCGTGCTCCTTTCGCCCACCCGTTTTTCCCAGGAGCTCCGCCTCGTCCTCCTCGTCCTCCGCACTGAACTACAGGACACCGGGAAGCCCCGCTTCATCTTCACCGTTGCCGTCTTCAACCTACGGCCGCGGAGCTCCTGCGTCGAACCCCCCTCCTCCCCGCTTCGTTCGCTCGCTGTAGACGCCGCCCCCTTGCTTGCCGTAGCACGCCACCGCACAAGCTCGTCGCCGACGAGGCTCCGGTGACCAATTGGCTCCGTGCACATGCCTGTCGTCTTCGTGAGCGCATGTAGCACCCGTAGGAAGCAACCGTTGGTCCTCCTATGCCCTGTGTTGTAGTTTTCATCGGCGCCCGAGCTCCGGGCGCCGCCGTTGAGGTCGCCGCCGACGTTTCCGGCCACCCCAGCTGCTCCGACCTGTTCCGTTGGATGTGCGACTTCTCCATCTCTCCGTAGATGCCCTCCGCCGCTATTTTGGTCATCGGAACGCTGTTTCCGAGCCGCGCCGCCGTCCTGGCTCTCGCCGGCGGCGAGTCGTCGGTGGGGTTGACCCGCTTTGACCACGCCTGGACCCCCCTGTGTCCATGACATGTGGGGCTGGCCTTTGACTAGTTGTAGTTTAGGTTTTTAATTAAGTACTAATTGTTGTCATTAGTTTAATGAGTCACTGACACGTGGGGCCCAGCCCCTGTTAAACTTTTAGCTTAGTGTTAAACTTCTTAGTTAGTACTGAGAGACTGACCAGTGGGGCCCACTGGTCAGGTTTGACCTAGACGCCCTATTGACTGGCTGACGTCAGCATGATGTCATGCTGACGCAGTACGTGATTTTATGGGATTATTTGATTTAAAACAAATCAGGAAATTCCAAAAAATGCTTTAAACTTCAAAAATTCATATAAATTCAATAGTAGCTGAGATGGAAAAGATTTATATATGAAAATTGATTAGAAAAATCCAATCTTTCCACTGGCACTTGTTTCATGCATGTTTGAGCAAGTTAACCTTGCTGTTCACTTTAAAACATGATAATGCACTCTAATAAATAATAGTTTGGGTTTCAATTTGAATCTTAGATTCAAATGGGCTCAAACCCTTCTGTTTATAGATGCATTAGCCCAAAACACATGCATCTTGCCATATCATGAGCATGCATCATATTGTTGCATTTGTTTGCTTATTGATTGTATCGCCGGTGTTCTCCGTGTTAGGTCCTGCTCCCGAGGATACTTCTGCATATCCAACAGAAGAGCAGTACCCGACAACCACTCTGTCAGGCAAGCAACCTTTGATCATTTCGATACAAACCCATCTTCTCACTCCTGCTCTCTTTTACTGCATTAAGGCAACAGCGTGTGAACTGCTACTTGCTGCGGTAGTTGAACCCTATTCCCTTGCATGACCTGTCTTTGCCACAGTAAATAGTTGAAACCCACTAGCATGTGTAGGAGTTGATTGAGCCATGTGATGTGTGATCCACCATGCTATTTGTTTATGTTGCCTGCTATGCTTCGAGTTGTGTCAGGTCTGGTTCATCTGGGTGATGGATCATAGTGAAATGATCATACCGGTAAAGAGAGGGAAGTGTGGAACATGTTTGGAAAGGTATCGATGAAAGGCCATGTAGGAGTACGTGGTGGGCTGTTTCATTGGAACCATCCATAGGACCTGAGATCGGTATGCGTGGTTCAAGTTTCAGCTACTACCACACATTGGGATCCTTAATTGACCCTCTCGACTTATTAACTACCCTTGACCTCTGTCCAGGAGTTGCAACTAGTTTCTGGTGTTTGTAGCTTACTGGTGGTCGTGCACAGCACTGACCCTCGGGGTGGGCTGTGATGCGACAGGTACGTGGCACGGTGTACCGGTCGCCCGTTTGGTGACTCGGGAACCCTGTACACATCGTTTGGGGCCGTGAGCGACACCCCGGCCAGATCTCCCCACGGATGGAACCCAAATAGGCGATAAACCTGGACGAGAGACTTGTGTGGTTAGTCAGGTCGTGGCAGACACCCTCGCTGGGCTTCCGCTTGAAGGTTGCCGAGTACATGTCGAGTAAACGGCGATAAGTGGTGGAAGCGTGTGTGAAGAAGTACACCCCTGCAGGGTTACCAATCTATTCGAATAGCCGTTATTCGTGGTACGGACTACTTGGTTACTCTCACAGTTCATAGACAAGTTGATGGATACTACTAAAAACCTCAAGACAAGTGTGAGTGCCGTAGGATGATGGAAGAGGATCCACGGTGGTGTATTATTGTGGTGAGTAGAGGACTCGTGTACGTATTCTTATCTTGCAATCCGCTGAGAGTCGTAGTATAGGTTAGCCAAGAGTCAAAGCTGGCTTGCTGCTATGAACTCCACTACCCTTGTTGATAATGTTGCATGTATGATAGGTTCTGTTGTAAGACTTGCTGAGTACCTTTGTACTCATGTTTGTTTAATAACTGTTGCAGAGGAGAACCCTGCCCCTTCTGATGGGTTCTACATAGACGTTGACGTCGACGAATAGCTTGGTACCCAGATGGAGATCCTGAGCTTGTGAAGGGCCTTGTAGATAGTCAGGCTACACCAAGCCTGTTTTATTTTCCAAGTTGTCTGTACTCAGACATGTTAGCTTCCGCTTGTGCTTGTATGATTGTATGACTTGAGTGTTGGGTCATGTGATCCCTACCTGTATGGATATGTTATGTATGGCTCTTCGAAGCCTCTTAAATAAAGTACTTTGAGTCATAGAGTTTTGTTGTGATGCAATGTTGTATTTGCACATATTGAGCATATTGTGTGTATGATTGAAATGCTTGGTATGTGTGGGATCCGACACCTAGTTGTTTTCCTTTGGTAGCCTATCTTACAGGGAAATGCCTCCTAGTGCTTCCATTGAGCCTTGGTAGCTTTCTACTGCTCGGAACACGTAGGCTGGCCGGCATGTGTCCTTCTTCGTTCCTGTGTCTGTCCCTTAGGGGAAATGTCACGCGTTGTTCCTTTAAGTCCATGTAGCTTGCTACGACTTGGGTTCATACGTTGATGACCAACACGTTCGTTGTTGGGTCATGGATGCCTGTCTCTATAATTTAGTGCCACTTTTGGTTTATAACTAGCCATGTCGGCCCGGCTTCTCTGTCATATGGATGCTAGCGACACTGTCATATACGTGTGCCAAAATGCGCAAACTGTCCCGGCCAGGTAAGGTGGCACCCGTGGGGATACCGTGCGTGAGGCCGCAAAGTGATATGACGTGTTACAAGCTAGATCGGTGTGACTTAGGATCGGGGTCCTGACATTGGTCTTCTACATAAGTGCGCACATCTGATTCTCGTAATGTCGAATGTGTTGGTCCATCTCCTGGATATATGCTGCAATGGATCCATCCTTCCGGGTGCGTAGCATCTCCCATTGCTGGTCTCGACGTCCACAAAACTGGTAGATGGTGTCTTCAAGGTCCTCGTTGTAGACTTTACATATGCGTCCAAAGGTGATGTGGGCTGCCACACTCTTTCCTAAGCTCCATGTCAATGTGTCGAATTCTAGCTCTAGTGGCTCCGTGAATGGTGCAATAGTTCTCCCAGGTACACTAACTTTGACCTTCCAGCATTCCTCTTCCGGGGATGTTGCGTAGAGATCACCTATGATACTTGGTATTCCGATGTGCAAGTATCTAGTGACTTCCTTCAAGTGCTTTCCGAATGGTGTGTCGTCGTCTGGCTGAGTGAACTTGCTTACTGGGTCCGACACCTACAGAGAGAAAATAGTAGAGAAGAATTAGAATGAGTAGAGAAGAAGTAGAGTGGAATATAAGAACTTCCTAAGGTTTATCCTAGTGGTCGCGCCCTACAATCAACGTGTGCTATGATACCATCTTGTAGCGACCACGATCCGAATGGACCGAAGTCTCTGTGCTCAGTGTCATCCCTGGATCGGTATGCTGACACACACAGTACTCAAGGATTTATAACAGAGGTTCAATCACACTTTATTACATTGAAGATCCTCGAAGAGGCAATATCCATTACACGATAATGACTGAAGGCCATCTAAAACAATAAATTGCGGAAGCTATGAAGAGTCGTTGAGTCCATCCAACTCCACGGCAAACATTGAGTGCATGACAACGACCTATCGCACCTTAATCCTCTTCTGAAAAATCTGCAACAGGATACATTGCAGCCATGTAGGTCAGCACATTGAATTCCTGGCAAGAACACACTGTAATGAAAAAGAGCAAAACCTACAACTACATGCATATTTGGCTGGTGGGGGCTGTAAGGTACATTTTGCATAAAGCCAGTTTTTCCCTACAACAAAGGAATGTATTTATTTAAGTACTTCGTTAAATTTAAATCATCAACGATTGAGAATGGTACCCCCATCTCAATCCCCAAAACCAAGTCGTTATTAACCCATCAAGTTAAATCAAGTGTTGAGATCAGTCCATAATTCAAATACCAGGATACTCAAAGATGTCCATAACCGGGGACACGGCTACTCATGAATAGTTTGTACACTCTGGAGAGGTTTGTGCACTTTTCCCCACACGACTCGTTCTCCTCTGTTTGGTTTCTCGCACCACATGGTGTTTGAGAAACGGATGACCGAGACACAGTATTTCAGAAGCATTAACTCTTTACCCTGGGTAGACCGTACCACCTACATCTGCTAGTCTACCACTGAAAGAGGTCACACAACTTACTCCACTATGCCAGAGCCCATAATGGCATTGTGGCTGCACACGGAAATTTCTAGGCATGAATGATATGTGATCCCCTTGAGCTTGGGTGGCATTCCTTGGACAACACTGGTATATCCCCAGGTGCCCTGACATCCGCTAGTACATCCCTAGGGTGCCACAACCAATCCACCCAGATGTGTATTAAATTTCCACCTGAAAGAAACCCTTAGTTGTAATTACACTCACAACTTTCATGAAATCACTCATACCAATCCACGTCTACAAGCATGGCTAAGCAATAAGTAACAAAGCGTATATTCCCTTGGATTGATCTCAAATCATTGGGTTCCTACCTCATGAACTACAAAGCATCATCTTATGTAACCAGTCCTACTCATGCAAGTGTTTGAGGATATAACTAATGCAATGAAAACTGGGTATTGGAAAGTATGATCAAAGTATGAACTTGCCTTGCTGACGATCACTGAAACCTAAGGACTCGTAGTAGCACGCTTCGCACTCCGGGAATTCTATCGCAATCAAACAATAGCATACATAAGCAATCAACGAAGATGCACAGGTAAAACTCAAATAAGAAAACCTAACCGGAAAGTTCAACTAAAGAACTCCAGTTTGCAAAAAAATCAAATCAAACGGAGCAACAAAACTCAAACTACAAAAGAAACAAGATCCGTTTAAAAAACTGAGCTAAAAGTCAAATTTTAAAGTTTTCAAAATCTTGTTCAAGTTGGTTAAACAGAAAGAGGGCTTCGAGACCAAGATCTAGGCGCTTGTTTCGCCTGATTCCGACTAACGAGCGAAAAGATATACTAAAATGAAGATCAGGGCAGAAATTGCGATCGAAAAAAATCCTGGAAAAAAAAAACGAGACGAACAGTCTAACAACGAACGTAAGCTGTCTGCGGCTAACTGACGAACAACTTTCGTTAAAACGAACGAACGGACGAGCGTCCACTAAAAAAACTAAACCGAGAAAAACCGAACCGATAAAATAACCGAACCTAGGGTTTTCTAAAAAACAATCTAAAAAAACCGGCGGTTTTACCTCGCAGGTTGGTTGAAGCGCGGGTCGGGTCGCGGGCAGCGGCGGGTCGGCGGACGGCGGCTGCAGCGATAGTTAAGAGGGGGGTGCCTTGGAGAAGGGGCCGGGAGGAGGAGTCCTTCTCGGACACGGCGATGGCGGCGACGTGCGCCGGCCGAACTCCCGGTGGGAGTCCGCTGGGGCGAGGCGGTGTGCTGGCGGCCTGGCTCGGCCGGGCTGTTTGCCTAGTCGGTCGCGTGATTTTTTTTTAAATTCGCCTGAACAGAAAAAAAATCCAAAATAAATAAATAAAAATCGAAAAATTCGAAAAAAAATTCACCGTCAAAATGAAATATTTAGAACAAGGTGAACATTTTCTTGGCCTAAAAATGCAGTTTTGGAAAATGCATATTTTTCTAATGCAAATAAAATAGCAATAAAATCCATAAAACTCTTTATTCGATTTTAATATTTTTCCTCTAATATTTCATTTATTTTGGAGAAGTCATATTATCTCCTCATATATTTTAATATTGAAATATTTTAGAGTGAAAAATAATTAAAATCAAAGGATCCTCTTTTCAATATTTGAGAAAATTCAAATATGAAAATAATGAAATCCCCAACTATCTCCGGGGGTCCTTGAGTTGCTTAGGATTTTAGGATCAAAACCAACAATGCAAGCAAAACATGATATGCATATGATGATCTATGTATAACATTCCAAATTGAAAATTTTGGATGTTACACTTTACCAAATCGTGTTCACACACTTAGCTCTCAACAGTAGGACATGTTCACAACTTTCCAATTCATCCCCGGTGAATCATACCTAACACAACTCTAAGCAATAGCATGCATGAGAAAAAAGCATGAATGAGTAAGCACAACATGGCTCAAACAACTCCTACTCATGCTAGTGGGTTTCAACTATTTACTGTGGCAATGACAGGTCATGCAGAGGAAAAGGGGTTCAGCTACCGCAGCAAAAAGTAGTTGAATAGTTATTGTCCTAATGCAGTAAAAGAGAGCAAGAGTGAGAGAGTGAGATTGTATCGGAATGTACAAGGGGGTTATGCTTGCCTGGCAATTCTGAAGATAACAAAACTCTTCATCGGTGCCAACGAGCTCATCATCGGAACTACATCCACTAAGAGGGGACGATACCGGCAAACAGAGAAAGAACACAATCAATGCGATGCAACATTATGATGCATGATCATGACATGGCAATATGCTATGATTTGAGATAATGCAACTAGCAACGATTTAAATGAAGTTGGTTTGAACCAAAGGTTCAAATTCAAACTCCACATGTGATTATTCAAATGCCATTTAATTGATTTGACCTGATCAGCAAGCAAAAGGTCTTCAAACATGCATGAAAATGCCATAAACAGATTCTTCATATTTTTCTAATATTTTTTCATATATAACTTATTTCATTTGGAGTTACAGTTGATTTTCAATGATTTTCCAAAGTTTAGTCAAATTTCTGGAATTTATAAATCATTTAAGACTTATTTAAAATCCAAAAAATAGTTATGGCGACGGTACTACATCAACACGACATCAGCAAGTCAGCAGGGCTGACCAGAGTCAAACCTGACTTGTGGGGGCCACTGGTCAGTGACCCAATAGCAAAACCCGGTCAAATCCCACGCTGATTAGGTTGGACCCAGCAGTGGGGCCCGCTGTCAGTGGCAGTGAGGTGGCTAATTAGGGGGTTTTAGTCTTAAAGATCGTGCCAAGTCAGCTGTCGCCGGAGTTTGGCCGGCGGCGACCAAAACTATAGGAGAAGCTGGTCGGGGCTGCGCTACAAGCAGCGGGAGGACGCACGAAGGCCACCAGAAGATAGCCCGCACACACCCGCATCTAGCTAGCTGCTCGGGAGGCCGCGGGGTCGCCGAAAACGACGGCCACAACCACAGAGGCGGCGGCCGGAGTTCGGTCGACGACGGGTTGGTCGCTATAAGGCACTACAAGACGGGCGGCTGGGTGTTCGGAGCTCCTCGGCGGCTTCATGGTCGGCGGCGAGGAGCTCTCTGATCTGGTGGCTAGCGTGGCTAGGGGACAAGGATGAGCTCAGAGAGCAGGGGAAGATGGTGGAGCTCACCTTGGGGTCGAGGCGAAGCTCAGCTGGATCGGGGAGACGGTGGAGACGGCGAATCGACGGCGGCGGTCGTCGAATGTAGATGACGAGGATGACGGCGTAGTCGGTGGTGCAGGCGGCATCCAGGGGCTTCCAGCATCGGGCGGCTTGGCGAAGAGCTTCAGCGCGAGTAGACGGAGCTCGTGGTCATGGGGAGGGGGCGAGTCAGTGGCGGTGGCCGCGGCAACAACGAGCGGCGGGGACGGCAGCGCTTGGCTGTGGCGGGGATCGGGCGAGAGGGAGAGTGGATAGGCTAGAGGAGTCGGGAGGGCTTGCGTGGCATCTCCAGGCACACCGGGGTAGCGGCGGAAAGCAAGAGGTGGCGCGGCGCGTGGCCAGCGCGCAGCGAGCACGCGCCCGAGTCCTCCTGGCAGGAGGTTGGGGATGACTGGCGCTGCATGGTGGGCTGGGCCGATCGTTGGGCTATCAGGTAAGCCAGGTAGGTCTTCTGTCCTTTTCTATTTGTCTTCTGTTTTGTTTCTATTTCAATTTTGCAACTCTGTTTGAATTCGATTTTTAAAAACAAACTATTTATATACTTCTGGAAATTACTCTTGTGGTGTGTTAGGATATATTTAGAGCCACTCATAGGTTTCCAGAATTATTGGACTTGTAATTCTTTTATAGAAGAATTAAATCCAACTCAAATATTTATTGAGTTAAATCCAAATGTCCAAAATAATTCCTCAGAAATGTTCCATATTTTTGGTTTGGATCAAAACCCTTTCCAAAATTATCAAACATCATTGAAGACCATTTTGGAAACATTGGATGCATTTCCCAGGGTTATTTGCCCTTATTTTAATTAAAATTTTGAGGCTTTCAAATTCCCTCAATTCAAGTTTCTTCAATTTAAACATGATGCAACAACCAAGCTAGTCCAAGTTCAAGGTAGAGCTAGGGATGTGACAGTTTAGCATCTAGACACTTATAGGAGTAGTTGCTATCACTTTTGTTGAGTTTTGTTCACTTTTATTTTGAGTCACTAAAAATTTCAGAGAAAAAGAAAACCATGAGGAGGTGGTTAAGGGGCTCATCAAGCCATAATAAGGAGGAAACATCGGAGGATACTCTGGTGGAGAAGCCCAAGTACGAACTAGTGCGTACGGCGGAGGTTCGGCCGTGTGAATGGCCAAGTGATATATTCTTGAGGGAACCAAGAATTTATGCAGACTTCTATTATTTGGCGGAGAATGCCGACATCATCCCCTTCCTCCAAGATAAGTGTGATCAATGCCTCCTACTCACTAATACCTTCGTGCAAAATTTTCACTTTCATCCTAGGAAGAAGCCACTCATGGTAGAATTACATTTATATGATGAGCCTAAGGAAAAGACACTTTATGAGTTTTGCGATGTATGCAAAATACCTTTTGCTGGGCGTATCACTGAGCCATGTCCTAGAGACATGGAAGATTTTAATTCTGAAACTACTGTGGGGGAAGAGAGAGGAGTGTCTGAAGCTCAAGTTGCTAGTTTACATTTTCCCATTGTCGGTACAACTAACCCTGGGTCTGTTGCCCCAGACTGTGCACAGGCCCAGGAGCAAGTTTACCGTATCAGCACCGGATCAAGACTCGAAGGAATCAGTCCTTCGAAGAACCAGGTAGCTGGTTGGAGAGATCGAGACAAGCAAGACACGCCATTGAGGCAAGATTCCACCGGCAGAAGATCCCTACTTGCCAGGCATGCAAGCCTGGCGGGGTGGGATCGCCCCGAAAACGAGCCTCCAACATTCCCCCGGTGGGCCTACCGAGGGCTCACGGAGACAAACCACCACCTCATGTTGTCGGATCTTGGGTTTCGGCAAAACCCTTGAGGTTCGAACTCTCGGGTGCGCACGAAGATCTCTCCTTCCACCCTAGCTCGCCTACCCACCGATTCCTAAGCCTAGCTCGTCGAACTCAAAGAACAAGAGACACAAGGGTTTATACTGGTTCGGGCCATCGTTGTGGTGTAATACCCTAATCCAGTGTGGTGTGGTGGATTGCCTTGTAGGCAGGGGAAGAACTAGTACATGGGAAGAACAGCCTCCTGAGGAGAAGTGTTCTTGTGCTCGGATGAGCTTGTGGGTGTGTGCAGGATCTTCTTTATCTGATCCCTCCTTATGGTGGTGGCTAGTCCTATTTATAGTGGCCCGGGCCGTCTTCCCAAATATTGAGCAGGAAGGGATCCCACAACGACCAATTTTGAAGGGGGGTAGCTAGTACAAGCTATCCTGACAAAAGGTGGTCTTCACCTGCCAAAGGTTCTCGTGGTGACACCGTCGTGGACTCCGCGATGACCTCCGCCCTGCCGTCCAGCTGGTCTTGGTCTTGTTGCACCGATATGGAAACCTTTGCCCGATGCCTCGGGACTCCTCGCTTGCGCCTGTCCCTTTAGCACCAAAGGGGAAACTGGCATCCTGCACCCGCGAGCGCCCGCCTGGCCTTGATCGTCACGGCTCACGTCATGGGAACCTCGCGAGGTGTCCTTTGCCTTGATATCTCCGCTCCTCGGGAGCCAGCCTAGTGAGGCCGCCCCAGGGAAGGTCTTGCGTCATCCTCCTCTCGAGGCTCGGCTCCTCGCGAGGGTCTTGAGTGGTTGCTGGTGAGGTTGGGTCGTACCAGGCCGATGGACAAGCCACGCCCTGGGCCGCAGGTAGGCAAGTCTGTGTACCCCCGTTCCCGGAACGCTGACAGTAGCCCTCGGGCCCAAGGCGCTCTCGGACTTGGCTACACGGCGAAGCCAAGGGTCAAGTGCGGAGCGCGGTGGGACCCAAAAGCATGCGACCTTGATTGACGCGTGGGGATTGATCGGACGTGGGCGTCTCCACTTCCCCATGCAACCTCGATACTTGCGCGACTCGACAAGTCCCTGCATGAACAAAAGACCTTCATTACCTGTAGTTATGGAGGCCGGCGGTTGGCCTTCTCCTGGCTATAAATAAGGCGACGGGCGGAGCCCCTGTCGCCCGCCTCTTCTTCTTCCTTCTTGCTTCTCGCTTTGCATCGACACCCATGGCGTCGGTGAGGAGGTTCTTGTCTGCGGAGAAGGGGAAGATGGCCGCTGTGTCGGGTGCTGCCCCGAGGACAATGATGGTGGCGAGGTGCTCGGACTTGGCGATGGCCATGGCGAGGGTAAAGACAAACTCGCTCTCGGCACAGGCCGCATTTCATCTAGTTGTGGTAGCTCCTCCTTCGGTGGCAGCTCCAGTAGCGGTGGCTACGACCAGCCACCACGCAGCTGCGCCCGCCTCGAGGGCGGCGCTTGGTCGTCTCATCGTCACGCCCCTGTGAAGTGTGAGGAGGGTTCCAGCTGAGCTCGGGGAGCTGGCCCTCATGAGCAGACGCATCGTAGGAGCTGTCATCGCCTGTCCTTGCTCTTCCTTTCTTCTTGCATTACTAAGACAAACGAGTATGGGGCCCTGGAAGGGCATGTAATGAACTGTGTTTTTATGTTTCTAGGCGCCAGGTTTAGTGTCCCCGCCCAGCGTTGCGGGGTCTGTGTATTATGCGCCCGTAGGGTGAGGATACTTATCTTGACGTACTCAGGATAGCCCCTATCTCGTGGCGCGTGGCCCTTCGGGAAGCTGCAGAAACTCGTTAGGAGATTATTACCCTTCACCGCATGAGGTCCCTGGCGTGGGTTGAACATGGTCAAACACACCCTATCGCGGTACCTGTGGGGTACGGACCTAAGGAGAGGGGTGCGTTGATCACGAGCCCAAACATGGATGCCTCGCAAAGGCTAAGGGAGGCGCGCTAGGGAGAGCATCGGGCAACTGTCACTCCCTCCGATGTAAGGCCAAAAATCGAGGGGAGAACCAAATAGAGAGATGATTTAACCAAGCCACTCGAGAAATGCCATAACTTTCAAAATCCATTAAAAGAGGGAAGGGGCAAGCCAACTCCAGAAAGCAAATGAACAGCCGCGTCCGGCTCCTAGTCTAGTCTTCTCACCAGCGTGGAGCTAAGTGCTGCCACTAGGACGTGGGACGGAGCCCCTGAGGTCCGAGGGCGGCACTCCGGAGACTCCGGGGCGTGTACAGCACCACTTATTATTACGTGAGAGTGTCACGAGCGGAGACCTTCACAGGCGTGAGCCTTGCTTCACAGGCACTAGGCCTTGGTTTCAGGCACATGGCCTTGTCTTCACAGGCACGGGGCCTTGCTTCACAGGCACAGAGCCTTATCTTCACAAGCACGGGGCCTTTCTTCACAGGCACAGGGCCTTACTTCATGGGTAGAACTTCCGGAGCTGCCGGATGTTCCACGCATTTTGGATTGGGACGCCGTCCCCCGTCTCCAGGCGTACGACGGCATGCCTGGAGACGTGGGTGATCTTGAACGGCCCCTCCCACATAGGTGAAAGCTTGTGCATCCCTTCCCTGGAGAGGACCCACCTTAGGACGAGGTCGCCCACCTAGAGCGTCCTAGAGCGGATGTTGCGACAATGGTACCGCTGCAATGCCTGCTGGTCCCTGGCTGCTCGGAGTGAAGCGTCCTAACGATGTTCCTCCCCCAGCACGAGGTTCGTCCCCCGTGTGGCGTCCTGCTGCGTTTCATCGAACGCTAGGACCCGTCTGGAGTGGTGCATGACCTCGTGAGGGAGAACCGCTTCGGCTCCATAGACGACGAAGAACGGGGTCTCGCCTGTAGGCTTGGTGGCGGTGGTGCGAATTGACCACAGCATGGACTGGAGCTCGTCGTGCCAACCCCTTCCGCAAGCTTCAAGCCTATTCTTGAAGGTCCTGGTCTTGAGGCCTCTTAAAACCTCTGCGTTGGCATGCTCAGCCTGGCCGTTGCTCCCGGGGTGTGCTACCGAAGCGTAGCAAATCTGCGTTCCAAGGTTAGCACAATATGTCTTGAAAAGGTTGCTAGTGAACTGTGAGCCATTGTCGGTGATGATGCGGTTGGGGACCCCGAACATGCTTACGAGACCCTTAATGAACTTGACTGCGGACCCAGCCGGGATGGTTCGGACGGCTTCCACCTCCGCCCATTTAGTGAACTTGTCGATGGCGATGTAGAGGTAGTGGTAGCCCCCGGGCACTCGCGGGAAGGGGGCCAGGATGTCCAGCCCCCAGACCTTGAACGGCCAGGAGAGCGGGATGGTTTGGAGGCCCTGAGCCAGTTGGTGGATCTGCTTGGCGTGGAATTGGCAAGCCTCGCAGGACATCGCCAGCTCGGCAGCATAGTTGAGCACCGTGGGCCAGTAGAAACCGCTGCAGAACGCCTTGCCAACTAGGGTGTGTGATGATGAGTGATGCCCACACTCCCCGGCGTGGATGTAAGCTAGCAGCTTGCCCCCTTGCTTTCTGGAGATGCATTGCAAAGAAACATCATTTGGTCATTTCATGTAAATCTCACCGTCTTGAATGCGATATGTTGTAGCCTGTCGTGCCACACGTTCGGCATCCTCCTCCTTATTTGGTAGCACTCCACGCACCAGGTATGCCTTGAGCTCCTCGGTCCAGCATCCCTCTTGAGGCTCAAGCGCCAGGAGCAGGCGGGCTCCTGAGGTCGGGCCGCAGGCGGGGGCTCCCGTGGTAGGCGGTTGGGGGAGATCCTCATGGGGCGTCGCCGACCCCTCTCGTGGGGTGATGCCGAAGGCTTGAGGAGCTGCTCCTCGAAGACGCCAGGCTCCTGGGGTAGGCGCTTGGATGCTCTTTTGGCGATGTCTTCGGCTTCCTTATTGGTGCCACGGGGCACGTGCTGCAGCTCCAGGCGTAAGAAGTGCTTCTCCATTTTGCATACCTCCGCGAGGTATGCCTCCATATGCTCGTCCTTCGGCTCGTACACCTTGTTGGAGAAGTTGATGAGGAGCTGTGAGTCGCCCCTAATGATGAGGCGTTTCACTCCCAGCGCCACCGCGGCCTTGAGACCAGCAATGAGGCCCTCGTACTCCGCGATGTTGTTGGAGACCTTATCGCTCGGCTGAAAGCAGAGCTGCACAGCGTAGTACAGCTTGTCTTGAGTGGGCGAGATGAGCACCGCTCCAGCCCCCGCGCCCTGGCGCGCGAAGGCGCCATCGAAGTACATGACCCAGCCATCTCGGGCTTCACTTCTTGGTGAGAGGGATCGGTCCTTGCCTTCTTTGAGCTCCGGGGCGTTAGTCCATTCTGCCACGAAGTCAGCAAGCGCGGCTCCTTTGATGACTCTGGTTGTGCTGAATTCCAACTAGAATGCCTGCAGCTCGATATTCCATTCAGCGACTCCTCCAACTGCGTTGGGGCTCCGGAGTACCCTCTCTAGTGGATAGGCCGAGACCACCTTGATGGGATGGCCTTGGAAGTAGTGGCACAGCTTGCGCGAATTGACAAGGAGCGCTAGCAGGAGCTTCTATGGCATGGGATAGCGTGCCCGAGCATCACGAAGCACCATGCTGACGAAGTACACCGGGTGCTCGACGGGGGTGGTGTCGGGAAAACTGATCCACGAACACCTATGGTACCGGCGGACCGAGTCCCTTTCGGTTTGGCGGGGGCGGAGATCGCACGAAGAGCAGATCGAGGCGAAGCACACAGGTTCGGGCCGGACGGATGCGTAAAACCCTACTCCTGCTTTGTGGTTTGTATTGAGTTCTTGCTCGGGAGCGCTGAGCGCTACAGTACACTCTAGCAGCTAACGAGACCGAGCGTGAGAGTTCTTCTGCTTTGAACCCCCCTCTACGTTGCGCATGGGCCTCCTTTTATATGCTCAAGGGGTCACCGACAGGTGGCAACGCAGATGAGGGCAAAAATGGAAAGATGTTGTAGTTGGTACAACTACCTGTACAGTGTATCATACCTAACCCTAACGGCAGGGGGACAAGGGCATTAAATGCCCGTCTGTGTCACCCAAACAGTGCAAAAAGGGGGCGTCAGGGACGCCACCGTTCGCCACGGCGGCAAACTTGTCAGCGCCGCTTGCCACCGTTCACCGCTGGCTGCACAGCCTCCCGCCACGTACGCCTGGAAGGGTCCCAGAGCGACACGTTGGTGGGTGCGCTGGAGCGCTGGTACAGGGTGGTAGCTTGCCGCGGCAAGCGCCTTGCCGCGGTCGTTGTCTTGTCGCGTCCGGGAGCTTGCCGCTCGTCGGGCCTTGCCGGGACGCGTGGCGCGTCGCGACAAGTTCCTTGAGATGCCTTGGTTGGCCTTCCCGGCAAGCTCCTCTTGCCGGGGTCTTGTCTCCTTGGCTTGAATACTTTGTTCTTGAATGGCTCCAAAGGAACCACGGAGGACCTTGGCGGCCACCCAGCAAGCCTTGCCGCGGAGTGCTGCGACTGCCCATGCACAAGTTCGGGATACTAGGGTACCCCTACTCTAGTACACCGACAGGAGCCCCCGGGCCTGGGCCATACACGGTGCCGAGCGCTATTGGGCCAGGCCCAAAACAGGGCACGGGCACGCGCGGCCTGGGTTGCGCCGTATCTTACTTCGTATCCACCGGGCCCTCCCATAACGGCACGCGTTGATTGCGGCGTCGTGGGGGAGATCGTGGGCGGTTTCTTTATTCGGAAAAGGCGGAACGTCCGCCCCCTCCCTCCTTATAAGCAGGGGAAGCAGGGGCAGTTCGCCCATCCGCCCGTTGCTACTCCAACCTTGAAAACCTCCGCCGCTCCCCTTCTTCCCAAAGCTGAAAGAGAGCAGCGCTCCGCCCCCCATCGCCGCCAGCACCACCAACGCCGTCGACCTCCCTCACCGCTTCCGCAATGGCTCCGAAAGACGAGAAGGGGAAGGGCGTGAAGTCGGCCGAGGCGCAGTGGCTCGCGGCGCTGCGAAAGGAGCGGGCAATCTCCCCCCAGGCTCTCCGCGAGGGAGCCGAGGGAGACCTTCTACCTCTTCTGGTCGACGGAGACGCGGGCGCACCCGTGCACGAGGGTACTTCCAGCCGTCGCCTGGAAAATGGCCCCGAATGGGTGCCCTTTCTTCGCTTTGTTCTTCTACTGCGGGCTCTGCCCGCCTTTCTCTGAGTTCTTCTGTGATATCATGAACACCTACGGGCTCCGCCTCCTTGACTTCACCCCCAACGCCGTTCTGACCATGGCAGTTTTCGCACATCTCTACGAAAACTTTGTCGGAGTCTATCCAAATGTAGCTCTTTTCCGCCACTTCTTTATGCCCCGAGTTGAGAGAGGAGAGCATTTATACGGCGGAGTCTCCTGGATCTCGAGGGCCCACAAGAAGGAAGCTTATCTGGAGGGAGAGCTCCGCGGCAAGTGGGAGGAATGGAGAGCAAACTGGTGCTGGATCGTCGAGGAGAACCCGCAGCCCTTTACCGCCCGGCGCCAAGCCCCAGTAGTGCGCGGCAGCGATTGGAGCAACGTGGCCCCGGAGGACGACAGGCTAAAGATTGCCGTCGCCCGGATCCTACGCCTCAGGCTTGCCGGGCTCACTGTAGGCGCAGTTGGCGCAGACTTCCTTCGCCGCCGCATCGCCCCCCTGCAGGAGAGGAAGAGACCCGCCTGGGAGTTCGAGAATGCGGCGGATATCATGAGGTTGCGCTCGGGCCTCAACTTCAACTTCACTGTTATGGAACTGGACGCAATGCTCCGGGAACTGTTCAAGTACGACCCTCAGCATCCCGAAGTGTTCAGGTTGCCGAATGGTGTCGTCCCTCTGTGCAACAAGTCCGCGCTCAGCCGCATTCGCGCAATGATGCCGATGTGCGACTCGCATGGGATTGACCCAACTTGGCAAGAGCCTGCAGATGATGTCGTGCAGGCGTTCTTCGATAGCTTGGAAGAAGTGCCGATTCGCTCCGACGAGAAGAAAGGCCTCACCCACGCCACCACCCGTCTTGAGATGGACCTCATCGCCGCTAGGCTGGAGGAGGCGGCGGCAGCCGCAGCCGCGGGCGAGTTCGGGTTCACCGTGGAGGAGGCAGAAGCAGCAGAGGCGGCAAGCCTTGCCGAGCGAGAGGAGCTTGCCGGCGTGGAGGAGGTAGAGGCGGCAAGCCATGCCGGACATGACCTCGAGCCGAGCGAGCCACCTGAGGATACGAGCGGCTCGCTGGAGATCGACTCCTCTTCCTCCTCATCTTCGGGCAGCTCGCCGCAAGCAGAGCCCCCGGCCCCGCCAAGAAGGCGTCTCCGCAAGGTCGGGGACGTAGCGGAGCGGCAGACGAGTCGACAGCCACCGCGCCGCACGACACGCTCCATCGCGGCAAGTACTATCACCGCGGGAGAGCCTCGCGTTGGTGCGGAAACCGGAGCGGGGTCTTCCCGGACCACCGCTTCTGCTCCTGCCGCTTCTCACGCCACGGCGGCAGCCGGAGCGGGCTCGTCTCAGACCACCACCACTGCTCCCGCCAAGCGGCCAAGGGAGCCTACTCCCCCGCCTCCTCGCGCCAGGCGTGAGCCGGACTTCGACTTCTCCGCGCTCAGCTCCGACGAGGAAGAAGAAGAGTAAGATCCTTGTTGTACTTGTATTTCTTCAATTCTTGCTGTTTTTGTCTTGTATCTCATTCGCTTCACTCCGAATTTTATTCCTTTTCAGGACTCTGGCCCAGAGAGCGGCGAAGAGAGCCAAGGTCCCGGCGAGGAGAGAGGAGGTGATCATCGTCGAGGACGAACCCACCGAGACAGCGGAGGACGCGCCCGAGATCGCCTTGCCGGACCCGGCGTCTGTTCTCCAGAGCAGCCCCCAGCGCAGCCCCCAGTGTAAGTATATGGTTCATCTTCTGCTGTTAGGCGCGCATGGGTGCTCTATCTTTGCTGATATCTTGATTGTTGGTTTGTGTAGGAGCAGAGCAGCCCCAGCAGGAGCGCCCGGAGAACGCCCCCGACATGCCATCTGCTTCAACTACGCCGCCAAGGGAGAATTCTCCGGCGAGGGTCTCTCCGATAAGGGAGAGTTCCCCGCCAAGGGAGAGTCCTCTGGCAAGGGAGAGCTCTCCGGCAAAGGAGAGCACCAGCGGCCCCCCGCCGGCGGAGACTACGACTGCGCCGCCAAGGGAGAGCTCTCCGGCAAGGGAGCCTGCCGAGGAGCCGGCTCGCGCAGGTAATCCTCTCATTTCAAAACTTCCTTGTGCTTTTCTTCTTTTGATTCTTCTTTTTTGGATATTTGCTTGACTTTTTCTCCCCTTTCTGGCCGTCAGATCCATCAGCTGCTGAGCCGATGGAGACTGAGGTTGTTGCTGACGACGCCGCTGCCACCGAAGGAGCAGCCGGCGCTGACGGTCCTGCCGGCGCAGAGGCCGCCAAGGCTGCCGCCGCAGCAGCTCGCGAGGGGTCTGGCGATCGCACTGACGGCCCTGAGGCCGCAGGAGCGCCCGGCGCTACGCCGACCGCCGATCCCTCCGCCGCTGCCGCAGCCCCAGGCTCCGAAGAGCCCGAGCCAGGCGCCTACTTGAAGGCCGGCGATGGCGTCTTAATCAAACTCCCCTGGGCGTCAAGCTCCAGGGCGCCGGTCGAGGGACAAATCTTTGACGGAGAGGTGCTCGCCTCCGCTGGGCTGACGCTGGTCGATGCGCCGAGCAGCAGCAGCGGCGAGCCTGAGGAGGAGCGGCTGCTGCGGAAGTTGTTGTCGCTCTACCGCGCTCGCCAGGCCAAGCTGGAGTCCCGAGAGGCGCTTGCCACGAAGGCGGGAGCTGACATTGAGAAGCGCGCGGAGGAGCTCCGGGCCCTCAACCAGGCAGCTCTCCGGTCCCTGGTGGAGGAGCGGGAGCAACTTGCCGAGGAGCAGCAGGCCTTCTTCCTCGAGAAAGCTGAAGTGGAAGAACACCAGCGGCTTGCCGCTGAGAAGCTGTCCACGCGGGAGGGTGAGCTGGCGCAGCAGAAGGTCAACCTCGACAGCCACGAGGAGGAGCTTGCCGCGCGCGAGCGATCACTTGGCGGAGCCCTCAAGCAAGCAGAGGACGCTGCCGCAGCTGCCGAGGTCACCAAGAAGGAGTTGAAGACGAAGGTGGCGCAACTGGAGGCCGATCTCAGGGCGAGAGGTGAAGAGATTGCAGCGCTCAAGCATGCGCGGGAGAAGGACGCCCACAGCAACTCGGAGCTGCAGGTTCGCCTCGCCGAGAAGGGCATGGAGCTCAGCGCCGCCAAGGACTCCAACGCGGATCTTGAGTTGAAGCTGACCACTTTGACCAAGACGCTGGATGGCGCCAAGGAGCGGGAGGCGGCCTTGAAGGAGGAGATCAAGGCCGAGAAGGCGCTGCTGGCGAGTGCTGCTGCCGTCCAGAACACCTTCAGGGAGACCGTCGAGCACTGGACGGAGGGTCTTGTGAACGCTGCCGCGGGTATTGACAAGGAGCTGGCACAGCTGGGGATGGAGGATCTCGGGTATTCCTCCGATGAGAACCTCCAACCCAGCGCCAAGCTCACTCTGTTCTTCAAAGGCGTGGCGACGGCCCTCCAGCGACTCCGGTAGAGGATCCCAAAGCAGCTGGCCGACGAGTCGCGCAAGCTCTGTGCGGTAGCCCTTCAAAAGGTGTTGGTGAAGGTGGCCTTCCGCAACCCGGGCCTCAACCTCACCAACGTCCTCAAGTCCCTGCCGCAGGATGCTGATCTGGAGGCGCTCAAGGCCCTTGTCGCACCCATTGTGGACAAGGTGAGCGGCATCAAGAGGGTTGAGGGCGATCGCGTAGATTAGGCCGTCTATTTTCTTCTTCTCTTGTCGCTGCTGGTCATGTTACGAGAACAATCTATTAGAGCTGCGACAAGCTACTTTGTAATATAACTCTATTTTGGGTAGTGATTGCTATGTTATTTCCTTTACTTGATTCCTTCCTTTGTATGTTTTTGCCCTACGCTTTTAGGGAACTTGCCGGCGCAGGCACCTTAGCCGCGAGCGCTGAGTGCGGAATGTCAGCAGCCTGCTGGCGGTGCCGTTACCGACAAGAAACCTTGTCGCAACTAGTCGCAGCTCACTTAAGTTGCTGAGCGAACTCGAAACAAACTTGTTGAGCGGACTCGAAACAAAGTTGTTGAGCGGGCTCGAAACAACGTTAAGGGCGCAACTAGCTATGAGTTGGTTCCTCCGCGCACAGGTTTTCCATACAAAGCACGGTCATTCAAGGAAGATAACTTAAAAATTTAAAAATCTGATTGTTCAAGCTTCGGCAACTTAGCTTTTGTGTTGTTTTCTTCCTGGTAAGGCGAAACTTTCTTGAACGGCGCCTGGTCCATACCACTATCTTCTCCTCCCCCCCTCGGCAAACTTGTGCGCGAGGGAATCTTCCTTTCCTTGAGGAAAAAAAAGAAAGAAGAGAAAATATAGATATGGAGCCTTACGGCTCGTTATGGCTTACCGGGGGTACGTGCTGCACCAAGTGTCAGATAACACATGCAAAAAATAGAAAGCATGCAATTGACAAGATGTGCAGAGCACATGAGCTTTACTTATGCACGGGGTCTGCGCCCGGCTTTGTACAAAGGATTACATGCAACAGTGGCAAGACTTGTACAAAAGGTGGTTGCCGGAACGGGTTCCGGCAACCGCGCCTTACGGGTAAAACTTACGAAGATGCTCGATGTTCTAGGAGTTGCTCACCGGAAAGCCATCTTCGATCTCAAGGCGGACAACGCCAGGCCTAGTGACTCGTTTCACCCGGTAAGGGCCTTCCCACTTCGGCGTCAACTTGTTGGAATTCTTGGCGGACTGAACGCGCCGAAGAACAAGGTCGCCTTCCTCGAGACTTCTGGCGTTAACTTTGCGGCTATGGTAGCGACACAAAGCTTGCTGGTAGCGAGCAGCTCGTACAGCAGCCTGAAGACGGTCTTCCTCAAGGAGCAACGCGTCATCTTGTCGCAGCTGCTCTTGCTCAAGCTCATCATAAGCGAGCACTCGAGGTGACCCGTATACGAGTTCCGTGGGGAGAACTGCCTCTGCTCCATAGACTAGAGCGAAAGGTGTCTGTCCAGTGGCTCGATTTGGCGTCGTCCTGATCGACCAAAGAACCATTGGCAGCTCCTCGATCCAGTTTCTTCCGCATTTGTGCAGCCTGTCGAAAGTTCTGGTCTTCAGTCCACGCAGCACTTCAGCATTTGCCCTCTCCGCTTGACCGTTGCTTCTCGGGTGAGCAACAGAAGTGAAGCAGACCTTGGCGCCAAGATCTTGGACGTACTGCGTGAAGGTGCGGCTCGTGAATTGCGTACCGTTGTCGGTGATGATCCTGTTAGGGATCCCGAAGCGGCAAACAATCGACCTGAAGAACTTGACTGCTGACTGTGCGGTCACCTTCCTCACTACTTCCACTTCTGGCCACTTTGTGAACTTGTCGATTGCAACGTACAAGTACTCAAAGCCCCCGACTGCGTGGGGAAAGGGGCCGAGGATGTCGAGCCCCCAGACCGAAAATGGCCAGGATAAAGGGATCGTCTGGAGAGCTTGAGCTGGCTGGTGTATCAGCTTGGAATGGAACTGGCACGCTTCACATTTGGTTACTTGTGCAGTTGCATCCTGGAGGGCTGTCGGCCAAAAGAAACCTTGCTGAAATGCTTTGCCGGCAAGTGCTCTTGCGCCAATGTGATGACCACATATGCCTCCATGTATCTCTGCCAACATCTTTTGTCCATCTTTCCGACGAATACACTTCAATTTCACACCGTTGAGTCTTCTTCTGTACAGTGTGTCGTCAACAAACTGGTACATACTTGACTGCCGGGCTACTCTTTCCGCTTCTTCTTGCTCTTCGGGAAGTTCTCCTGTCTGAAGGAAACGGACAATCTGCTGCGCCCATGCTGGAGCTTTCGGCTCGACAACAAGGACTAAAGGCACATCTGCTGTTGCGGGAACATCCGCTTCTACGGCGAGAACCTGCGGCTCAGCCGGAGCTTGATGTTCCCCGGCAAGCTTGCCGGAGCAAAACTTGTCGGGAGCGTCTGCTTCAACGGAACAAACCCTAGGGCTTGCCGGAGCAGACTGCTCCTCAGCACTCTTGGTGTTGATCTTGGGGACCTTCGGCGGCTTCGATAAGCTCTGCCGGAAAATAGTCACCAGAAATCAACTTTCTCTTCTTGCTCTGTCTAGTTGATGGCGTTACGGATGGTTGAGTCAGCTTGAGCACAAAGATCCCTGGTTCCACAGGTAACTTAAGTGCGGCGCACTTTGACAGGCCATCGGCAATGTCGTTCTGAGCTCTTGGGACATGCTCCATTTGTAGGCCGTCAAAGTACTCTTCAAGCTTTCTCACTTCATCAACGTAAGCTTCCATCAATGGACTCTGATAATTCTTGTTCACTTGGCGGACGACAAGCTGCGAGTCACCCCTGACAATGAGCTTCTTGATCCCAAGGTCTGCCGCGATCCTGAGACCGGCAAGCAAACCTTCATACTCTGCAGTATTGTTTGTTGCTTGCTTCTTGGGAAACTGCATCTGGACTACGTACTTGAGGTGCTCTCCGGTGGGTGCGACAAGCAGCACGCCAGCACCGACGCCTTGCAGCGATAAGGCACCATCAAAGTACATCAGCCACTCTTTGCTTGCTTCCTTGACGGGGATGCTCGTTTCTGGAATTTCTTCATCTGGTGTTGGCGTCCACTCTGCTATGAATTCTGCCAATGCTCTGCTTTGGATAGTTGAAGTGCTTTCAAACTTGAGGCCAAAGCTTGACAGTTCCAGTGCCCACTCAACAATCCTGCCTGTTGCTTCTGGATTCTGCAGTATCCTCTTCAGCGGAAAGCGAGTGACAACTGTGATCTCATGTGCTTGGAAGTAATGGCGCAGCTTTCTCGAGGCCATGAGAAGGCCGAAAAGCAATTTCTGCACACCAGAGTACCTTGACCTAGCCCCCTGCAGAAGGGAGCTGACAAAGTAAACTGGGCGCTGCACCATTTTCTTCCGTATGTCCTCGTGCGCCTGCGCAGATCCATCTTTGTCGGGACCAGAGCTTGTCGGGGAAGCCCCCTGCTTGTCGCTGGATGCGCCTACCGTGGTTGCTGGCTCATCATATGCCTCCCTCTCCGCTACTAACGCAGCACTAACCACTAGATTGGTTGCCGCTAGATACAGCAGCAACTTCTCTTGTGGCTTAGGTGCGACAAGTATTGGAGTGGAGGACAAGTATCTCTTCAAGTCCTGCAGCGCAGCCTCCGCTTCCGGAGTCCATTTCATTGGACCTGCCTTTTTCAATATTTTGAAAAACGGCAGGGCGCGCTCAACAGACTTAGAGATAAACCTGCTGAGAGCAGCCACGCAACCGGCAAGTCTTCGTACATCCTTGACACGCTTTGGTGCTTCAATCTGCTCAATGGCCTTGATCTTGTCGGGATTGGCTTCAATTCCCGTCTGAGACACGAAGAACCCGAGAAGCTTGCCGGAAGGGACTCCAAACACACACTTCTCGGGGTTGAGCTTGAGGCTGATCTTGCGCAGATTTGCAAAGGTCTCGTCTAAATCTTGAATCAGGGTCGCCTTTTCCTTGCTCTTGACCACTATGTCATCCATGTATGCTTCTACATTTATGTGTATTTGTGGCTCAAAAACTGTATGGACTACCCTTGCAAATGTTGAACCAGCATTCTTCAAACCAAAAGGCATCCGTTTGAAACAGTACGTGCCACATGGAGTGATGAATGCGGTCTTCTCCTCATCCTCTTCTGCCATGAAGATCTGATGGTATCCTGAGTATGCGTCAAGAAATGAAAGCAGGTCACATCCGGTCGTGGAGTCAACAATCTGGTCAATGCGCGGCAAGGGAAATGGGTCTTTGGGACTAGCTTTATTCACATCGGTGAAGTCGATACAAAGCCTCCATTTCCCGTTTGCCTTGCGCACGGCTACAGGATTGGCCAACCACGTAGGATGGAGCACACCTCTGACAAGGCCTGCTGCTTCCAACTTCTTGATCTCTTCTGCGATGAATTCTTGGCGCTCCACTGCTTGTTTCCTAACTTTCTGCTTGACGGGCCGCGCATGAGGACAGGCGGTAAGATGGTGCTCAATTACTTTCCTGGGAACACCGAGGATGTCAGACGGTTGCCGTGCAAACACGTCGACATTCGCCCGCAGGAAAGCAATGAGCGCGCTTTCCTATTTAGGGTCAAGCGTGGCACTGATGGTGAAGGTACCACCAGTGCCGTCCTCCTTGGCGGACACCTTCTTGGTCTCTGGCAGAGCTGCCATCGTCTTCTTACACTTGCCGGTGGAGCTCGATGGTGCGTCCTCCACGGTAGCGCAGCACTCCGAAGAGGTGCGCTTGCCGGAGTGGGCATCAGAACTCTTGCTGGACTTGGTCTTCTTCTTCCCCCCGGGAGCTTCAGCGGCAAGTGACTTGCGATTTGTTGCGGCTGCTGCTTCCCGGTAGATCTTGTCGGCGCAGATAAGAGCATCCTTCTTGTCGCCAGGGACTGATATGACACTTATCGGGCCTGGCATCTTCAGCATGTTGTAGGTGTAGTGAGAGGCTGCCATGAACTTGGCGAGTGCTGGACGGCCGAGTATCCCATTGTAAGGCAATGGAAAATCGGCAACGTCAAAAGTGACCCTCTCAGTCCTGAAGTTCAACTCGCCGCCAAATGTCACTGGCAACGTGATCTTCCCCTTCGGCTTGCTCCTTCCCGGGTTGATTCCTTGGAATGTGCCGGTCTCTTCGAGCTCACTGTCAGGGATCTGGAGTTTCTGGAGTACAGTGGAGGATATCAGGTTCAAGCCGGCCCCGCCGTCAACTAGCATCTTAGTGACCTTGAGGTTGCGGATAGTTGGCGAAACCAACATCGGCAAGCACCCGACCGCAGTTGTGCGATCAGGGTGGTCCTCAATATCAAAGATGATAGGCGTGATGGACCATTTCAGAAGCTTGCGTGATTCGACAGGTGGTTCTGCCGCATTGACTTCCCGCACCCACTGCTTGAGTTGGCGTTGTGAAGTATGCAGAGAAGCACCGCCGTCAACGCACAAGACCTTTGTGGCTTTCTGGAACTCCTGCTCACTGGTCTCAACATCATCCATGTCTTCGTCGTCGTCGTCGTCTTCACCCTTGTCGCGGCCTCTGGGAGGTCTGTCTCCTTGCCGCTGCTTGGCCTTGCCGTGGCGTCCTCCCCGGCCGGGGCGCTTCGTGCCAGATCCTCCAGTACCTCCTTGGGCCTTCTCCTTGTCACGCCGCTCGTACTCAGCCTTTTGATGTTCGACGAGCTGCTCGACCCTCTTGCAGTTCTTGAGGTCGTGACCCTTGGTGCGGTGGATCTTGCAGTACTGCTTGTCGGTGCCGTCCTGCTTGTCGGCGGCCGCCACAGCCTGGCAGTTGGTGCATGCGGCAACCTCCTTGCCGGAGCTACAAACTTTGGCTTTCTTGACGTCACCTCCGTTGCCGGACTGCTCAACGACTAGCACATCTTTGCTTTTCTTATTCCTGTTGTTCCGCCGCCGGTTTTTCTTTGCCGGGGCAGCATCCTCGCTGTCAGATCCTCCTGCTCCTGTTTCTTCTCCGGGGAGTTTCCTCCCTTCTTCAGCACGTGTGCACTTGTCGGCCAGGGCATACAGCTCACTGACGTCTTTGATTTTGCACATCGCCGTCTCCTCCCGCATCCTGCGGTTACGCACGTTCTGATGGAACGCGCTGATAACAGCGGCAGGGTGGACATCTGGGATGTTGTGCTGTACACGGCTGAATCTCTGAATATACTTGCGTAGGGGCTCTCCTTCCTTCTGGGCGAGCAGATGAAGGTCACTTTCTTGGCCATGAGGTTTGTGGCCGCCCGTTAAGGCGCTGACAAACTGATGGCATAGGTCTGCCCAAGAAGATATGGAGTTGTCCGGCAAGTGCATGAGCCAGGACCTGACGTTGGGTTTGAGCACCAGCGGGTAGTAGTTGGCAAGGATCTTGTCGTCCCGCCCCCCGGCAGCTTGCACCGCGATGGTGTAGATGCTGAGGAACTCCGACGGATGCGTCTTGCCGTCGTACTTCTCTGGTACGTCTGGCTTGAAATTCTTCATGCTGGGCTACTGGACTTGCCGCAGCTCACGAGTAAACGCAGGACAACCTACCGCGTACGGCAAGTCACCTGGTCCCCCTGGCGCATGCATGTCGACAGTGGGCCCAGCGCGCTGGTCTGATTGACGCCGCGCTTCCCTTCGGCGCTCGATGCGAGTACGAGCGTCCTCTTGCTGTCGTTCGTGAAGAACTTGGCGCTGATCGCGACGAGCTCGTGGATCTGATGACGCGGTGGAGTCGCTGTCAAGGTAGATCCGGTGAGTCGGCGATCTTGGCCTTCGTGGCAGAGAGTGCACGGTGGTTGCACCCCCACTGGTCTTGTCGCCATCAGCTCGCGCCTGGCTGACTTGCCGCGGCTGCGATGTACTCGGTTGCCGTGGAGTGTCGCCGTTGGCGAAGGCGATGAGACTCTGAATGGTGGCCCTCCAGTCGTCAATCTTGTCTGCCATTGGAGGGTAGTCTAGGAGCAGTTGAGCTCATGCCAAAGCTTCTGCTGGAGTGGCGGGTAGCGGTGGCGAACGGTGTGAGGAGCGGGATATGCTCGGACTCCTAACTATGTTAGAAGGAGCAGTATCCCGTCCAGGCGACCGTGCCTTGCTCGTGCCGGCATGTTGGCGTGCATGCTGGTCTTGAGCATCCTGAGATCCACCAGCTCGATCTTGGTCCAGCAAACGTATGGTACCGTGAATACCATGACGCTGCCGGTCCCGCGCCTCCTGAGATGGGCGCGGTGCATGTACGGACGCCGAGGTCTTGGAGTGCGCCCGGTCGTTGTGGGAGTCGACTACGCCGCCGATGGGCAGCGCAGCTTTGTCCTTGGACTTGGCGGCACCGTGAGCTCCCTCGTCGACACCCGTTCTTCCGCCGGCGTCTACCCCACCAGCCGTTTGCTCCAGCGGTGGTGGGATCGACGCGGACGGACCAGCTGCCTCCGAAGCCTTCTTCTTCGGCGGCATGTTGATGAAGATGATGAAGATCTAGCTCGTGTGAACGCCGGATCGGGTTCACACAACCTCGACGCACCCCTACCCGGCGCGCCAAAGATGTCGGGGAAACTGATCCACGAACCGCCAAAGATGTCGGGGAAACTGATCCATGAACACCTATGGGACCGGCGGACCGATTCCCTTTCGGTTTGGCGGGGGCGGAGATCGCACGAAGAGCAGATCGAGGCGAAGCACACGAGCAGTTTTCCCAGGTTCGGGCCGCACGGATGCGTAAAACCCTACTCCTGCTTTGTGGTTTGTATTGAGTTCTTGCTCGGGAGCGCTGAGTGCTACAGTACACTCTAGCAGCTAACGAGACCGAGCGTGAGAGTTCTTCTGCTTCGAACCCCCCTCTACGTTGCGCATGGGCCTCCTTTTATATGCTCAAGGGGTCACCGACAGGTGGCAACGCAGATGAGGGCAAAAATGGAAAGATGTTGTAGTTGGTACAACTACCTGTACAGTGTATCATACCTAACCCTGACGGCAGGGGACAAGGGCATTAAATGCCCGTCTGTGTCGCCCAAACAGTGCAAAATGGGACCGTCAGGGACGCCACCGTTCGCCACGGCGGCAAACTTGTCAGCGCCGCTTACCACCGTTCACCGCTGGCTGCACGGCCTCCCGCCACGTATGCCTGGAAGGGTCCCAGAGCGACACGTTGGTGGGTGCGCGGCAAGCGCCTTGCCGCGGTCGTTGTCTTGTCGCGTCCGGGAGCTTGCCGCTCTCCGGGCCTTGCCGGGACGCGTGGTGCGTCGCGGCAAGTTCCTTGAGATGCCTTGGTTGGCCTTCCTGGCAAGCTCCTCTTGCCGGGGTCTTGTCTCCTTGGCTCGAATACTTTGTTCTTGAATGGCTCCAAAGGAACCACGGAGGACCTTGGCGGCCACCCGGCAAGCCTTGCCACGGAGTGCTGCGACTGCCCATGCACAAGTTCGGGATACTAGGGTACCCATACTCTAGTACACCGACAGGTGGAGCCTGGCCTCGCCTGGGGATGTGGCGCCTGATTGGGTACGGGAGCTTGGTTGCCAGAAGGGACAACCATGGCTTTAGGAATGTCGTCTTGCAGGGCGCGGTCGCTTTTCGGCCCTGCGGGAGCCTCGGGAGCGTCGCTCCGAGGTTGCGGGGTCTTGTCTTGGCGCATCTCCCGGACAACCACTAATGCGGCGCTGGCAGAATGTGGTGTAGCGGCCAGGTAAAGCACCAGGGGCCCCAGAGGTTTGGGTGCCACCATTACTGGTGGGCTGGTGAGATATTTATTGAGGTCTTCGAATGCCGCATCAGCCTCAGGGGTCCACTCGACTAGGCCCTTCCTTTTCATCAGTTTGAAGAAGGGGAGGGCTCGCTCCCCCGGCTTGGAGATGAAACGCCCGAGTGACGTTACACAACCGGCCAGCTTCTGCATCTCTTTGAGGGTCTTCGGCGGACTCATCTTTTCTATGGCCTTGACCTGCTCGGGGTTGGCCTTGATCCCTCTGTGCGACACCAGGAAGCCCAAAACCTCACCTTATGGGATGCCGAACACACACTTTTCCGAGTTAAGCCGCATGTCTACCTTGCACAGGCTAGCAAAGTGTCAGGACCCCAATCCTAAGTCACACCGATCTAGCTGTAACACGTCATATCACTTTGCGGCCTCACGCACGGTATCCCCACGGGTGCCACCTTACCTGGCCCGGGACCGTTTGCACATTTTGGCACACGTATATGACAGTATCGCTAGCATCCATATGACAGAGAACCCGGGCCGACATGGCTAGTTATAAACCAAAAGTGGCACTAAATTACAGAGACAGGCATCCATGACCCATCAACGAACGTGTCGGTCATCAACGTATGAACCCAAGTCGTAGCAAGCTACATGGACTTAAAGGAACAACGCGTGACATTTCCTCTAAGGGACAGACACAGGAACGAAGGACACATGCCGGCCAGCCTACGTGTTCCGAGTAGTAGCAAGCTACCAAGGCTCATTGGAAGCACTAGGAGGCATTTCCCTGTAAGATAGGCTACCAAAGGAAAACAACTAGGTGTCGGATCCCACACATACCAAGCATTTCAATCATACACACAATATGCTCAATATGTGCAAATACAACATTGCATCACAACAGAACTCTATGACTCAAAGTACTTTATTTAAGAGGCTCCAAGAGCCATACATAACATATCCATATAGGTAGGGGTCACATGACCCAACACTCAAGTCATACAGTCATACAAGCACAAGCGGAAGCTACATGTCTGAGTACAGACAACTTAGAAAATAAAACAGGCTTGGTGTAGCCTGACTATCTACAAGGCCCTTCACAAACTCCAGATCTCCGTCCAGGTAGCAAGCTACTCGTCGACGTCAACGTCTATGTAGAACCCATCAGAAGGGGCAGGGTTCACCTCTGCAACAGTTATTAATCAAACATGAGTACAAAGGTACTCAGCAAGTCTTACAACAGAACCTAACATACATGCAACATTATCAATAGGGGGTAGTGGAGTTCAGAGCAGAAAGCCAGCTTTGACTCTTGGCTAACCTATACTACAACTCTCAACAGATTGCAAGATATTACTACGTACACGAGTCCTCTACTCACCACAACAATACACCATCGAGGATCCTCTTCCGTCATCCTACGAAAGGGCCATCCATGGTACTCACACTTATCTTGAGGCTTTTAGTAGTATCCATCAACTTGTCTATGAACTGTAAGAGTAACCAAGTAGTCCATACCGCGAACAACGGCTATTCGAATAGATTGATAACCCTGCAGGGGTGTACTTCTTCACACACGCTTCCACCACTTATCGCCGTTTACTCGACATGTACTCGGCAACCTTCAAGCGGAAGCCCAGCGAGGGTGTCGGCCACGACCTGACTAACTACCCGAGTCTCTCGTCCAGGTGTATCGCCTATTTGGGTTCCATCCATGGGGAGATCCGGCCGGGGTGTCGCTCATGGCCCCAAACGATGTGTACAGGGTTCCCGAGTCACCAAACGGGCAACCGGTACACCGTGCCACGTACCTGTCGCATCACAGCCCACCCCGAGGGTCAGCGCTGTGCACGACCACCAGTAAACTACAAACACCAGAAACTAGGTGCAACTCCTGGACAGAGATCAAGGGTAATTAATAAGTCGAGAGGGTCAATTAAGGATCCCAATGTGTGGTAGTAGCTGAAACTTGAACCACACATACAGATCTCGGGTCCTACGGACGGTTCCAATGAAACAACCCACCACGTACTCCTACATGGCCTTTCATCGATACCTTTACCAAACATGTTCCACACTTCCTTCTCTTTACCGGTATAATCATTTCACTTTGATCCATCACCCAGATGAATCAGACCTGACACAACTCTAAGCATAGCAGGCAACATAAATAAATAGCATGGTGGATCACACATCACATGGCTCAATCAACTCCTACACATGCTAGTGGGTTTCAACTATTTACTGTGGCAATGATAGGTCATGCAAGGGAATAGGGTTCAACTACCGCAGCAAGTAGCAGTTCACACGCTGTTGCCTCAATGCAGTAAAAGAGAGCAGGAGCGAGAAGATGGGTTTGTATCGGAATGATCAATGATTGCTTGCCTGACAGAGTCGTTGTCGGGTACTGCTCTTCAGCTGGATACGCAGAAGTATCCTCGGGAGCAGGACCTAACACGGAGAACATCGGCGATACAATCAATAAGCAAACAAATGCAACAATACGATGCATGCTCATGATATGGCAAGATGCATGTGTTTTGGGCTAATGCAACTATAACCAGAAGGGTTTGAGCCCATTTGAATCAAAGATTCAAATTGAAACTCAAACAATTATTTATTTAAGTGCATTATCATGTTTTAATGTGAACATCAAGGCTAACTTGCTCAAACATGCATGAAACCAGTGCCATTGGGAAGATTGGATTTTTCTGATCAATTTTCATATATAAATCTTTTCCATCTGAGCTACCGTTGAATTTATATGATTTTTTGAAGTTTAAAGCATTTTCTGGAATTTCCTGAATTGTTTTTAAATCTAATAATCCCAGAAAATCCTTTACTGCGTCAGCATGACATCATGCTGACTCCAGCAGGTCAACAGGGCGCCCAGGTCAAACCTGACCAGTGGGTCCCTCATGTTAGTGTCTCTGGAGCTAACTAAAAGAGCTTAACACTAAACTAAAAGTTAACAGGGGCTGGGCCCCACATGTCTGTGACTCACTAAACTAATGACAGCAATTAGTACTTAATTTAAAACCTAAACTGAAATTAGTCCACGGTCGGCCCCACATGTCAGTGACATAGGGGGGTCCAGGCGTGGTCAAAACAGGTCAAACCCACCGGCGTCTCGCCGCCGGCGAGAGCCAGGACAGCGGCGCGGCTCGGAAACTGCGTTCCGATGACCAAATCAGCGGCGGAGAGCATCTACAGAGAGCTAGAGGAGTCGCACATCCAATGGGACAGGCCGGAGCAGCTGGGGTGGTCGGAAACGACGGCGATGACCTCAACGGCGGCGGCCGAAGTTCGGGTGCCGATGAGCACTATGACATAGGGCACTGGAGGTCCAATGGTTGGTTCCTACGGGTGCTGCGAGCGCTCCTGAAGATGACGGGCATGTGCACGGAGCCAATTGGGCACCGGAGCCTCGTCGACGACGGGCTTGTGCGGCGGCGTGCTACGGCGAGCAAGGGGGCGGCAGCTACAGCGTGCAAACGGAGCGGAGAGGAGAGGGGTTCGACTCAGGAGCTCACAGGGAGGCGGATGAGATGCTCAGCGGGCTCGGGGAAGCGTCGAGGCGGGTGCACGGTCGCCGGTGATCTCCACGGCCGTAGGTTGAAGACGGCGACGGTGAGGGTGAAGCAGGGCTTCTGGCGTCGTGTAGCTCGGTGCGGAGGACGAGGAGGACGAGGCGGAGCTTCTGGGCTAAACAGCTGGGCGAGAGAGGCACGGTGGCTATGGCGAACGGCGTCGGTGGCGACGGTGGCGCTCGGCCGCGGGGCGCAGAGCGAGGGAGACAAGGCAGGGAGAGAGGGGAGCGATCGAGGGGGTCGAGGGGGTCTGCGTGGCGTCGTCTGGTTCCATCCAGAGGGTCGAGGAGGCCAGCCAGGCAGGCAGGAGGTGGCCGGTGCGTCGTCATCGCTCGCCACCGAGCTGCTTCGTGCGCTGGCACGGCGAAGAAGACGGGGATGCCCCTGGTGGGCTGGGCCGGCTGGGCCAGGCAGGTAGGTGGGCTCAGGTAAGTTTGCTTCTGCCTTTTTTTATTTACTTTCTGTTTCATTTCTTTTGCAACTTTGTGGAATTAATAAAAATGCTAGAACATTTTTATAACTCATAAAACTAGTCATGCCCACTGTATATAATATGAATAGTTTGGAACATTTTAGTTTATGATTATTTGGGCACATAAAGTATTTTATAGCATTTAAATGCCCAAATGCAAATACCATATGAATTAATCCAGAGACCTTAGATGTCCTAGAAAATTGTGCACCATTTTTGGCAGAGGTTTAAGACCAAGGCAGAAATGATAAAAACATTTTTGAAGGGCCTTTTGGGTACATTGGAAAAGATTTTATTAAACCCTAGTTGTTAGAAGGGGGGTGCTGGGGTTTCTGTCATTCCCATTTCAAGTTTCTTTGAAAGGTAAACATGATGCACACTCTAGCTAGTCCTAATGCAATCACTGACTAGGGATGTGACAACTCACCCCCACTCAAAAGAATCGCGTCCCGAGATTCGGGTTCCTCCGGAAAGAGGGTGGGGTACTCAAGTCGAAGACGATCCCCCCTTTCCCAAGTAGCTTCACTCTCGGAATGATGTGACCATTGAACCTTGAGAAACTTGATATTGTGACGTCGAGTGGTGCGCTCGGTTTGATCAAGAAAACGAACGGGGTATTCTCGATATGTGAGATTGTCCTGGAGATCAAGAGTTTCGTGGTCCACTCCGTGGATAGGATCCGAGAAGCAACGCCTGAGTTGAGATACGTGGAAGACATCATGAACTCTGTAAAGGTGCGGAGGTAGTTCCAACTGGTAGGCAACTTCTCCTCGTTTGGCAAGAATGCGAAAAGGACCGATGTAACGAGGGGCCAATTTGCCTTTGATCCCGAAGCGATGGGTTCCCTTAAGAGGAGTAACCCGAAGGTAAGCCTTATCACCGACTTCAAAAGTCACAGCCTTATGATGACTATCATATTGGCTCTTCTGGCGAGACTGGGCTGTTTTCAATTTCTCACGAACGATGCGAACTTGCTGTTCTGCTTCCTGGATCATATCCGGACCAAAGAATTGTCTTTCCCCGGTTTCTGACCAGTTAAGAGGTGTTCAACACCTTCGTCCATATAGAACTTCGAAGGGAGCCTTGCCCAAGCTGGCTTGATAACTATTGTTATTAGCGAATTCGGCAAATGGAAGACACTTCTCCCAGTCCATACCGAAAGAGATGACAGAGGCTCGAAGCATATCTTCCAGAATTTGATTGACTCGTTCCACTTGACTACTTGACTGGGGATGGAAGGCGGTGCTGAAAGAGAGATGAGTTCCCATAGCATTCTGGAAACTTTCCCAAAATCGTGAAGTGAAAAGACTTCCACGGTCTGAGTTAATCTCCAACGGCACACCATGAAGTGACACTATCCGAGAGATATATAAATCTGTTAGCTGGCTAGCGGTAATACTCTCTCGAACAGGCAGGAAATGAGCTACTTTGGAGAGGCGGTCGATAACGAAGAAGATAGCATTATTCCCTTTCCTGGTCCTGGGAAACCCGGTAATGAAGTCCATACTGATCTTGTCCCATTTCCATTCAGGAATAGCTAAAGGTTGAAGGGTGCCAACAGGCCGTTGATGCTCTGCTTTGACACGACGACAAACATCGCAGTTAGCAATAAATTGAGCGATTTCTCTCTTCATCCTAGTCCACCAGAACCTCTGACCTAGGTCCTGATACATTTTGGTACTACCGGGATGAATCGTGAGAGGAGATTCATGAGCCTCCTTAAGAATCATCTGTCGTAGTTGTTGTTTCTTGGGTACCACCAAGCGGTTCTCGAAGTACACAACACATCGATCATCCATAAAGAAACTTTTAGCAACTCCGCTAGCAATGTTCTCCTTGATCCGAGATATACCTCTATGATACCGCTGGGCAGCTATGATTTGATCCGTAAGGGTAGTGTCGGGGATATACCCCGCGGTATGAACCGGCCAGAATTATAACCCAGCCGAATTTGGCATTCTACTTAAGACGGTTTACACTTGGCAATTTACTGGTAACCCGGCGGGCGGATCACGGATGACAAGGCCCAAGGCCCAGAAGGCCGGTTCATGTATGGTGGGCCGGTTTATGAAGAAAGCACAAGGAATATTCTCTTACAAAGGAAGCAAGACTAGGACTCCTTGTAATAAAGCAATCCTAATCCTACTAGGACTCTACATGTAACCCGCCCCTTCAACATATATAAGGAGGGGCAGGGCTCCCCAAAGAGGGACATGTTTTAGACAAGTTTAGACAAGCCGCAAGATGACAAGTTTCTAGGGCTAGACACAAGAGCCGGTTTACCGGCGACACCACGGGGATCATGATGAGATCTAGCCTCAAACAACACGTAGGGTTGTTACCGGATGATGTTTCCCGGGGCCCGAAGCTGTCTAAATCTTGTCTTGTGTCGCGTCTCTCGATTCCGCTCAACCCCTCTCAAGCTACTACATAGATGCGCGGCCTCACGACTAAGTCCGTTAATCCGGACATCTGACGTGTTAATTCCACGACAGTTGGCGCCCACCATGGGGACAGCGCACGGTGGTGTTGAGTTCTTGAAGGGATCTCTCCCAGGGATCGAGAAAGCTTGCGATTGGCAGGATGAAGGAAAACCGCCGCAGGTGATCCGTATGGTTTGATCCGGTTTACGGAACCGGTGATCAACGCATGCTATTACAAACCAGGTGATGAGGAAAATCCAGAAGCACACCGGACCCAATCCGTTTATGGTCTGCTCGCATACATAAAAGGAAACCAGAGGAAGATCGCTAGGTCCAGCCAAATAAAAAGAACAGATGATCAGATCGGATGTTACAAGTGAATTTATTACAATGGTCTACCAGCGATGAGGAAAAACAATTCAAGATAACAGTGCTATACTGCGGCAGCGCCGGACAGGGTATATTAATTTTTTGCAGTGTGCTAGTATGGCCAAAGATTTTCCAGATTCAACCAAGAGATTGCATCGAAGTACGATTTTCTCACACGGAAAGAGAGAAGGACTCGTACATGAGTCAAACCGACCGCGACTGGGACTCTTCCATCGTTCCAATCGCTGCTTGTGCAGCCCTGACTCCGAGCCGCGGTCGAGCCCTGCCACAAACAGCAAGACTGCCGCTACTACTCTGTAGGCGTGGAGACCGCCGAAGCACGGCTGTTACGCATATGTTTTTAGCGCTGAGTTGCAGCCGCTGCGCATGTACGGCCGCTGCTGCTGCATAAATTAAACAGTCCCTGGCCGTTCAAAGTGGCACCTGCTGCTCGTTCAAGTCCCGAGAAGATCAGGAGATTGCTCCACGCTTCAAATCATCATGCAAAGGAATTACCACTACCTACTACTACTAATTGATTGCTTGCTCACGTGATGGATACTGGAGAACTAGTACTAGTTGGCTGATCCTTGCTTCGTCCACCGTCTACCAGGTGCTATTTTTCCTATCTATTTTACCAGCAAATTAATTCATCTGACAACAATTACTCTCGCATTTTTTACGCAGGACGACTATTATAACAAAAAAGAGTGGTGGTATGCTACGGATGCAGGTTCAGCTGTGTTGCGAGGCTTCATGAACATGCGTGTCGCGGTCCGGTTTACATCAACGCACCGGCCGTTTCGTCGGTCCGCGCCCACGCGCGCTGGCCTCCAACACCGCGACCGACTCCCTCGCCAATGGACGAGCGCACGCCACCACTTCCGCGGTCCGATCTACATTAACACGAACGATGTCCGCACCTACGATTAACTCACCCGCACGTGCCGGCTTACGACGCCGCTGCCGACTCATCTGTTCTCCAGGCGAATCAGGTGATATCTATCCTATGCATTTTTAATACATATTAATTCATCCGAGCGAAAATTACTTGCCCTGCTGTATTTTATATGCAGGAAATTTATTCATTATAAAATGGTATGATACCACGGAGGTGGAGGCACGCCAAAATCATTCGACACAAGTGGACGTCGTTACTCAACGGACTCCTACGCCGGTTTACAACGCCGTGGCCGTCTTTCGCGACCGCGCCGGTTAACAACGCCGTGACCGTTTTTCGCGACCACGCCAGCTTACAACGAAGAGGACGACTAGCCCGTCAGCGTCAGCCGGCCCGTCTGTTCTTCGATCAAATCAGTTCACGCGTTCGTGCCGGTTTACAACGCGGGGGACAACTTGCTCATCTGCGCCGGTTTACAACCCCACGGCCGGTTCATCTGTTTGAGCCGCCTCTGATACTGCGGTCGTTTTGCTGATGCCCTGCGGTCTGGTCTATTCAACATACCGGGTTGACTAACAGACCCCGATGAGGATCATGAGGTTCAAATACATCAGGTGATATCCATCTAAAGTTTATTTTTCTTACTATATATCATTTTTGTTAAGAAAATAAGATGCTTTGATCAGTCTATCTGGTTATGCAGGACAACTCCCATATATGTACTCTGCCGCTGTGATCACTAAAGGGCTTCCTGTTCAAACATAGGTTGTATTCGAACCAAAGAGAACATAGCCATTCCTGCTCAAACATAGGTCGTATTCGAACCAAAGAGAACATAGCCATTTTGTTCAAACATAGGTCGTATTCGAACCAAAGAAAACATGGCAATGGCCAGTAGGGGGCAGGATCGTATTCGAATCCTAGCTTAGCCCCTATGGTCCGGTTCGTCTGATCATATTCGAATCAGAAGCTCAATGGGTCGTATTCGAATCCATTGCTTAGCTAAATTTTTAATGGCCAGTAGGGGGCAGGATCGTATCCGAATCCTAGCTTAGCCCCTATGGTTCGGTTCGTCTGATCGTATTCGAATCAGAAGCTCAATGGGTCGTATTCGAATCCATTGCTTGGCTAAATTTTTAAGGCCAGTAGGGGGCAGGATCGTATTCGAATCCTAGCTTAGCCCCTATGGTCCGGTTTACTGATCGTATTCGAATCAGAAGTTTGATTTGGAGCCTGGCAGCTCACAAAAAGCCTCGACTACATGGTTTTATTTGCAAATTTGTATTTTTCGTATTTGTGTTTTATGGTTCTTTGATCCGGAGTGGGACAACTTCAAAGTTGACCACATATCTTCAAAAGTCTGGACACAGAGCTCCAGCATTATTTAAACCGGTAGTTCCTATAAACCCGGAATAATTATTGGGTACGCCCCGACGGAGCCAAGAGCTTCCACAGAAACAACAATGTTCGCCGGGTTAAGGATATCAAGCATACTTAATCACAGGTATGAAGTATTTTGTTTTTAAATACATATTGGCAGTACATGATCAGTTATAATGACCGGTGTTTATTAAACCGGCCTGGCTTTGACTATAAGTCATCAGTATGAGACAAAATAATGACCGGTGTTTATTAACCCGGCCTGGTTGTGATCAAACATTACTGGAACCGGTTTTCAAACCGGATTATATTATTCAAATCTTTAATAGCCAACATGGCTGGATTCTTATTATGGTCATCAATATTATGATTGAGGTTATCAAAGTTGCTTTAAGCGCAATGGATATTATTTCATCGATGGAAGTGATTTATTCTACAAAGGATAGTCCCGAGTCGCTGCAGGCTTACAACCCGGCACTTGGGGGCTACATTATTCAAATTGAAATTACATCAAATACACAAGTCTCATGTCGCTGCGAGCATGCACCATGACACTTGGGGGCTAATGCAAAGTCATTTTTTTGAAGACCCGACTCATCACATCATATTGAGCCGGCCCTTGGGGGCTACCAATCGCTCCTGTCAACAATTCAAGGTACATATTTATTAATCCATTATATTGAAGGGTCCACTGCTCAGTTGGTAAAGCACAAAGCTCTTAACCTTGTGGACGTGAGTTCAAACCCCACGATGGAAGTTACATTATATAATGTTATTTTCGATGATCATATTTTCAAAGTCCCTGCTCATTATTGCATAATAACCCGGCACTTGGGGGCTATATGTTGCTGTTCAAGTTTACATGATCATATCTACAAAGTCCCTGCTCATTATTGCATAATAACCCGGCACTTGGGGGCTATATGTTGCTGTTAAAGTTTACATGATCATATCTACAAAGTCCCTGCTCATTATTGCATAATAACCCGGCACTTGGGGGCTACATGTTGTTGTTCAAATTTACATGATCATATTTTCAAAGTCCCTGCTCCTTATTGCATAATGACCCGACACTTGGGGGCTACATAATATGGAATATTCAGTTTCATAGTGATTGGGATGAACAATCCAGATTTCTTCAAGATTATACAATGCTATTTTCAATGAAGTATATACAAAGTCCCTGCTCATTATTACATAATGACCCGGCACTTGGGGCTACTTATGTGGAATATTCAGTTTTGACTAGTGACTGAGATGAACAATCTGGATTTCTTCAAGATTGCAACGATTATATTCAAACAAGTCTTAAGATATCACTATGTTCTCCTCTTAAGACTTGGGGGCTACATGTAATATGCATATAAAGGAGGAACATCTTCAAATTCTCAGTTTTGGTCAGAGCATTGAAGGCCGAGTCAAATGGATTCTTTGTTTGCAATATTTTTTCTACAAACAAGTTGATTATGAAGCTGGTCTGTTGACCCGGATTTTCTAGAAGAAGGAAAGGACAAGGACTTAAGGATGGTCAGATGCCGGTTTACAAGAAATTCTTAACCCGGAGCACAACCTGTCAGATTCGCTCTTGTGTTTATTTTGTAGCATAAGTTTACCATGGATAAATCCAAGCTAAACTTGGGGGCTAATGTCGGGGATATACCCCCGGTATGAACCGGCCGGAATTATAACCCGGCCGGAATTATAACCCGGCCGGATTTGGCATTCTACTTAATACGGTTTACACTTGGCAATTTACTGGTAACCCGGCGGGCGGATCACGGATGACAAGGCCCAAGGCCCAGAAGGCCGGTTCATGTATGGTGGGCCGGTTTATGAAGAAAGCACAAGGAATATTCTCTTACAAAGGAAGCAAGACTAGGACTCCTTGTAATAAAACAATTCTAATCCTACTAGGACTCTACATGTAACCCGCCCCTTCAACATATATAAGGAGGGGCAGGGCTCCCCAAAGAGGGACAGGTTTTAGACAAGTTTAGACAAGCCACAAGCAGACAAGTTTCTAGGGCTAGACACAAGAGCCGGTTTACCGGCGACACCACGGGGATCATAATGAGATCTAGCCTCAAACAGCACGTAGGGTTGTTACCGGATGATGTTTCCCGGGGCCCGAAGCTGTCTAAATCTTGTCTTGCATCGCGTCTCTCGATTCTGCTCAACCCCTCTCAAGCTACTACATAGATGCGCGGCCTCACGAAAGTCCGTTAATCCGGACATCTGACGTGTTAATTCCACGACAGGTAGGTTTCGCCACCAAGGTGGAAAGGAATCCTCGAGGAACAATGTGAAGGTTAAGCTTACGAAATTCCTCGTATAGAAGTGGTTGCCCTTGTTGTAACATCAAGTTGTTGAAATAAGACTTATGACTTAGTGCGTCAGCCATGACATTGGCCTTCCTAGGGGTGTAAGTAATTCCTAAGTCGTAATCTGTGAGCAACTCAACCCAACGTCTTTGCCTGAGATTTAGATCCGGTTGGGTGAAGATGTATTTCAGACTTTGGTGATCAGTGAAGATTTCACAGCGATTACCAAGAAGGTAATGTCGCCATTTTTTGAGTGCGTGGACTACAGCGTCAAGCTCTAGATCATGTGTAGGATAGTTATCCTCATGTGGACGCAACTGTCGAGATGCGTATGCGATCACTTGACGATCTTGCATGAGTATGCAACCTAGTCCTTGTCGCGAGGCGTCGTAGTAGATAATAAAATCCTTGGAAAAGTCTGGTGGTACCAGTACGGGTGCAGATGTCAGGCGTCTTTTCAGTTCCTGAAAGCTGGACTCGCACTGTGGGGTCCACTCGAACTTTTTATCTTTCTTGAGGAGTTCAGTTAGAGGTTTAGCAACCTTGGAGAAATTCTCGACGAAGCGTCGGCAATAGCTCGCTAAGCCAAGGAAACTCCTAACTTGCTTGACCGATTCAGGGGGAATCCAATCAAGGACGGCTTGAACTCGCTCAGGATTGACAGCAATACCCTTGCCAGAGATCACATGACCTAGATAGGTCACTTCCGGCAACCAGAATTCACATTTAGAGAATTTGGCATAAAGGCGGTGCTCTCGAAGTTTCGTCAATACCAGCCTTAGATGCTCGGCATGATATTCCTTGTTCTTGGAGTAAACGAGTATATCATCGAGGTATACCACGACGAATTTATCCAAATACTCCATGAATATATAATTCATTAGCCGGGAGAAGGTGGCTGGGGAATTGGTTAATCCGAAGGACATGATGGTGTACTCGTATTGGCCATAACGAGTAACAAAAGCCGTTTTAGGAATGTCCCCGTTCTTGATTTTGATTTGATCGTAGCCCAACCTCAAATCCATTTTAGAAAAGACTGAGGATCCAGCGAGCTGATCATACAGGTCGTTGATCCTGGGGAGCGGATACTTGTTCTTTATGGTGACCAGATTGACAGGTCGGTAATCTACAACCATCCGTTCCGTTCCATCCTTCTTCTTGACGAAGAGGACGGGACAAGCCCAAGGGGAAGAACTAGGACGTATGAAACCCTTTTTCAAGGACTCGTCGAGTTATTTCTTAAGCTCAGCTAATTCTAGGGGTGCCATCTTATAAGGTCTCCTAGAGATCGGGACAGTTCCTGGAATAAGATCTATCACGAACTCGACATCTCTGTCAGGTGGAACACCTAGCAGTTCTTCTGGAAAAACATCCGGAAAGTCACGGACTACCGGGATATCTTCGAGTTCTGGTAGAGGGCTGGCATTAAGAGAGTAGAGCTGACGCTCAGCCATTCGGGTCAAGACATTGACTGTCTTGCCGGATGGGTGTGTAAGTTGAACGGTCCTAGTGTAGCAATCAATCTTGGCGTAATGAGTTGTCATCCAATCCATACCCAAGATGATGTTTATGTCCGAGGACTTGAGAGCGATTAGAGATGCAAGGAAAACAAGTCTATCGACAAGAATTTCATTTCCATGGCTTACCCTAGAGGTTTGCCACTTTGAACCAGGAGTTTGAATAACCATGGAAGTAGGCATGTCACAAAAAGTCATGTTGTGCATTCGAGCATAGCTCTCAGATATGAACGAATGGGATGCTCCAGTATCGAAAAGAACATATGCCGGATGGCAGTTAACAAGAAGCGTACCAAGGACGACGTTAGGATCCTCATAAGCTTCCTCAGCGGAGACATATTTGACATGACCACGTGCAGTGGGGATTGGCTTGACATAATTCACCTTGCCGGTTGGCTTACCACGGCCAACGGGCTTTCCTGGCCGGTTCTGGGGACACTCACACATGTAGTGCCCCGGTTCTCCACACTTGAAGCATGTCACAGTGCCAGTGCGTGGAGCAAAGTTGGTAGGTGGTCCTCCATAAGTCTTGACAGGTGCATACTGTTGAGTTGGGCGAGGCGCCTCATAGGATGGCCTCGGTGTGTACTTGGGTGGCAGAGCAGTGTTAGGAACCCACACACGGCGCTTGTGAGAGCCGGAACCGGATGAGGAACCAAAGTCACGAGGATGCTTGCGTGTGGCTTCGAAATCAGTCTGGCCCATCTCAGCACTGATAGCTTTGTTTACCAGCTTCTGGAAGGAAGTGCACTCATGCAGACGTAGATCTCGGCGGAGTTCAGGGCTGAGTCCCTTGCGGAACCTCGCCTGATTCTTGGCATCGGTGGATACTTACTCAGGTGCATAGCGTGCCAAGTTGCCAAACTCGCGACTATAGCCATCCACAGTTTACCGGCCCTGGGTGAAATTGCAGAATTCCTCCCGCTTACGATCCATGAGACCTTCCGGAATGTGATGTTCACGGAATGCCTCACTGAACTCAACCCAAGTAGTGATTTGGCCAGCAGGACGCATAGCCTCAAAGTTCTCCCACCAGAGACTAGCAGGGCCCTCAAGATGGTAGGCGGCGTAGGTAACCTTGTCAGCTTCGGCCACACGGGCAGAGTGTAGCTTGTGGGTGATACTACGAAGCCAGTCATCCGCATCCAGAGGTTCGGTGAAGTGATGGAACTTCAGTGGGCACATCTTGATAAAGTCATTGATTGACACCACGTCATTCCTCTCACGAAACCCAGTGTTCTGCTCTATGCGTTCCAGCAGACGGTTGGTCTCTCTCTTGTTCCGTTCTGCCTCGAGCATAACTTCAGCCAAGGAGGGTGGCTGGGGCAGATTCTCATCTCTAGCCCCACTAGCCTCACCCTGCTCCTGAGCAGCAGGAGTGCTGCGAGTGTTGACCATCCTAGGAAAACAAAACAGCGGTTTAGACAAGGATGGCAAAACTTGACATAGGAGTGCAGAATGTAATGGATGACACAGAATGCAGAGATGTTCATCCGTACGACATGGTAATATAGAACTGCCATATATACATCAGTGGTCATACACACCATACATAGTTTAGTACAAGCCAAGGCTAAAGTACAACTCCGGTGAAAGACGATACATCCCATCAGAGGCATTCCAAGCTCCTATACATTATTTAACTACACCTCCGGAACTCAGTACTAGCTAAGTTATATTCCACGAGACACGCAGGACTGTGGAAATACAACAACTACGATACTTCTACTGCCACGGTCTAGCTCAGACATTCCCGTAGTAATCTTCGTAAAGATTACCACCGTAGCCCGGGAGTGGAACAGATGGATCTTGAAACTCTCGAGCACTCGAAGGCTGTGGACCATAGGGACATGGATGTGGCCTCTGGCCTGATGCTGGTGGTAACCGACGCCCACGTGGAGGTGTAATACCCCCAACGTCACGCCAATCCATATGATCAGGCAGACGAGTCCGCACGGTGTACAAATCCCGCATATCCAGATATCCGACGTGCACAGCAGGTGCAAGCCGTGTCAAAGTAGTCCAGTGGGCGGCTCGAGTGTTATACAGCTCCATTCGGAGGGCACGGACCTCACGGTCCCTATCCTCCAGCATCTGAACAGTAGTCTGAAGCAGTGGCTCTTCATGAGCAGCATCAGTATACAGTCCAGTGTAGTAGCCTTCCTCTCCGGGATGTGAGTTTGGCATGTAACAAAACTCAGTGTTCAGCAACAGAGCATGCCTAGCCCGGAAAATGGTCATCATCGAATAAGCGGCATCCTGCACTGCCATCTCGATAGTAACCCCGAGTCCATAAGACCAATGGATGGGGTCGTTAGCTCCGGGATATGAGGGGTATATCCGGACTGTGCAGAAATACTGACTCTGATTGAAATGCCGGTACTGTTCCTCCATGGTGTATTCAGGATACCAGCGGTAACCGGTCTCAGTCATCACACGGACTAGCATGGCCGTGTGACCGGGCACATTAATGCACCGAGTCAAACGAACCACTTGGTGAGATGTGCGGCCAGACATCTGAAACACGAGGTAATGCAAAGGCATTAGTGTTTCTGGAAGAAATCGGGCAGCATAACAACTGTAAATGCTCAAAAAGATTTTGAGACATCATACAAATGATAGCATAGCCACTCAACAATATCATATCAAGGTTCCGGGTCCAACAAATCATCATACTAAAAGGGTAGAAACTGAACTGAGGCTTGAAACCAACAATCCTAAGAGTCTACGGATTAGTAACACGTGAACCTAATAAGGATAAGAGGCCTAGTCCTAAATCCCCGTGGAAAGAATAGACTGACTCAGATCAGAAGGGCATAAGGTAAAGAAGTAAAAAGAGCCTTACGTTTTCTTCCACAATCAATTCCCCTACATATTACTAAGATTTTTTCTAGACTCAACATCGACCAGTTTGGCTTGAGAAACCTACAGGCAGTCCAGCTCTGATGCCAACGCTGTCAGGACCCCGATCCTAAGTCACACCGATCTAGCTGTAACACGTCATATCACTTTGCGGCCTCACGCACGGTATCCCCACGGGTGCCACCTTACCTGGCCCGGGACCGTTTGCGCATTTTGGCACATGTATATGACCGTGTCGCTAGCATCCATATGACAGATAACCCGGGCCGACATGGCTAGTTATAAACCAAAAGTGGCACTAAATTATAGAGACAGGCATCCATGACCCAGCAACGAACGTGTCGGTCATCAACGTATGAACCCAAGTCGTAGCAAGCTACATGGACTTAAAGGAACAACGCGTGACATTTCCCTAAGGGACAGACACAGGAACGAAGAAGGACACATGCCGGCCAGCCTACGTGTTCCGAGCAGTAGCAAGCCACCAAGGCTCATTGGAAGCACTAGGAGGCATTTCCCTGTAAGATAGGCTACCAAAGGAAAACAACTAGGTGTCGGATCCCACACATACCAAGCATTTCAATCATACACACAATATGCTCAATATGTGCAAATACAACATTGCATCACAACAGAACTCTATGACTCAAAGTACTTTATTTAAGAGGCTCCAAGAGCCATACATAACATATCCATACAGGTAGGGGTCACATGACCCAACACTCAAGTCATACAGTCATACAAGCACAAGCGGAAGCTACATGTCTGAGTACAGACAACTTAGAAAATAAAACAGGCTTGGTGTAGCCTGACTATCTACAAGGCCCTTCATAAGCTCCAGATCTCCATCTGGGTAGCAAGCTACTCGTCGACGTCAACGTCTATGTAGAACCCATCAGAAGGGGCAGGGTTCTCATCTGCAATAGTTATTAAGCAAACATGAGTACAAAGGTACTCAGCAAGTCTTACAACAGAACCTATCATACATGCAACATTATCAATAGGGGGTAGTGGAGTTCATAGCAGAAAGCCAGCTTTGACTCTTGGCTAACCTATACTACAACTCTCAATAGATTGCAAGATATTACTACGTACACGAGTCCTCTACTCACCACAACAATACACCACCGAGGATCCTCTTCCGTCATCCTACGGAAGGGCCATCCATGGTACTCACACTTATCTTGAGGCTTTTAGTAGTATCCATCAACTTGTCTATGAATTGTAAGAGTAACCAAGTAGTCCGTACCGCGAACAACGGCTATTCGAATAGATTGATAACCCTGCAGGGGTGTACTTCTTCACACACGCTTCCACCACTTATCGTCGTTTACTCGACATGTACTCGGCAACCTTCAAGCGGAAGCCCAGCGAGGGTGTCGGCCACGACCTGACTAACTACACGAGTCTCTCGTCTAGGTGTATCGCCTATTTGGGTTCCATCCGTGGGGAGATCCGACCGGGGTGTCGCTCACAGCCCCAAACGATGTGTACAGGGTTCCCGAGTCACCAAACGGGCAACCGGTACACCGTGCCACGTACCTGTCGCATCACAGCCCACCACAAGGGTCAGCGCCGTGCACGACCACCAGTAAACTACAAACACCAGAAACTAGTTGCAACTCCTGGACAGAGATCAAGGGCAATTAATAAGTCGAGAGGGTCAATTAAGGATCCCAATGTGTGGTAGTAGCTGAAACTTGAACCACACATACAGATCTCGGGTCCTACGGACGGTTCCAATGAAACAACCCACCACGTAGTCCTACATGGCCTTTCATCGATACCTTTACCAAACATGTTCCACAATTCCTTCTCTTTACCGGTATAATCATTTCACTCTGATCCATCACCCAGATGAATCAGGCCTGACACAACCCTAAGCATAGCAGGCAACATAAATAAATAGCATGGTGGATCACACATCACATGGCTCAATCAACTCCTACACATGCTAGTGGGTTTCAACTATTTACTGTGGCAATGACAGGTCATGCAAGGGAATAGGGTTCAACTACCGCAGCAAGTAGCAGTTCACACGTTGTTGCCTTAATGTACTAAAAGAGAGCAGGAGCGAGAAGATGGGTTTGTATCGGAATGATCAATGATTGCTTGCCTGACAGAGTGGTTGTCGGGTAATGCTCTTCAGCTGGATACGCAGAAGTATCCTCGGGAGCAGGACCTAACACGGAGAACATCGGCGATACAATCAATAAGCAAACAAATGCAACAATATGATGCATGCTCATGATATGGCAAGATGCATGTGTTTTGGGCTAATGCAACTATAACCAGAAGGGTTTGAGCCCATTTGAATCAAAGATTCAAATTGAAACTCAAACTATTATTTATTTAAGTGCATTATCAAGTTTTAATGTGAACAGCAAGGTTAACTGGCTCAAACATGCATGAAACCAGTGTCATTGGAAAGATTGGATTTTTTTGATCAATTTTCATATATAAATCTTTTCCATCTGAGCTACTGTTGAATTTATATGATTTTTTGAAGTTTAAAGCATTTTATGGAATTTCCTGAATTGTTTTTAAATCTAATAATCCCAGAAAATCCTTTACTGCGTCAGCATGACATCATGCTGACGTCAGCATGTCAACAGGGCGCCCAGGTCAAACCTGACCAGTGGGTCCCTCATGTCAGTGTCTCTGGAGCTAACTAAAAGAGCTTAACACTAAACTAAAAGTTAACAGGGGCTGGGCCCCACATGTCTGTGACTCACTAAACTAATGACAACAATTAGTACTTAATTTAAAACCTAAACTGAAATTAGTCCACGGCCGGCCCCACATATCAGTGACACAGGGGGGGTCCAGGCATGGTCAAAACAGGTCAAACCCACCGGCGTCTCGCCGCCAGCGAGAGCCAGGACGGCGGCGCGGCTCAGAAACTGTGTTCCGATGACCAAATCAGCGGCGGAGAGCATCTACAGAGAGCTAGAGGAGTCGCGCATCCAACGGGATAGGCCGGAGCAGCTGGGGTGGTCGGAAACGACGGTGGTGACCTCAACGGCGGCGGCCGGAGTTCGGGTGCCGATGAGCACTACGTCACATGGCATCGGAGGTCCAATGGTTGGTTCCTACGGGTGTTGCGAGCGCTCGTGAAGACGACGGGCATGTGCACGGAGCCAATTGGGCACCTGAGCCTCGTCGACGGCGGGCTTGTGCGGCGGCGTGCTACGGCGAGCAAGGGGGCGGCAGCTACAGCGTGCAAACGGAGCGGAGAGGAGAGGGGTTCGACTCAGGAGCTCACAGGGAGGCGGATGAGATGCTCAGCGGGCTCGGGGAAGCGTCGAGGCGGGTGCACGGTCGCCTGTGATCTCCACGGCCGTAGGTTGAAGACGACGACGGTGAGGGTGAAGCTGGGCTTCTGGCGTCGTGTAGCTCGGTGCGGAGGACGAGGAAGACGAGGCGGAGCTTATGGGCTAAACATCTGGGCGAGAGAGGCACGGTGGCTACGGCGAACGGCGTCGGTGGCGACGATGGCGCTCGTCCGCGGGGCGCAGAGCGAGGGAGACGAGGCAGGGAGAGAAGGGAGCGGTCGAGGGGGTCGAGGGGGTCTGTGTGGCGTCGTCCGGTTCCATCCAGAGGGTCGAGGAGGCCAGCCAGGCAGGCAGGAGGTGGCCGGCGCGTCGTCGTCGCTCGCCACCGAGCTGCTTCGTGCGCTGGCGCGGCGAAGAAGACGGGGATGCCCCTGGTGGGCTGGGCCGGCTGGGCCAGGCAGGTAGTTGGGCTCAGGTAAGTTTGCTTCTGCCTTTTTTTTATTTACTTTCTGTTTCATTTCTTTTGCAACTTTGTGGAATTAATAAAAATGCTAGAACATTTTTATAACTCATAAAACTAGTCATGCCCACTGTATATAATATGAACAGTTTGGAACATTTTAGTTTATGATTATTTGGGCACATAAAGTATTTTATAGCATTTAAATGCCCAAATGCAAATACCATATGAATTAATCCAGAGACCTTAGATGTCCTAGAAAATTGTGCACCATTTTTGGCAGAGGTTTAAGACCAAGGCAGAAATGATGAACATTTTTGAAGGGCATTTTGGGTACATTGGAAAATATTTTATTAAACCCTAGTTGTTAGAAGGGGGGGTGCTGGGGTTTCTGTCATTCCCATTTCAAGTTTCTTTGAAAGGTAAACATGATGCACACTCTAGCTAGTCCTAATGCAAGCACTGACTAGGGATGTGACACAAAGGTTTCTTCCAAATCTTCGATGAGGGTCTTGGCCTCCTGAGACATCACCACGATGTCATCAACGTAGGCCTCAGCGTTCCTCCTGAGCTGCTCTCCTAGGGAGATATGCATCAACCGCTGGAAGGTTGCTCCTGCGTTCCGCAACCCGAATGGCATACAAGTGTAGCAGTATACTCCGCACGAGGTGTGGAAGGCAGTCTTCTCGACATCTTGCACTACGATCTTGATTTGCTGGTAGCCTGAGAAGGCATCCAGGAAGCACAGTAGGTCACTCTCGGCGGTGGAGTCGACAATCTGGTCGATGCAGGGTAGAGGAAACGGGTCTTGTAGGCAGGCCTTGTTGAGGTTGGTAAAGTCGACACACATGCGCTCTTTTCCGCCTGTCTTGGGTACAACGATGGGGTTTGCCAGCCACTCCGGGTACCGGACCTCACGGATGACACCCGCCACTTCTAGCTTGCGAGTCTCTTGTATGATGAAGGACTACTTCTCTGTAGATTGGCAATGGGCCTTCTGCTTCACGGGGCGCACATTAGGGCATATGTTCAGGTGATGTTCAATCACCCCCCTCGGGACTCCCGCCAGGTCCTTGGGTTCCCACGCGAACACCTCCTTGTCAGCGCACAGGAATTCAACCAACGCCTTCTCTTGAGCTAGGGGAAGGCCAGGGCCTATGGTGAAGGTGGCGCCTGATGTCCCATCTTCGTCCACCAGTACATGCTTCATCTCGGCTCGGTCTTGGGAGAAAAGTTGCTTCTTATTTGCTGGCGCAGCCCCGTCGGCCGAATGTGCCGGGGCAGCGGCCCAGAAGGCGATCTTGAGGGCCACTAGAGCTTCCTTGTTGTCTCCGGCCACGGTGAGCACGCCGCTGCTCCCCGGCATCTTCATGAGGTTGTAGGACAGATGGGACGCGGACATGAACTGAGCCAGGGCTGGATACCCGAGGATGGCGTTGTACGAGAGGCTGATACGGGCGATGTCGAAGTCGATCAGCTCGGTGCGGTGCGGTAGTTGTTGCGGGTGCTGAAGGTGACCAGGAGGCGGATCTGCCCCAAAGGGCTAGCAGAACCGCTGCCGACTCCGGAGAAGGGCTTGGTGGGGCGTAGCCGCTTGAGCGGCACGTGGAGCAGGCTAAAAGCTTCTACTGAGAGCATGTTGAGGCCAGCCCCTCCGTCGATGAGGGTCTTGGTAACCGCTACACTTCAGATGGTGGGTGTGAGAGCATCGGGAGAGCGCCTGAGCCCGCAGCGAAGGCGGGATGGTCACCTGAGTCGAAGGTGAGGTCAGCCTTGGGCGCCGCCCATCCGGGGCCCCCCGACGTACGAAGGTGGCGCCGATATGGCGGAAGAACTTCTTGACGTGGCGGTCCGAGGATGGCACTTGAGAACCGCCAAGGAGAGCCGCGACGACGTGGGGCGCCGGCACCCCGAAGCATGCAGTGAAGAGGTGACACAGCTCCTCCCAGGATGCCACATATGATTTTGGCAAGATGAGAAACCAGGCGCGCGGAACTCCAGTGAGCGCCATGGGGAGCCAGCTGGCCATGACATTGTCATCGCCGCCGGCCGCCGAAACGGCCTCCTCGTAGGCCAGGATGAAGATGGCCGGATATGCCGCCCCGTCGTAATGGGGTGGCAGATCTGGCCTAAACCTGGGTGGCCACTGCACCTGTCGCAAGGTGGGGGTGAAGGTTCGGTGGGCGCGCGCGGTGGCGTGGCGGGCCACCGAGCCGATCGAAGAAGAGGCGCTCACCATGAGAGCTTGACAGGTGGAGAGCAGGGTCGGCGGAGAGGAAAAACTTCGACGCACCCCTACCTGGTGCGCCAAATGTCGGAACTTGGGTTCCGGCAAAACCCTTGAGGTTCGAACTCTGGGGTTTGCACGAAGATTTCTCCTTCCGCCCTAGCTCGCCTACCCATCGATTCCTAAGCTTAGCTCGTCGAATTCAAAGAACAAGAGACACAAGGGTTCATACTGGTTTGGGACACCGTTGTGGTGTAATACCCTAATCCGGTGTAGTGTGGTGGATTGCCTTGTAGGCAGGGGAAGAACTAGTACAGGGGAAGAACAGCCTCCTGAGGAGAAGTGTTCTTGTGCTCGGATGAGCTTGTGGGTGTGTGCAGGGTCTTCTCGATTTGATCCCTCCTTATGGTGATGGCTATTCCTATTTGTAGTGGCCCGGGTTCTCTTCCCAAATATTGAGCAAGAAGGGATCCCACAACGGACAAGTTTGAAGGGGGACAACTAATACAAGCTCTCCTGACAAAAGGTGGTCTTCGCCTGCCAAAGGTTCTGGTGGTGACGCCGCCATGGGCTCCGCGATGACCTCTGCCCTGCCGTCCAGCTAGTCTTGGTCTTGTTGCACTGATACGGAAACCTTTGCCTGATGCCTTGGGACTCCTCGCCTGCGCCTGGCCCTTTAGCACCAATGGGGAAACTGGCATCCTGTGTCTGCTGGCGCCCGCCTGGCCTTGATTGTCACGGCTCACGTCATGGGAACCACGCGAGGTGTCCCTTTCCCTTATATCTCTGCTCTTCGGGAGCTAGCCTAGTGAGGCTGTCCCAGGGGAAGTCTTGCGTCGTCCGCCTCGCGAGGCTCGGCCCCTCGCGAGGGTCTTGAGTGGTTGCTGATGAGGTTGGGCCATACGAGGCTGCTGGACAAGCCATGCCCTGGGCCGCAGGCAGGCAAGTCTGGGTACCCCCACTCACAGAATGCCGACACACGTTGACTCCCATTGTCAATCAGTGCGGTGTCAAGCTCCTAAGTGGCTCAGTGGCAGCCCCATGCCACATGGCAGCCACTTCCTATGGAAAGAACCAGCAAATGACACCCGTCTTGTGACGTGTCGAGCAAGCTGGCGCAAAGCTGGTGAAACAGCCCGGCAGGGCCTGCCGGGCGAGCTATGATGCGACGCTAAGTGGCGCATTTAATGCGCCCTGTCAGCCCGTGGAGTTAGGTATGATAGCACTGTCTGCTATCTAATCAACCAAGAAAGACTGATTTGCGACTGTTTGGACCCCTTAACCTATAAAAGGAGGCCCATGGCAACCGTAGAAAAGATTTGTCCATTCGAACCCCCACACTCATACACGCGCGACCACTGTCGTCCCGAGGCAACCTTGCCGAGCAAGAGCGTCGTACTCATTTTCTACCATTCCACCATCAATCCACCAAAGCAGAAGTAGGGTTTTACGCCTCGCGGTGACCCGAACCTGGGTAAAAACTGCCCGTGTGATCTTTGTCATGATGCACCACGCTGTCCACTCTTTGTGCAACGTGCCTATCCCCCCGCTGAACCAAAAAAGGACCTCTGTCCCATAGGTGGCCGTGGTTTTCCCGCGACATCTTTGGCATGCCAGGTACGGGGTCACTTGCACGAACCTGAGAGCTTGAGTAGCGCGTCATCTTCATCACCAGCTTCACCTTCTTCAGCTCCATCGGCCATGGTGCCCAAGAAGATGTCCAGTTCCGCCACTCACCCGTCCACCTCGCGGGCCTCGCTGCCCGTGACCGCCGACGCCACGGGGAATGCAGGGACGAACAGGGACGCGGGAACTGCGGGGGACGTGGTCGACGCAGGCGGCGTCGTGGCCACGCCTCCCGCGGCCGAAGTGGGAGCGTGAGGCATTGGAGTAGAGCAGCATCAGCAAGATCCCAGCGGTCAGGCTCCACGAGTTATGAAAAGGGAGATTATTCCATCCGTACCTCCCCGCCTAGCCGAAGAGCGCAGTCTTGGTGGTGTCGCTCGTTCTCGAGCAAACCGCGACTCTCTGGCCGCTCCTGCCACGGGGGCGACTGCAGAGCATGCGCCACCCCCGGAATGGGCCAACCTAACCATTGTGCTCGACGGAGCCGTTGGCCCTCAAGCGCCCCCACCTCGTCCCCACGCCGCCCCAACGGCTGGCTCACTACGACGAGGGCACGACGCGGTTGTCACCGACACCATTAGGAGCCGGGTGATGATGCGGTCCACATCACATCACCCATGCCAAGCACCGCCTCCGAGGCTATGGCGCGGGCCCAACTGCTATTGAGATTCCCGTCGGCGCCTGATCAAATGGATGAGAGGTGAGCCACCATCCAAAGTCTGATTGGTTTTGCCATGGCGGGAGGATCACAGCGAGCTCTCCTGTCGCGATCTCCCCAGACGACGATGATGGCCCATGCTGCTGGCCGTGCTGAGGGGGCCACCCCCACGGTCCAGTCCCCGCCATGGCGGTCAATGCATGAGCCACATCATCAGGAGCCAGTTAACATCTTGATGGCGTCGTAAGACCCTCGAGCGCATCAAGGCCGACAACGAGCCTCGGAGGGCAGGTAGGGGGAGCGCGCGCGGCACCATCGAGCAACACCGCGACAACCACTACCAGCCTAACGACCGAGATGGCCACAACATCGACGAGCCCGCGTCGACTGGAGCGGGTACTGATGTCGCTTAAAGCTACATCGGTTTTTCCCCCAAATAGGAAGGGAAGATGCAGCACAGCAGCGGTAGGTATTTCCCTCAGATGTGAAACCAAGTTTATCGAACCAGTAGGATAACCAAGCAACACAACGTAAACATCACCTGCACACAAATAACAACACCTCGCACCCCGACGTGTTAAAGGGGTTGTCAAGCCCTTTCGGGTAACGGACGTGAGAGAGAGATAAATATTGGTAGATTGGTTGATAAATAAGTTAAACTACAGCAAGGTATTTTTGGGTTTTTGGTTTAGTAGATCTGAAATTAAAAGCAAAGGCAAATATATGAGAAAGAAGACCCAGGGGCCATAGGTTTCACTAGTGGCTTCTCTCGAGAAAATAGCAAATGGTGGGTAAAAAAATTACTATTGGGAAATTGATAGAATAATCATGACGATATCCAAGCAATGATCATTACATAGGCATCACGTCCAAGATTAGTAGACCGACTCCCGCATGCATCTACTACTATTACTCAACACATCGACCGCTATCCAGCATGCATCTAGTGTATTAAGTTCATGGAAAACTGGAGTAATGCATTAAGAAGATGACATGATGTAGACAAGATCCGTTTATCTATGGTGTTAGATATGGATCTTGTCATTTTATCCTTAGTGGCAACGATACATATGTGTCGGTTCCCCTTCTGTCACTGGGATCAAGCACCATAAGATCGAACCCACTACCAGGCACCTCTTCCCATTGCAAGATAAATAGATCAAGTTGGCAAACAAAACCCAATATCGGAGAATAAATACGAGGCTATAAGCAATCATGCATATAATAGATCAAAGAAACTCAAATAACTTTCATGGATATAAAAAGATAGATCTGATCATAAACTCAAAGTTCATCGGATCCCAACAAACACACCACATGAAGAGTTACATCATATCGATCTCCAAGGTACCATTGTATTGATAATCAAAAGAGAGAGAGGAAGCCATCTAGCTACTAACTACAGACCCATAGGACTACAAAGAACTACTCACACATCATCGGAGAGGCACCAATGGAAGTGGTGAACCCCTCTGTGATGGTGTCTAGATTGGATCTGGTGTTTCTGGACTCTGTGGTGGCTGGATGAATATTTCATCGACTCCCCTATGGTTTCTGGAATATTGGGGCATTTATAGAGCAAAGAGGCGGTCCTGGGGGCACCCGAGGTGGGCACAACCCACCAGGGCGCGCCTGGGCCTCCTGGCGCGCCCTGGTGGGTTGTCCCCTCCTCGGGACTCCCCCTAGGTGCCACCAGGGCCCATAGTGTTCATTCTGGCCCAGAAAAAAATCTCCAAAAAGTTTCGCGGTGTTTGGCCTCCGTTTGATATCGATTTCCTACGATGTAAAAAGCATGCAGAAAAAAGCAACTTGCACTTGGCACTATGTCAATAGGTTAGTACCAAAAAATGATACAAAATGATTATAAAATGATTGTAAAACGTCCAAGAATGATAATATAACAACATGGAACAATAAAAAATTATAGATACGTTGGAGACGTATCAGCATCCCCAAGTTTAACTCCTACTCGTCCTCGAATAGGTAAGTGATAAAAACAAAAATTTTGATGTGGAGTGTTGTTTATCAAGTCATATCAAATTATTTTCTTTATAGCATGGACATTTGGAATTCTATATGGTTCAAAGCAATAGTCTAGTTTTGACATAATAATTTAGATACTCAAGCATATCAACAAGCAAGCATGTCTTTCAAAATATTAATGCTAAAATAAGTTATCCCTAGCCCATCATGCTCTATCATTGATCCATTCATGAAACACACTCGCATATTAGTTACACCCAATGCTCAAGTACGATCATAGTGTTTCCTAGTTGGTGCTTGTAACAGAAGATGGAGACTCATGTTCAAAATAAAAATTGCATAAGTAAAAGAAAGGCCCTTCGCAGAGGGAAGTAGGGATTTGTGGAGGTGCCAGAACTCAAAGCTTAAATTGAGAGATAATTTTTTGGGAGGTATACTTTTCCCACCAACGAGAATGACTTGAGGTTCCCAACACTTTCCATGCTAGATATATCATAGGCAGTTACCAAACAAAAATAGAGTTTATTCCTTTTCTACCAAACTTTCACAAGCCATGGATAGCCGAATCCATGGTTGCCTTCCATACCAACACTTTCCAAGGAATTTATTATTTGACAACATAAAGTAAATTTGTTTTTCATTTCGGGATTGGGCATCCCTAACACCTTTGCCTCACTCTCGTGCAATGACAAGTGAATAAACACTCATCGTGGAACAACACATCTAGCATGGAAAATATTGGCCACCCCTCACCGCCTCGCGAGCAGTATGGGCACACAAAAGGGAAATTTATTTTGAAAATTAGAGATGGCACATACAAATTTGCTTATGACGGCAAGGAAATATCACATATAGGTAGGTATGGTGGACTCATGTGGCAAAACCGGGATAAATGATTTTGGATGCACAAGTAGAGATCATACTTAGTGCAAAATGAAGGCTAGCAAAAGACTAGGAAGGGACCAACCATGAAACAAATAATATCGTAAGAAAACATTGAGCATAAATAACACCGAATAATGCACCACAAATAAGATATAATTTCATTGCATAATTATTGACTTTTGTGCTTGCATAGGGAATCACAAACTTTAACACTAGCATTCTTACTAGAGCATAAGTACTCATCAACATAACTCACATATCTAATCATCATGTCTCAAAACTATTACAAGGAATCATGTTTATTTTGTCCAATGATCTTAATTACATTTTTTATTATATCCTTCTTGGATATCTATCACTTTGGGGCTAATTTTCATGTGTTGCTTTTCATAAGCTCAAATGAATATAAGTGAAGATCATGAGCATACTTTTTCTTTCTTTCTATCAAAATAATATAAGTGAAGCAAGAGAGAATTTCTTTAAAATTTTACTAACTCTCAAATAAATCTAAGTGAAGCAAGAGAGTATTTCTTCCAAAATACTAAGCACACCATGCTCAAAAGATATAAGTGAAGCACTAGAGCATGTCCATTGCTCATAAAAATTTAAGTGAAGCATAGAGAGCTATCTAGAAAGTCATGGCATAATTTTGGCTCTCTCAAATAGGTGTGTACATCAAGGATTGATGAATTAAAAAGAAAAAGAAAACACGCAAGGACTCATATCATACAATACGCTCCAAGCAAAACACATATCATGTGATAAATAAAAATATAGTTTCGAGTGAAATACCGATAGTTGTTGGAAGAAAGCGGGGATGCCACTCGGGGGCATCCCCAAGCTTAGTTGGTTGCTCATTTTTGGATAATAGCTTAAGGGTCCGGGGCATCCCCAAGCTTAGGCTCTTCCATCATTCCTTCATCCATCGTAAGATAACCCAAAGCTTGAAAACTTCAATCACACAAAACTCAACAAAACCTTCGTGAGATCCGTTAGTATAAGAAAGCAAATCACTACTATAAGTACTGTATCAAACCAATTCATATTTTGTTTTTGTATTATATCTAATGTATTCCAAGTTTTCTATGGCAAAGCTCATCAAAGAAAACCATAGAGCCATCAAAATAAGCACACAACACAAAGAAAACAGAATCTGTCAAAAACAGAACAGTCTGTAGTAATCTGGAAGTTTCGAATACTTATGGAATTCTAAAAATCTTGAAAAAAATAGGGTCACGTGGGAAATTTGTATATTAATCTTCTGCAAGAAGAATCAACTAAAAATCACTTTTTTGTTAAAAATGAGAAATTTTTCTCATGAGCGCAAAAGTTTCTGTTTTTCAGCAAGATCAAATCTACTAACACCCAACGTGTTCCTAAGGCTTTGCTTGGCACAAACCTTTATTCAAACCACAAAAACACATCTCTACAGAGATATTAAAGGGTTTTTCACACAAGAACAGAAAAGCAAAAAGCAAAAATAAATTTTATTCATTAGGTTTCCTCCCAACAAGCGCTATCGTTTTATGCCCTTAGCTAGGCATAATACCAAGATTTTAAGTATTGTCATCCTTGTTGGATGTTCCATAAGTTTCACTCATTATAGATTCATAATGAAATTTGATATTGGTTCTAGGGAAGTGTTCCATGCCCTTTCTCAAGGGAAAATTTAATTTAATATTCCCTTCTTTCATGTCAATCACCGCGCCAATAGTGTGCAAAAACGGTCTACCAAGTATAATAGGGCAAGACGGATTGCAATCGATATCGAGAACAATAAAGTCTATGGGTACATAGTTCCTATTTGCAAGAATAAGAACATCATTGATCCTTCACAAAGGCTTTTTAATAGTGGAATCCGCCAAATGCAAATTAAGAGAGCAATCTTCAATATTGGTAAGACCAAGAACATCACAAAGAGATTTCGAAATAGTGGAAACACTAGCACCCAAATGACACAAAGCAAAACACTCATAATTTTTAATTTTGATTTTGATGGTAGGTTCCCATTTATCATGCAACTTCCTAGGAATTGAAACTTCTAATTCCAATTTTTCTTCCAAAGCTTTCATCATAGCATCAACAATATGTTTAGTAAAAGCTTTATTTTGTTCATAGGCATGGGGTGAATTAATCATGGGTTGCAACAAAGAAATACAGTCAATCAAGGAGCAACTATCATAATTAAAATCTTTGTAATCCAAAATAGTGGGCGCATCACTAGTTAAAGTCTTGACATCTCCAAACCCACTTTTTTCAAAAATTTCAATAAGATTTTCACCCTCTGAAATATTGGGACGCCTTCTACCTAAACTTGACTCTTATTCAGTCCCTTTATCATCAAGTTAAACTTTACCTAAAAAGAATCAATGGAAGAAATACCAATCATTTTAATGTCGTCATCATTTTTATCTTGTAACGAGATTGGGTTAGCAACCATTTGATTTACTAGAGTAGCTTGTGCATCGGATATTTTTCCTAGCAAAATTTCAGGGAAAGCATACTTAGATTGGAGATTGCAAACTTCTCTACTAATATCATCAAGTTGTTTTTTATAGCATCAAGCACAACGGAGTGCTCCTTAAGTTCTTCGGTAAAATAATTATTATGCTCAAATTGTGTAGCCATGTACTCCTTAGTGCTTTTCTCAATTTCAAGAAAAATATTGGGATAAGGAACATCATAATATTATCTTTGAGGCATCATGATTATGCAAACAAAAACACACGCAAGAATAGATCCGGCAAGAAAAACGGCGAACGAAAAAGATGGCTAATAAAAACAGCAAATTTTTGTGAAGCGGGGGAGATAAAAACTAGAGTCAAATGGGAAATAATGTAATTACGAGGAGATGAGATTTGTGATTAGGAACCTGGTATATGTTGAAGGTGCTCCCCGGCAACGGCGCCAGAAATTCCTTTTGATGTCGCTTGAAGCTACGTTGGTTTTTCCCCAAAGAGGAAGAGATGATGCAGCATAGCGGCGGTAGGTATTTCCCTCATATGTGAAACCAAGGTTATCGAACCAGTTGGAGAACCAAGCAACACAATGTAAACAGCACTTGCACACAAATAACAACACCTCGCAACCCGACGTGTTAAAGGGATTGTCAATCCCTTTCGGGTAACGAACGTGAGAGAGAGATAAATATTGGTAGATTGGTTGATAAATAAGATAAATTGCAGCAAGGTATTTTTGGGTTCTTGGTTTAGTACATCTGGAAATAAAAGCAAAGGCAAATACATCGCAAAGGCAAATATATGAGAAAGAAGACCCGGGGGCCGTAGGTTTCACTAGTGGCTTCTCTCGAGAAAATAGCAAATGGTGTATAAATAAATTACTGTTGGGCAATTCATAGAACTTCAAATAACCATGATGATATCCAGGCAATGATCATTACATAGGCATCGCGTCCAAGATTAGTAGACCGACTCATGTCTGCATCTACTACTACTCCACACATCGACCGCTATCCAGCATGCATCTAGTGTATTAAGTTCATGGAAAAACGGAGTAATGCTTTAAGAACGATGACATGATGTGGACAAGATCCGTTTATCTATGGAGATAGATATGGATCTTGTCGTTTATCCTTAGTGGAAACGATACATACGTGTCGGTTCCCTTTCTGTCACTAGGATCAAGCACCGTAAGATCGAACCCACTACCGGGCACCTCTTCCCATTGCAAGATAAATAGATCAAGTTGGCCAAACAAAACCCAATATCGAAGAAGAAATACGAGGCTATAAGCAATCATGCATATAAGAGATTGAATAAATTCAAATAACTTTCATGGATATATAAAGATAGATCTGATCATAAACTCAAAGTTCATCGGATCCCAACAAACACACCGCAAAAAGAGTTACATCATATGGATCTCCAATAGACTATTGTATTGATAATCAAAGGAGAGAGGAAGCCATCTAGCTACTAACTACGAACCCGTAGGTCTACAAAGAACTACTCACGCATCATCGAAGAGGCACCAATGGAAGTGGTGCACCCCTCCATGATGGTGTTTAGATTGGATCTAGTGTTTCTGGACTCTACGGCGGCTGGATGAATATTTCGTCGACTCCCCTAGGGTTTCTGGAATATTGGGCTATTTATAGAGCAAAGAGGCGGTCCGAGGGCAACCAAGGTGGGCACGACCCACTAGGGCACGCCCTGGTGGGTTGTCCCCTCCTCGGGACTCCCCCCCAGGTGCCACCAGGGCCCATAGTGTTCCTTCTGTCGCAGAAAATATCTCCAAAAAGGTTCGCGGTGTTTGGGCTCCGTTTGATATTGATTTCCTGCGATGTAAAAAACATGCAGGAAATAGCAACTGGCACTTGGCACTATGTCAATAGGTTAGTACCAAAAAATGATATAAAATGATTATAAGATGATTGTAAAACATCCAAGAATGATAATATAACAGCATGGAACAATAAAAAATTATAGATATGTTGGAGATGTATGAGGTACCTGCCCTTCGAGTCTGGGTGCCCTGCCTTCACCCATGAGCTGCAGAATTTTTCGTTGGCCGTCTGCTCGCACGTTCAAGCTAGAGATTCCAGAGAAGTATGATGGAAGACTAAACCGGACAGAGTTCTTAAGCATCTATGCCATCGCTGTTCAAGCTGCCGGGGGAAGAGACGAGAAGGTATTCGCTAACTACTTTCCTTTGGCACTCAAGCCAAATGTGAGGTGTTGGCTGATGCATCTACCGGAGAACTCCATTTCAACCTGGGCTGACCTTTGCCAGCGCCTTCACGGGAGACCATCAAGCACCAGGGCGGCCCATCGATCTGAAGTTGCTCCCGTAGAAAGAAGGAGAGACTCTACGGAAGTACATGCAGAGGTTCGGTCGAGTTCACACACACATTCCAGACATCCACCCAGCTGCAGTGATAGCAGCATTCCAATCCAATGTGCGCAATCGATGGATACATTCCAAGATGAACGTTCGGTTGCCCAAGACAGTGAAGGAGCTTTACACGTTGGTGGATAAGTGTGCTCGGGTGGAAGAGGGGAAGAAACTCCCTGGAGAGGAAAATGGCATCGGCGTCGATTCAGAGGATGGCGATGATGCCTCCAGTCAAAGGAAGAAGGACAAGAAGCGCAGTAAGAAGCCCAGGGATAAGGCAGTGATGATAGTTGAGGGGTCGAGCATGCCTAGTACCGCCAAGAAGGCTAAAGCTGAAGCCCCCGACAAGGAGGTTGCCGCGTGCAATGATTGTCGGGAAGCTGCGGCTGCCAAGAAGGCTAGGATAGGTGATGGCCCTTACTGCAAGATCCACCGGACCAAGGGCCATGACCTCTAGGAGTGTTATCAGGTTGAGCAACTTGTCAAGAAGCAGAGGGTTGAATATGAGAAGCAAGATAAGGAAAAAGATCAGAATGGCACTAGCGGAAAGGGCCGGGGAGGTGAAGCAAATCACCCCAACAAGGCTCTTACGAACCAAGGAAAACCCACCAGGGGCCGTGAGAAGGAGAATTGCAATGAAGAAAGTGATGGAGTGGATGAAGAGGAAACCGGTGAGCAAGAGTTCCAAAAGGCCACTGACGCCCTATGCATTGACGGGGGTGCATCTCTGCAGCTCCTCTCACTGCCAACTTAAACAGTGGGCATGTCAAGTCAATGTCGTGGAGCCTGCGGCAGAGTTTTGGAAGCCGCTCAAGTGGTCCCACACACCCTTCATCTTTGAAGAAGAGGAGCACCCTGGCCGCACTATAGCGGTATGGTGCTTGCCATTGTTGGTCTCGCCAACAATCCACAACCTCAGGGTCACAAAGATGTTGGTTGATGGCAGGGCCGGATTGAATCTGATTTCCCAAAGGTCATCAACAGACTCCAGATAGCGGATGATAAGCTTGAGGTTATCGGCACATTTCAAGGAGTTAATCCCGGCTGGAGCCGTCCTAAGGGAAAGATCATGATGCAGGTAACATTCGGAGGAGAATTGAACTACCAGACTAAGAAGGTTGTGTCTGATGTAGTTGATATCCCCTACCTTACAATGGAATTATTGGACGCCCAGCTCTGGCCAAATTCATGGCGACATTCCACTATACCTACAACACCTTGAAGATGCCAGGGCCAATGGGAGTCCTTTCTATACCACAAGACGAGAAGGACGCAATCATTTGCGTGGACAAGATGTACAGGGATGCAGTTGCGGCAGAGGCCGCGGAGATCACTGGTCCCACCAAGGAGAGCAAGAAAAAGGCGAAAGCTGTTAAGAGCCCCGGCAAGGAGCACGGGAAGCGCACCTCCCTGGAGTGTGTTGCGCCTATTGATGACTTGCCGGAGAGCTCCAACAGCAAAAGGCCCAAGGTTGCCACACCTGTTGTGAGGAAGGTCCTGGCAGGGCTGGATGGCACTGATGGTACCTTCACTATTAGTGCCACCCTTGACGACAAATAGGAAAGCAGGTGTGTTTTCCTAGCAACCATCTGACATCCCCGGTGTTCCCAGAGAGGTAATTGAGCACCACCTTGCTGTCTGCCCACATGCCAAGCCCGTCAAGCAAAAGGTCCGGAAGCAAGCTTTGGAACCGCATCAGTTCATTGACGAGGAGATCAAGAAGCTTGAAGTTGCTGGTTTGGTCAGAGGAGTGATGCATCCAACGTGGATGGCAAACCCTGTGGTCGTACGCAAGGCCAACGAAAAATGGAGGCTATGCATAGATTTCACTGATCTGAGCAAGGCCTGTCCGAAGGACCCATTTCCCTTGCCGCGCATCAACCAGATCGTGGACTCCACCTCAGGTCATGATCTGCTCTCTTTCTTGGATGCATATTATGGGTATCATCATATTTTTATGTCTAAGGAAGATGAAGAGAAGACCTTATCGTGTGGCACGTACTGCTTTTTGCGCATGCCTTTCAGGTTGAAGAGTGTCAGGTCCACTTTTGCAAGAGCAGTCCAGATTGGTTTTGAATCACAGCTACACAGAAACATTGAAGCTTATATGGATGATATTCTGGTCAAAACCAAGGATAGATCAACCCTCGTCCAGGATTTGGAAGAAACATTTGCCAATCTGCACAAGATCAACTTGAAGTTGAACCCGGAGAAGTGCGTGTTTGGTGTTCCCTCTGGCAAGATACTTGGCTTCTTAGTGTCCCACCGGGGGTTAGAGGCCAACCCAGATAAGATCAAGGCTATCGAGCAGATTCAAATGCCTAGGACAGTCAAGGATGTCAGACGCTTAACAGGGTGCGTTGCTGCACTCAGCAGATTCATCTCCAAGTCTGCCGAGCGTGGCTTGCCGTTCTTTAAGATCTTGAAGAAGGCAGGACTAGTAAAGTGGACCACGGAAGTAGATGTGGCACTACAATATTTAAAGACCTACTTATCCCATGTGCCTACTTTGGCTGCTCCTAAACCACAAGAATTGTTGCTGCTATACCTGGCAGCAACAAATCAAGCGGTTAGTGCATCTTTGGTGGCGGAACGGGAAGTGGAGGAGGAAACGACCTCAGTTAGCGTCCCTTCCAGAGAGGAATATGAGAACAACTCAGCAAGATCAGACATGGATCAGGGCAAAGAAGAGCACGGCGGCGGTAACAACCCCAAGGACGCGGCAAGGAAGAAAGTGGTGCAGCGTCGAGTGTACTTCGTCAGCTTCCTGTTGTAGGGGGCTCGATCCAGGTACTCTGGCGTGCAAAAGTTGATTTTTGGCTTAGTCATGGCCTCAAGGAAATTGCGCCACTACTTCCAAGCCCATGAGATCACGGTTGTTGCACGCTTTCTATTGCAAAGGATACTCCGGAACCCAAAGGCTATCGACGGGATAGTGGAGTGGGAATTGGAGTTATCTAGATTTGGCCTGAAGTTTGAAATCACGTCTACAATGCCGAGCAGGGCATTGGTAGAGTTTATTGCAGAATGGACGCCAACCCCTGATGAGGAGGTGTCGGAGACAGTTATCCCCGGCAAGGAATCACCCCAAGAATGGATAGTGTATTTTGATGGTGCTTTCTCCCTACAAGGTGCGGTGGCTGGCGTGCTTCTCGTTGCTCCTTCCGGTGAGCACTTGAATTACGTGGTCCAGATGCATTTTCCCTGGGAGGAGGCAACCAACAATACAGCAGAGTATGAAGGAGTCCTTGTCGGGCTCAGGATCGCCATAGAGTTAGGAATCAATAAGCTGATCATCAGAGGAGATCCGCAACTTGTGGTGAGGCAAGTCAACAAAGATTATAAAAGCCCATTGATGGATGCATATATTAAGGAAGTGAGGAGGTTAGAGGAGCACTTTGACGGATTGCAAACAGAGCACGTACCCCATGCGGAAAACAACATTGCTGATCATTTGTCAAAGTGTGTTGCACAGAAGCTTCCCGTGGGACCAGGAACTTTTGTTCTACACCTTACTCAGCCCTCCGTATCCCCGGAAACAATGGCCCGAAAGAGGAGGAAATTGGACTCCGGTAAGCCTCTCCCGGTGGAACCCTCCGGGGCACCTATGGGACCAGGAACTTTTGTTCTCCACCTTACTCAACCCTCCGTATCCCTAACAACAATGGCCCGAAAGAGGAGGAAATTGGAATCCGGTAAGCCTATCCCGGTAGAACCCTCCGGGGCACGTGGGAGGGACCCTGCCGGAAACAACTCCCAATCGCTTGTTGGGTTGCACCCTCCTACCGGGACTCAGGTCCTCGCGGTCGAGGAATGCGCCCCAACGAATCTGGAGGTGCCGCTAGTCCTCGTTGCCGAGCCCCGGGCTCCAACTTGGGCAAGGCACATAGTCCACTTCCTCCAAACCGGAGAACTTCCCAAAGTGCAAGAAGAATCTGAAAGAGTATCCCGGAGGGCCAGTACGTATCAGTTTGTCGATGACACTCTTTATAGAAGAATGCCCAACGGTGTGAAATTGAAGTGCATTTGCCAGGAAGGAGGAAAGGAACTGCTGGCAGAGCTACAAAAAGGCATGTGTGGCTCCCACATTGGATCAAGGGCATTCGCTGGGAAAGCATTCCGACAAGGATTCTATTGGCCCACAGCCCTCCAAGATGCGGTCAAGCTAGTCACCAAGTGTGAGGCCTGCCAGTTCCATTCCAAGAACATCCATCTGCCTGCCCAAGCTCTTCAGACAATCCCTTTGTCATGGCCATTTTTGGTCTAGGGGCCCGATATCCTCGGCCCTTTTCCCCGAGATGTCAGGGGCTTTGAAATCTTGTACCTTGCCATCAACAAGTTTACAAAGTGGCCGGAAGTAGATGCCGTGAGAAAGGTGACTGCTCAGTCAGCTATCAAGTTCTTGAAAGGATTGGTGTGTCGCTTCAGGGTCCCTGCTCGGATCATCATCAATAATGTAACCCAGTTCACGAGCAGCACCTTCATGCAATATGTTCATGCACTCGGAAGCAAGATCTTATTTGCCTTTTTTGCACATCCCAGAAGCAATGGACAAGCTGAGATGGTGAACGCTGAAGTGTTGCGGGGCCTCAAGACAAGAACATTTGATAAGCTACAGAAGTGCAGCATGCAATGGATAGATGAGCTCCCGGTGGTTCTCTGGTCCCTCAGAAGGACACCAAACCGAGCTACCTGCAGACTCCCTTCTTCCTTGTCTATGGGCCAAAAGCAGTTATCCCCACATAACTCGTTTACGGGTCTCCTTGAGTGCTTGCCTACGATGAAGTAGCGCAGGATCAACAGCGGCGTGACGAGGATGTGCTTCTTGAGGAGAACCGTCTCCGGGATGCTATGCGTGCTGCACGCTACCAGCAAGCCATGCATCGCTATCACAGTCGCAGGGTTCATGCTCGGTGTTTTGAGGAAGGCGACCTTGTCCTTAGGCGCGTTCAGTCCGCCAAGGGCACAAACAAGTTATCGCCAAAGTGGGAAGGCCCTTACCGGGTGGTACAAGTCACCAGACCTAGCGCAGTCCGTCTGGAGACCGGCGATGGCATTCAATTGCAAAATTCATGGAACATTGAGCATCTCCGCAAGTACTACCCGTAAGGTGCGGCTGTCAGGCCCTGCCCGGTAGCCATCCCTTTGTACAGGCCTTGCCACAGTTGCATGTAACCCCTTGTACAAAACCAGGCGCAGACCCTGAGCAACAGAGAAATTAATGAAGCGCTGATAGAGGGCCCCAACAAGTTGCATGCATGCACAAGCATATCATGAGCATCTCATGTTCATGTAGATAATATTGCATTTGGCATCATCCTCATCTGCATAAACCATAGGTTCCTGCCGTGGACTTGGGTCCCCAAGAGAAGATGAGAAGAGAAGCCAACGTTGCAATCTCTGGCAAGCCAAACAGATAAGTTCTTCCTTTTTATCCATACATGTTCTGTAAGAACTTGTGCATAGGAAAACCTCGCTACCTTTCTAAACTTAGGTGCTTGCCTCGAACGATGTTTCGGTCGGGATGGTCGCAGTGGCCTTTGTTGAAACAGGGTTCGCGGGGGGCTAGTCCCTCTTCACGTCTTACGACCGACAAGCTTGGTTCCGCGGCAACACGACTGAGGGTACCGGCAAGATAGCATGTTGGGAAAAACTCGTTTACTTGAAAGTATATAGGCATTCCACCTCTGCATGGCCCCGTTGCATGCACAACTCCATGGCAGGATTCATCTTTTTCATTAATATGTTGATCAACAAGTACGAACCTTACAAAACACAAGTTTAAGGTTGAAAAAAGATAAGTGCCCCATAATCCCCTTCTTTGTCCCTCCTTTCCCCAGGAACTATGGTGGAAGGAGAAGAAGGCGGACGGAGGGCCTAGCTAGGATTCGACGCCTCCCCAGGATCAGGAGGCACCGGCCCCCCGCTAGTAGGAATGAACCAGAAGGCAGGTGCAGATGGTGGCATTGCTGGAAGCCTAGGCGGAGATGGCGGAGTCACCAGCAAACACGACTCATCAGAATGGTCGCCCCCATTCTTGACGCGTCGTGGGTTGCCGCCACCTTCAATGCCCCGGGCATCCGAAGCCCCTTTTGCGGAAGGTGGCCCAAACGCCATGCTCTCCGGGCAATTCCACAGAGAGCATGGTCGTCCCCGGTGTAGGAGATATGCCCTAGAGGCAATAATAAATATTATTGATTATCTCCCTGTTCATAATTATGTTTATGTTCCATGCTATAACTGTTGTGGTTCTCGAGTCTACAATAACCACGAGGCTCGGAGGAAGACTCATATGCACGTGTGGAATAATAAATGGTAAGATGTATTCCTAGTCTGGCCTCTAAGACTATCTCAAGTATTGCATGATGGTTGTGTTTTCCTAATCATGGGCATGTCCATGCCAGCAATTTTGAGGGCACAATGTTAGAAGAACATTTGTGTTGAATCGACCCGAATTGATGTTTTGCTATAAGATACATTCATCACAAGTTTATAGTTAATATCACAGAGATAGTTAATGTTTGCATAATTCCTCAGGCCATGAGAGTATCGAGTTCCTTCGTGCTTGCTTCGTGAACTTTGGGGTTTTTTAAACGTCATCCGTAACTGGGTGGATATTACGGCGGCTTACGGATTCACGGAAAAGTATGGCAAGTAACAAGATAGTTCAAGGTTGGGATTTTCTCCTCCGATGATGGAGAGATATTCTCGGGCCCTCTCGGTGTTACGGTATCCATAACCGTCTGGCCACACACCTTGTGATTTGATCACTAGGATGCCGGAACACGGAAACGAGAACAAAACCGATAACGAGGTAACTTGCATGGTGGACAAATTGTTCGTCCACGGGGATGCAATAAATCTCAGCTCGGGTGTTTGTGACATATCGTGAAGCAACAAGAATAGCTCACTACAACTGGAGGTTCACTTGAATATTTATTCGTGTGGTTATAGGGGTCAATATGGGTGTCCACGGCTCCGATGTTGATCATTGATAAGAAGGGGTTCCGGGTCATCTCTATACTTCACCGAACCTATAGGGTCACACGCTTAAGGGTCATCTATCTTCTGAATACTAGACATGGAGTCTGGGAGAAAATCACGAGAAAAGTTTCGGACACCGGAAAGGTTTCGCAGAGAGAGGTCATCGGATGAGTTTCGGTGAAACCGAAAAGTTGTTTCGGGATATACTATTAAGTCAAACTAGATGATTCCCCGCGCATTGCTGTGGGAATGTATGGTAAAAAATTAAGCATTGATGATCATGTAAAATTATAATTTTGATGATCAGATTACTCTTTCAGTCATATGGAATAATGTTATGAGTTAATGGGGAAAGAGCAAATTACTTTTCACTCTCCAGTATAGTTCTATATATAGGTGCTACTGCTAACAACGGGAATCTTGCACCAACCAAAGTTTGGAAGTACATAATCAAAGACTTGGTCGTTACATACTTTCCAAATGCACCAGGTCTCCTAATAGCAATTTCCATAGAAAATAGTTTGTTGATCTATTCGTTAACAATTTCTATCCCTCGAATTGTTTTTTTTTGCATTTTCTCCATTAGCATTGCCAAGCAAATGAAAAATCCAAGAAAAATACATCTATATTCCTTGACATGAGCACTTGAGCCGGCAGAAGATTTCCAAAGCAAATTGAAATGGACTAAAAGATCCCTCAACTTTAAATATGCCCGCCAAAAGACTAAGGCATGCCATGGAATCAGGAGCCCTGCTTGATTAGTAACAATAGATGTTAATAAGGAAGCTCATGGTTGTACAAAATAGCAATTTTTTTTTACGAATAGATCAACAAAAAGATTAAAAAAAAGCAATAGATATATTAGTATTCCCAACAAAAAGATTGATCGCATGACAGTTATGACATGGGAGGAAACTGACAGATGCATCAAGTAGCAGAATGGGGCAAGAACACATCCCACTTTATTTTTTGCATGTATTCTCAGCATAGATAAATCATACAATTAGAAGAAAAAAAATCCTACCATGAGACGGTACATAAAAGATCCCTTGCCAGACCACAAGTAAAAGGCAATAAAAATTTAAGTGAGAGTAATAACCATGGTCACAAAGTTGATGGCACCTAGATTGGTAATGGCCTAGTAGTCTACAACATTTCATGAAGATTTTGCCCCATGTTACTCACATAAGAAGAAGAGATGCCAAATCATTTTAAAGCATCCGAAAGATGAAGATTTGAGCACCCACTCCAGTACTCCTTTGGCAAATTTTGGGTCATTCCCACAATCAAATTTACAAAAATGGAATAATCCAATGAGTCTACACCACCAACAAAAATGAAATCATGTACATTTGATAGAAATGTACATATGAATATAGCAACAAACTTCAACGAATAGATATACTAAACCCTTTACAACTGGTGATGCACAAATATTGAACCGGTGATTATTTACTAGATTTAGGTGGAAACTATTGCAATGAAGGTCAAGATAATGGGAATGAAGAAAGCATTGTGAATGAAAAATCAGAATATGATTTGGAATCCCGTACGCTCAAAAGAACTCTACAATGCTGCAAAAATAAAAGCGGGTTTGAATTATAAAGTTTCCTAAGAGGAAAACAAAACATATCTTGCCATCATATTGCAGCGATGAAGTATTTTTCAACCATAAAAATCCATTGGTTGTAATGATATACCCACACATGGTGTTAAACGACAGAAAACTGATGCACTTTTAATATGTAATCATGTCATCATCTTTTGGGATGGCAATATAGATCTCAAAGTTTGTTCGTACAATGATGAAACATGTGTGCTATGACATCAATGTAACGCCCCGGACACACCCGCCGGTGGTCGTTACTCCTGGGGGATCTAGATTGTCCCCACAGATCAATACTAGTCTTTTCTGTGCACTTTGTCCTCACTCGGGCGCACCCGGGACCAACTTCCCGGTCGATCACCCATCCTGAAACTACTCCAAGCTGAGCACGCTTAACTTTGGAGTTCTATCCGAATGGGCTCCCGGAAAAGAAGGAATTCCTTATTGATATGAGTAGTCTATCATCCCTAATAAGTCAGGCTATCACATACACCCCCACTCAGAGGAACCGACGTCCTCGTCGGGCCACAGGAACATTCCCTCTTGGCACAAACGTCTATGCTTCCAGGACAGCACATGTGTCATGCCGTGTGCCACGACGGGTCACAAACGTCATGCACAACATGACTGCAAACTGTCCGCAAACATCCGTGTAACCGTGAGGGTCGGCTCTGATACCAACTTGTAATGTCCAGTATGAGATTATACCTCCCACGTGTCGAGGCACGACTTAAAGGCATAATATCATACTGGAATGATCTCAAGAATGGTATCTTTGCACAACTCATGTAAAAGAGGGATGAAATTGCAAAAGAGTAGTTGGCTTACACTCGCCACGTCACACAATGTATTACATAAACATTCATATTCGAAGTAACATCAGAGTCCGACTATGGACGAAGATCCAAATGAAAGATACCATAATTAAAGCAACACAAGGTCCCGATCGCCCCTAGTAGGAACCACTACTGATCGTCGAAAGCGTCACATACATACGGCTACGCTCTTCATCGAACTCCCACTGAAGTTCTGATCCACCTCCTGCACTGTTCTCGGATGTACCTGCATCTGGTGTGTGTAGTAATCTGTGAGCCACAAAGGACTCAGCAATCCCGTTCCCGGGTATCAAAACTAACAAAGCCTTTAGGTGAGGAGGGGGGTAATAAAGTGTTTGCAGCAAGCACTAAGCAACTAGCTTACGAGTTTAGAGCGAGAAGATATCAAGTGCCAACGATCGCCAGGTGATCACGAAGTGATCCTAACTGCTCACGTCAGACATAACCCCACCGTGTTCTTCTTCTCGAACCTTCGAGAAGAGACAATCACGGAACTCACACAGGTAGTGTATTCTAAAGGATAGAGTGTCATGTTTTCTACAACCGGATATTAACAAATTCCCATCTGCCACATAACCGCGGGCACGGCTTTCGAAAGTTCAAACCCGTGCAGGGGTGTCCCAACTTAGCCCATCACAAGCTCACGATCTACGGTGTCGCAACTCCATGTTGGGAAGACCCGAGTATTCTCTGAATCCCGTGCTCAAGATATTTCGACAAAGGTAAAACTAATCCAGCAAGACCTCCCGGCGTGCCGACACCCTGATAGTAGCCGCGCGTATCTCGTCTCAGGCCACGACCGGATGGGCGATTCTATAGGTAAAACCAGCCCTCGGGTTTCCCCAAGGTGGCCCCGCAGGACCCCCAGTTTGGACCAACACTCCTGAGGAGCACTGGCCCGGGTTGTTGATTAATAAGTCCTCGGGTTAATTACTCCCTCGGCAAGTTTTAGTTGTTAGGCAAATGTAGAACCAAAGTTGGGCCTTGCTGGAAAAGCTTTAGCACTAAGCGAGTTATCGAGGGGGGCCCATAAACCCCAACCGTGTTAGGAACGCAAAATCCGGGAACATAACACTGGTTTATCGGGTCCTAAGGTGGCATGAGTGGAACAAAACACCGAGCAAAAGGCCAAGCCTTCCACCCATTGCCAAGTATATAGGTGATTTAGTTTAACAGTTTATATATTGTGATATCCCAACAATAACTTCAACATGATGCAAGAATCGTCAAGTCTTCACCTGCAACTAACAACGCTATAAGAGGGGCTGAGCGAAGCTTACGTAGCCAATCAAAGGTTTGCTAGGTTGGGTGGTTAGAGAGGTTCATGGCAACAATAGGAGGCTGACAAATAGACATAGGCATCGAGGCAATATGCTAAAGAGCGAGACATCTAGCATAGTCAAAGATAGTAGTGATATCTGGGTAAGGTCATCTTGCCTGGTATTCCGCAAGGAAGAAGAACAAGTCCATGAAGTAGTCAAAAAAACCTCACAACTCCGGGATGAAACCGAAGCTAACGAGAGAAGCATACCGGAAAGAAGAAACAACACGGTAAACACACAAGCACAAACATGACATATGATGCACAACCAAGTATGATGCATGCCCGGTTTAAATATGCATGGCATGGCAAAGTGCTCAAACAACACTACAATTTAAGCGGAGCTCAATATGCAAGGAGTTGCATATTGATGAAACACCACACTTTATTTAATTAGTTGACTCTTGTTTATCTACAAGACAAGATTAAATGTTTGTTAACATGGCAAGAGGTGAAGCAAGTGCAAAACTACACTATCTAGGCATTTTAAATGAGGCCGAAAATAACAACAACAATTCCGAAAAATCCCCATGTGCATATTTAGCAATTATTAAGCAACAACAATTTAACATTTAAAGGTTGTTATCATGATGCGGATGACATGATCAAGTTTTATGGAATTTTATTAAAAGTTGACATAAGGTATATGAAGCATTTGCCACCATGGTGGAAAGGAGTGCCACGGCGACGATAACCGAAAATGGTGCCGCAACAACATTTCGGTACCGGTAACTCGTTGAGAGACGGGTGCAAAAGAAAGGGTCGACGTGAGCGTGTCAAGCGAAATATAGGTGGGGTGATCCCGTTACCGGGTTCCCATGGGTTGGCGACAAGGAAAATGAGGGGCACTTCGGACTCGAGGCAAACAAGCGAGTGCATCTCATACATCGCAAACATTCGGTCCGCGGGTGGTCGACTCGGTGTTATACCTTTGAAGCGTGCATTTTCGGAGGGGTTCGAGACGTCGAGGGAAGTAGTCGTTCAAGGGTCGTAGAGGAAGTAGTTGTACTATCGGTCCTCGACGGCGGTCGTTATCACTCGAGGATCTTCGGCGGCCGTCGTCGTTCACGGGTCGTTTCGGAGGGGTACTCGACGAATCGAACGTCCTCGGGGCGACGGTAGTTGTACACATTTTGTAGCCGTTCATGTTTTCGTAGACGTTCAGGTCACATGAAGAGGTACTTGGCGTTTTTGGAGACGGCGGTAGAGGTACTTGGCGCATCCGATAGTCGTACTCGAGGTCGTCGTGGTACTTACATCTATGTAGTCGATCTTGGCATATCCAAAGGGTACTTGATGAATCCACATAGTCGTACACGGGTCATAGAGGGACGTGGTGCATCCAAGATATTCGGGCGTAGAGGTACTTGCGAAAACCGAGATGGTCTTGACGACCGGCGAGGCAACATGGTTCGGGGCGGTCTCGGTCTTGTCAGCTCCATAGGTGGCAGTAGAGGTGCTGGGCGAGGTCGATCCTCCTGGATCGGCATGGCGAGGAAGAAGACGACGAGCAGCGCGAGGAGGAACTTGACATGGTCGAGGACGACGGGCTGACGGATGCAGAACAGCGGCAACAGCATGACTTAACGGCGTCGGTGGTCGTGGAGGCACGGAGGAGGCCGAAGCAGAGGCGGTCAGCGCGCGTGGGGAAGGCGCAGAGGTCGACGACGCGGCGGCGGGTTGACCTTCAGTCGGTCGCGGGCGCGCGGCGACCTCGAGGCGCATGGCGAGGCGAAGTAGGGCCGGCGGGGAGGGGAAGAGGGGCTCGGCGCGGCGAGCCAGATGAGTAAGGAGCGGCGGCACGGACGACGGGAGGAGCTTGGCGCCGTCTAGGCGAGCGAGGAGGAGACCGGCCGCGGCGATAGAGGAGAAGGGAGGCGCGGGCGAGGCAGAAGAACGGCGGTGGCAAGGCAGCGGCCTGGTTCTGCGGGAGGTCCGATGGGTGGGGGAGGAGGCCGAGCACTGCGCCGGCGCGTTGCAGTCAGGCGCGCGCTCGCTCTCTAGCGGCGCGAGCAGGGGAGGATCGGGTCGAGGGAAGGCTACGAGCGAGGGGATAAGGCTGTGAGCGCTATGGGATCGGGTGACCTAGTGGGCTGGGACTATAGAAGGCCCAAGTGGGCTGGGCTTTCTAGGGTTAGGAGGGAGAGGTGGCTGGGCCTAGAGCTGCAAGAGGCCCAAGTGGCCGGCTGGTCTAACTCTCTCCCTCTTCTCTTTCTAAAAAAACAGATATGAGAAAGAAAAGAAAGAGATGTTAGGGAAGGAATCTGGGCATGGGGATAATTTTCCCGGACTCGCAAAAATGTGAGGAATATAAATAAAATTGTTTGAAGATTTTTGGAAGATGAAAATTCAAACACGTTTGAATAAAAACCAAATTGTTTGACTTTAGAAATCCCTTTAGATGGAATCTAAAAGGGCTCGAATTTGAGGATGTGGCTCGACATAATTAATATGACCCATGGGCACATAGGTAACATTCTCCCGGGAAGATAAAATGGCAAGTTGAAACTCCAAACTCTAAATAAAGGGGAAATTGGAAGTGAAGTTGGCTCCCGGGGAAGTTGTGCATGGATTTAGAAATATGGAATCAAAAGGGATATAATTTGCACATGTGTTGAGGTTGCTTCCAAGATAATGGAATATTTATAATAGCTCCATAATTATTAGGAGGATATGTTATAAAGAGAAATCACAAGTGAATTCCCTCGGGTTAAATGGATCTAAGATCCATGCAATTTATTTGGTTGAGATTCAAAAGATTTATGACATGATGGCATGATGACATGATGCAATGCAAAAACAAAAGAGCAAGCACAAATGAAACACACGGTGAAACCCGGAATATCTGGAAATCTTCTGGAGCATCGGTCTTGGGGCGTCACAACTCTCCCACACTAACAGAGGATCTCGACCTGAGATCCTGGAGAAGGCACCGGATAGAAACGGAAAAGAAGAGGTAAAACAAAGTTGCTTCTTCGACAAACGAGTGAAACCACGAACCTTGAGAGGTTGAACAAATTGAAAGAAGAATACAACAGAGATGAACGAGGATGAAAACACTCCGCTAGAAAAAGAGGAACAAGGTACATTACGAGAATCTTGTAGGTCGAAAGACATGAAACAAGAGCTTATGAACCAAAATAATATGAAACCGCAATGGTATAGCCAAGGAATAAGAATGACATAATTTGGACATCACTCCGTCTTAAAATGGAAGGAATTAACATGAACTTGAGGAGATGGAATGATACTTGATGAAATCAACAACACACTACCTCTGAAACAATTGAAAGAATGGCACAAGGGGTAATAAGGATTCAGACAGCACTCCGATTGAAAATAGAGGAAAAACTAGATAGATGACGGAACTTGAATGGAGGACACAACACTCCGGTTAAATAGACAAGCAAGGGAAGAATATGATCTTGATAAAAACGAGATGATGGTCAAAGAGAGCAATATCACAATGCCTCCGGAATGAAAGAATAGAATATATATCAATGAAAGAAATCAATGGAGAAAAATATGACAACTTCCCCCAAAATTGAATTTGAAAGAGAATCCTTACCAAGATGGATTGAACAGAGTTGTTGGAAGAATCAACAAGAACAGAATAAGCTTGTTGTTGGCTTATGGAAAACATCTCAAAATTATGAGGTGACAACCAGCCACTTACGAAAACATTTGTTTGGATTGAGATCAACAAGGAGCCGAAAACTTATTCACCGGAATGATAAATGAAGAACTTGGGTCATTTATAAGCTACTAAGCAACAATTCTTAGGGAAAGCTTTAGGTGAATTATAACCCAAGATCACTCCAACGAAGAAATTCAAGGGTTAGAAGGATCTACTGAACGAAGAAAATGATGGGTTTAAATATCTCATTCCTGACAACTTGTGAATCATGAAACATGAAGGGAAAATTGTCAAGAATGACATAACACCACCTCAAAAGATAAGGGAGCAAGAATTGCACTTCAGAATGCATGATGAAGACTTCTTGAGCTCCAACAAGAATCTTGAAGAACACTTCGAGGATGAATTAAATCATGATGAACCACCATGTTGAACTCCGGTAACAAACGAATGAGAAGTGAAGGTAGAAAAGAATAAGATTGAAGCCTTGCAATGATTAGATGAAGCTTTGTGATGAGATAAAGAGAAAACTTGGAACTCCGGAAAGAAAGATAAAACACTCTGAACCTAGAGTTTATTAACCATGAACAAACTCCGAACAAGGAATTAATCACTTGGATGAAATAATAATAAGAATTATGTTGTGCGTATCCTTCACCAATTTAAATTGGTGACTAACAATGGATTTGGAATACTACTTATTCTTGTTACAAATAATTCAAGAGAGATCTCGCACAACTTGAGAAAAGTCTTGAACGACTCACCGATAGGATTTCTGGAAAGAACGAGTGAAATGACATGATAACACAGTAAAGAATGTTTAACGAACCACCGTACAAATTGAAATGGAGTGATGACAAGGAATAATCCACCATAAGGAATTGAAATTGAGTGAATATAAAAGAATTAATCACCGGGAAGAATATGGAGACGAACAAAGAGGCATCAATTAAGAATAATTGGAGGACGAAGTTGAAAACTGAGAACGGAGAAATCTTCTGAAATGATGGCCTTCGGAGGATCACAATGGAAAGAATTCATGAAATGCTTCGGATGGGTATGAAAAGAATTCCACACAATCGGAACAACAATGATGATGGCATGAAGCTAGAACCACGAATCTTTGGAAGAACGGGTAAGAATTCAAGAGGAACTCTTCTTCGGTCTTCAAATGTTGAGAAGAACGACGAGAATATCATGAAGAATTGTTTAGGCACTCCGTAATGAGAATTAAAAGGTTGAACCAATGATGAAAAGAATTTGAAAGCGATCTTGGAGGATACATTTGACCAATGAGAAATCCATTCTTACGTCAAACTTGAAAAGAATTTTTGAATAACTCCGGAAAAATAGAAGAGTCAGGTAAGATCCTGGAAAAAGACCCGTGGGTTAGGGCCCACTAAAGAAATCACCGCTGAAAAGGATTGCTTAAGAGATATTGCACCGGTTGAATTAAATGGCTTGAATGAGATAATAATCTCAAAATATATTGAACAGGTTGAAAATGGAAAAATGACTCCTCTGAGATCTCTTGTACACTCCGGATAAGAATTAGAGAGAGTTGAATAATCAAGAGAGACTTTGGATAAGAATTCCCACATTGGAAAACATGTGAAACAAGAGGCACATATATGATCAATACGGAAGCTTGGATTTAGTCCACCGGAGAAGAATATTAGAATTAAGAATGATGAACTTGAAACTCTTGAGCATCTTCACGATAAATCACCGGATAAGAACATTGAAGGAAATGAATGAAGAAACATCACATTAATAAAATGGATACTTGATTAAGAATTTTGGCTCCATAAGAAAAAGGGTGGGAGGGTGGGGAAAAACAAAGACAATTTGGGACGAATGAAACACACACCATTGAGAAAAGACTGAGAGTTGATCTTGCAGATGATGAAGAGATCGGATTAACTTGAAGCGAAGCACACGGGTTGAAAAGAATTTACATAATAATCTCGATGATCACAAAGGATTAGCACTCCCATAGAAATATGAGAACATCGATTAGGAAAGGTATGGAATCAACATTTGACATCGAAGCAACTCGAATACCAGAATCAAAACGAAAACAACGGATAGATATGTTGGAACATAATCTTCACATATCACTTGAACAGAGAATTGAACGAATGAATTCCATAGCTTAATGGTACAACACTTGTCGAGAAGCCACTTGGGAGAACAAAAGGTAAATAAAAAAACAACAAGGCGCAGATAGAACAAATACAAGATAGAAGTTTCGTTCCACATATTCGTGCTGAAAGCTCATGGAACGTGTTACAAAAGGGTTTTGCAATCCTCGGATCAGCATAGCCAAGGACCCATTAAGATGCAACTCCCGATTGGAACAACGCCCATAAAACCTCTCCACTCAATGTTTAACCCCAAACTCCATATCATGCACTCGTTGGAAGAATGCCTACGAACTACTAGATGAACCCACCTATTAATTTCCGAAAGTTTCTAGTTATGCAATCGGGTGTTGGGGATACAGGGGAAGCATCGCGCACTCAACTCTAATCCTACATCCAGTTGTATCCATCCTTCAACACATAACCAGTTATTTCTGGAAACCGTTTACCTCGGACCTTCGAAACGCATCTGCTATACAAGCTATGGCAATACTCCCGAACTACCTCCTCAGTACTGGGTGATGTCGGGGTTATCTTACCACTAACCGCATAGAAGAGTTTTCGATGTCAGCCGTCTTAAGTATTCCAGAACTGCTACGATACGTTTGTGACGACAACACCTCGGAGCTCAACTCCCCGGGACACTGTCACAACCCCTAAATGACAGGAGGCGTCGAGAACAATGTTCTCGTCACAAAGATATCAGAACAATTCAAACAATACTAGCGTGATCCTAAAAAAAATTAGTGAATTTTTTAGAGTAGAAGAGATAAAGTAATCGTCAGGAGTCCTCACCAGAGTGATAAAGGGATGAGAAGCAAGAGAAATCCTACTCTCCGATATATATATAGGACTCAAAACATTTTTCCGTGTGTGCCTAGACTCAACCGTCAACGATTCGATCAATCAGGGAGGCTCCTAGGTCGGAGAAGGCTCTGAATACCAACTTCTAACGCCCCGGACACACCCTCCGGTGGTCGTTACTCCTGGCGGGATCTAGACTGTCCCCACAGATCAATACTAGTCTTTTCTGCGCACTTTGTCCTCACTCGCGCGCACCCGGGACCAACTTCCCGGTCGGTCGCCCATCCTGAAACTACTCCAAGCTGAGCACGCTTAACTTTGGAGTTCTATCCGAATGGGCTCCCGGAAAAGAAGAAATTCCTTATTGATATGAGTAGTCTATCATCCCTAATAAGCCAGGATATCACAATCAACTTCACTGATTTATATATTCTATATTTCAAATGAAAGTTTTCATGTGGCCAAAGCACCCAGCCAACTTCATGGAAAGAGAATGGATCTGTGACGATACTGAAATAGTCATAATGGTATGGGTCAGTAATAATCCTATAATTATGATACAACACATGTGCTTTTGAGACCAATATAATGCAAGAGGGAGCGTCAGATTAACTTTGCATGAACTGACTGGCATGACACAATTTTGGAGCAAAGGTGCAAACACCAACCTGATGATGAAGACTATGGGAGCGACGCCGCTCCACTATTTGAAGGGGAATTTTTGTCGTAGCACAGGAAGTTGCCGAGAGGCGGCGGCCTCGTCACTTCTGGGCGGCAGGGAGGTGGTGGAGGTCGTCCTTTAGGAGGCAGAGTCATCGAGGTGGCCGTGGTTGGGTGCCTCAAGTCTGCAGCGTGGTAGTCCTGCACCGGATCTCCCTCTCCATCTCCCTTTACTCCACTGCCCCCACCCATCACCATCTCTCCCAGATCAGATCGAGCTGCAGGTGAAGCAGCGGCCAGATCGATGACGCGATGGAGGTTGCTCCGTCGAGGTCTTCGCGCGCTAGGAGAAGGAGAGGAGGAGGCGCCATGGGGTGCCTCTACTCTGCTCACCCGCGTGGAAGAACACCGAAGTAGTCAGCTGCAGGGCATCGATGGTTCGTGGGTGGCATCGTCTGTTCTGCTTCCAGGAAGAGGAAGGGAGAAGAGATACATCGGTGGGCTTCTCTTTATTGGTTATTACTCTGCCTCGTTTGTTATGGAAGCCCAAAGAGGCATGCTTTGGCTACCTCCTCATCTGGTGCCCATTTTGTTATCCCTGAAACAAATGACAACACGGCTTGTTGATTTTTTTTTTTGCAGATGTGGCAAGCTGGCAAGTGAAGATAAATAAGAGTTATTGCTGATGTGGCAAGGCTGCTGGGTTGGATAGCTTGCATGTTGAGAGAATTATGTTAGTGGGGATGAACTATTTAGGTATTATAGGTTGGTTTCGGCAAATGCCTGATAATTCATGGAAGGTGCCAGAGTCATTCTGGAAACTTACTGGAATTTTCCGGGATAATAGCTGGAAATGCTCTGGAGCTGCCGGAACCACTTCAGATGCTTTTCGCAGATGAAAATCACTAATCCGGAATTGTTTCGCAACACGTTGAAAATTATTTTAGTGGGTACTGAAAATGTTCTAAGCCCACATAAATATTTTCAGTTCGAACGAACGCTAAAAAATGTCGTCGTGAATAGTGAAAGTGCTTTCGGGGATATTTATGGAAAGCCACCTTTTGGGGATTTTCCCAAAAGGCTTCTAGAAGGACTTGGGGATCAAGGAACCCCCTTTGGGGGTCCCCCATGAAGGTGGGACGTTGGAGGGTGCAGCTCCTCCATGGGGCTCCACTTGTCATCCTTTTATGCCCTTTATGCCCTTTATGTGTGACATAAAGTGTGGGCATTTTTGGTTTTTTCATGTGCCCCCTACCCCTTGGGTTTTCATATAAATATAGGTGGATATGCACTCTCCACACTCACTCTTTATCACATGCAAGTGTCATTGCAATGATCTAACTTCTCTCTCCCTCCCCGTGAAATAGTTTTGTAGAGCCAAAAGGTTGTCTGGGTTCCGGTGGGAACTAGTTCTGGACAGCGAAGCCCTGCCGGATATATGACACCGTATGTGTGAAACTCTTTCGAGAGATCGTAGTTTCATTCTTAGTTCGAGAGTGCCTCCAGAAGGGCTGTCCGTGTGACCGTCCGAGTTTCAAAGGTCCTCCTGAAGGGTTGTCCGAGTGACCGTCCGAGTTTTGAAGGTCCTCTCGAAGGGTTGTTCGCGACACCGTCCGGGGGACTGTCCGACCACCTCCTGGAGGGCTGTCCGAGGGGCTGATGAGGGTATACATCCTCGCGGTTGGGAGGTTGTAAATCCTAGCTACGGGGATCTGCACCGCCAATATTCATCGACTCTACTTCCCGCCACGCTACGAGTCGGTAATGAAAAAGATCAAACCTTGTATGCAGTCGCCGTAGTGGTCCTGGGCTAGTGCGTAAGTCAGAAATTTTTTGTTTTCTACTACATTACCCTACAGTGGCATCAAGAGCCGTGCTATGCGTAGATGCAGGTTACAATCTGGAATACATAGAGATGTTTGGGTATTGCATAATATAATTTTGGAGTAGATAAGATCTATTGCTGAAAATTATTTATGCAGGTGACAAATGAAATCTGTTACCCAATGTTCTTGTTGCTTCCCTAGAATTTGCGTATTTCTGATCTTGAAACCGCATGGTGGAATTTGACAAAGTTCTGGCAATCCTCGATCCTGATTGATCAAGGAAGTGCTATCAGTTCTTTTGGTTCCACCATAGTTGAGAGAAAGATGAAATTGCGCAGACAAAAGGGCAATGCAGATATGATCTGCACGGGGGTCATGCGTATGACGAAGTTTAGTATGGGGTTCGAGATTTTGTTATCTCGTGCTTCATACACCCCGAAAAGTTAATCTAGTGAGTTGAATAATCATAATTGATGATAAACGTTGGTAGCTGTGGTTTAAGTCAAAACCTTAGAAGCCACGTAAAATATTTTTTTTGCATAAACCGATTAGAGGCGTCTAACTTGGTTTTGCAGGATGTTTTGCATGTGATGTGGTATAGCATTGCTCATATTCAATTTTGATTATGTATGAGATGGCTATATGATGTAATTAACATGACCTGCGTGTCATGATTCGACATGATGGATGGAGCCATATGATTGCACTTTAATGACCTGTGTGTCAACCTTATGGATGCATTTATTTTATCCGCTATGGATATAGCAATATTATCTGGTGCATCAACATGGTGGTGGCAATCTTCGCGAAGGTGAACACCGACGCAAATGCCAAAGACGAAGAAATGAAAGACTTTTCCGTCAGAAGAGGCTATACCATATCATGCCATTATGAATTACCTGAGATGTTTATCCCTCTTAATGCACCCTTCTTGATTGAGCGGTAGTCCTTTTATTAGGGTGATCTCTCAATTAAAATGTCAAAGTAGTTAGTGTTCACCCAAGTGTAGCACCGTCTGAAATTCGTATATTTTCGGGGTGCCCCATGTACACATGAGCACGAACGAATTGAGAGGAATGAGGTGGGTGAGGTCAGACCTCACAGCAAGATCACTTGGTTGTCTTTGACGTTCAGGCAGGAGAGTCCTGAGCTCGGAACACACCCATCGAAAGATGAACAAGAATCACATAGAGATGTGATCGGTAAGTTGGCCTACCAATTGAAATTTGTGTCATCGGTGATTAACCCGTCAATGGCATCGAATAGAATTATGGATCTTGAATCACTCTAAATCAATTATGAGAGATATTGATTTGAGTGGGAGCGCACTGTAGAATTATCTTATTTAATTATCGGTGTAATTAATTTTGAACACTGTCTAAGTGTGATTTACATAATAGTTGCAGAATAATGGATCACATTTCCACCTTCCTTATTAAAATTGAATACCTGTTAAATATCTGGTTGAAACTTTACGATTGTTAATGTAATGTGAGGATTGTCCTCAAGAGTGTCGAGAAGGACTTTGTCCTATTGCATGATTTCCGTATACTCCCACTAAATGCTATGGATGATGAGACTCTCGTCCTTCGATCCAAAAGCTAGAATTCCCTTACGGTCAAGTGCAATATGTTTGCTTCCATGAGACCCGAACTTTGAAAGTTTTGGGATAGTTATGTGATATTCATGGAACTGAAAATTAGTTTTCAGATACAAACAAAGGCTAAAATATATGACATATCCAAAGCAATGTTTGTTTGCAAATTATTAGTGAAGTGTTTACTATGCATTAGACTGATAAGAGAGGGATCGAGAAGAACGCCTTTCATATGATGAAAGGTGAATAAAACCACAACTTAAAGAGAAAGTAAGTGTCCAAAGGGTGTCAGTATGACATACACGCGAAGGAAGTCCGAGGCTAACGCCACTCTTAAGTTGGGTGCTTCTTTTGCGAGTAGGAAGTATAAAGGCAGAAAGAAAAATGACTGGAATATCCAGCTCATGTATGATGTCATACGAGTTTTTGATGTATATAAGGCTGGTCAAAGATATAGTTCTTGGGAATTATGGTTAAACATGTTAATCACTAATTCTTGGGTATTGTGAGTTAATCACAAAGATACCCACTCGTTTGCATTCTGTTGCGAATCAATGTAAGATCTACTATGGCCTAAAAAGACTAGCCAGGAATGAGGTTTAATATGTGCTGGGAACATAGTAATAGTTACTGTACCTTCCATCGGTGTATTACCTATGTATTTTCTTTCATAATTCATTTTAGAGTTTCTCACACTCTAGCCCTTTGCATAAGGTATCTTGCAAGAAGGTTGTTCATAAGAGAACTTTTGATGTTCAGTATTATGAATAAACATTAAGGGCCATACTTTCATTATGAATGAGATGTATGTTATGAATAATGATATTAATATATTACCTCTGTGTTTACTTTCATAATTCATTTTAGAGTTTCCTAACCTCTAGCCCATTGCACAATGTTTATTGCAAAAGGGTCGTTCATAAGAGAACAATTGTTGTTCAGTATTATGAATAACATGAAGGGCCATGCTTCCATCCAAGATGGGATGTATGTTATGAATATTGATGGTAAAATGATACATCCATAACACGGACGCTAAATGTCGCAAGACTATGAGAATACCACACATGTGTGGCACTACATTTGGTCACATCGGAGAAACCCGCATGGAAAAAATCCATTATGATGGATTTTTTAAGTCGTTTGATTTTGAATCATCTGACACTTGCAACTTTCCTCCGAAAAGTGAAGTGACTGAAATATCATTCACATGCCATAAGGAACGAGCAACAAACTTATTGGTGATCATACATTTTGATGTGTGTAGTTCAATAAATGTTGTTGCAAGTAGTGGATTTATATATCTTCAGAAATGACTCAAGTGGATATATGGATATTTGCTTGATGAGACGTAAGTCTAGATCTTTTGGATTCATTCGAAAGGTTTTCAAAAATGAAGTAGAAGTTATTGTAACAAGGAAATTATGTTTCTACAATTTGATTGCTGAAAGGAATATCTGAATTACAAGTTTAGCGAATGTCTGATGAGTTGTGAAAAGAGTTTCATAACTTACACCTCCCGGAACACCACTATGAGTGGAATGACTGTGAAGATGTAATCAAACCATTTATGACATGGTAAGATCAAAGATGACATAAATAAATTTGCCATTATCACTTTCAAAGGGTAATGCTTTAGAGACTGCGGCTTTTATACTAAAGAAAATTCATCAAGTCTGTTGAAATGACGGCATGGTATGGTACGCCCAACCATGTTATATCTTTTCTTAACATTTGGAATATGGGGCTTGTGTAAAAGGTTACAAACCTATTCCAAAACAATCAAGTTCTACTTTGTAAGTTATCCCAAGTCATTGGGTATTCCCCCACCACCATACTGAGGCAAAGGATTTTTGCCACAAAACGGTATGCTTTTAAAGAGAATAGTTCTTGCAAAAGGGTAAGTGGGAGGACAGTTGTGAGAACCCGGAATTAGCTTCCAGACCCTCCTGTGTATATTTGTCAACCCCAGGATCATTGTTGACAACACAACGAAATGAGATCATTGCACAATACGTAAAAGTATTACAAGTAGTATATTTGTCACAAGACATACCTAGCAAATTGTCTTATCACATTTACAATCAGAAAACAGCGGAAAGTACAATGCGTAGCGACTCCATCTCAGCCACAGGCAGTCGATGTAGTCCACGTGACCTCACTCCTACGGATCATCATAGTTGTCGTAGTCATCACCTTTGTCTTCATGAAACTCTGTTGTCAACAAAATTATTGCCATGAGTACATTGCGTACTCAACATGCCTCCCACGGGGAAGGTCCTAACAACTACATGTGGCTTCAAAGGAAGGTTGTATGGCTCATTTGCATAAAAGCTAATTTTGTTTAAAAATATATATAGCAGTTGGATAATAGCACTTTTAGATGAAAACATGTTTTGTCTCTAGAATAACTTTCATCAAAGTGAGGATCCTCGATCAACTCACACTCTTCATATGTTCCAAGAATAGGGGAAAGAGGGAATAAGAAAGATAGGTCCTGTATGTCAAGAAAGATTCATGTGCCGTCCATGACCGTGGACACGGCTATTCGAATAGTTTTACACTCTGCAGAGGTTGTACACTTTACCCACACGACACAATCCCGACTTGTTGCCACTAGCCGTCGCTAGCGTAGTACACCATTTGGTATACCGGCAGGGAGATTGTGACGAGGTCTTTCATTAGACCAAACTTACTGTGCCAAGCCCACTAGGTCAACACGGAAGTAACCGCAGTTCACAGTCCGAGCCCCCTTTTGTGCCGAGGACACTCCTCGCAAGGCAGCTATCCCATCTGCGGTACGGCAATGACGACAATAAGAGTGAGCTAACTAATTAACCAAGCCAGTGCCCATATAGCATGTGGCTGTACTGTTATCACAATCTTCAAATCCAAGACTTATTAGGTCTCATGCGGCACGGACGACTGATTGCCCCCTTCAACTCGTGAAGGGCGGCCAACCGCTCCTTCAATCCTTGATTCAGTTGTCGCCCGCGCCAGTATTCAGATGGTAAGTTTCACCCAGAGTAGAAGAGAGTAGAGAAGGTCAACAAGGTCAACCGACCTAGCTCAGCGAGCTCAGCAACAAGTTCCAAGTGTCAATGATCTGAAGATCATTAAAATAAGGACCTATAGAATAATAAGCATGGCTAAGCATTTCTACTCTACCGGAATAATATATAATTCTACTCAGGTGTCAAGTGAGTAGGCGACAAGCGGATCAAGGCATGTGTCAATCGGCACACTAGCTACGAGATTAAAAGCATGCATATAGTAACTATAAAACTCAATGCAATTTTGTAAAACATAGGATAAGTATGATCAAAGAAGGAGGCATGCCTTCGTTGTTGAGTCCTTCTTCGGTAACCTGATTCTGTCCATGTCCAACATCGTCGTCACTCCCTACTCGTTGTAACGATAGCAAATGAACATCAAATAAATACCAAAGCAATAGTAAATCCAAATAACATCCAAAACAAATTAAGAGAGGATGGATAACAAGATATTGATCGAGATGGAGGTTTGAAATGTATATCACGATAGGAAGGTAAGTAGAGAGGATTCAACGAAGTGACAATGTTTAGGTGACACAACTATGGAAGGATTTGCGATCAAGACTAAAGTTCTGATAGGAACTACGATACTAACCACGAGTAGCGCCCACTACACATCTCAACTAACTATATATAGGAACTACTATATAGCTAACACAATGGCAACAACACACATGGAATGAAACCATCCCATGCATTTAACTACACAAATCACAACATGGCATGATAAACGTAACAGTTAACAACAAATAATATTTAGATAGAATCAAAATATTTATAATGGTCAATAGTAGTCAAACATATACATCAACTATAATAACTTAAAAGACAATAGTTCATAAGGCAAACAAACAACTATTAGAAATCATACTAGTAAGCAATGAAACATCATACAACAACATGAATTGAGTTGGATCTAGATTCTATCCTAAAGCAAAACTAAAGAAATAGGATCAACTTCATTATATCAAACCAATACTATGGCCACACAATTTAACAAGAGGACACATATTACACATGGTATGTGAATGATAAGTTATAAATATGTATTGACTAATATCACAAGCATCAAGCATAAAGTGACCATGGCAATATACTACACTAGGACATGCTCTTTATGATAATAGATAACAAATGTCTAATTAACCACTACTAACAACATTATCAGCACATGATTGTAACAACATGGCAAACTATGCACACTTGGCATATGAGAAAGACACAACTCAACTAACGAATGGTAAACTATCCAAACCATGTGATGAACTAATGAAACAAGTATTAAACACTCATAATACTAACATGATACAGAGGTAAAATCTATAAGAAAGAACTGAACTAGGCAACTGTAATACACCAAACATCATAAAGCATGAAAGATGTCAAAGCATAGAATAATGCATTAGCGAGGTAAACAATGTAATGTCTAAACATGGATGATCGAGATACCACACTAGGCTACCAATAGAATACCGTAAGTATGAGATAACTAACATCGCGATCAAGTAGGTTAGTAGCACGCAACCCTGCACACTATTTATGACATGTAAGAACATGGAAGCATGGCATTATCACACAACACTATCATGCTTGTTATAAAATATAACCACACCGAGAAAGCAAAATGAGCATGTAGGCATGTAATACTAGATAATGGCATCAACCAATGAACATGTATTCTACCAGAATGATTAGCAAGATGATATGCATTTCTATCTAGTATAACTTACTATTGTAATGACAAATGATACACAACTAGAAATGATCTATAACATGAACTGATACAACACACTATGTAATCTAGTTTTACAAGCATAACAACATGGCATATTGATTAATCAACAACCTACTACGATATATATCTACCAAGTAAAGTCTAATCACATGTATGAACATAAGGTACAAACTACCAATGATACAACACATTATAGGCATACAACCAAATGTGTATTTTACTTTGAGTAAGTACTAACATGGCTCGTCAATCAACTAAGCATGCATAGGTACCATCCTAGGTGAATGAAACAACTTGGATAAATAACAAGAAGCAATAGACTAGGTTATATGCAACAAGCATGACCTATATGTAACAATAAAAAAACATGCGACATGGACGGAGATAAATATGTAAACCATATCTAAGATGTCACCATGCTAAACAAAATTAAATAGTCAAGATATGAAATATTTCATTATTCAATAAACAAAGTAAAGCCTATAATAATCCTACGAAATTATAAGCATGGCGAATGTTTACCAAATATTCTACGCATGCAATATAGGGCTACATGCTACACAAGAATAATATCTGAGACAACGTACAAATACAATATAATATAAATAGATAGATAAATAAAATCCTCACGACAAATCTAATCAATGATATCTAACTTAGAATTATGAAAAAAATAGGAGCGACTCCTAGGCATGTCATGACCATATAAAAATATCAAACCAACACAAAAGTTCATCGATCAACTACTACACACGATAAAAAATCACAAGAACTAATATGAAACAAAAGAATAACACACAATTACAATTAGGCATTAATTGAAACCATATAAACTATATTTAAATCTATAGACATGTCTAAGACAATAACAATACAAAAATAACCAGTTTGCCACAACAAAAACTATAATCGGTAAACCAATAAATCTAATAAGTCATTTGCACACGCAACAATTTGAGACTAATAGGATGCTCTCCTAGGCATATCGCAAACATATGAACAATAACATATTATTACAAAATTTACCGATGAACAAACCCTATTGAATCTTGGTCAAGAACGACTATAACAAAAGTTATACTAAAATTTTATTGATGAAACCAGCGAGCTAACTCTACCATGGGGTTACTATGGGCATGAGAAACAAATCACATGTTGAACACAAGGTCATCCGAGGAAGTAAAAAAAAAGTACGCGGACATGTCGATTGCATCCGTTCATGCATCGACGCGAGCAACGGTATAGATAGGATGAACGATGATGTCTATGGAATACATTAGATGATGGCGAGTATGCGTGCAAAAGGAATTTGGTAGAGCCTCACCGAGTTTGATGCAGCGGTGAGATGAACTTGATGAACAGTGTAGACGTACATGCAGAATTATTTGCGTGTGGTCGACGGAACGTGTTCTTTCTTCTCTGAATGGATTCTTGGTGTGGAGATGGACCTTGGGGCGCAAGGGTGCTGATGGAGATGGTCTACTTCACCGGGAACGAGCACCGGCGTCCATGGAGCTTCAAAGTTCAGGGAGAGTTCTTGGAAAGAGAAGGAAGGGAGATGGCAGGGATTCTTGCGGGAATGGAAGAGGAGCATGGGGCGCACATATACTTGCCTTAGGATTCTTAAACAGTTGTAGATAAAGGAAGTTAGAGGAAGGGCAGATTCATGGCTGTAGGTTTGATCTTCTCTGTAGTGGTGTGTGTGGACGAGGAGAGGAAGCGCTTGGGCTCGTAGTGAGAGATGAACCAAGCGTACATAATTTCAGATTTGGAAACGGTGGAAATTAAAGGGAATTAAGAGAAGGAGTTTCCATATGGGTGAACGTTTCCTCTTATGTGGGTATGTGTAGGTGGTTGTCTCTATTCTGTAGATTGGTAACGTAGAGAAGGAGAGGAGGCTCTCTCGGGTGGGACAGATGGCCCAGGTCGGCAAGGCCCATGAGGAAGGAGGAAGCATGAAAAAAAATAGAGAGGGAGTTGTTGGGCTATGGTCCAAGAGATGAAGAAAGAAAAAATAAAAGAGATGGGCTGAGTCCATTTGATTGAGGAATAAGAAACATAGGGAAAATAGATAAGGTAGATTGTGCCCTGGATATTGCCAGAGTTTAGGAAAAGAGATTAAATAGATTTTCCTTCTTTAGAAAATCTAGAAAAAGAATAGAAGCTAACAAATTCAAAAGAAGTTTCAAACTACATATGCACATAATTAAATATGTCGAAGGGAGAAAAACAAAACCCAATTAAAATAGAAGAACAAAACTCAAATTGAAATTTAAGTTTGCATTAGATCAAATTAAATCCTGTAAATTATAAAAGTCCAGTATAAGCTTTGTTACCAAATAAAACAAACGAAATTTTCTCGCCCTAATTTTTGGAAAACTTTTTCTTAAACATTCCGAGAATCGGGATGTTACAACAGTGCAACTCGACGAGATAACAAGTATCTTCGTCATCAGGTCAAAGGAAAGGAACCTTGGAAGTAATTCCAGAGTTTCCTACTGCGACTGATGTGGAAGCCTCTACATAAGATGTACGGACTTCGTTCGAACTTGTAGCTGAACAACATAGGCAAAGCTCGTGCAAACCTCCCAGGTGCGCAAATGAGATATTGTTGTTAGACAATAGTATACCTACATTACACAAGGAAGCGTTGATGGGCCCTTGATACGTCCATTTTGCATCATGTTTTCTTACTGTTATTTACAATGTTTTTATCCACAATAATGCTTTTTGGAGTAATTCTAATGCCTTTTCTCTCATAATTTGCAAGGTCCACACCAAGAGGGAGAATTGTGGCAGCTAGAATTCTGGACCTGAAAAAGCTACGTCAGGCCACCTATTCTGCACAACTCCAAATGAGCTGAAACTCCACGACGATTTTTTATGGAATATTTAAGAAATATTGGAGTCAATAAACACCAGAGGGGGGCCACCAGGTGGGCACAACCCACCTGGGTGTGCCAGGCCCCCCTGGCGTGCCGTGGTGGGTTGTGGCCTCCTCGGCGCACCTCCGGTGCCCATCTTCTAGTATATAAGCGATGTTGACCTAGAAAAAATCAGAAAAATACTTCCGGGACGGAACGCCGCCGTCTTGAGGCGGAACTTGGGCAGGAGCACTTTTGTCCTTCGGCGGAGCGACTCCGCCAGGGGAACTTCCCTCCCGGAGGGGGAAATCATCGTCATCATCATCACCAACTACTCTCCCATCTTGGGGAGGGCAATCTCCATCAACATCTTCACCATCACCATCTCATCGCAAACCCTATAGTTCATCTTTTGTGCTCAATCTTGTTACCGGAACTATAGATTGTTGCTAGGGGTGACTAGTAGTCTTGATTACATCTTGTAGTTGATTACTATATGGTTTATTTGGTGGAAGATTATATGTCAAGATCTATTATGCATATTAATACCCCTCTGATCTTGAGCATGTTCATCACTTGTGAGTAGTTACCTTTGTTCTTGAGGTCACGGGAGAAATCATGTTGCAAGTAATCATGTGAATTTGATATGTGTTCGATATCTTGATAGTATGTATGTTGTGATTCCCTTAGTGGTGTCATGTGAACGTCGACTACATGACACTTCACCATATTTGTGCCTACGGTAATGCATTGTGGAGTAGTAAATAGATGGTGGGTTGCGAGAGTGACAGAAACTTAAACCCCAGTTTATGCACTATTCCGTAAGGGACCGATTGGATCCTAGAGTTTAATGCTATGGTTAGAATTTATTCTTAATACTTTTCTCATAGTTGCGGATGCTTGCGGGAAGGTTAATCATAAGTTGGAAGTTTGTTCAAGTAAGAACAGCACCTAAGCACCGGTCCACCCACATATCAAATTATCAAAGTAGCGAACACAAATCAAACCAACATGATGAAAGTGACTAGATGAAATTCCCGTGTACCCTCAAGAAAGCTTGGCTTATTATAAGAGACCATTTTGGCATGTCCTTTGCCTCAAAAGGATTGGGCTACCTTGCTGTATACTCGTTACAATTATCATTACTTTCTCCTTACAAATTACCTTGCTATCAAACTACTCGCTACTTACAATTTTAGCACTTGCAGACACTACCTTACTGAAAACTACTTGTCATTTCCTTCTGCTCCTCGTTAGGATTGACACTCTTACTTATCGAAAAGAGCTACAATTGAGCCACTATACTTGTGGTTTATCAAGGATATTTTCTGGCACCGTTGCCGGGGGTGAAGCGCTTCTGGTAAGTGGAAATTGGTAAGGAAACATTCATATAGTGTGCTGAAATTTATTGTCACTTGTCACTATGGAAAACAATCCTTTGAAGCGTTTGTTTGGGGTATATTCACCTCGTCCGAAACCACAATTAGCTACCCCTCAACCTGCTGCACCCACTGAAAATATTGAATATGAAATCCCTTCGGGTATGATAGAACAACTGCTAGCTAATCCCTATGCAGGAGATGGAACCGAACATCCTGACATGCATTCGATATATGTAGAACAAATTTGTGGATTGTTTAAGCTTGCAGGTCTACCCAGGGATAAAGTTATGAGGAAGGTTTTTCCTTTATCTTTGAGGGAAAAAGCATTAGCATGGTGTAGGCTATGCGATGATATTGGATCTTGGAACTGGAATTGATTGAAAATGGAGTTCCACCAAAAAAACATTCCTATGCATCTAGTTCATCGAGATCGGAATTATATATATAATTTTTGGCCTCGTGAAGGAGAAAGTATCTCTCTAGCTTGGGGGAGGCTTAAGTCAATGTTATATTCATGCCCCAATCATGAGCTCTCAAGAGAAATTATTATCCAGAACTTTTATGCTCGTCTTTCTCGTAATGATCAAACCATGCTGGATACTTCTTGTGCTGGTTCTTTTATGAAGAAGACTATTGAATTCCGGTGGGATCTTTTGGAAAGAATTGAATGCAACTCCGATGATTGGGAACTCGACGAAGGTAAAGAGTCAGGTATTAAGTTAAGTATGATTGTGTTAAATCTTTTATGGATATTGATGCTTTTCAAAAGTTTAGCACTAAATATGAGTTGACTTTGAGATAGTATCCTCATTTTGTGAATCTTTCGCTGCTGATGTTGATCTACCTAAAGAGATGTGGTTTCAATATCACCCACCTATTAAAGAATAAATTAAGGAACCAGTACACGTTAAAGAAGAAACTATACTTTATCATGTTGATCTAGTTGTTCCTTCAGCTTATATTGAAAAACCACATTTCCCTGTTAGGATTAAGGAACATGCTAAACTTTCAACTGTGGTTAACAAAAGATATGTTAGAACACCTAAACCTAATGAAAAAATTAAATTAGAGCCTAATATTGCTATGGTAAAGTATCTCTTGGAAGAAAATGTAGATGGGCATGTTATTTGCTTTAAGGAGGAGGCTGCTAGAATTGCCAAACCTGATGAAAGGGACAAACATAGACCCATTGTGGACGTGCCTGTAATTTCAATTAAAATAGGAGATCATTGCTATCATGGTTTATGTGACATAGGTGCTAGTGTGAGTGCTATTCCCTACTCTTTATACCATGAAATTATGAATGACATAGCACCTGCAGAAATGGAAAATATTGATGCCACTATTAAACTTGCTAATAGAGATACTATATCACCAATTGGGATTGTTAGAGATGTTGAGGTCTTGTGCGGGAAAATAAAATACCCAACTGATTTTCTTGTTCTTGGTTCCCCGCAAGATGACTTATGTCCCATTATCTTTGGCAGACCTTTCTTGAACATTGTTAATGCTCAAATAGATTGTCAGAAGCAAACTGTCGGTGTTAGTTTTGGTGATGAATCTCATGAGTTTAATTTTTCCAAGTTTAGTAGGAAACTTGAAGAAAAAGAATTGCCTAGTAAGGATGAAATTATTGGTATTGCTTCTATTGTTGTGCCTCCTACTGATCCTTTAGAGCAATATTTACTAGACCATGAAAATGATTCATATATGCATGAAAGAAATGAAATAGATAAAAAATTCTTTGATCAACGCCCCCTACTTAAACACAATTTGCCAATTGAAACTCTTGGAGATCCACCTCCACCTAAAGGTGATCCTGTGTTTGAATTAAAACAATTGCCACACACTTTGAAATATGTTTATCTTGATGAAAAGAAAATATATCCTGTTATTATCAGTGCTAACCTTTTAGAACATGAAGAAGCAAGATTATTGAAAGTTCTAAGGAAGCACCGAGCTGTTATTGGATATACTCTTGATGATTTAAAGGGTATTAGTCCCACTCTATGTCAGCACAAAATTAATATGGAACCTGATGCAAAACCAGTTGTTGATCACCAACGTCGGTTAAATCTGAAAATGAAAGAAGTGGTAAGAACTGAAATATTAAAACTTCTGGAAGCAGGTATAATCTATCCCATAGCTGATAGTGGATGGGTAACTCCTGTTCATTGTGTCCCTAAGAAAGGAGGTATAACGGTAGTTCATAATGATAAGAATGAACTTATTCCACAAAGAATTGTTACAAGCTATAGAATGGTAATTGAATTCAGAAAATTAAATAAAGCTACTAGAAAAGATCATTACCCTTTGCCTTTTATTGATCAAATGCTTAAAAGATTATCTAAGCACACACACTTTTGCTTCCTTGATGGATATTCTAGCTTTTCACAAATACCGGTTTCTCAACGTGATCAAGAAAAGACCACTTTTACTTGTCTGTTTGGAACTTATGCTTATAGACGTATGCCTTTTGGTTTATGTAATGCACCTGCTACCTTCCAAAGATGCATGATGGCTATATTCTCTGACTTTTGTGAAAAGATTGTTCAGGTTTTCATGGATGGCTATTCTGTTTATGGGAACTCTTTTGATGATTGATTAAGCAATCTTGAGCGCATTTCGCAGAGATGTGAACAAACAAATCTTGTCTTGAATTGGGAGAAGTGCCACTTTATGGTTAATGAAGGCATTGTTTTGGGTCATAAAATTTCTGAAAGAGGTATTGAAGTGGACCAAGCTAAGGTTGATGCAATTGAGAAAATGCCATGTCCTAAGGACATCAAAGGTATACGTAGTTTCTTAGGTCATGCTGGTTTCTATAGGAGATTTATCAAAGACTTTTCTAAAATTTATAGGCCTCTTACTAGTCTCTTGCAAAAGGATATTCCTTTTGTTTTTTTTATGATTGTCTTGAAGCCTTTGAAACACTCAAGAAAGCCTTAATCTCTGCACCTATTATTCAACCACCTGATTGGAACTTGCCTTTTGAAATTATGTGTGATGCTAGTGATTATGTTGTTGGTGATGTTCTAGGACAAAGAGTTGATAAGAAATTAAATGTTATTCATTATGCTAGTAAAACTCTAGACAATGCTAAAAGAAATGATGCTACTACTGAAAAGAAATTCTTAGCAGTGGTGTTTGCTTGTGATAAATTTAGACCTTATATTGTTGACTCTAAAGTAACTATTCACATAGACCATGCTGCTATTAAATATCTTATGAAAAAGAAAGATGCTAAGCCTAGACTTATTCGTTGGGGTCTCTTGTTGCAAGAATTTGATCTACATATCATTGATAGAAAACGAGTTGAGAACCCCGTAGCCGATAACTTGTCGAGGCTTGAAAATGTGCTTGATGACCCACTACCTATTGATGATAGTTTTCCTGATGAGCAGTTAGCTGCAATAAATGTTTCTCATAGTACACCTTAGTATGCTGATTATGCTAATTACATTGTTGCTAAATATTTGCCACCTAGCTTTACATACCAACAAAATAAAAAATTATTGTATGATTTAAGACATTAGTTTTGGGATGACCCACATCTTTACAAAGAAGGAGTAGATGGTATTATTAGGCGTTGTGTACCTGAGCATAAACCAGGACAAATCCTATGAAAATGTCACTCCGAGGCTTATGGAGGGCATCATGCTGGAGATAGAACTGCTCACATGGTATTGCAATCTGGATTTTATTGGCCTACTCTCTTCAAGGATGCTCGTAAGTTTGTCTCATCTTGTGATGAATGCCATAGAATAGGTAATATCGGTAAGCGTCAAGAAATGCCTATGAATTATTCAGTCGCTGTCGAACCATTTGATGTTTGGGGATTTGATTACATGGGACCTTTTCTTTCCTCTAATGGGTATACACATATTTTGGTTGCTGTTGATTATGTTAGTAAATGGGTAGAAGTTATTCCAACTAGTAGTGCTGATCACAACACCTCTATTAAAATGCTTAAGGAAGTTATTTTCCCAAGGTTTGGAGTCCCTAGATATTTAATGACTGGTGATGGTTCGCACTTTATTCATGGTGCTTTCCGTAAAATGCTTGCTAAGTATGATGTTAACCATAGAATTGCATCACCCTATCATCCTCGGTCTAGTGGTCAAGTTGAACTTAGTAATAGAGAAATAAAATTAATTTTGCAAAAGACTGTCAATAGGTCCAGGAAGAATTGGTCTAAGAAATTAGATGATGCACTTTGGGCTTATAGAACAGCACATAAAAATCCTATGGGTATGTCTCCTTATAAAATGGTCTATGGAAAAGCTTGTCATTTGCCTCTTGAGTTAGAACATAAAGCATACTGGGGAGTTAAAGAACTCAACTATGATTTCAAACTTACTGGTGAAAAGAGATTATTTGATATTAGCTCTTAGATGAATGGAGAACCCAAGCTTATGAAAATGAAAAGTTATTCAAAGAAAAAGTTAAAAGATGGCATGACAAAAGAATTCAAAAACATGAGTTTAAAGTCGGAGAATATATTCTTTTGTACAACTATCATTTCAGATTTTTTGCAGGGAAGCTCCTCTCGAAATGGGAAGGCCCATATGTCATCGAGGAGGTTACCGGTTTGGTGCCATCAAAAATAATAATTCCGAAGGTACTAACCCGAAGGTAGTCAATGGGCAACGAATAAGGCATATCTCAGGTACGCCCATTAATGTTGAAAGTAATATTATCCAAACTTTGACACCGGAAGAGCACATAAAAGAGTCCTTCCGGAACACTCCAGAATCGTTAAAATAAGGAGGTACGTTATACGGTAAGTAAACGGACTCCGAAAAAACCGCAAAAATATTTTCTGTCAGTTTTGGAATATTTTAAAATTTTGGAAATAAAGAAACTTCCAGGAAGCGTCCCCTGGTGAGCACAATACACCAGGGCGCGCCAGGCATGCCTGGCGCGCCCAGGTGGATTGTGCCCACCTGGGGCATCTTCCGGACTCCGTTTTTCGTCTGTATACTTATTGTACAAGATAAAAAATTCTATATATACTCCTCGAACCTATTGACCACCGTATCACGGAGAAATCTTCTGTTTCTTTTCTTGCTGTTTTTAGTCAGATCTATCAAGCCCGGCATTATGGCTTCCTCCTCCTCAAATCCAATGGTAGAGGATGCTTGGCTTATAAAGATTGGACTGAAGAAGGAAGAACTCATAGAGGCTGCGAATGGTGACAAAGACAGGAAGGTTGTCGGCGAGCAAGCATCGCCAACAGAGGAGGAAGAAGAAGATATCCTTAAACCCTATTATGCTCTTCTTACCCCTGCTGAAATTTTAGCCTTTCGGATTATCGAAATGGTTTGTGGACAGAATAAATATCTCACTCGCGAAAATATCATGTATCAAGAGCATATGACATGTCTCCGGAGCGTCATCCGTCGGTTGGAGAATCTCTTGATCCTTCAGGATAGGATCGTTACTTCATCACCTTCACCTTCTTCATCACCAAAAGAGAATTGAGTATCGGGTATGGGCACTCCCCTTGGCTTCCATCAAGCTTGGGGGAGGTGCCCCGGTATCGTATCATCCTACTATCTTTTTGCTTTTACTTATTTTAGTTCAATCCTTTTGCTTTAGATGAAATAAGTTTAGTTCGATCCTTTCTTTTTGAGAGGTTGCTTATTGATCTATCCTTGTCACCATGTGCAAGTTATATAATAAAGTTTAGATTGAATTTATGCTTCCTTTACTTTCATGCTGCAAATAAAGAAAAGAAATATAGGAAAGAAATAAATCGATATGATCATATACTAATCCTATGCTTGGTGATAGCACCACGTAAGGAAAATTATAAGTAGAAAATCTTGTTAGAGATTGACAAACATAGCATTGGTCAATGATGCAAATCATGAAAGAATTAATAAGGGAAGAGAAGATTCACATATAAATATACTATCCCAGAAATCTTTTGTGATTGTCAGCCCCCATCAAAATATTATATGCCAAAATTGTTGGCGTTGGACAAGGAAGACAACTTAATGATTTATGTTTGTTCATACTCACACAGAAGTCATATTGTCATAGATCCTTTAACATGTGGTGCTTGCCCTATATCTTTTCTAGCCAAAAATTCCACACTAAGTAGGGATACTACTTGTCCATTCAAGAACCCTTAAACCCAAACCTTTTTCGAGAGTCCACCATACCTACCTATGGATTGAGTAAGATCCTTTAAGTAAGTTGTCATCGGTGCAAAAAGGCAATAAAAATGCTTCTAAATATGTGAGATCATTTAGTGTAAGATAAAATTGAGCATTGTACGAACTTGGATGACAAAGAATAAAAGCGACAGACTACATAATAAAGGTTGTCATCTTAAGGGGCAATACAACGTGACGTCCTCTTGCACTAAGGGATTGAGCATGCAAACAAATAAGCGCGTGGCAACCTCTGCTTCCCTCTATGAAGGGGCTATCTTTTAATTTTATGCAAAGAGTCAAAGTTTTCCCTCCTTCCTCTTTTATTTACTAGATGACCCGTTGCGCCAATGGCGCAAAGACCGAGTTCAAGCCATGTATTGAAAGAGTGTGCATTAAAATATGTTAACATAAAATAAAACATACGGAAATAAGTATGGATTTATGATAGATAGATGGTTGCGGATGATACTTGTTTTACATAAGATCCAAAATGATGCATAAAGGGAACGGCACCATGTTGTTAACATAAAGGGAACGACACCATGTTGTTGGCATCAAAAACAGGGAGGGTCACAAGGGATATGTCCCTAGGGAGAAGGCTGCATAGAACATACAAAGCCAAAACACAAATAAAAAATGCAATGCTTCATCTACATCATATCACTTTATTGGTCCAGATATCAACATGGGTTAACAAGATCTTGAATGAAAGATACGGTAACATCAAGCTACATATAGGACTATGTATAGATTAACATCACTAACCACTGTATGTCTGAGTGAAAACCTAAAACCGAATCAGTGATTTAAATTTTCTTATAAAGCTATTAGGCTACAAATGAACACACGGTCACATCCATGCTGAACAAACACGCGCTCTGCGCCACCGTTATTACGACTCTTCTATACGGTAGCTCCTCCTGGATATATGTCTCTACTGTAGTGTCTCCCACACCAGCCATGATGCCTCAATAGATCACCAAAAAAGGTTTCTAGTTATTCTTATGCAGTTATAGCCAATTGTTCAGAGCAGCGGAAGTGCTACAAAATCATACCTGCACAATGCCACTATGATAGTATATGACGTGTGGGCGACTAAATTCAAATAGAAGGGACATTCCCAATCAACCTAAGCTGAATTAGCATTGATGAGCTTCTCAAGCTGGTAATTGCAAAAAAACATATTTAGCCCAGCAATTCAACAGAAAGTATTGCTTTTATAATTTCTCAACTAACACTATGATAACCAGATAAGACATAAAAGAACAGTGGTAAGGATTTCCCACTGCCGATAGTCTTGAAATGTACACCTCACAAACAAGAAAATTATTGTAGTGAGTGTTAATATGTTCATGTATACAGAAGTTATAAATGGTAAGGACTCTAACGCCATGGTCATGCAACTCACAAATAAAAATTTCTCAGTGTTGTATGTTCCTTACATTTATACATATGATAATCGTTGCACGTACCACTAAAAGGTTGCTTCGGCAGTTAAGAACAACAAATTAGAAGGAATTTGCTATATGTATAGTGTTAATAAAATAAAAGAATAGTGACATTTCCCTTAAAAAGCAATATATGTTTTAATAGTAGCAAAAAAACTGTTAGCTAAACTGAATACAAAGCACACTTGTTATCTGCAACTGAATTAACTCAACAACGCAGAACATGTAAATACAAGAAAGTGAAGGCAGAATGCATAAATTTTATAAATTTTCCTTGAATTTGCACTACCAAGGAAGCCTCAAGAATTGGCAAAATAGCTGAAATAAAATGGATCTAGTATAGCTTCATTTATCGTAGGGGTCCACTTCCGCATGAAAAAAGGAGGCATGTTTTTAGTTTTCTACAGCCACAACCAGTACCAGCAAAAGGTGAGATGCATATTTCACAGAGTAGCACAGCAGCACGCTACATGAGGGGGGAAACAGCAGGACTAAAAGGCACCTCAGATAGTTGGCATGTACTCTCACAATTGACCTCTTGATAGTTTTGGTCCATCGATTGCACCATTATATCCTCCTGCCCTCCAGTATGTGTTAAAGCTCAATGTTGCAGTGTACATAATAACAAAGTTTGTGCAATGACTGTGAAAGAAATGGATATGTCTATCTAGGAGCAATAACACATCATGAAGCTAATAAGTAGAGATATACTAGTTGTTTAATCTGCAGGCGCTGGCATGCTCTTCTCAAGATCAAAATATTGTAGTTATGTTTTAATTTTTGAGACCCCTCATAAATTAACTTGATCTTGTTTGCACAATTGCGATCTATATCACCGCAGCAATGTGCAAAGCAGGTCAACTCGTTCTGAAAGCCAGCAGTTCAATTACAAAATCTACTAAGGATCATGGTAAAATAATGTTTTGTGCTCACTCATCTTCATTGTGATAAGTTGGGTCGTTTCACATAGCCAAGTACAACACTCTCCCTACCAACTTATACTCCGTGAATATAAAAGTAACTAATTTCATACAGTAGTAGTGGGATTAATAAAAAAATCTAGTTTCCTTATTCTCTAATTTGAATGAATTGCATATAGTAGTAATAATCTGATTTCACAAATGAAACTTCAACGAACAATGGTTGATTAGTAAAGAAGTCATTTTATCTATTGCAGTGACACAAATTTGTTAGCTTGCGTGCAACAACTCTTACATGATGGGAAGGCAATTCTGCTAGGTAGTAAGTACCTTGTGAGGATCTGCCACACTGGCATAGTGTCTGGCCGACTGATAGGTCTCCAACGTATCTATAATTTTTGATTGTTCCATGCTATTATATTATCCTTCTAGGATGTTTTATGGGCTTTATTATACACTTTTATATGATTTTTGGGACTAACCTATTAACCTAGAGCCCAGTGCCAGTTTCTGTTTTATTCATGTTTTAGGGTTTCACGGAAAAGGAATATCAAACGGAGCCCAATTGACCTGAAATTCAACGGAGATCATTTTTGGACCAGAAGAAGCCCACGGAGTGCCAGAGGGGGACGAGAAGACCCACGGGCTGCTCACGAGGGTGGGGGCGCCCCCCCTACTGGGCGCGCCCCCTGTCTCGTGGACAGCCCGTAGCCCCCCTTTGCTTGGCCCCGACTCCAACACCTCCTATATATATAGAAACCTCCGAAAAATAACCTAGATCCGGAGTTCCGCCGCCGTAAGCCTCTGGTGCCGCCAAAAACCAATCTAGACCCGTTTTGGCACCCTGCTGGAGGGGGGAACCCTTACCGGTGGCCATGTTCATCATCCCAGCGCTCTCCATGACGAGGAGGGAGTAGTCCACCCTCGGGGCTGAGGGTATGTACCATTAGCTATGTGTTTGATCTCTCTCTCTCGTGTTCTTGAGATGGCACGATCTTGATGTATCGCGAGCTTTGCTATTATAGTTGGATCTTATAATGCTTCTCCCCCTCTACTCTCTTGTAGTGGATTGAGTTTTCCCTTTGAAGTTATCTTATCGGATTGTGTCTTTAAGGATTTGAGAACACTTGATGTATGTCTTGCACTTGCTTATCTGTGGTGACAATGGGATATCATGTGATCTACTTGATGTATGTTTTGGTGATCAACTTGCGGGTTCCGTGACCTTGGGAATCTATGCATAAGGGTTGGCACACATTTTCTTCTTGACTCTCCGGTAGAAACTTCGGGGCACTCTTTGAAGTACTTTGTGTTGGTTGAACAAATGAATCTGAGATTGTGTGATGCATATCGTATAATCATGCCCACGGATACTTGAGGTGACAATGGAGTATCTAGGTGACATTAGGGTTTTGGTTGATTTGTGTCTTAAGGTGTTATTCTAGTACGAACTCTATGATAGATTGAACGTTACTACGGACTCTTAAATAGATCGATTAGAAAGGATAACTTTGAGGCGGTTTCGTACCCTACCATAATATCTTCGTTTGTTCTCTGCTATTAATGACTTTGGAGTGACTCTTTGTTGCATGTTGAGGGCTAGTAATATGATCCAATTATGTTATCCTTGTTGAGAGAACTTGCACTAGTGAAAGCATGAACCCTGGGCCTTGTTTCCTATCATTGCAACACCGTTTATGCTCGCTTCTACCACTTGCTATGTTTTTATATTTTCTTATTACAAAAACCTATATCTACCATCCATATTGCACTTGTATCACCATCTTTTCGCCGAACTAGTGCACCTATACAATTTACCATTGTATTGGGTGTGTTGGGGACACAAGAGACTCTTTGTTATTTGGTTGCAGGGTTGCTTGAGAGAGACCATCTTCATCCTACGCCTCCCACAGATTGATAAACCTTAGTTCATCCACTTGAGGGAAATTTGCTACTGTCCTACAAACCTCTGCACTTGGAGGCCCAACAACGTCTACAAGAAGAAGGTTGCGTAGTAGACATCAAGCTCTTTTCTTGCGCTGTTGCCGGGGAGGTGAGTGCTGGAAGGTATATCTTTAGATCTTGCAATCAAATCTTTTAGTTTCTTGTTTTATCACTAGTTTAGTTTATAAAAGAAAACTACAAAAAAATGGAATTAAGGTTACCTCATATGCTTTGTCTTTTTAATATCTTTCGTGAAAATGATGGGAAGGAAAATTGTGCTCAAGTACTAGAAGAAGAGTTACATAGAATGCTTGGCATAATATATGTACATGATGAGCATGATTGCAATGTTGTTAGTATGAATTCTTTGAATACCCATGATTCTAATGATATGCAAAGCCACAAAGTTGGGAATGCTATGTTTGATGAAGATGATATTTTTTGTCCCCCAAGTTTTGATGAGAAAATTTATTATGATGAAAGCATGCCTCCTATTTATGATAATTATTGTGATGACTTGTATGCTATTAAGAATAATGATAACCATGAAACTTGTCATCATGATTTTAGTTTTCAATTGGATTATGCTTCACATGATAGTTATTTTGTTGAGTTTGCTCCCACTACTATTGATGAGAATAAATTTGCTTTTGTGGAGAGTAGTAAAATTTCTATGCCAGTAGATCATGAAAATAATGCTTTATGTGCTGTTTATATGGTTGAATTCATTCATGACGCTACTGAAAATTATTATGTGAGAGGATCATATGCTTCTACATATTGCAACAATATCAAGTTTCCTCTCTATGTGCTTAAAATCTTGAAGTTATGCTCGTTTTCCCTTCCTATGCTAGTTGATTATTGCTCCTATAAATTGTTTGCTCACAAAATCCCTATGCATAGGAAGTGGGTTAGGCTTAAATGTGCTAGTAATATTCTTCATGATGCTCATTGAAATCATCATGCCTAGCTAGGGGCGTTAAATGATAGCGCTTGTTGGGAGGCAACCCAATTTTCTTTTATTTGATTTTGCTTCTGTCTAGGAATAAATATTGCATCTAGCTTCTGTTTAGATGTGGTTTTGTGTTTTAATTAGTGTTTGTGCCAAGTAGAACCTTTGGGAAGACTTGTGTGAAGTTTATATGATCATGCTGTAAAAAACAGAAACGTTAGCGCTCAGTAGAATAGTCACCAGTTTTTGCTGGAGTGTGCTATTTAGTTGATTCTTTTTTCAGATTATAAATAGACAAATTCCTCACATTTACAAATTTATTTCAATGTTTTTGGAGTTACATAACTATGTGAAAGTTACAGATTACTACAGACTGTTCTGTTTTTGACAGATTCTGTATTTCGTGTGTTGTTTGCTTATTTCAATGCATCTATGAGTAGTATTGGAGGATATGAATCATAGAGAAGTTGGAATACAGTAGGTTTAACACCAATATAAACAAATAATGAATTCATTACAATACTTTGAGTGATGGTTTGTTTTCTTATACTAACGGAGCTCACGAGATTTTTGTCTAAGTTTTGTGTTGTGAAGTTTTCAAGTTTTGAGTATTGCTTTGATGGACTATGGAACAAAGAGTAGCAAGAGCCTAAGCTTGGGGATGACCAAGGCATCCCAAGGTAAAATTCAAGGACAACCAAAATCCTAATCTTGGGAATGCCCCGGGAATGCATCCCCTCTTTCGTCTTCATCTATCAGTAACTATACTCGGAGCTATATTTTTATTCACCACATGATATGTGTTTTGCTTGGAGCGTCAATTTAGTTTATTTTGTTTTGCTTGCTGTTTGAATAATATCCCAAGATCTGAAGTTCTTAAATGTTATAGAGTCTTCACATAGTTACATAATTATTCAACTACTCATTGATCTTCACTTATATCTTTTGGAGTAGTTTGTTATTGCTCTAGTGCTTCACTTATATCTTTTAGAGCACGGCGGTGGTTTTATTTTGAAGAAATAGATGAAATCTCATGCTTCACTTATATACTTTTGAGAGTCTATTAAAACAGCATGGTAATGTGCTTTGGCTATGAAACTAGCCTTCACATGATAGACATCCAAGATCAATGTAGTAAAAACTTTCACACTAAGTGCATCGAATATGATGAGAAGTTGGATGCTTGATAATTGTTTTTGAGATATGTGGATAGTGATATTAGAGTCATGCTAGTGGAGTTATTATGAAATTTAGAAATGGTTGTGTTAAGGTTAGTGATTCCCGTAGCATGCACGTATGGTGAACCGCTGTGTGACGAAGTTAGAGCATGAGGTATTTGTAAAGTGTCAACCTTTGTGTGGAAGTCGGGGGCGCGCGATGGTTAACTCCTACCAACCTCCCCCCTAGGAGCATGCGTTGATTGCTTTGTTTTGATGACTCGTAGGTTTTTGCAATAAGTATATGAGTTCTTTATGACTAATGTTGACTCCATGGATTATACGCACTCTCACCCTTCCACCATTGCTAGCCTCTCTTGTATCGCGCAACTTTCGCCGGTACCATACACCCAATATATATATCTTCGTCAAAACAGCCACCATACCTACCTATCATGGCATTTCCATAGCCATTCCGAGATATGTTGCCATGCAACTTTCCACCGTTCCGTTCATATGACACGCTTCATATTGTCATATTGCCATGCATGATCGTGTATTTGACATCGTATTTGTGGCAAAGCCACCATGCATATTTTTTCATACATGTCACTCTTGATTCATTGCATATCCCGGTATACCGCCGGAGGCATTCATATAGAGTCATACTTTGTACTAGTATCAAGTTGTAATATTGAGTTGTAAATCAATATAAGTGTGATGATCATCATTATTAGAGCATTGTCCCAAAGAAAAAGAAAAAAAGGAAAAAAAGAAGAAGGAAAGGCCAAAGAAAAAAAAGGCCCAAAAAAGAAAAAAGAAAAGGGACAATTGCTACTATCTTTTTCCACACTTGTGCTTCAAACTAGCACCATGTTCTTCACGATAGAGAGTCTCATGTTTAGTCACTTTCATATACTAGTGGGAATTTTCATTATAGAACTTGGCTTGTATATTCCAGCGATGGGCTTCCTCAAATGCCCTAGGTCATCATGAGCAAGCCATTTGGATGCACACCCACTTAGTTTCTTTTGTTGAGCGTTCATACATTTTTAGCTCTAGTGCATCCGTTGCATGGCAATCCCTACTCACTCACATTGATATCTATTGATGGGCATCTCCATAGCCTATTGATACGCCTAGTCGATGTGAGACTATCTCCCTCCTTTTTGTCTTCTCCACAAGCACCACTCTATTCCACATAGTGCTATGTCCATGGCTCACGCTCATGTATTGCGTGAAAGTTGAAAGGTTTGAAAGAATAGAGTATGAAAACAAGTGCTTGGCTGAAACCGGGGTTGTGCATGATATGAATATTTTGTGTGACGAAGAGGGAGCATAGCCAGACTATATGATTTTGTAGGGATAACTTTCTTTAGCCATAGTATTTTGAGAAGACATGATTGCTTTGTTAGTATGCTTGAAGTATTATTATTTCATATGTCAATATAGACTTTTGTCTTGAATCTTTCAGATCTGAACATTCATGCCACAATTAAGAGAATTACATTGAAATTTATGTTAGGTAGCATTCCACATAAAAAATTATGTTTTATCATTTACCTACTCGAGGACGAGCAGTAATTAAGCTTGGGGATGCTTGATACGTCTCCAACGTATCTATAATTTTTTATTGTTCCATGAATTATCCTTCTAGGATGTTTTATGGGCTTTATTATACACTTTTATATGATTTTTGGGACTAACCTATTAACCTAGAGCCCTGTGCCAGTTTCTGTTTTTCTCCTATTTTAGGGTTTCGCGGAAAAGGAATATCAAACGGAGCCCAGTTGACCTGAAATTCAACGGAGATCATTTTGGACCAGAAGAAGCCCACGGAGTGCCGGAGGGGGACTAGAAGACCCACGGGCTGCCCACGAGGGTGGGGGCGCCCCCCCCCCCTACTGGGCGCGCCCCCTGCATCGTGGACAGCCCGTAGCCCCCCTTTGCTTGGCCCCGACTCCAACACCTCCTATATATACAGAAACCTCCGGAAAATAACCTTGATCGGGAGTTCCGCCGCCGAAAGCCTATGGTGCCACCAAACACCAATCTAGACCCGTTCTAGCACCCTGTCGGAGGGGGGAACCCTCACCGGTGGCCATGTTCATCATCCCGGCGCTCTCCATGACGAGGAGGGAGTAGTCCACCCTCGGGGCTGAAGGTATGTACCATTAGCTATGTGTTTGATCTCTCTCTCTCTCGCGCGTGTTCTTGAGATGGCACGATCTTGATGTATCGCGAGCTTTGCTATTATAGTTGGATCTTATGATGCTTCTCCCCCTCTACTCTCTTGTAATGGATTGAGTTTGCCTTTGAAGTTATCTTATCGGATTGACTCTTTAAGGATTTGAGAACACTTGATGTATGTCTTGCACTTGCTTATCTGTGGTGACAATGGGATATCATGTGATCTACTTGATGTATGTTTTGGTGATCAACTTGCGGGTTCCGTGACCTTGGGCATCTATGCATAAGGGTTGGCACACGTTTTCGTCTTGACTCTCTGGTAGAAACTTCGGGGCACTCTTTGAAGTACTTTGTGTTGGTTGAATATATGAATCTGAGATTGTGTGATGCATATCGTATAATCATGCCCACAGATACTTGAGGTGACAATGGATTATCTAGGTGACATTAGGGTTTTGGTTGATTTGTGTCTTAAGGTGTTATTTTAGTACGAACTCTATGATAGATTGAACGTTACTACGGACTCTTGAATAGATCGATCAGAAAGGATAACTTTGAGGTGGTTTCGTACCCTACCATAATCTCTTCGTTTGTTCTCCGCTATTAGTGACTTTGGAGTGACCCTTTATTGCATGTTGAGGGCTAGTAATATGATCCAATTATGTTATCCTTGTTGAGAGAACTTGCACTAGTGAAAGTATGAACCCTGGGCCTTGTTTCCTATCATTGCAACACCGTTTATGCTCACTTCTACCACTTGCTACCTTGCTGTTTTTATATTTTCTTATTACAAAAACCTATATCTACCATCCACATTGCACTTGTATCACCATCTCTTCGCCGAACTAGTGCACCTATACAATTTACCATTTTATTGGGTGTGTTGGGGACACAAGAGACTCTTTGTTATTTGGTTGCAGGGTCGCTTGAGAGAGACCATCTTCATCCTACGCCTCCCATGGATTGATAAGCCTTAGGTCATCCACTTGAGGGAAATTTGCTATTGTCCTACAAACAGTGCACTTGGAGGCCCAACAACGTCTACAAGAAGAAGGTTGCATAGTAGACATCACCGACCGATCACGGCGAGGAGGCAAAACACTAAGAACGTTTGCAGTAAGGTTTTTATGCCGGAGACGAATAAGAGCATCAGGATTACCCGAGCTTTCTCCCCCAGACAGAATTAAATTAAATCAGTGGAGCTTAGTACTTTTCAAAGATATCAGATTCATGATTACTACTTGAAGACTCACATTTCCACCTCTCATTTGTGGAAAAAACGCACTTGGTATGATTACGATGGTGGCCAACATGACCAAAATCGGGGGAACAGTACTTATTTGTATTCTACCATTTACCAGTCGCACCCACGATGCAAAAACTAACTATAACTAATTTATGTGCTTATTCATGCCTATAGTTGAAAATCATAGTTCGTGGTAGCTTTTATAAACATAGCAGTTCAGGTATAGCACATTCCGATGGGGGCATTAGGTTTTGTGCTGAATTGCAAGTATTTCTCCCCTACGTATTTAACAAGAGATTGATGTAGTCAGTAAGGTATAAGGTGTTGGTTGTCTAGACTGTCGACAGAGTGAAATTCCAATGTTTCTCTAGTGTCCGTCAGCGTCAGGTATGAGAAACAATTCATGTTTTAGAGAAAGGTGTCAATCAGGGTGACAACAGTGCCATGGGTAGAGGTAGACTCAATAGCCATTGAATTTTGTTTCAACCTACAAAACTACAGATAGCATCGATCGACAAAAGGATTTTTCGTTGCCCATCTACAGATATTACAACAACTCACATAACTGCATAGCCCGTCGAGTAAACGAAGCACAAACAGAGGATGGGTCCTAAATCGTTTCCTTCAAAGCGTAAGTGGAAAAACAAACGCTTGCAGAAGGCAACACAGCAAGCACCCATGGCCGGCTAACTATAAGTGTACGTACTTACTTGGCAACCAAACCATGAGGGGAGCAGCATGGTCCTCAAGTTCCAATCTTGAAGAATATATAACAACAAAGGGAAGGATGGAGAGGAGGGCATACCTCGGTGGCCATCCTCTGCCATGGTCGCGTCTGCGTCTGTGGGAGCCCGAGGTGATGCGTTGATGATAGGCAGTCCACCGATAAGATCTACCTCGCCGGCTCCGACTCGCCGCCGTCAATGGACACTTGAACATCCAGCTCCTGCCTACGCCGCGCCGAGAGACGGGGATGGGTCGGGAAGCGGGAGGCGGGTGGTTGCCGACCTGGAACGGGGAAACCGGATCTGGCACGCCGTTCCTAAAAATTGTTATGAACGTTGGAAACCCATGCATTGTATACATTAGAGTGAGAGTATGCTAATCAACATATAAAATTCCTGCAAATAGTATATATATGGTAACACATCATGAAACACATGACACGCTTTACTCACCAGCCATCTTGATGTAGTGATGGTTATTGGTTCAAGAAACATGAGTATATCATAATTTATCTCGTGTAAATATAAATTCCCCAACCTTCAGAATATCATACACTGGAAGAAATTGAGAGCATCACATTAGAACCAACTTTATTTATATCTATAGATCTACCTACAAAAATGCCAAAGTAGCAAGATATTTGGCATGCATATCTCAGAAACCTTCTCTACACTCCGAGGCCTTTTTTCTTAGTAGCCATTCACAAGTGCATCTAACCAGACTCACAAGAATAGAAGTCTTTACTGCATTATATCCTACTTACAGCCCAAGTGAAGGTCACTGATGTAAATCCACATGGTCAGTAGCTTCCACCTATGAAATTTCTTCCTGATATGCAGATGCTCTTCCTATAGAATATGAACACATCATAAGGAAACCTGATAAAAGCATAGGTCTAGCTATGAAATAAAAAATATATGTAAACTTAGTTCTACACGAGAAGCCATCCATCCTAATTCTCACCAAAAAAACAGGGTATCAAAGTAGAGGTCCTCTCCTCCCCCTGCAACTGCATATGCATGGAGTTGAGTTGGTGATGCTGCACAAACAAATCGAAGAGGAACATCATTGAAGGAATAATGGGAGGGAAGAAGAAGAGATTAAAGAGGAAAGCAATCCATGCTCCTCTTAAATCTTGAGGATGAAAAGCGGGATTGTAGGAAGGTGGAAAAGCAAGCAAACCAAACCGAATCTTGAGGATGAATCGCAAGAAGTGGCTCTTCAATCTTGAACCACGCCTGCGTTCATGGAAATGAAATCGTAGCAGGAATCCATGACCTTGACGCAACAATAAGGAAAGGGAAGGGCAAGCCGGAAGGCCCTGTCCCGGCGCGGATCTAGCCGCCGCCGCCATGGACTGCCTACTGCTGGTCGGCCATGACCCACCCAACCTAGACCTAGAGACACGAGAAGAGGAGATGGGGGTCAGATAAAGAGCGGGAGAGAAAAAGGAAAGGAAAGGGACCATACCGCCGTCATCGCCGTCGGTCACCAAGGCCGGGGAGTAGTGACCCGGATCCTCCTGTTGAGCACGAAAGAAGAGGGAGGAGACGAGGAGACGTGGGAGGAGGAGAGGCAGGGGAGGAGGAGGTGGAGGAGGCGGTGGCGGCGGTGGCAGGAGAGGAGGCGGAGGCGGCTGCGAGGGCGTGGGCTAGGTTGCTACCCTCACGCTACCCGCTCTCCCCTTTCTCCGTTCGCTCGCTTCCCGCTCGCTCGTCTTTCTCACCCTGCTCGCTCGCTCGTCTTTCTCACCCCGCTCGCTCACTGTGGCGCCCGCACACTGCACTATTCACAGCCTACGTGGAGCCATCGGTTGTGCCTAGCACTTCTTGATGCTTTATATGTTCAATCCTTTGGCAAGCATCATGTGGTGAGGAAAGATCTAGGCACATATGTCCAGTTGAATATGGTTGACATGAGTTATTATTTTTGACATCACCCTTGAGGTGAGTATGTTGGGAGGTGAAACTATAAGCCCCTATCTTTCTATGTGTCCGGTTGAAACGTTTTGCTCATGTGTATGCGATGAGTGTTAGCAATCATAGAAGACTTTATGATGGTTGAGTATGTGGACTTTCCTAAAGGCTCCAATACGTGACCCTTCCTGAAAAGAAGATGAATTGTAGTTGCAAAAGTTGACTGAAAATATAGTTTGTTGGTTTCTAATAGAGTTTATGCTTCATACTTCGATTATGTGATGAACTGTTACTTATTCATGTGAAGTATATGTTGCAAGTGCAATGATAAAAGTCCTATGTTTAATTTTATTGTTGTTATTAATAATCAACATGATGCTTCTATGTCCGTATTTTGTTTTTATCGACACCTCTCTCTCAAAGCATGTTGACATGTTTTTCGATTTTGGTTTTCGATTGAGGACAAGCGATGTCTAAGCTTGGGGGAGTTGATACGTCCATTTTGCATCATGTTTTCTTATTGTTATTTACAATGTTTTTATCCATAATAATGCTTTTTTGGAGTAATTCTAATGCATTTGTTCTCATAATTTGCAAGGTACACACCAAGAGGGAGAATTCTGGCAGCTGGAAATCTGGACCTGAAAAATCTACGTCAGGCCACCTATTCTGCACAACCCCAAATGAGCTGAAACTCCACGAGGAATTTTTATGGACTATTTAAGAAATAGTGGAGTCAATAAACACCAGAGGAGGGCCACCAGGTGGGCACAACCCACCTGGGCGCGCCCTAGTGGGTTGTGGCCTCCTCGGCCCACCTCCCGTGCCCATATTCTGTTATATAAGCGATGTTGTAATGCCCAGGATGGAGTTATACCTCCTACGTGTCGAGGCACGACTTAAAGGCATAAATCCATCCTAGAATGATCTCAAGTTCGGTAATCTTTGCACAACTCATGTAAAAGAGGGGATAGAGGAGGAAGAAGAAGGGGATGCCCAAAATAGACTAGGGGTCTATATATAGCAGTTTTTCTAGGTTTAGGGGGATTTAGGGGCGTTAGGAGCCCTCCGATCGCGATCCGACGGATCCGATCGCGGGGATAGATTAAAAAGGCCTAGGAGGAAATAAAAGAATGCAGTAGGAGTGTTTCCGGGACACGAAGTGAAGGCACTTTGGACCCACACGAACAACGGATGGAAAAGTCAACGGAGTCCAAACGAGATGAGATTTGAGAGGCGGGTTGCACACAACAAAACAACAACACAGACAACAACCTCGCGGCACACCGGTAACGTAAAACGCCCGAACAACAAAGTAGACCTACGGGACGTCACGGACACGTGAGGGAGCTCCGGAACGCGAAACGGACAACGGGAAGAAACACGCGGAACCGGATGCAACCGACAACACAAATGCAATGCAATGCACATGTCTACATGATATTAATGAATGCCACACACTCACACAACAAAACGACGAAAACCCGAAAGACAAAGAACCCGGAATGGAAATAGATGAAGCCGGAGATATATTATATACCCAAAAGGGAAAGTATTACATCCGGGGCATTACAAACTCTCCTCTACTACAAAAAGATCTCGTCCCGAGATCTAGGACTAGAAAAAGGAAGGGTACTCGGAACGAAGATGATCTTCTCGTTCCCAGGTAGCTTCTCGGTCGGTGTGATGTGACCACTTGACTTTCAGAAACTTGATGGACTTGTTGCGAGTCTTGCGTTCGGTTTCTTCGAGAATTGCAACTGGATGCTCTCGGTAGGAAAGGTCTTGTTGGAGATCAATCTCCTCAAACGGAATCATGCGCTCAGGTGCCTTGAAGCATTTGCGAAGTTGAGACACATGGAAGACATCATGAACATTTGCAAAGTTGGAAGGGAGCTCAAGCTGATAGGCTAGGTCGCCTCTTTTGCCAAGAATCTTGAAAGGCCCGACGTATCTAGGAGCAAGTTTCCCTTTGATACTGAATCTTTGGGTTCCTTTCATCGGAGAAACTCTAAGATAGACATGATCACCGATGTCGAAAGCCAAATCACGATGCTTTCCGTCATAGTAGCTCTTCTGACGCGACTGAGCGGCCTTGAGATTCTCACGTATGACTTTGCACATTTCTTCGGCTTCTGAGATCAAGTCATTGCCAAGGAGTTGGCGTTCGCCTGTTTCAGACCAGTTGAGAGGGGTACGGCACTTTCTGCCATAGAGAATTTCAAATGGTGCTTTGCCTGCACTTGCTTGAAAGCTGTTGTTGTAAGAAAACTCGGCAAATGGAAGGCAGTCTTCCCATTTCATGCCGAAGGAGATGACACAGGCTCTGAGCATGTCTTCTAGAATCTGATTCACACGCTCGACTTGACCACTAGTCTGAGGGTGAAAGGCAGTGCTGAACCTGATCTTAGTGCCCATTGCGGACTGAAAGGAGTCCCAGAACCTTGATGTGAACAAGCTGCCACGGTCTGAGGATATCACTTGAGGAATGCCATGTAGGGACACAATTCTGGAAGTGTACAGCTCTGCAAGTTGAGATGCATTGATTGATTCCTTAACTGGAAGAAAGTGAGCGACTTTGGTAAGCTTGCCAATCACCACAAAGATAGCATCATTGCCTCGCTTGGATTTAGGAAAACCAGTGACGAAGTCCATTTCAATGTGGTCGAACTTCCACTCGGGGATAGGAAGAGGTTGGAGAAGACCGGCTGGACGTTGATGTTCTGCTTTCACTCTTCTGCATACATCACATTCGTTCACGAATTGGGAAATCTCCCTTTTCATGCGTGTCCACCAGTAAGATTGCTTGAGATCTTGATACATCTTGGAACTGCCGGGATGAATGGAAAGGAGAGAATCATGAGCTTCTTCCATTATGAGCTTTCTGAGATCACCTTTAGGAACAACGAGTCTATCCTCGAAGAACAAGGTATCTCTCTCATCAACACGGAAGCACTTGTATTTTGGAGTGCCCTTTGCAATCCCATGTTTCACTTTCTTCACCATGGTATCACTGAGCTGGGCCTCACGGACTTGATCTTCCAAGGTAGGAGCAATTTGGAGATTTGCAAGAAAACCCTGCGGAACAACTTGAAGGTTGAGCTTCCTGAATGCTTCACAAAGCTCAGGCTGGTACGGCTTGATAAGAAGGCTGTTGCAATATGCCTTTCTGCTCAAAGCATCTGCAATCACATTCGCCTTGCCTGGAGTGTATTCAATGCTGGGATTGTACTCTTGGATCATTTCAACCCAACGAGTCTGGCGGAGGTTCAGATGCGGCTGTGTGAAGATGTACTTCAAGCTCTTGTGATCATTGAAGATGTCGACCTTTCTGCCCAACAACAGATGTCTCCACGTAATCAGAGCATGTACCACAGCTGCTAGCTCGAGATCGTGTGTGGGATAGTTCTTCTCACTGGGCTTGAGCTGACGAGAAGTGTATGCCACAATTCTCTTATCTTGCATAAGCACACCACCAAGACCTTGAAGAGAAGCGTCACAGAAAACTTCATAGGGCTTGGTTTCATCCGGAGGAGTCAGAACTGGAGCAGAAACAAGCTTCTCTTTGAGGGTTTTGAATGCCACTTCACACTCGGGAGACCAAAAGTATTTGACATTCTTCTGAAGCAGGTTGGAAAGAGGCTTGGCAATCTTGGAGAAGTTTTCAACAAACCTTCTGCAATAGCTGGCAAGACCCAGAAAACTGCGGAGCTGCTTGACGTTCTGAGGAGCTTCCCAGTTGACAATTGCTTCAACTTTCTCGGGATTAACCGCAATACCGTCAGCTGAGATGATGTGGCCCAGGTACAAAACCTTATCGAGCCAAAACTCGCACTTTGAGAACTTGGCATAGAATTTATGCTCTCGGAGTCGATCAAGAACCAGACGCAAGTGCTTTTCGTGATCTTCTCCATTCTTGGAAAACACCAGAATATCATCCAGATACACAAGCACAAACTCGCCAGTATAGGGGTTGAAGATGTAATGCATCATCTTTGAAAAGGTAGGAGGAGCATTGGCGAGACCGAAGGACATGACGGTATACTCGTATGAACCGTAGCTCGTTCTGAAGGCCGTCTTGGGAATGTCTTCCTCGCGAATGCGAATTTGATGGTAGCCCATTCGGAGGTCAAGCTTAGAGAACACTTTAGCTCCTTTGAGCTGCTCAAAGAGTTCGTTGATGTTGGGGAGCGGATACTTGTTCTTAATCGTCTTCTTGTTCAATGGCCGGTAGTCAACACAGAGACGCTCCGTGCCATCTTTCTTCTTGACAAATAAGACACCACAGCCCCACGGAGATGTACTCGGTCTGATGAGACCCATACTCTCCTGCTTATCAAGCTGCTTCTTCAATTCCTTTAGTTCATCCGGAGAGAGCTTGTATGGACGCCGGCACGCAGGCTCAGTGCCCGGCTCGAGTTCAATGACAAACTCCACCTGACGGTGTGGAGGCATGCCTGGAAGTTCTTCTGGAAAGACGTCTTGATATTCGTTCACCACAGGAATTTGATCTATGGCATTAATTTCGCCCTTATCATTAAGAGAGAAAAGCCGAATAGTATTATCCCTTGAAGCAAAGATAATCACATCTTCATCAGAATGAGTCAACTTGACTTCCTTTTGAGCACAATCAATGTGAGCATCATGCTGAGAAAGCCAATCCATTCCGAGGATGAGGTCGATGTCAGAATTACCAAGAACCACCGGATTAGCCAGAAATCGATAATCACCCATGCGAATAGAAATATTCGGAGCAACTGTGTTGGAAGTCATTTGCAAACCCGGAGAAATAATCTTCAAAGGTCTAGGAATCCTCTCCGAAACCAATTCATGCTTAGCAACAAAAGGTCTTGAAATGAAGGACAAAGATGCACCCGAATCAAACAATACTTTAGCTGGAAAAGAGTTCACTTGAAGGTTACCCAAAATGACATCAGAAGAAGCCTCCGCTTGTGCTGCATTCATCAGATTGACCCTTGCAGACTTTGGATCATGCCTGACAATAGCTGAACTCATAGGTGGTGGAGGAGGAAGACGCTTCGGATTCGGACATCTGTTGGCATAATGACCCTTCTGGCCACACTTGTTGCACACCACTTCAGAGAGAGGACGGAAATGAGAGCCACTGGACTTGGAGCCTTGAGACTGAAACTGCTTCTTCGACTGGTTGCTCGGGTTGGGTGGGTGGGAGAAACCACGACCACTAGAGTTCTTGTTGTTGGAGTTGTTGAATGGAGCTCGAATGACTCGAGGAGGAGGAAGCCAGAATTTCTGTTGTTTCGCAGCCAACTGAGACGATGAGGAAGAGTGAACAGCATCTCGAATTCTCTTCTTAGAAGCCTCCATCTTAAGCTGAGCTGCTTCTTGTTTCAAAGCCATGTTATAGAGCTTGTCGAATTCATCTGGCTCGAACAAAGTGAGAGCAAGCTGAAGTTCATCTTTGAGACCTCCACGGAACTGATAGATTTTACTCTTGGCATCAGGAATGTCTTGCTTAGCATAGCGAGCGAGGTTTTGGAACTTTACATTATACTGATAGACTGTCATGGAGCCCTGCTTGAGGTTGTGGAATTGCTCACGCATACCCTCGATGACACTTGTAGGAATGTGGTGTGAACAGAAATCCTTGCAGAAATTCTCCCAAGAGATCACTTGACCCGGCCTGGAGTCTTTGTACTGCTGCCACCAGTCAGCTGCTTGATCTTTCAGTTGGAAGGCTGCAAACTTCACATAGTCATCTTCTTTCACGTTACTGCACTCAAAATGCTTCTTTATGTCGGTCAGCCAATCTTCAGCATCAAGAGGGTCGACACAGTAACTGAAAGCTTTAGGATTGTTAGCCAGGAACTGGTTGAGAGTAGCATGGTGCTGCTGGAAGAAGTTGCCTTGGTTCACTGGAACACCCTGATTAGCTTGATTAGCTTGCATCATCTGCATCATCTGCATCATCAACTGAGTGTTCTGGGCAGTAGTCTGCATAATTGCTCTCCAAGCCTCAGGCGGAGGAGGAGGGGAAGGAGGATGTTCTGGGACCTCTTCCACCTCTGGGTTAGCGTTCGGAACCTTTTTTGGAGCCATCCTGTAAGAGATGACCACGAATCAGCAATTGATTGACAAAAGGAATAAGGTGAATCAATGGAATGAATTGCAACAAGTCTTCACAATAATCATTCGAACAGTAAGAACGAATGAAATCATCCGAACAAGAGGAACGAATGAATTTCTCAGTTAATTGATAACATCAGTCTTCACGAGAAGCCACATAGGGATCAAAATGAAAACAAGAAAAACAACAAGGTACGGAAAGGAACAAACACAAGAGAGGAGTTTCGTTCTAACATCTTTGTGCTGAAAGCATATGAACGCGTTACGAAAAGGTTTTGCAATCCCCGGATCAGCATAGCCAAGGACCCTTTAAGATGCAACTCCTGATAGTAACATCGGTCATATAACCCCTTCACTCAATGTCGAACCCCGAACTCACTAACCTGCATTCGTTGGAAGAATGCCTACGATCTACTGGATAAAACCCACCTATAGATTTCCGAAAGATTCCAGTTATGCAATCAGGTGTTGGGGATACACGGGAAGCACCGCGCAATCAACTCTAACCTACATCCAGGTGTATCCATCCTTCAACACATAACCAGTCTTTCTCGGAAACTGTGTACCTCGGACCTTCGAAAAGCATCCACTATAACAAGCTATGGCAATACTCCCGAACTACCTCCCCAGTACTGGGTGATGTCGGGGTTATCTTGCCACTGGCCGTATAGGGGAGATTTTCGATGTCGGTCGTCTTAAGTATTTAGTACTGTCGCGATATGCTTGTTACAATGATACCCCGAAGCTCAACTCCTAGGTAACAGGAGGCATCGGGAACAATATCCTTGTCACAAGAACATCGAAACAATCCCAGAATACTCGCGGGATTCCTAAAAAAAAATTTGTGCAAATTTTGAAGATAGGAGAGACAAGAGTAGACGTCAAGAGTCCTCACCAGAGAGAAAGGGGATGAGAAGCAAAGAAATCCTACTCTCCGATATAATATAGGACTCAAAAAGTTTTCAGTGTGTGCCTAGACTCAACCGTCAACGATTCGATCAAACAGTGGGGGCTCCTAGGTCGGAGAAGGCTCTGAATACCAACTTGTAATGCCCAGGATGGAGTTATACCTCCTACGTGTCGAGGCACGACTTAAAGGCATAAATCCATCCTAGAATGATCTCAAGTTCGGTAATCTTTGCACAACTCATGTAAAAGAGGGGATAGAGGAGGAAGAAGAAGGGGATGCCCAAAATAGACTAGGGGTCTATATATAGCAGTTTTTCTAGGTTTAGGGGGATTTAGGGGCGTTAGGAGCCCTCCGATCGCGATCCGACGGATCCGATCGCGGGGATAGATTAAAAAGGCCTAGGAGGAAATAAAAGAATACAGTAGGGGTGTTTCCGGGACACGAAGTGAAGGCACTTTGGACCCACACGAACAACGGATGGAAAAGTCAACGGAGTCCAAACGAGATGAGATTTGAGAGGCGGGTTGCACACAACAAAACAACAACACAGACAACAACCTCGCGGCACACCGGTAACGTAAAACGCCCGAACAACAAAGTAGACCTACGGGACGTCACGGACACGTGAGGGAGCTCCGGAACGCGAAACGGACAACGGGAAGAAACACGCGGAACCGGATGCAACCGACAACACAAATGCAATGCAATGCACATGTCTACATGATATGAATGAATGCCACACACTCACACAACAAAACGACGAAAACCCGAAAGACAAAGAACCCGGAATGGAAATAGATGAAGCCGGAGATATATTATATACCCAAAAGGGAAAGTATTACATCCGGGGCATTACAGATGTTGTCCTAGAAAAATTCAGAAAAATATTTTCGGGACGGAACGCCGCCGTCTCGAGGCGGAACTTGGGCAGGAGCACTTTTGCCCTCCGGCGGAGCGATTCCGCCAGGGGAACTTCCCTCCCGGGGGGGGGGGAAATCATCGTCATCAGCATCCCCAACTACTCTCCCATCTTGGGGAGGGAAATCTCCATCAACATCTTCACCAACACCATCTCATCTCAAACCCTAGTTCATCTCTTGTGCTCAATCTTGTTACCGGAACTATAGATTGTTGCTAGGGGGTGACTAGTAGTGTTGATTACATCTTGTAGTTGATTACTATATGGTTTATTTGGTGGAAGATTATATGTTCAGATCTATTATGCATATGAATACCCCTCTGATCTTGAGCATGTTCATCACTTGTGAGTAGTTACCTTTGTTCTTGAGGTCACGGGAGAAATCATGTTGCAAGTAATCATGTGAATTTGATATGTGTTTGATATCTTGATAGTATGTATGTTGTGATTCCCTTAGTGGTGTCATGTGAACGTTGACTACATGACACTACACCATATTTGGGCAAAGGGAATGCGTTGTGGAGTAGTAAATAGATGGTGGGTTGCGAGAGTGACAAAAACTTAAACCCCAGTTTATGCACTATTCCGTAAGGGGCCGATTGGATCCTAGAATTTAATGTTATGGTTAGAATTTATTCTTAATACTTTTCTCGTAGTTGCGGATGCTTGCGGGAGGGTTAATCCTAAGTAGGATGTTTGTTCAAGTAAGAACAGCACCTAAGCACTGGTCCACCCACATAACAAATTATCAAAGTAGCGAACACAAATCAAACCAACATGATGAAAGTGACTAGATGAAATTCCCGTGTACCCTCAAGAACGCTTGGCTTATTATAAGAGACCATTTTGGCATGTCCTTTACCTCAAAAGGATTGGGCTACCTTGCTGCATACTTGTTACAATTATCGTTACTTACTCGTTACAAATTACCTTGCTATCAAACTACTCGCTACTTACAATTTCAGCACTTGCAGACACTACCTTACTGAAAACTACTTGCCATTTCCTTCTGCTCCTCGTTGGGTTCGACACTCTTACTTATCGAAAAGAGGTACAATTGATCCCCTATACTTGTGGGTCATCATCCCTCACTCCGGAATTGGCTAAATGCCAATATAATCCGAGATAATTTCCATAAATGATTCAAGATTTAAATCTTGATAAACCCTTTGAAAGACTTAGAGTCTAACAGATTGTAATGGGACTATAAACTAATATGGATAAAAAAAGTATCCATTAAGGTCGACTTATTGCAATAACAAGTTCAAGGAGTTGACTACAATGAGATTGTCTCAATGTAGCGATCCTTAAAGTCGGTTCGGGTTAAACTAGCAATTAATACCTATTTCAAACCTGAGATGTGAAACATGGATGACAAAAGAATTTCCATGAAATGGAAATACTACCTAGGACTTGTATGTGATACAATCCAAAGTATTTTGTCGGTCCAGAGGATGCTAGTAAGTATGCAAACTTCAGAGTTCCAGCAGTGGACAAAAGAGAGCAAAATGGAGTTGGAATCTTCATTTTTTGATGGAATGGTCAAAGGGGTTTGACTTCATCAATGGGTAACGAAGATGCTTGTGGTTTCAAGAAAGTAAGTGGGAGCATAATAATATTTCTGAAAACCCTGTGTGCTTGACACATTGTTAATTGGAAATAAATTTCTTGACACGAATTAGGACTTCATTTGAAAATAGTTTTTCCGATGAAGTGCTTGGGCTAAATAACCTTGATATTAGGCATAATGATCTGCGGAGATAGATTTACCTAATGGGGCTGAGCGAAAACACATATTGACAAGATGCTCGAACAGTTTAGCACTAAAAGCGTCAAGGAGTGATTCCTGCCGAAGTCACATGGAAAGAGTTTTGCAAGATTAGGTGTCCCAAAGCACTGATGAGCAAAATACATGATGGAGATTCCATACACTCTTGTGTTTTGATTAATCATGTATTCCATGGTGTGTAAAGCAACCAGATATGTCCGATACTCCTAAGATGTTGCTAGTATAGATACCAAAGTGATCAAAGTACTGATCATGGGACAACAATGAAAAAGGGTCATTAAATACTAAAGTAGCACTGATGACAAGTTTTCACGCAAGGGGAGATCATGAAGAGTTCGTTGTAAAAGGTTACATAGATACAGTCTTCATCAATGCTCCAAGCAATTTTTGATTTAAATCAAGGGTTTTGTGTAATACACAATATGGTGGCACGGTAGTTTGAAATTGTTCCAAACAGGTTACTGTGGCGAATTCTATAACAAAGGCTAAGTATGTTGATGCTTCAGAAGCAGCAAAGAAGATGTTGAATCATATAGTTCATTCATGAACTTAGTATGGTTCCAAGAAGGCTTTGGTCAATGGGAGACTATTGCAGATAGTTGCTCCATAGCTCAGTCTGAGGAATCAGGTTTCGACCAATGATTCACATATATACAAAGCCAAGTCCACACAAAATATGAATTTTCTGAAAGCGTGAAAACACGAGGATATGCAAAAGATACACACGGAGCTGAAGTTGTCAGATCTGTTGGACATCAGGCTATAACACATGCGAAGCATATTTTACACCATTGTGCCATGGGTGTAAAGGGCGTTAGCATTAACTAGATTATTGACTCTAATGCAAGTGGGAGTCTGTAGGAGATATGCCCTAGAAGCAATAATAAATGTTATTGATTATCTCCATGTTCATAATTATGTTTATGTTCCAAGCTATAACTGTTGTGGTTCTCGAGTCTACAATAACCACGAGGCTCGGAGGAAGACTCATATGCACGTGCGGAATAATAAATGGTAAAATGTATTCCTAGTCTGACCTCTAAGACTAGCTTAAGTGTTGCATGATGGTTCTGTTTTCCTAATCATGGGCATGTCTAAGCCACCAATTTTGAGGGCACAATGTTAGAAGAACATTTGTGTTGAATCGACCCGAATTGATGTTTTGCTATAAGATACATTCATCACAAGTTTATAGTTAATATCATAGAGATAGTTAATGTTTGCATAATTACTCATACCATGCGAGTATCGAGTTCCTTTGTGCTTGCTTCGTGAACTTTGGGGTTTGTTAAACATCATCCGTAACTGGGTGGCTATTACGGCGGCTTACGGGTTCACGGAAAAGTATGGCAGTAATAAGATAGCTCAAGATTGGGATTTGCTCCTCCGGCGATGGAGAGATATTCTCGGGCCCTCTCTGTGTTACGGTATCCATAATCGCCTGGCCAGACACCTTGTGATTTGATCATTGGGATGTCGGAACACAGAAACGAGAAAAGAGAACAAAATCGGTAACGAGGTAACTTGCATGGTGGACAAATTGTTCGTCCATGGGAATGCAATAAATCTCGCCTCAGGTGTTTGTGACATACCGCGAAGCAACAAGAATAGCTCACTGCAATTGGAGGTTCACTCGAATATTTATTCGTGTGGGTATAGGGGTCAATATGGGTGTGCACGGCTCCGATGTTGATCATTGATCGGAAGGGGTTTCGGGTCATGTCTATACTTCACCGAACCTATAGGGTCACACGCTTAAGGGTCATCTATCTGCTGAATACTAGACAGGGAGTCTGAGAGAAAATCACCGGAAAAATTTTGGACACCGGAAAGGTTTCGGACAGCGGAAAAGTTCCGCGGAGAGAGGTCATCGGATGAGTTTCGATGAAACTGAAAAGTTATTTCGGGATATACTATTACGTCAAATTGGTTTCCGCACATGCCTGATAATTTTTGGAGGGTGCTAGAGTCATTCTGGAAATTTTCTGGAATTTTCTGGGATAATAGTTGGAAATGCTCCGGAGCTGCCGGAACCACTTCAGATGCTTTTCGCAGATGAAAAATCATTAATCCGGAATTGTTTCGGAACCCGTCGAAAATTATTTTAGTGGGTACTCGAAATGTTCTAAGCCCACATAATTATTTTTAGTTCGAACGGACGCTAAAAAATGTCATCATGAATAGTGAAAGTGCTTTTTGGGATATTTATGGAAAGCCACCTTTTGGGGCTTTTCCCAAAATGCTTCTAGAAGGACATGGGGATCAAGGAATCCCCATTGAGGGGGGCCCATGAAGGTGGGACGTTGGAGGGTGCAGCTCCTCCATGGGGCTCCACTTGTCATCCTTTTATGCCCTTTATGTGTGACATAAAGTGTGGGCATTTTTTGTTTTCTCATGTGCCCCCTACCCCTTGGGTTTTCCTATAAATAGAGGTGGAGAGGCACTCTCCACACTCACTCTTTCTCACATAAAAGTGCAATTGCAATGATCTGGCTTCTCTCTCCCTCCCCGCGAAATAGTTTCGTAGAGCCGAAAGGCTGTCTGGGTTCCGGTGGGAACTAGTTCTGGACGATGAAGCCCTGCCGGATAGATGACACCGTATGTGTGCAACTCTTTAGAGAGATCGCAGTTTTGGTCTTAGTTCGAGAGTGCCTCCCGAAGGGCTGTCCGTGTGACCGTCCGAGTTTCGAAGGTCCTCCTGAAGGGCTGTCCGAGTGACCGTCCAAGTTTCGAAGGTCCTCCCGAAGGGCTGTCCGCGACACCGTCCGGGGGACTGTCCGACTACCTCCCGGAGGGCTGTCCGAGGGGCAGATGAAGGTATACATCCTCACGGTTGGGAGGTTGTAAATCCTAGCTGTGGGGATCTGCATCGCCGATCGTCATCGACTCTACTTCCCGCTGCGCTACGAGTCGGTAACGAAAAAGATCAAACCTTGTATGCAGTCGCCATAGTGGTCATGGGCTGGTGTGTAAGTCGGAAATTTTTTGTTTTCTGCTACGTTGCCCTACAGTGGCATCAAAGTCGTGCTATGCGTAGATGCAGGTTACGATCTAGAATACATGGAGATGTATGGGTATTGCATAATATAATTTTGGAGTAGATAAGATCTATTGCTGAAAATTATTTATGCAGGTGACAAATGAAATCAGTTACCCGATGTTCTTGTTGCTTCCCTAGAATTTGTGTATTTCTGATCTTGAAACCGCACGGTGAAATTTGACAAAGTTCTGGCAATCCGCGATCCTGATTGATCAACGAAGTGCTATTAGTTCTTTGGGTTCCACCATAGTTGAGAGAAAGATGAAATTGCGCAGACAAAAGGGCAATGCAGATATGATCTGCACGGGGACCGTGTGTATGAGAAGGAGCCTGGCCTGGTGGCCTGGTGGCTGAGTCAATTGTCATTCCTCTTTTCTGCGCACCCCGCTTTAGTCTCAACCATCTTCATCGTCTTGGCTGGTCGTGATACACACTTGCACACACTCTATAATCTCGCTTTCTCGTGGTTTGTATACGTACCGCAACCATGTTGAGTGAAAACGAGGACGACAATCCTGCCAGCAGTCTGGTGCCCGATGATAGGTTAACCTCGGAATCATCCCGCTCGTCTTCCATGAGTCCGGCATTGAGCCCAGACCTCGATTTTATCCGGATCATGGAAGGTCCACCGCCGCTCGAGTCGTCGGACGACAACCAAATGAACGAGAAGCCGTCAGAGGACAAAGAAGAGGTCAATGATGACGGTGAGGAGGAATGGTCGAACAAGGAGGAGGACATCAAGGACATCAATGATAATGACGACGGCGGCGGCGATGAAAAGCCAACGATCAGCGGCAAGAAGTGTCCTCGCCAAGATGATGTCGCGCGTCCATCCAACAACAACAAGGAGAACAAGGACTAAATTAAGCAGACTATATATATATATATATATATATATATATATATATATATATATATATATATATATATATATATATGTTGCCATTCACTCATATTAATTTGTTATCTATGTTTTCCATGTCAATCTCATCGTAGACGGTTAGCAATACGTATTCGACGGAGATCTTTTACATTATCGCCCACAGGTTGGTTTCTTGAATTGTGTGCCCTATCGGGCACACAATTCACAACAAAAAATTGTATGCGCTGTCTATAATTATCGCACACAATTCTGATTACCGACATGTTTGTCGGGTATCGCACACTTCTTGTTACGCTAAATCATTTGTGTTCTTCTCGATCATTGCAAATAGTTCATCTGACTGTACTATATGATGTCTATCGCACACACACCTTGATATGGCTGGTCGTTTCTGTTGTTCTGACTCATCGCAAACAATTCGTATGGATCAACTATATGGCATGTATCGCACACGCAACTCTAATATGAATCGTATTTGATGTATCCACCATCGCAAACGGTTCGTATTATTGGTGACGGTTTAATTACAACACTGTTTGCGATTAATGCATCGCACACAGTCTCGTTGAAGGGTCTCTAATTATAGTGTCACGTTGATACGTCCAAAACGTATCTATAATTTCTGCTTGCTTCATGCCTCTTTTGGGTGATATTGCTATGATATTTATACACTTCCATACACTTTTGATCATATTTGGACTAACCTATTAACTCAGTGCACCCCAGTGCCAGTTTCTGTTTTCGGCTGTTTTTGTATTTCAGGTTTTCACGTTACGAGAACTGCCAGGAAAAATCCAGAAAAATTATATAAAAAATCAGCGTTCCAGAACCTACCGTGCGCCCGAAGGACAGCCGGGGGGGCCACCAGGGCTCCAGGCGCCCTGGCGGCGCGCCCCCCCTGGGCCGCGCCGGGAGGGCGCCTGGGCCCCCCGAGGCTCCTCTGATGCCCCCCTTTGGCATATATTTAAAGCGTCTCCCGAAACCCTTGAAACAGGAACTCTTTTCGCGATCCCATCTCTGTTCCGCCGCCACCGCCGCTTCCAAGATCGGGAGCACCAGGAGAACTCTTCCCGGCACCCTGCCGGAGGGGAGGATCACCACCGGGAGCTTCTCCACCACCATGGACGCCTCCCGGATGAGTTGTGAGTAGTCTCCCTTGGACCATGAGTCCATGACCAGTAGCTATGTGATGTTCTCCTCCCGTTCTTGTGCTTCACTAATTAGTCCTCGTGAGCTGCCCTACATGATCGAGGCACATATGTAATCCTTATGCTGTTGCTATGATGAGTTTGCTGGGATCCGATGGATTATGAGATTATGTTCAGATTGTGTTTGAGTAATATATTTGATCTACCTCTTTTATATTTATGTTCGTAAGTAATTCTTGCATGTTCTCCGTTGTTATTTATTGCTTTGGCCAAGTAGTAGGTAGTGACTCCAAGAGGGAACGTTATGCTTGATTGTGGGTTCATGCCCCTCGATGACTAGCTTGAGTGACAGAAACATGAGTCTAGGGGATGTGTTGTTGCCACAAGGGGGAAAACAACGGTGCTTGTGCCCGCGGGTGCAAGGATTGTTTACTTTACGCAAAGTTCTTTTAATGCAGTTGTCTGTTGCTTTGAGTTTACACTATGGGTGGGGCTCGCAACTTAATACCAGCGAGATGTTCTGGATAGATATCTCAAGGTGGATGGTTAGTAGTAGATATTGATGGATTTCGGTCTACTTACTTTGGCGTACCACCCATGCTTTGAACCTCAACCTTTCTTGCAATGTAGTCAGCATTGGTTTGCGCACATGGTCCTGTCAATTGCCCAGCTGTAATTCATTTACCTCACATAGATGTTTTATCGTCTTTTGGGAGAGAGACATCACTAGTGAACATCATGAGACTCCGGTCCATATTACCATCATTGATCACATCCGTTATTTACTTTCTATTGCAATTATACCTATCACTATTATCACTTGCGTTTGATCCTTTGTAAACTACAAGGCCGGAGGGATTGACAACCTCTCTGTACTCGTTGGGAGCAAAGTTATTTGTATCTATGTGCAGGTCCACGTTGATTGCTAATATCCGGTGCCGTTAGCAGTTGACACCTTCTTGTTGAAACTGGGAGTCTCCGGGAAATCGATCCTTGGTAATACCAAGGGAAAACTTCTGCTACACTGCATCTCAAACCTTCCACTTGGGGTAACCAACGAGGGGTGAGAAGCCACCTAGCACACGTTAGCAACATCCTGCAGTAGTGGAGGACCAATCTTCATCAACATATTCAACAACACCATCTCATCTCAAACACTAGTTCATCTCTTGTATGCAATCTTTGTCCCAAAACCTCATATTGGTACATGTGAGTTGCTACAGTGTTGATTACATCTTGTAGTTGATGCTAGTTGGTTTATTTGGTGGAAGATTTAATATTCAGATCCTCAAGCATATTCAATATACCTCTGATCTTGAACATAATATGATTTTTTTAGTAGTTACTTTTGTTCTTGAGGACATGAGAGAAGTCTTTTTATAAGTAAGCATGTGAAGTTGGTATTCATTTGATATTTTGATTATTTGTATGTTGTTGCTTCCTTTAGCGATGTCATGTGAATGTGGACTACATGACACTTCACCATACTTGGGCCTAAGGGAAGGAATTGTGGAGTAATAAGTTGATGATGGGTTTCTAGAATGACAAAAGCTTAAACCCTAGTTTATGTGTTATTCCATAAGGGGTTGATTTGGATCCATATGTTTCATACTATGGTCAAATTTATCTTAATTCTTCTTTCTTAGTTGAGGATGCTTGCACGAGGGTGTAATCATAAGTGGGTTGCTTGTTCAAGTAAGAACAACACCCAGGCACTAGTCCACCCACATATCAAATTATCAAAGTAGCAAACGCGGATCAACTAAACATGATGAACGTGACTAGACGACAATTCCCGTGTGTCTTCGAGAGCACTTTGCTTTATATAAGAGAACTTTCCGGCTTGTCCTTTGCTATAAAAAGGATTGGGTCACTTTGTTGCACCTTAGATACTATTGCTAATCGTTACTTGTCCTGAATTGTGATGTTACAAAACTATTTATCACCGCTACTTTCAGTACTTACAGAGAATACATTGTTGAAAACCGATTATCATTTCCCTCCGCTCCTCGTTGGTTCAACACTCTTATTTATCAAAGGGACTACGATTGATCCCCAATACTTGTGGGTCATCAGTTGCTCAAGCAAGGCGGTAGCCCTTTGTGCTGATGTCGAGTAGCCGAGAACATAGCATGGTGTAGCCATGGTCGAGGTAGCCGTGCGAGGTACGTCGTGGTTGATGTCAAGTTAGGGTGGCCGGTGTCGAGGTAGTCGCCATCGACCGGGAAGAAGTATCCTGGTGGCAGCGGCAACTAGGTTAGGAGCGCGGAGGCGGTGCTCAAAGTTGGCGGGGAAGAATGAGGAAAATCGACGAACGGTGGCGTTCTCGCGCCTAGGAAGGCAGCGTGCGCATACCACACATAAGTCGACGAGCATGGACGACGAAGTGGACCGCGTGCCGTGGCACTACTGCCGGAAGGGGCGACGCGGCGATAGCGCATGGGTTGGGGTGGCGGTGGGGAAGACCTCAGGGCGGCGGCAGGGACCGCGTGCCACACTCGCTATGGCTCGATGGGGTGACGCAGTGGAAACACGAGGGTCGGTGCAACCTGGAGCGGACGGCCTCGGGGTGGCAGTGGACCACAGGCCACGGCACTACGGCCCGAAGGGGCGACGTATCGGCAGCGAGCGGGTCTATGCAACCGTGGGATCAGTCTCAGGACAAGAGCCTGGACAGCGTGTCGCGGCGCTACGGCATGAAAGGGCGACACAGCGGCGGCACGGGACGGTGCAGCCGCGGAGAGAACCACGGGGCGGCGGCGCTGTGGCCCGACGCGGTCACGCAGCAGTAGCCCGACGGGGTGACGCAACGGCAGCCCGTTGCTCGATCGGAGGAGGGTGCGATGTACTCCGGGACATGGCAATGACGGTCGACGCCGAGCGGCGAGAGGGGAGACGCGCGGATGACGGTCGTGACGGGCCGCCGCGTCGCGCGAGGCCGTCGGGTTAGAGAAGAGGTCGGGTGGTCGCGTCGGTGTTGGAGTAGACATGCGGGGTCGACGGCGACAGCGGGCGGCACAAATCGATCTTTGATCGAAAAACCAAAAAGAAACGCCGACCAATGTGACCGGCGAGAGAGAAAAAGAACATGGATCAAAGGATTGTGCAAAAAGACTCTTTAGGGCACAGCGGACGAACCCTAGGTACGGGCAGCGCAGCCCTAGTGGCGATCATGGAGATCGACCGCCCCGGGGGGGCGTGATGCGGAAGCGAAAGCGGAGGCTAGAGTTTGGATTGGGGTTAGGCTCATAACATGAAGAATGCTAGAGACGGGTATTGGTGAAATTGATGTCGTATTGCTTGATCCTCGTGGGCATATATATATATATATATATATATATATATATATATATATATATATATATATATATATATATATATATATATATATGCTATGCTATGTTTTCTAATCATCACGATACTCAACAGACCCAGCTCGGTCGCGACCACCGCAGTCAATCCATTCACAAATCACAGGCCACTCGGCGGGCGGCCACCCACCGCACCTCGTGCCAAGGCCAGGTCCTCGTCGGCGGCCTAGTCTGC